>JANKKI010000003.1:3077500-3697500 GCA_025175665.1 Cinchona pubescens
AGACGGCTAATCCTCATTAAGCATGTTCTCACATCTATTCTATTGGCCCAAAAGCAACCTAAAAGGGAGGTGAATTAGGTTGTCTCTAAAAACAAACCTTTTAATATGCTTAATAAAAATTCAAACTTTGTGCAAAAAATGAACACTTAAGCACAAATGATCAAAGATAAATATTTAACAATTGAAGTTTAAAGAACAAATAAAAAGATTGAAATGAGGAATATCAAACCTGTTGAGCCTCGGTTGTGATAATCATGTTTTGATGATGACCATTACAATCATTCTAACTGTTTGAAAACAAGTGTACAGATAAACAAGAAGGTTTGGACGTAAATGATTGTCCGAAAACAATCAAGAAAACAACCAGAAGACAATTCGGACGAAGATGACTGTCCGAAAGGAAGACAGTTCAGACGATGATAATATTCCGACATAGAGAACCTGAAGCAGCCTCGGAGGAAGAATAGTGTCCGATCAACATTCCAGAACATTGACATCGACTGGACGCAAGTTCGGGCGCAGCCTCGGACGTCTGAACGAAGGAAGACAAACACCCTCTAGAGAACGGATGCAACGCCGGACGAAGGGCTTAGCAGCGGTCGTCCGAAAGGTCCAACGGCTAGTTCCTTCAGACGCAGTCGGCCGTCCGAAAACTCTAACGGCTAGTTTTCCAGTAAACGGAATATAGCCGTTAGAGAATTGTTGCATGCAGTTTTTTGGGAATCTATAAAAACCCCCAAGTCTGTAATTGCAAAATTGATTAATTCGTTTGGTAGAATTTAACTTTGAAAGCTGACAAACAAGCAATAATTAACTACACTAATTCACTATACTCTACTTAACTTCCGCAATTATACGGAGTTGATAGTGGTATAGGATGAGTGGGTATCGTAACACAAGGATTATTGGAAGGCAATTACCAAGATTTACATATATTTGTGTAGTTAAGCGAAATCAAGCAATGGATGAGGGAACTATTCTAGTAAAAAAAATAATTAAATGAAAGCGATAGAAATTTAATTTAAGGCTAGATTAACTAAAAAGCAAGTAAGTGAAAATAACTAATTATGATATTAAGGAACTAATTAAGCTATTCTAGTAAAAGCAAGTATAGGAAAGTACTTAATTTTAACTTAAACTATCCAAATTAAAACTAAAATTGAAAGCAAGCAAATTACCCAATAAAAAGGGCTACAATTAAGAGACTTTGAAGACTAAAAGCAACCATTTCTAAACTAGAAATTCGAAAGAGTTAAACCAGAAATCTAAGTATTTCTGGATTTTTGATAGAAATAAAGAAGAAAGCCCAGTAAGAATAAACTAGAAATTAATGCAAGAAATTAAAAATTCTAACTAGAAATGCAAGAAATTATCAAGAACCCTAATTTACCTAAGAAACCCTAATGCAAGTAAAGAAATTCTTACTAAATTAGACAAGAAAGCGAATAAAAATTATATCTATGAGAAGACTATGATTAAGCCACTACAATTAATCAAAATTCAAACTTGACAAGAAATTAAAAGAAGATCTAAGAGAAAATTAAAGAGAAATTTCTATTGAAAAAGAAAACTTGGAGTTCAAGATATCCTAAACTATCCTAAAATATAACTAAACTATCTCCTACTTTCTCTTATTAATTTTTAAGTAGCTTAAATAGTGTAATATTACACTAGGCAACAATCAGGAGTTACTGGTTGAAAGTTTACAAAATTGCCCTTACAACTTAACTCTCAGCGAGTCGAGATCGCGATACGGAACAATTGAGATCGCGATCTCGACTCTAATATATTAAGACAATTTCCCGTTAGTCGAGATCGCGATATGGAGAGTTTGAGATCGCGATCTCGGCTCTCTTCTCAGCAATCTTCATTTCTTCCATTATTGCAATTTGGCCCCTTGAGCTTTGTTCATTTCAGCTTCTAACCTCTAATTTTTACATGCATAATATTAATCACCATTAAGCAATCAATTAATCTAGAATTTTAATAAAAACTTATCAAATTTAACAAGAACGGAATTACAAACACATATGAAAGAAATTAACTAATGTCTTCAATTACTTATCTAAAATTCGGGATTTAAACTATCAAAATGCTATAATTTAGAGGAAAATAACTCTAGTTTATTAGAGTTATCACACCCCCAAACTTAGCGTTTTGCTAGTCCCGAGCAGAACAAAAAAAATTAAAATGAAAAGAAGCCTACTAACATTCAAACATATAAACACCTCCAAAGTTGACGTGTCACTTGATGAATCATGGATGTCCATAGAATAATTAGGAAATCTCTCAAGAAGTGTTCAATACTACATTACTTGTGATATTTGAAGTGTATGAGTGAATCAATCCAAAATTAAAATTTTGTTATTAATAGAAGCACACATTCATTCACTAAACAAGATTTCACATCACCAAGCATTACCATTCTCAAAAAACAATTACCAAAAGTTTTAGTTCTTTTCATTTGAAACATAATTACTTCTCAAACCACAAATATTATGAAGTTAGTCAACTATCTCGACTAAGCATCATGAAAATAGAAGTTCAATTAGGAATCAACTTAAATGCAAATGCCACACATTTCGGGAATAAACCTTTAACAAGGAATAAGTAATATGAGATTAATGACAAGTATTACAAACATTTACTCCTTAACTAATTGGTATATTAAAGCGCAATTCCTAATGGCTTAATTCGGAGAAACAACATGGGTACATGTCGGAATCCCGTACTCGCCTTATTACTACTCTAATAGCTTATTTCGGATAAACAACACGGGTACATGTCGGAATCCCGTACTTACCTTATTCCCAGTTTACATTTTTTTTTCAGACCTAAACCAAGGAAAATGAGTGAAGTGTACCAAAAATTAATCTCGAATATCAATTATTCACAAGTTAGAAGAACATTCCCTATGCAAACACACGAAATGTCCCAAAATTCCTTAGACTTCATTTAACTCATTTCTTTCCAAAAGATAGTTCATCAACCACATAATATAAGTGATTTGATAAGAAACAACATTTCAAATAAAATTTCCTAAAATTTCAGCACTTCTTTTTGAAAAATAGTAATGCTAAGTTTATGAATTCTTTATGTTGCAAATGAACTACTCACTCACACAAAAATTCTTGAAATGAATCAATCATATACTTCAATCACAAAGCATTGAACATCAAAATTTATCATCATTGAGTACCTAATTGATCAATTTTCCATCCATTAAACATCAAGTGGCAATAATATGTATAAAATAACCATTCCCAACACAAAGTGGCAATAATATGTATAAAATAACCATTCCCAACACAAAGAAATAGACAAATCCCCAAACTTGTCTCTTTTATTCTAATTGATGAATAAATCATCATTCCACTCACTCAAAATTAAAGACAAAGACAAACCCAAAAATAACAAAAACTACTCAAATCATGATATAACTATAAACTAAGAACTAAAATTGGATAGAAATGCTAAGAGTGATAAACTGTGCCATGCATCTCACCATTCAATCTTCACACAAAATCAACATTCAATTAAACTCATCAACTAATGTAAAGATGGCATCAGCTTAGGGCCCTTAGCCATTCTACTTTTATTAAGCAATGACCAAACTTCGCCATGTGTCAAACATGAGATTCCCGAAGAGATTCAATCATGAACATCAAAATGTATCAACTTGGCATCAGTTTAAGGCCATTAGTCGAACTACTTAAAAAGAAAAACTAAAATACTTCAATTCCAAAGACTGAAAGTAGAACAAAAGTAATCCAAAGTAATCAAAAGTTATGGTGTTCAATCAATAAAAACAGAGAGAATTATCATCATATCCATCAAATCGATCCAGTGATCTGGGTTGGTCTTCATTCATGCTCAAGCAAATGGTGGCTTCATCTCTTCATTCCATCTCTTCTTGACCCTCCTCAGCATCACTAGGTTGGGCCTCTTCATGATCATCATCCATGTCCCCTCCATTCACACCCGTGTAGCTAGATCCCTCATGATGTGTGGTAGCCGCCGGTGGTGTGTAGTACTATCCACGAGGTGGACCAAAGTGCCATGCCGGAGGTGATGGTGGCTGGACCCAAGTGCCTAATGAAGTAATATTTAAAGATTCTCCAATGACGGTCAAGTTGTTGTGCATCACCATTTGACTATACGACCAGTACCCTTGTAGATCATTCCTTTCTTCTTCATTTACCGGAGCATTAAATACCAAACCTGGGGGTATCAGAATCATTGAAATTCTCTGAGGTGGTGGTGGTGGTGGCTGTGGCTGTGGTTGTGGCTGGGTAGGGTACTTCTCTTGGTGGTGCTTTTCGTATTCTCTCACCTCAAATCCTATAGACATATTCCCGATTGATCATTCCTCTAGGATGTGTCAATGGTTCCAAATGACCAATTGGGCAACCCGCTATGGTGCAAAGATGGTGAATTAGACTAGGGGCATAAAATATGAGTCGTCCAGACCTACCACTCTCTAAAAACCCCTATCTAATAAGGTGACCAACATTCACCGGGACCCCAGTCGTGATGGCATAAACTGAGAGTACTTTGTCCCTTTGGATAAAGCTCACAGCGTTGGACCCCCAAATGCGGCTACTGATAAAATAAAACCATAACTTAGCCACTAATGAGAGTCCTTGATGAGCAAATTTTAACTCAGTGGTAGACGAAGTACTCTTAATCCAATCTACCCTTCTATCACAAATGCCATCTTTGATTGCATTCATATCCTTATCTTTATTATTCAAAAAATGCCAAGTATTGACTAGAAGGTACAGGGGGTATGTTGAAATATGCATTGATCACATCAGCACTAAAATCTACTAAAATCCCCCGTATGTAGGCGCACCTTGCCATCTTCTAATTCACATAAGTTGCAATGAAACTCCTTGACTAGTTGGGTTGCCTCGAGGTCAACTTGAGTGTTAAAACCCTCCCAATGTCGTGACCTCTATAGCTCGTCTAGCATCTTCACAATACATAGACATGTCAAAATTCCGTTCTCTAATCACCTTATGCTTCTCGTTAGTCTTGTACAATTGTTGAGCCATATCACTCGAGAATTGAGGTTCAATTTGGTCACAGCCCACAAAAGCCTGTTTCGAACCCCCTTCTCCACTAGTACCCTCTCCGGGCTTTCTTTTCCTAGACCTGGTTCCTCTTCCTCTCATTCTAACTCTTCTTTCAGCACTGCCATAAACCCCTCTAGTCATTTTTGATCAACAAAATTCAATCAACAATTTAAGAATTCAACCCCCAATCAAGAACCACAACTACAAAATTAGAATCAACAATTTCCAACAATTTTCCAAGTATTTCAATTGCAATTCAACTCAAATCAATTGTCAAGTACAATAATTCAAAAAATTGGACAAATCAATATCACAATTCTCCCAAAACAAATTTGCACCAATTATCATCCAAACTTCAACAATTGAGTACCACTAATTTCTCCACAATTTAATCCACAAAACCCCACAATTATCTTTAACAAATTATCAATTAAAACTAGAAACCCAAGGAAAGGTATTACCTATTTTTTTTTTTCTCGGATTGAAATTTCCCCAAAAATGCTTGTGTATCAATCCCCCTTGAAGTTCACCTTTCTCCAAGAATCCTCCAAAAAAATGCTAACTTTGATGGTCCTAGAGAAAAATAGAATGACATTAGTGATGGGTGTGGAGTTTAAAGTGATTTTTAGTGAAGATGAGGGAAGAATTTTGAGGGATTGGGGTAAGGGTTTTCAGTTGAGAGGAGAAGAAGAAGAAAGAAGTTTATGAAAAAAGAAGAAGAAGTGGCTTAAAAAAAACGAATTTGCACTTCGAGATCGCAACCTCACTTTTGAGATCGCGATCTGGCCTGATATCGAGATCGCGATCTCGAATTTGGTATCACGATCTCGAAGTAGTTGAGATTGCGATCTCGACTAGGTGCAAAAATAGCCTTTGAGGAAGTTTGGAGTTGAGATCGCCATCTCGACCAAATGAGCTTTTTGCCCTCCAGAATTTTGAGTTTGAGACCGCGATCTCAAACTCAATTTCTGCAAAGAAAATTTTCACACTTAGCCGAAATTGCTCCACTCTTGTCCACTTTTCTCTATTTGCAAGGGTAACCTACAAACAAAAAATTCACAAGTTAGGATGACAATTTTCACTCATTCTTTAGCACCATTTATTCAACTCAAAAACTCAACTTTTTTTTTTTGTTTCTTTTTAAAAAAATTCTAACCTAATTCAAACCAATTTACTCAAAATCAAGCCAATTAAAAATCACACCAATTGAAAGCAATAACAACTAAATTAATGACTTAGGTTGCCTCCCAAGAAGCGCTCTTTTATAGTCACTAGTTTGACCATGGCATGGACCTTCATTCCAGGTAATTGAGGAGGAAGTCAATAATTTTCCCTTCAAGTTTCCACGGAAAAAGTTTGATCCCCTTTTTCTTCGTGATTATAGCTTGATTTTCGGGTTTTCCATGCATAAGTCCTTTCTTTCTAGCCTTAGCCATCGCTAGTGCCCCAATTAACATCTCCAATTGTTTCTCAAACCATTTTCTTTTATCTTTTGCCTTCTCAATTTCTTGATATCATCATTTTGCTTATTCTTTGCAAAACTCACTTCATCCTTCGTCAACACACATCCCTTATTGGGTGGTTTTTCCTTCAATTCATTTCTCGGATCCTCCTTTATTTCCAACATTTGCTTGAGCGAATTGCCTTGGTTAACTTCATTTTGCCCTTCATTTGACCTAGCAAGGATAGAATTAAGAGATTGGTTAGCACATTTCTCTTCAACAATGGGAATATTGCCATTATATTCAAACACATCAAATTCAATTGATTCATTTTCAACTCGTAAGACCAACTTTGAGCTTTGTGCACATCAATTAATGCATGAGCGGTCAACAAGAAAGGCCTCCCTAGAATCAATGGAATCTCACTCTATTCACCTGTATCTAGCACAAAGAAATCAATGGGAATACCAACTTTTCAACTTGTACAAGCACATATTCCAACAAGCCATATGGTTTCCTCTCGGATAAATCTGCCAATTGGAGTGTGATATTAGTTGGCTTGACATTGTTGATCCCTAACTTGTCATAGATGGCCTTTGGCATGATATTTATGCTTGCCCCCAAATCACAAAGTGATCTATGCCACGTTTTTCCTCCAACATTCACCGGTATCGTAAAACTACTGGGATCTTCAAGTTTATGGGGAAACCACTTTTGAACAATGGCACTACATTGGGCATCAAGGCATACTTTCTCATCATCATTCCACTTTCGCTTCCTTGCCAAAAGATCCTTCACGAAACGAGCATAGTTGGGTATCTTGGTGAGGACATCAATCAAAGGAATGTTGACATTAATCTTTTTCAACATATCCAAGAAATGGGTGAATTGCTTGTCTTTTTCCTCCTTTCTTGGATCAATGAGTCGTTGAGGGAATGGCACTTTTATTGATGGATCTATCTTCAAAGGTTCCTCCACATGCTTCTTCTTGGATACATTAATCTCATTCTTTTGTTCCTTCTTGGCTTCATCATCAACCACTTCCCTTTCATTCCCAACTACCTTGGACTTTTGTTCCTTGCTTCCTTCCTCCACATTTTTCTTCTCCTTAGATTCAACCAATTATTTTCCACTCCTTAGGGTTATGGCATTGCATTGTTCCTTGGGGTTTGGAATATTATCACTCGGAAATGCCCCAATAGGTTTGTCATTATTCAACCTTGCCCATTGCCCCAGTTGAATCTCCAAATTTCTTGTCGAAGCCATCAAATTCTCATAATCTCTTTTATGCTCTTCCGCTTTCCTATCCAATTCTCTTCTCAAATACTCGGCTTCTCTTTTCCAACATTCTTTACCCAAATGCAGATATGTTAAGAACTGTCTCTCTAGGAGCATATTGATCATGATACATGGGTTGGGAAGAATTTGGATAATGGAGAAGAGGTCTTTGTTGTAGGTTTTGAAATGAAGGGTTGGGGAAAGTTTGATATGAGTTGGGTTGGAAATTTCTTTGATGTGGCTGTTGATAAGGTCTAGATGAGGAATTCGAGGCTTGAGTGTGATGGGCATTTTGTGGTGGGGGGATTTGGTTGGTAATCTAGAGGATTGGATTGGTTGTTGGTGTTCCTCCATGAGAATTTGGGTGATTCCTCCAAGAAGGATTGTAAGTGTTCCCATAAGCTCTGGATTGGTTCCTTGGAATGAAGATTGATTACCCATATAATTGATTTGCTCATTAGCTCCATATGGCATCTCACAATTCCCATCGGCATGGCCGCCTCCACAAAAATCACATATCACGCTTGGTTGAGTTGGAGAAGAAGTCATAACATTTACACTACTAGGTTTATCTAGATTCTCCAACGCCTTTGCCATATTGTTCATCTCCCACTAGTCTCACACTCATGAGCATGCTTTGTTGTGCCAAGAAGGCATCTTGCATGTTCAGATTCAACGCTCTACTATTTGCATTGGCTTGATTAGCTTGGTGTTGAACCACCGGTAGAGTTATCGGCCCATGATAGTAGTGGTTGTATGTCATCCTATTTAACAACTCTTGAGCTTCTTTCAGAGTCTTATATGAGATAGAGCCGTCGGCGAAGGCATTTACAATGGATTTCATCTCTTGAAGTAAACTGTTATAAAAGGTTTGGATTTGAAGCCACAAAGGAATAGCGTGATGAGGGCATTTTCTTAGCAACTCTTTGAATCAATCCCAAGCTTTCCCTAGGCTTTCACCAACATCTTCTTTGAACGGTGTAATCTCATTCCTTAATTTAGCGGTTCTTGCGGGTGGAAAGTTGTCGCCAAGAACTCTTGAGCAAGTTGGTTCCAAGTGGTGAATGTTCCTTGGGCATGGGATTGCAACGATGACTTTGCCCTATCACGAAGAGAAAAATGGAAACACCCTCATCTGCACACAATCCGAGTGTATTCCATTAAACTTAAATGTGTCCAAAACTTCTTCAAAATTTATGAGGTGTGTGTAGGGGTCCTCATTTGGTCCACCTCCGAACAAGGCATGGGCTTGAAGCATTTGGATTAGGACGGGCTTGATTTCAAAATTATTGGCTTGCATGGGCATTCGTGCAATGCTTGAGTTTGCCCTATCAAAATTAGGCAAAGCTTATTCCCTCAATAGCCTTCCATTCCCATTTATGCCATTTCCATTCCCGTAGCCACCAATCCCATTATTTCCAACTACCCTCTTCTTCTTCGTTTTCCATGTTTAAATTCCCTTGATGAGCAGTAGCATTTTCCATTGCGATTCTTTCTTGTTCTTGTTGTACCCTTCTCAATCTTCTAAGTTCTCTTTGCTCTTTCTCATTTTCCTTCTTTAAGCAAATGAATGGCTCTGGAGCTCCTCTTACCATGCACTACACAAAACCAAAATAGTCAATGTGAAGTGCCAAGTTAATTCCAGAAAATATCCAACAAACATAAAAATTCACAAAATTAACAACTAAACTAAACTAAACTAAACTGAAGAGCTTAATCTACACGACCCGTAAAGCACTTGATATGGCCAAAAACTGAAGACAATCTTCAGCAATGACACCAAAAACTTGATTGCTTCGTTAGGTAGAATTTAACTTTGAAAGGACAAACAAGCAATAATTAACCACACTAATTCACTATACTCTACCTAACTTTCGCAAGTATACAGAGTTGATAGTGGTACAGGATGAGTGGGTATCGTCCCACAAGGATTGTTGGAAGGCAATTACCAAGATTTACTGATATTTGTGTAGTTAAGCGAAATCAAGCAATGGATGAAGGAACTATTCTAGTAAAAACCATAATTAAATGAAAGCGATAAAAATTTAATTTAAGGATAGATTAACGAAAAAGCAAGTTAGTGAAAATAACTAATTACGATATTAAGGAACTAATTAAGCTATCTTAGTAAAAGCAAGTAAAGGAAAGCACTTAATTTTAACCTAAATTATCCAAATTAAAACTAAAATTGAAAGCAAGCAAATTACCCAATAAAAAAGGCAACAATTAAGAGACGTTGAAGACTAAAAGCAACCATTTCCAAACTAGAAATTTGAAAGAGTTAAACTAGAAATCTAAGTATTTTTGGATTTTGGATAGAAATAAAGAAAGCCCACTAAGAATTAACTAGAAATTAATGCATGAAATTGAAAATTCTAACTAGAAATGCAAGAAATTATCAAGAATTTACCTAAGAAACCTTAAATTGAAAGTAAAGAAATTATTACTAAATTAGATTTAGATGTTTAGTGAATAAAAATTATATCTGTGTGAAGCTTGTGATTAACCCACTACGATTATCTAATCAAAATTCGAACTTGACAAGAAATTAAAAGAAGATCTAAGAGAAAATTAAAGAGAAATTTCTATTGAAAAGGAAAACTTGGAGTTCAAGATATCCTAAACTATCCTAAAAATCTAACTAAACTATCTACTACTTTCTCTTACTAATTTTTAAGTAGCTTAAATAGTGTAATATTACACTAGGCAAAAATTAGGAGTTACTGGCTGAAAGTTTACAAAATTGCCCTTAAAACTTAACTCTCAGCGAGTCGAGATCGCGATATGGAACAATTGAGATCGCGAACTCGACTCTAGTACATTAAGACAATTTCTGCAGTCGAGATCACGATATGGAGAGTTTGAGATCGCGATCTCGACTCTCTTCTCAGCAATCTTCATTTCTTCCATTATAACAATTTGGCCCCTTGGGCTTTGCTCACTCCAGCTTCTAACCTATAATTTTTTACCTACATAATATTAATCACCATTAATAAATCAATTAATCTAGTATTTTAATAAAAACTTATCAAATTTAAGAAGAACGGAAATACAAACACATATGAAAGAAATTAACTAACGTCTTCAAGTACTTACCTAAAATTCGGGATTTAAACTATCAAAATGCTATAATTTACTTGATGGAGAAAAATAACTCTAGTTTACTAGAGTTAACAAAAATAAAAGAGTAGAACTACTGCATTCAATACAAACACTTGTAAGAGCTATTTGGGAAGAAATAGGCTAAAATATTGTGTGTTGTATTGGTTTGGGGTATAGTTCTCTTGGCTCAACTAGTGGGAATTAGTGTGAGCAAGAGTGGACTAGTGAGTAATCTTCAAGTGTAAGAGTGGAGGAATAACAAGTGTAGAAAAGTGAGGTTGTATTGTAAAACCCTTTGGCTCAACTAGAGGGACTTATTTGGTGCAAGAGTGAGCCTACTTTGTGTACAAGAAGGTTATTGCCTCACCTTCTTTGAAGAGACACTACTAGTGGATATACTCCAAGCTTGAGATGTTTGGGAGTTTGGTTTGATACTCTCTATCTCAATCATCTTTATATTTGTTCTTTGAGCTTCAATTACTGAATATCTTTTGTATTCATTTGTGCTTAAGTGTTTATTTGTTGCATAAAGTTTGCATTTAACTAATACTCATTAAGCACATTAAAAGGTTTGTTTTTAGAAACAACCTAATTCATCCCCCCACGTAGGTTGCTTTTGGGACCAACAATTGGTATCAGAGCTTGGTCTCTCTTGTTTTGGTTTAATCACCATTGAGTAAAGATCATTATGGCAACCAATAATGCTTTGTTTTTAGAGGGGCATTGCATTTCTAGACCTCCCATGTTTACTGGCATTAATTTTATTTTTTGGAGGGAAAGATTGAAAATTTTCATATAATCCATTGATATTGATTTGTGGTACATTATTGATGAAGGTCCTTTTGAGGCCAATATTCGTGATGAAAATACTCATAGATTAAGGCCTAAGACTAGATATGAGTTAAATGCACAAGATATAATAAATTTATCTTTAAATGCTAAAGCCATGTATATTTTGTATAATGATTTGGATGCAGATGAGTCTTCTAAAGTGAAAGGTTGCAAATCGGTCAAGGAGATATGGGACAAATTGAAAGAAATCCATGAAGGTAAGCTGTAGATATTAGAGAGCAAAAGAAGTCACTTGTTGTGGCAAAATATGAATCCTTCAAAGTGGAACCTCATGAGAACATTGACAAGATGTATTGTAGGTTCAATGATATTGTAAAGGATTTGAAAGGTTTTGGTAAAGAATATTCCTTGGGTGAAAAGAATATAAAGATTTTGAATGCTTTACCTAAGGAATGGGAACCTAAATCCATTGCCATAGAAGAGTCTAAAAGTTTAAATTTTATGCCTATTGATTCATTGATCAATTCTCTAACCTCATTTGAATTGAAGTTGAAATACAAGGTACAAGATGAGGAGGAAGCAAGGGCTAATATAAACATAGCATTAAAAGCTTCTCAAAATAATAGATGCTTCAAGATTGGCCAAGCGGGACATTTTGCAAATGAAAGTCCATCCAAGAAGAAGAAAGGGTCAAGGAAGCCTCACTTCAACAACTTCCAAATTACATGGGATGATTGCAATTCGGATGGAGAAGTTGAAGAAGTTCTAATATGAGGAGGATCAAATGGCTTTTATGGCTCAGGCAATAATGAGGTATCCTCTAGTTATGATTATTGTGATGATTCTGATGATGATGTTGAATCATTTATTTTTGAAATGCATGAATGTTTGAAAGAATCATATTCTAGGAACAAAGAGTTAAAAATTAAAGTTAATGCTTTATTGTGTAGCAACTCAAAGCTTGTGCATGAAAATAATTTTTTGTCAAAAGAAAATGATGCTTCGAAGAAAAAATTTGTTGGAAAAACCAAGATCAAGGATGAACAAGCTTCATTAAAGAAGAGATTATATGATGTTGATGCACTTTTACAATAGAAAAAGGAAAATGTTTTTGAAAAGAAAAGGACTAGAAATATTCTTTTCAACAAAAATTTTGTCACTTATAGAAAGGATGATTTGTGTTTTATTAAATCTAAATCTTCTTTGTATGGCAATTAGAATATTGTGTGCTATTATTGTCATCAACATGGTCATGTAAAGAAAGATTGTTATTGTTAAAAGAAATGAAAAATTGGGAATGAAATCTATGTGGATGTTAAGTGAATTCACTAACTCAAGTGGACCCAAGAAAGTTTGGGTACCAAAAGTTGTTGCCTAATTTTGTATGTAGGTATCCTTGGAGAGCACCAAGGAATTAAAGATGGATCATCAATGGAGGGTGTTCATTGGATATGGGTATGCTTGGAGAGCACCAAGGAATTCAAGATGGATCATCAATATAGGGTGTTCAATGCATATGGGTAAAGATGAAATGAAAACAAAATCATTTGAATTGGTTAACATTTTTTTAAGAGAAGTCTCTACTTGCAAAAGAAAGGGGGGAGAATTTCTTTGTGGTTGCTCTATTTCAGGGAGACATTAAACTTAGGGGGAGCCCGAATTTTTTTTTTTTTTACACTTGTTTTGATGATATCAAAAGGGGGAGAAAAATAATGGACAAAATCTCTTGTCTTGTACTTTATTTTGTTTATGGTTGTTTTTAGAATTGTCCAGTTGATTTGTCAGTGCATCATAAAAAAAGGGGAGATTGTTGAACCCCAGTTGTGATAATCATGTTTTGATGATGACCAAATAATTCTAACGGTTTGAAAACAAGTGTGCAGATAAATAGGAAGGTTTGGACGTAAATGATTGTCTGAACACAATCAAGAAAACAACCAGAAGGCAATTCAGATGATGATGACTGTCCAAAAGGAAGACAGTTCATCGTCCGACACAGAGAACCTGAAGCAGCCTCGGATGAAGAATAGCGTTCGATTAATATTCCAGAACACATTGACATTGACCGAACGCAAGTTCGGATGCAGCCTCGGACGTCCGAATGAAGGAAGACAAACACCCTTTAGAGAACAGACGCAACGTTGGACGCAGGGCTTAGCAGCAGCCATTCGAATGGTCCAACAGCTAGTTCCTTCAGATGCAGTTGGCCATCCGAAAGCTCCAACGGCTAGTTTTCTAGTAAACAGAAAATAGCCATTAGAGAATTGTTGCATGCAATTTTTTTGGCATCTATACGAACCTGAATACCCCCAAGTCTGTAATTGTAAAATAAGAGAGTAGAACTACTGCATTCAATACAATCACTTGTAAGAGCTATTTGGGAAGAATAGGCTATAATACTATCTGTTGTATTGGTTTGGATAGTGTAGTTCTCTTGGCTCAACTAGAGGGAATTAGTGTGAGTAAAAGTAGACTAGTGAGTAATCTTCAAGTGTAAGAGTTGAGGAATAACAAGTGTACAAAAGTGAGGTTGTATTGTAAAACCCTGTGGCTCAACTAGAGGGACTTAGTTGGTGCAAGGGTGGGCCTACTTTGTGTATAAGAAGGTTATTGCCTCACCTTCTTTGAAGAGACACTACTAGTGGATATACTCCAAGCTTGAGAAGGATGTGCTGCCTGATTGCGCGCATGTGCACACGAACACGTTCTGGAAATTTGCCTTCTGGATTCAACGCACATGCGCTGCACATCCCTAGCGCACTTTTGGCTTCAATTTTGACCTTGATGCTTTTGAAATTTGGAGCAAGCATAAAACACTAAGTTGTACCTCTCTCTTTTAGCTTTCCAATGCAGCTTGAATCACCTCAATCGAAGCTCGGACTTGAAAGTTACGCTTAAAATACGAAATAGTGTCCAGAATAGCGTCATACTCGTGCATGTTCTGCCCTTGGCATTTCCTTTTATCTTTTCCATCTTTTTCAGCTCTTTTTTACTTTTACCCTACAAAAACTTAGAATAACCAAATTAAGCTCAATAATAACTCAAAACTTGCTTACAACACATAATAATGTGATAAATGACGCATAAAATATTGCATAATTATGAACTTATCGAGATGATATTGATATAAAAGCCATATTAAAACAAACATAAGCATTGACAAAAATAGCAAGGAGTTTAGAAGAAAATGGATGTCACATGTCCCTATTTTTTGTTAGTTTTCAGGCATTAATAATTTAAAGTTAATCACCTAAATGCTCCTCTCTCTCTCTAGAACTTTCTCATTCTAAAACTATCTTTCATTTTCAGCCATGGACAAGGGTGTTGCCCTCCAGGCTATTGCTAGAGGGCAAACTCGATCATTTACACAAGCTCTAGTTGGAGATAACCAAGCCAAATAGCTGGAACAACCCCTGAAAAATATCCAATCCTACAAAAGGAGAATCGGCAATTTTTTTTTTCTGAGGAAGAAATTCAAAAGCTGGCTGCCTCATTCAAATTCACTTTGGTGGGACATTTCCCAAGAGGCAAATCAGACATAGAAACGGTGCAGAAAAGCTTACATACTATTGGTTTTAAAGGTGAATTTACAATTGGTTACATTGATTATAAACATGTTATGATATGTTTTACTTTGATGGATGACTTTCTTAGATGCTAGCTCAAAAACACATGGTTCGTCAATGGTTTCTTTATGCGTGTTCTCAAATGGCACCCTCTCTTCACACCAGAGGTAGAACCATCAATTCTACTGGTTTGGATCACTTTGGAGGGTCTCCCAACAGTTTTTTTCAATAAACACTCAATTTTCATGAGCTTAGCTCAAGCTATTGGGACACCACTTAAACTTGATTAGGCTATCCAAAATTTTACACGTTTGGATATAGCAAAAGTTTGTGTAGAAGTTGATTTCCTTGCAACCTTGCCATCAAGAATTTGGATTGGCGTTGGGGAAAATGAAAGAAGGCAAAAAATTTTCTATGAGGATTTTTTGAGTTATTGCACGAAGTGTCATAAAATAGGCCACAATCCTTCAGCTTGTATGGCTGGGATATTGAACTCCCATGCCTCTAACCAACAAGCTCCGGCTAGCACCCAAGCAAAACCCAAAAATGATCAAAACGTACAGCCAAAAAAAATTAGCCTCATTGGACACTAGTTAAGCATCATGATGCATTTCCTTTGAGTGTTGCAAAAAATAAGCCATCAGAGGACATAGAGGAGGCACCATCACTCAAAACAAGTGGAAGAGCCACCCATTCCAAGAGTTAAGAAGACAATTGCAACAAATTCACAAAATTTGGTAGTTCCAATTTCAACAGTGCCAATAGTTGAACAAGTTCATATCACGGCCCAAGTAGAGGAGCGACCAGTAAGAGGGACGAAACCACCATCTCCATTGGTGGCTGAAACAGTTGAGCCATCTCTGAAAAATTCGGGACTTCAAATTTTGAACTCCTTAATTGAAGGGATTGAACAAACAACCTTAGAGGAAAATCTCCTAGAGCCATTAGATTTAGTTAACAAGGAGTTGACCAATTCAAATGGGAATCCCAATCCAAGAAACCAGCCTAGCACTTCTCATCCTCAAATCTTGGACACCAAATCCAGCTCACATCTTCAAATTTTCGACAACAAATCCATAGATGTTTCGGACATCCCTCACAACTGAAGCATGTAAGATTTCTCTGCCACAATAAGCCTACATTTAGGGAAATTGTACTACTTTCTAGCAACAAAGAACCTTTTCCCCCGTAAACTATAAAGGAAGACAGCTTAAAAACTTTAGAATTGGCTCCAAATATCCTGGACAGCTCAACCTCGACCATGCCTGTTATTAGCACAAATAAGATAAACAGATTCCCGGGTAGCAAAAATATCAACTTAAAGGAAGTTTCACTCAAGTCCAACCTGCCTTCTCCTCAACTGCCAAAGTTTAAATTGATGGATGATTCCACCATGCCAAATGATAAGGTGTTCGCGGAACAAACTTGCTATTTTCCAGATAATGAATCTCCTAAAGGCTGAAATGTACATCCATTCCAAGAATTGGCAATTCTCACTCCAAAAAGGAAAGGAAGATGTAAAAGGACATACAATATGCCAAGAGCAATGCAGACCAGGCTGTCCTCCAAACCTCTTTCTCCTTGTTAGTTCTAGATTGTATGGTGACAATTCATAGAATTAGAGGAAGTTAGGTAATCTAGATTCCACAATTTGTTAGAATTCAAAGGGTATGTCTTTGAATTCATTTTCTTGTTCCTGGAAGGTTTGGGTTCAGGTCAGCTTCCATGTACCTTTTCTTCTTTTTAATAAAAGGGAATACCCCCACTTATTAGGATTCTTAATTGGTTTCTCAGAAAAAAAAAATTCATTAAACTTCTCCGTTAAAAAGAAGTTATTTTTAGATGAAAAAATTATTGAATCCAAATATGAAGAATCAATTTCAGTCAATTATGAAAAGAAGAAAAAGAAAGAAGGAAAACAAAAGAAATGAATACAGAATATGCTGGATGCCAATAGAACATGCTATGAGAATTTGTTGATAATGACCTACGCAATGACACAAGAAATCTCTGATATTTTGCCTATAAATAGACTTTCATATGTAATAAAGAGATCAATATTTTCAGTCTTCCAGTTTTAAATTTTCTCTTGTAATCTTTTAGTTCTTCTCTCTTCCACCTACGTAAATTTTATGTATTGAATAAATTTTATTATTTTTTTACTCCAAAACAAGGCTTTTGATTATCATTCTCATTCACTGTATGTTTTTAATATGCTTTATTTAATCCTGGTTTCTTTTGGTATCAGAGCCATGGAAGCTTAAATTAGTATCTAAGGGTTAGTCCTTCCTAGCAGATCTATTCATAACATGGGTTGATTTTCATATACCACATGATGTCATATCACCTCTATTGCATGATCTATTGAATTTGCAGATAAATTCCCGGATGAAATCAAAGACAAAATGCAATTGCAATGATTTCTTGGCAGTTTAAATTATATAGGTGAATATTACAAACACTTGGCTCAGGATTGCAAACTCTTATATCAAAGGTTGCAAGAGAATCCTCCTCCTTGGACAAATGCTCATACAAATTTCTTCAGGTTCAATATGTATATAACATGGTGTTGTTTGCCATTTGGTTTGAATAAATACTTTAAAGAAATAAGATTTGGGATTTGTCCTAAAATAGTCATTTTAGAAGAGGATGGAGATTGGTTTGAAGATGTAGAATTTGTTGGAATTTGACTATTCAGGACATTGCTAAACGAATTCTGTAATGGAGGATATTCTCTAGTTATAGGGGTATAACCATATCCAATCTTTCCAATTTGACCAACCATTGGTTTGTCTAAGAAGGGAGGAGAATTTGTTCCCCTTCCTTGTTGAGGGCTTACACGTCCTTAGGGTAGGGATCTTTCCCTACCTCTTCCTTGCGAAAGATTCATATTGACCTGTAAGAAATTCTCTTGTTAAAAAATCAGGTAAGGAATTATACTCACCCATAATATAGTCCATACCAAAATCAAAGATACATAAAATCGATTTCCGTCTAGCAAATAACTCTTTTGAAACAATATTTTAAACATCTTTTTCTAAAATATATTTTGTAGCAGAACAATCTATCCTAATCAGTAATTTCGGATTGAATGGATGATCTTGAAATTTAGTAACACAAAGAACTATGCTAAGAATTTCCTATTTACTAGTGCATATTTTTCTTGTATGCTATTCTAAATACTTGAAGTAAAACGAACTAATTCTTCTTTATTGTCGTGGGGATTTTTTATGCTTGAGACACTACAACAAAATTGACTTTTTGCGACCTTTTTTATGCGGCAAAATACAAAAGTGCGTCAAATAAATGACAACATCTCGCAATTGTGTCGTAAATTTACAACACTAAGTAGTAACATATAGATACATTTATAGAATAATGAAAAGTAATACAAAAATTAACATTCAAAAAAACGTTTTATTGTAAATTAAAATATGACTAAAAGAAAAAAAACATAAAATTTAATATTAAGAAAATATCTCATACCCAAAATTTTCTCTTCAATCGACCCCATTTTCTCTCTCTTCTCTCAAACAACGAGCAGCCATGCTTGACAGAGAAGCCACCGTACCACTGTAGGTAAGATTCTGATCTCTTCATCTTTTTCTTCCCATCGCCTCTGTATAATCTTGTACATAATTTCTATCATCTTCCCCTCTCTTCATCTCCTCTTCTCTTTGGCTAGCTGTTCACCGCCTCCACCTTCACTCTGTCTCTTCCTTCTCCACATTATTTCTCTCTCTCTCTCTCAATTTCATAGATTCTTGAAGAAAATATAAATGATTTAATCTCAGCTTCATCACCTTTTATCAATTAATCAATTAGTTTCACAGAAAAAAGGATAGATTACCAATAAATTTGTTAAATTTTTTTCTTAATTTTCAGGACTTCTAAGCTGTGGCGAAACCCTAACCTGGTTAAGAGAGGAGGAGATTATCGAGCACAACTCAATTTCTCAAAAACCTATAGTGGTTACGTGATAACTCATGACAAAAATACTCGGAGGCTTTCTCAAAACTGTCATCACCATTTTGAAAGAAGACAACAGCTACTCCGCCGTGTGAGTCATTGGAGAAATTTGATTTCAATTTCAACAGTATTCAGCTGACGTCATCATTATCATCGTCGGTGAAGAAGAACAACAATGGCAGTGAGTTCCTGCATTTTGATAGATTAAAATGGTATAAATTTTTATCTTTAGTGGTTGAGTGACCAGTATATGCGACATCATATTAGTCAATTTTCAATTTTTTAACAACTAAAGTTTAATAATATCAAAGTTAACATAATCATTTATTTTAAACACAAAGAAGTAGTGCATGATAGTACACATCTTGAAGCAAGATAGTAAGCCATTTGTTGATGAACTTGACTGTTATAGTACAATTAAGAAGTAAAATAATTGAATTTTGTTCTCCTGCCATTTTGAACCAACAAGGAATTTGGTGAAGGCATGTAACTTGCTATTCCTCTTAGTAAATTGTGTATTGATGCATGTTTTAAATACATTCTTTTCTGGTTTGTAGGTTGAAGCTATGTTTGCCTATCTCTTGGATGCTCTACACATGAGTGCTCTTCCACATGGTATGGGATATTTTTTGTTTCCCAGGACTATTTACATGCTTAATTCAAAACATGTTGTGACTCATTTTTTTTTAATGTTTGGTGATAGTTTTGTTGTTGCATTTTACTAAAATATTCTTGCTTTCTTGTCGAATAAATGAATATCTATTGTAAATGGAGATTGGTTTAAGCTAGATGAGTATTGTTTCTTTGTTTTGCTGGACACATGGTCAAGAATATGTAGGAAATCCTTCACCTTTGATTGGTGCAATTACATGGTTTAGCTTAGCATGAGAGAGGCTTTGAAGTTAGTATAATTGGCGTAGTGATTTAGCATAGTATGATCATTCTGGTCCTTGTTTTCTGGTATGTTAATTAGTCTTTCCCCTTTGATTTAATATTTTTTGTCCTATTTTCGTGTCCCCAATCCACTGTTCACTAAAAGAAAAAAAAGAATAACTAAAAACTTAAAAGTTAAAAAAGCAAAACAAGCAACAAGAAAATAGTTGTGAAACTATTAAAGTAAGCTTGTGAGGCTGTTAACATGTGAAATTACTTCCTATTAGAGGATGCATCTATAGTCATATCACCATAGTGACAACTTTCTTGCTAGTACTTATTTTCTTCATGGGCCTTTGGATCATTTACTTTCTATTGGAAGAGCTTTTCCCATGCCCTAACATAGAGAATTCTTGCACAAAATTTTCTTTCCTTTGTTCAGTCCTTATAAATTTTAATATACCCATATTAGAATGGAATTTTTTTTTTTAAAATTCTTCACTGTGATATATATATATATATATACACACACACACATATATATATATAACAACTTCTACTGAAGTGTGAAAGTTTATAAATAATTCATTGCTGTAATGGTGAAGTGGACAAGTGGTGAGGTGGTGTCAGAGGAGTTTCAAGAGGTGGCATTGATTGTAGATAGGTTTTTTTTTTTATATATATAATTTTTATAGCCAATTAGAGGAGGAGAAAGATGAAGCTAATAAGCGAAGGAAGCATTAAGAGCGATGGTTTATATTTTTTTTGTTTTTTATCAAGCAAATAGTTGTATCAATGGTAATGCGAGTGATGATCTAGAGCAAGGTGAGTTGATTGATGGTGTTACTCATCGTCACAAGCAAGTTCATTAACTCAAAAGTGTAAGTTTTCTTTTATTTTTTAAACATCTTCAAAAACTAGGATCAATTTCTGTTTCTTGCATTCTGATACAAAGTGTCTATACATGACTAGATATACATAAACACACAGAATTTTGCTGGTGCATAATTTGTCTGTAAAATTATTGTGGACATAGATCATGAAAGAATTAAATAATATAATAAATAAGTTTCTGACACCTGTGTTTATAGTAGTACATTTTTTTAACTATGTTGTGGAAAAGATGCTTAGCTTTTTTCTTTTTTTTTTAAATAACCAGTTCAAGAGAGTATCTCACAAATTTGTTGATTTATGTCTTTTGCTGAATCAAATCAATTGAAGTTTTTGCATTAACCAGTGCTCTACCATGAATAGGATTGAAGAGATCACTTGTGAATGTCTTGAATAGAAGAAACTTGTGAATGTCGTATAATGTTTAAATGCATTATTTATTGTTTGAGTTTGTGGGTCTAGTTTGTAAACAAGCTACTGATGATGATGATTATGTCTGAATATTCTGTGGCTAAGCCATCTTCTAGATTGAATTTCAATTATGTTCTCCTCTAGACTTTAAATCATCTTTTATTGATATATATGTTCTGTTATTGATATGTATGTTCACATGCTCCATATTCCTCATTATTCAGTCCAGAAGATTGAATTGCTTAGCTCAACCGAACTACTTCATAAGGATATATAGGACTTTAAATTGAATTTCTAGGTAAAATGTTTTCAGATAATTTGCCTATATGAGGATTATAAGATTATGATGCTTGAACTTAATAATGCTCAGCTTTCTTCCCAACATGAAAAACTACAATCTACCTGTTTGAGAGTAATGTGATTCGAAGCTTATGACTCTTGTATAGTTGTTTATCCATGTTTCATACTTCTGCTGCTATTTTTAGGAAGAGGGAGTGAATAACGGCCAATTAAATGCATCTAAGGCTGATAATGACTAAATTCATGAGATATTCTTTGCTTCTAATGAGCAAGTATTAATTTTTGTAGGAGAATAGTTGTTTTTGCCTTATTTTGTTGGTAACAAATATCTGCCCAAGCATCTTACCCGCAAGTAAAATATGCCGTGGCCGCCTTAGTCAAAGCTTCCCGCACTTGAATCTTTGTCACTTCTTGCTTTTGTGCTTTCAGGGTTTCACATCGATCTTTTTCTCTGATAACTAAAATTTGTTGAATCATCTATTACCAATGAGAGGATCTAAAGAATGGTTAAAGGATTGCTCAGCAACCTTACCAGTAGATGTGTATAATTGCCAAAAAATGGCTGCAGCAATATCTTAGACTACCTCAACTACACGAATATTAGAATCCTGTACTCATCTCAGCAAACAATTACTTTTTTCCCATTTTTTTGATTTTGCTGTGGAATATTCTTCAGTTGCTGAATTGAATCTCTGTGTTGTTTTCCATATTTAAAACATGGAACTCTAATTTTTGTTTCCAATTCTTGTGCAGTGTGTATAGATTGAGGTTTTTGAGTGTGTGATAATCAGGATGCTAAATTAATGAGCAAATACGGAATCAATGTACCAAAATGTGCAGATGTTGGTTCTGTTGAAGAGATCAAGAAGACAATTAAGTCTATTTTCCCCCTACCAAAATGAGGCAATTAATCGCATTTTGCATATTGATATTTGCCGAAATTATGGTCTTCCATTGAAGTTCTAAAGCTGGATTATGTTCTGAAAGCTGAGCAAACTGTATGGAATAGTAATGTTTATTTGTTTTGAGCTTGGAGAAATGCTCAATTTATCTTATTTAGAGCTTCTTTCCTATTTTCTTGTGATGTAGATTATGGTTAAGTCTCATGTCCTTGCTAGTGGTCCTGGCCTTGGAACTTTTAAGAATGGTCTGAAGGTGGAGTTCACAGTGAAGGCTGACCAAGTTGAAGATATAGCTGGTATGGGATATGTTTTTGAATTCATGATGTTGAAATTTAGTAATTTAACATGTTTATTTTTTTTTTCATTGACTTTGTAAACATGTAAAACAGTAATTACCATAGTGAAATTTAGCAGTTTCAGAAACTCAAAAAATTCACGATTTTTTTTCTCAAGTTTCGGGTAAATGTATTAATCAATCGAATTCGGTCATTTTCTTAATTTTAACATTTAATTTGTGTATTTAAAGGGAGAGAATAGATCTAGAGATCTAGACTTTATGTTGAAATTTTATGTAGTGATTGTAAAAGTGTATTTATCAGGTTACTAGAAAACCCTAGATACTCCATGTTGTCAGAATAGTTCATTTTATTCAGTGATTTATGAGATTTTATGGTACAAAAGAAAATTGGAGAAATACAAAGTAATCCATAGCTATTAATATGTTTTATATGCGATGATGCATGTTCCTACTTTCAGACCAAAGTTGATGATCCCCATTTTACTATTAGGGGTGCTTCAATTTTTACAAAAAAAAAGAGGTAGGTGAAAAAAACTGATTAATTTGTTCTCTTCTTTTATTCATTTTGTGGGTTACATTTCAGTTTGACTAATTAGAGTTATAGTGGGTTGAAGGGATAGGTGCAGGAGAAGTTCACAGCCCAGGATTGAATGAGGCACGAGAAGTCATACTTTGACTGGTTCCCCACAGGTTGGAGAGTCCAAATTAGAGTTTGCAAGTCTGGAAAGAAAGACAAGGCAGTAGTTATGATTGTTTGGAACCCATAATAGGTGACTAGTGCTGAAATTTTAGAATTAGATATTGCAGCATCAAAAGTATAGTAGAATGAAAATTTCTTCATTAGTCATTTCGAATCCTTTCATAAACAAAAAAATAGAGATTTCAATAAAATCTTGATTCTTATATTCTTTATAGTGTTGTTTGGAATGTTTCTTTTTTAGTGTATAATTATCTGATGGTTTCGGAAAAAGTATGATTATCTGATTGGGGCTTTATAATGTTTCAGTCATATTACAATCCCACAAGTTCAAAGCTTGAACCAACCAAGTTAGATGACTCCTTGAAAGGGGACAATTTTATGGCTCCACATGTTCTAGCTATGTTTGTCACTCCTATTCCAAGGACTCTTGCTCTTGCTTTATACGGGGACGTGTTCTACACAAGTACGTGGTGTTATATATTTTCTTTTTTAAACATTAGACCACCAGATTCCTTTTCTAAAGTTAGATCAGATTCTGGTAAATGTATCACAGACATATCTTCTTATTGTAGCTATTCTGCATGTTGTTAGGCGGCAGGAGAATTAGTTAAAATAGTCCTTTATCTCCTGGGGAGTAGAGCATGCCTCCATATTAGGGGAGATGGTAGAATTTAGACAATAGTTGAGTTGTTCATTCGACCCATAAGGCATTTCACATTGTCCATTTGCATGACCACTGCTACAAAAATCACATACCATGGGTGGTTGAGTTGGAGAAGAAGACATTGCATTCACACTATTAGGTTTCTCGATGTTCTCCAACATTTTTGCAACATTGTTCATCACATTCATGAACATACTTTGTTGTGCCAAAATGGCATCTTGCATATTCAAATTCAATACTCCATTATGTGCATTAGCTTGATTGGCTTGGTGTTGAGCTACTGGTGGAGTCATTGGTCCATGATAATAATGATTGTAGGCCATCCTATTGTGTAATTCTCGACCTTCCTCCAGTGTCTTATAAGGATGGAACCATTGACGGAGGCATCCACTATGGATTTCGTCTCTTGTGTGTCAATCCACTATAGAAGGTTTGAATTTGAAGCTATAATGGAATCGCATGATGAGGACATTTCCTTAGCAAATCCTTGAGCAGCTCCCAAGCTTCTCCTAAGCTCTCACCAACCACTTGCTTAAAGAAGGTAATTTCATTCCTCAATTTGGTGGTCCTTGAAGGTGGAAAATGTTTTGCCAAGAATTCTTTAGAAAGTTGATTCCAAGTTGTAAACGTCCATTGGACATGAGATTTAAGCCAAGATTTTGTCCTATCCCTTAAAGGGAAAGGAAATACTCTCATTCTAACATAATCCGGGTGCACATCATTGGATTTAAATGTGTCCAAAACCTCCTCAAAGTTCATTAGGTGTGTGTATGGATCATCATTGGGACCACCTCCAAACATTGCATGAACTTGTAGCATTTGTATCAAAGCGGGCTTAATCTCAAAATTGTTTGCTTAACGGGCATCTGTGCAATGCTAGAATATGTCCCATCAAAGCTTGGTATGGCATATTCTACCTTAACGGCCATTCCTATTTCCATAACCACCCATTCCATTATTTTTGGCAATTTCTTCTTCGTCATTCCTAATGCTCATATTCCTTTGATTTTGATTAACATTTGCCATTTCAATTCTCTCTTGCTCTTGTTGTACTATTCTAAACTTCTGGATTTTCCTTTACTCTTTTTCTTTTTCTTCGTCCAAGAAAATAAACGGCCCTTTATCTCTTCTTACCAAGCACTACAAAAGCCAAAGCAAGTAGTCAATTCAAGTGCCAAGACAATTCAACAAGACAAATAACCAACATAAACGAACAAACAAAAATTAACATCTAAATTAAACTGAAGTGCTTAATCTAACTGACCGATAAAGTGCTCAATATTTCCAAATACCAAGGACAATCAACGGCAACGGCGCCAAAAACCTGTCAAGCCTTTAGGTAGAGGTCAAATTAAAGCAAACAAGTAATAATAAACCTCACAAAATCACTACACTCTACCTCACTTCCGCAAGTATATTCGGAGTTGGTAATAGTACAGGATGACTGGATATCATTCCCACAAAGATTGTTTAGCAAGCAATTACCGAGATTTATGAATCTTTGTATAGTTAAGCAACTTCATATAAGAAGAGATGAAACTACACTAAATAAAACTATAATTAAACTTAAGCAATTGAAATCTAAATTAAACTAAATTTAAACAAATAAATGGAACTAAGCAACTATGAAATTGAGAAACTAGTTAATCTATTCTAATAAAAGCAAGTAAATAAAATCACTTAATCCTACTCTAAATTAACGAAAATAGGATTAGAATTAATGAGCAAATAATTAACTCAACTAAAAAGACTATAAAAGAGTTTATAAAGCTAGAAACTACCATTTCTAAACTAGAATTTGTAAAGATCTAAACTTGAAATCTAAATATTTTTGTAGATTGACAATAATAAAAAAAGCCTACTAAAAAATTAACTAGAAACTAATGCAAGGAATTGATAATGCTTAACTAGAAAGCACTAATAAAGACTCTAATCAGAAAAAACCCTAATTTCTATATGAAAGCTTGAAATAAGAGCAAAGAGATTTGGACTAATTTAAACTAGAAAGCAAGTGAAAATTATATCTACTTGAATCTATTGATTAACCCACTGCAACTATATATTCAAAATTTGTACTTGCAAGGAATTTAAAATCAAATATAAAGGATAATTAAAGAAAACTGGTATTCAAATACATCATACGAGTCAAACTACCCTATACTAGTATAACCTAATCTAAAATTACTAACTAAACAACTTTTCTCCATTACCTACTTACTTCTCTATTAACTCTTTAAAGTAGCTTAAATAGTGCAGTATTACACAAAGGTAAAATCAGAAATTGACTGCCAGAATATTACCGAATTTTCATTACTACTTGTGCTGAAAGGGAGTCCATGTAGCGATCTGGAATAACTGAGATCACAACATGGAACTCAAATTACAATGACATATTTCCGTGTCTAGAACGCGATTTGGATTATTCAAGCAAATCTTCAGCATTCTTTTGTAATTGCATTTTGGTCGTTGCATTTTGTTCATTCCAACTTCCAACCTCTAAATTTAACCTGCATAATATTAAACCAATTAAGTAATTAATTTAAATAAAATTCTAATCAAAACTTATCATATTTAACAATAACAAAAATATAAACACATAAACTAAAATCTTCAATTAATTAACCAAAGTTTGGAATTTAAACTATCAAAATACCGTAATTTAGAGTAAAACAACTATAGTTTACTAGAGTTATCACCTCCTTATTCCATTGCTGAAGTGTTTGTTTTAGTCATTTCAGTTTCCACGCAAAAGCTGGCATACCTATATGTGTTACCGGCTTGCTCCAACTATTCTTAACAACGTCTAAAAAAATTTTATGCTTCACCACATGTACTGGAAATGGAAGGGTTTAGGTTTATTAGTCATCGTTTGAATGCAGAACAACAATGGAGCATGATCAGATGAAGCTCTATTGAGGTGTTGAACCGTTGAAGATGGAAATTGATAAGCAACCACTAAATATTTTCCAGGATTCTGTCCAGGCGAATCACTTCCTACATCAAAATCAAAAGGAAAAAGATCAGTAATATTAAATGTGGCACTAGCATTATACTCACCACGAAAGTCGATCTTGCAGGCATTATCATTAATTCTTTCAAGCACTTAAAAAGGTCCATCCCTACTAGGATCCAATTTAGATTTCCTTTTGTTTGGGAATGTTTCTTTTCGAAAATGTACCCAAACCCAATCTCCTGGTTGGAAGACCACCTATTTTTTATGCTTATTAGCCTTTGTGGTACTATTTTGGTTCGTTTTAAGCATTTTCTGCGTAGGTTTCTCATGGATAGATTTGATTGACTCAACCCTTTTCTATCCATCAAAACTAGTTAGTTTCTTCACAGGCAAAGGAATCAAATCTAAAGCTGTTAGTATATGAAAACCATAAACAATTTCAAATGGATAAAAACCAGTTGAAGAATGAATTGCATGATTATAAGAAAATTCAACAAATGAGCAAACAATACTCTCACGACTTCAAATTTTTCTTTTAGAAAGCTCGCAACAATGTTCCTAAAGCTCTATTAACCACTTCAGTTTGACCATCAATTTGAGGGTGACATGTAGTAGAAAATAGCAATTTAGTACCCAACTTCCTTCATAAGACACGCCAAAAATGGCTCAAAAACATGACATCTCGGTCGCTAACTATAGTTTTAGGAACCCCATTCACACGAACAACTTCCCTGAAGAACAAGTCTGCAATATGAACAGCATTATCAGTTTTATTACATGGTATGAAATGTGCCATTTTAGAAAACCTATCCACTACCACAAAAATTGAATCATGACCTTTTGGAGTTCTAGGCAATTTGAAAACAAAATCCATGGACACATCGAACCAAGGGGGAAT
Source organism: Cinchona pubescens (assembly GCA_025175665.1). Lineage (NCBI taxonomy): Eukaryota > Viridiplantae > Streptophyta > Magnoliopsida > Gentianales > Rubiaceae > Cinchona > Cinchona pubescens. Next base: position 3,105,618 of record JANKKI010000003.1, read on the forward strand.
CAAAATAGGCAAAGGCATGTAAAGACCATGTGGATTAACTTTGGACTTAGCTTTCTTACAACTAAGACACTTAGCACACACACTTTCAACATATTTGCACATGTTAGGAGGCTAGAAAAAGTGTTCTTTAAGCATATCTAATGTCTTAGCCATACCAAAATGACCCATGAGACCTCCACCATGTGCTTCCCTAACGAGTAATTCACGTAATGAACAGTTTAGAATGCATAATTTATTCTCACAAAAAAGATAACTATCATGCTGATAAAACTTATCAAAACCAGTTACTTACATGCTTCAAACACATTTGAGAAATCAAGTTCTTTAGCATACAAATCTTTTATATGTTCAAAACCACAAAATTTAGTGTTTAATGTTCATATCGACAAGACAATGCATCAGCAACTTCATTATCTTTTCCTTTTTTATACTACACAACGTAAGGGAGCATTTCAATGAATTCTAACCAACGTGCATGGCATCGGTTTAACTTACCTTGGCCCTTCAGAAATTGCAATGACTCATAGTCCGTTCGAATTAGAAATTCTTTAGACCACAAGAATTGTTACCAATTTTTCAAGGCCCACACCAATGCATAAAGCTCCGTATGAATATGTCGAGTAGTTCAATGTGGCTCCATTCAGCTTCTCACTGAAATACAAAATTGGATGCCTATCCTACATCAAAATTGCACCTATACCAATACAAGAAGCATCACATTCTACTTCAAAAGTTTCAAAAAAATCTAGTAAAAGTAAAACAGGAGCAGCAGAAACTTAACCTTAAGCATTTGAAAAGCACGCTCTTGTGCCTTACCCCACTTAAAACCTACCTTTTTCTTGGTTATCTTAGTGAGATGGGTAGCTATAGTGATGAAGTCTTTCACAAAGGTGCGGTAAAAACTTGCTAAAACATGGAAACTCCGCACTTCAAACATGTTTATAGGAGACGGCCAATCACAAATGGCCTTGATCTTTTCTCTATCAACCTCAATACCTTTCAAACAAACAAGAAAACCAAGAAAAACAACATCATTCATGCAAAATGAGCAATTTTTTAGCATAAAGTTGTTTTTTCTTATAGTTTCAAGTACTAGACGTACGTGCACAAGATGTTCATAGTTACTCTAAGCATTCACTATAAATCAATATATCATCAAAATAAACAACAACAAATTTCACGATAAATGCACATAGGATATGGTTTGTTAATCTCATGAAGTTACTTGGTGCACTTGTTAAACCAAAAGGCAAGACTAACCACTCATGAAGACCAAATTTTGTTTTAAACGCAGTTTTCCTTTCATCCCCTTCTCTCTTGCAATTTTGGTGATATCCACTTTTTAGATCAATTTTGGTGAAAATCTTAGAAGCATATAATTCGTCTAGCATGTCCTCAAGATGAGGAATAGGATAGCGATACTTTATTGTAATGCGGTTTACCGCGCGACAATCTACAAACATACATCATGACCTATCCTACTTTAGCAACAGAATCACCAACACAACATATGGACTCATACACTCCAATACTCGCCCTTGAGCCATTAGTTCCTCAACTTATTTCTGAATTTTCTTTGTCTCCTCCGGATTGGCTCTATAGGCGGGTTTGTTAGGGATGACCGCGCAACTAGAACAAAATCAATTTGGTGCTTAATACCCCTAATAGGTGGCAAGATAGGGGGGATCTCTTCAACGAATACATTCTCGATGTGTATAAGAAAAAGAGGAACAAAAGATCTCGGCAAGGCTAGATCAAGATCAGACTGCACAAAATAATTTTCTTTAAAATAAGTAAAAACACAGGAAAATTTAAACTCATAGTTGATTGAGCCTCTTTGAACCTTATAAAGAAATTAGCTTTCTTTTTCAACTCTTTTTGTTTAAAATTTTCAAACTTAACCAATTCACCTTTATGGTTTTCAGATTTAAGGGTGTCATTTGGGTTTCCCACTTGCTCATTCTTTTCCAATCCCTCTTTTTCTTATAGTATTCATCAAATGAGTTATTTATGTAAAATTGCTCTTACTCACTTGATGTGGAGGTAGTGGCTTAAGTTCAATTTTTTGGCCAGCTTTTCAGAATGTATACTTGTTTGTCTGGCCATCATGTTTAGTGTGTTTATCAAATTGCCATGGTCTACCTCTTACTAACAAGATGTGACATGCTTTCATTGGCACAACATCAGACAAAATTTCATACTTATACTTTCCAATAGCTAATGAAATTAAAGCTTGTTTAGTTACTTTGACCTCACCACATTCATTAAGCCACTTCAATTTATATGGGTGTGGATGCTTAAGATGAGGCAAATTCAATTTGTCGACCATTAACTTGCTCACGACATTGACACAACTACCACCATTTATGATTAAACCACAAGCACGATCTTCAACAACACATTTGGGGAAGAAAATATTCTCACGTTGTACCTTATTTTGGTCGCCCTTGGTCTGAGTGTGAAGTGCCCGCTATAATACCAAGGCGGGAATCTGAGAAAGATCCTCTGACTCTTTTTCATCATCACTAGGGCCTACCAATGTTGGCATGGAGTCAGCATCATCGTCACTTCCTTCACTTACCGGCATGAAGAGTGCACGCTTGTTAGGACAATCATTCGCAGAGTGACCTATCCCCATACAATGGCAACACTAAAAATAATATCACGAGTAAGTTTTGAAGTGTTAGAAGATGATGCTTTAACTAAGCAATCCATAGGATGTCTAACGGGTTTATGTTCGGCTTCATTATTTTTAGGATTAGTTGGTCTATTTTGAACTTGATTAGGCCGAGAAGAACTATTGTTAGACCAATTCCTATGCCTATTAGTGCTAGACTCACCTCTAGGTTTACCAACATTTTTAAGTTGTTTTTCTGCTTTAATGGCCTTTTTAACCTTACCTTGTAATTCAATGTAATGATGCAACTCTACAATGTTGGCAATTTCCTTATTAAGCCCACATAAGAATCTAGCCATAGTTGCTTCTCTATCCTCAACTACATTAGCCCTCATTAGACATCTTCGTAGCTCCTTATGGTACTCTTCTACATATTTACTGCCTTGCCTTAAGGTTGACAAAGTTTGATGCAAATCACGATGATATGTAGAAGGTACAAAATTTTGTTTAATGCGGCTTTTAAAATGCCAATCATTAATTGGTGGCTCTCCACACCTAATTCTACTGGTTTTAAATTGATCCCACCACTCTAAAGAATAATCACTAAATGATGCAATAGCTAATTGAGCTTTCTTTGGTTCCGAGTAGTTTTGACCATAAAAAATAACCTCTATCTTATTTTCCCATTAGAGATAAACATTAAGATCGAGATTACCTTGAAAGGTAGGGATAGTCAATTTAATGTTACCAGTATCATCGTTAATCTTAGCACCTTCTTGCACATGGTGTCGAGTCCTCGACCTCGCACCTACACCATACATCTCATTTTTAGACTCATACGAATTGGAATCATAATTGAAATACATACCTCGACGAGCTTGTGGGGCTCTATGCGCATGAGAATCAGCTCGACCAACCTGCGAAGGTGTCTCAATCCTCACTTTAGTTAACATCTCAAGAGAGCATTGAATACCCTCAAGAGATATTGCCATTTCGGCCACACAGGATTCTAAGTCATTAACCCTTGAACTTTCCCCTTCTTGAGATGACATGTTAAATCTGTAAAAAAATAAGCTAAAACACAAGGAATTCAAGAATTAGGGTTAGTAAGAACTAAGAAGGACTTCACGGCACTCCCTCAGTGTTTACGCTCAAGTTTAAAGATGTCACACAATTTCACTCGTGTTTCACTTAAATCTAAGGCTTTTACCTTCTAATAAACTCACCGCTCTTGCCATTTTTCTCTCATTTAAATTCTCCTCAAAGTCCTTTGCAGACAAGAAAGCATAAAGCAAGAACGGCACAAACAATTACCAACACTTAGAACACAATCTGTATTTATAGACTAATGAAGCAAAGCAATAAAAAAGTAATGGCGGATCTATTTAACAAAGAATGCACAATACGCACTTTTGAAAGCCAAACAATAAGAAGGTCAAAAAAACTAAGGTTTCGGGCTAGAAAGCATTAACCCGAGAAAACAAGGCTATTTCTGGTATTTCACTAATTTTTTTCATGTAACTCGAGAATAAAATATAAAAAAAAATTAAAATGAATCATAAACAAATTTCGGTCGAGAATTGTGCCTTAGAAAACTAGGAAAATTGCATCACTTGACTTGAAATCCTAATAGGAAAAGGACTAGAACTACTCCGAGTTGGAAATAGGAATTAGGTTAATCCAAGTTGAACAAGGATTCAACTGAATGATTTTTTTCGGCCAAGACAAGGATTGAAGATATGCAAGAAAATGGAACAAGAAATTAGCAGAAAATTTCTAATGCAAGAAGGACTTGGAAACCCTAATTCAACTAGGATTGGAATTCGGCCTCTTTTCTCCTATTTCTTTCATTTTCGGCTATGTTTTTTTTTATAGCCTTAGGCACAAATTTCCAGCAACAAAATACCTCCAAAACTTGGCATGAAATAGCCAGAAAATTTGAAGCACAAGAAAATCTCAAACAAGCAAACTCGAGAAATGCTTAGGGTTGAACGATTTTATTTTTATTTTGGATTTCTTTTTGGAAATTTCTCATGGAGAAATATGAAGAAAATCATAAGCCCATCCCAACAAATTTTACATAAAAGTATCGATAGGAAGAATCAAGAACAAAGCATCAACTAGCGAAACCCTAAAAAAAAATGGTTTAGGTTTTTTTTTTTGAATCGAATCTTTCTTTGGGTCAAAAGAACACAAAAGAACGAACAATATACGAATAAGTTGAATATTTTTTTCAGAAGAACAATATGAGTTTTTTTTAATAAACTGATGAAACAACAAGAAAAGAATTTAAAGATGTATGAAACAAGAAAACAAACGTGTTTAGGAGCCAAAGCTCTGATACCACTCCAATGCGAACCCCGCAGATAAACTGACGAGATCGGAATCGATGCAGAACCCAAGAACGCCTAAACAAGTCCGACTTGACGGAACCCGTTGATTAAGAAATCAAGAATCTGAAGTGTCTATTCTTGACTGTACGATATATCGACTTGTTGTCTGTAACGAAACAAGAACCAATAGTATTCAAGGTGGGTAGTTGCAAGAATTAATCTTGCAAGATACCCAAGTCTTTACTTAGGAAGACAAGTTGAAGAATTTTCTCAAAAAGTTTTTTTTTTTTTTCTGAATATTGATGAATGAATAATCAGCTAGGGGTGTTGTAAATGTATGAAGGGGCTGGCCAAACCCTACAGAATAGGCCTAATACTAATAGGAAATAACCTTACCAAATCCGAGCAGGTTTAGGATTGGAATACTAGACATAAAATCGGCTAGCCTAACATTGATATAGGCTGGTATTTTCACCCTAAATAAAACAAAACTCCTATAAACAAATGCAAAAAAAAAAAATAATTTAATTGGAAATGGTTGGCCGAATAGGGCCTTTGTCCAAATTAGGGTTTTTCGAACCCTTCGTGAAGCTCTTTAATTCTTGGACTTGAATCTTCTTGAAGTTGGACTTCTAAAGCATGAATGGGCGCTTAAATTGAGTTTGAATGAATTCTTGGCACTCGCTTGCAAATAATAATGCTTGTTGGTCCAAAATCTCCTTAACAAAAGCCAGCATTGGTTGGTGGAACTTCTTACACACGGCCCTCGACCTCGTGATTGGCCCGATTGGAACTTGAATTGGATCCAATCCTTGAGTCGATGAGCCCAATATTTGTTACTTGGATTATGTGTGCATCATACATTTTGAAAGACCATGAACCACCAGCAGAGGCATCTACAATTGATTTAGTCCCTTGAGTCAAACCGTTATAAAATGTTTGAATTTGAAGCCAAAGAGGAATAGCATGATGTGGGCACCTTCTCAAAAATTCTTTGAACCTTTCTCGTGCCTCACTAAGGCCTTCACCCATGTCTTGCCTAACCAAAGTAATTTCATTTCTAAGTTTGGCAGTTCTTGAAGGAGAGAAATAATTCACCAAAAATTCTTGAGCCAATTGGTTCCATGTGGTGAATGTTTCTTGCTCAAATGATTGTAACCACCATTTTGCTCTATCCCCCAAAGAGAAGAGAAATGCTCTTATAACTATAAATTTTTGAATTTTTTATGATAGAAACTAAAGCCCACTAGAAATATTGCTAACCTAATAAAAGGAAATGAAAGTTTAAAAAATAAAATCACTAAATTGACAAGAACTTAAAAACTTTAAAGGAAACTTGAAATTGAAGAAACTTGGATTGCAAGAAAACACACTACACGCTCTACTACATGTTCCCTAAACTGTTGGTCCCAAAGCAACCTAAGAGGGGGGGTGAATTAGGTTTCTAAAAATGCTTTTAGAAATATTAAAATTTTCCAAATAAAAACTGATATAATCGAATCAGTGAAATAATGAAGTAAGAAACAGAGAAAATTAATCAGCCAATACTTCCCAACTAACAAGCTTGATGTATCAAATCACTAAAATGCTTCACACACTTGGTGAGTCAATAATCTTTACAAAGTAGGGATATTCTTGCTCACACTAAAATTCTTTTAGTTGAGCCAAGAATCTTACTTACAACCTCACTTTCGTACAAGATTATCACTCCACTCAAAGTTGAATTGCACTCTAAACTGCACACTAATACAACAAAGCACTATAGCCAATTTGTACTCAAATTGCTCTTCTCTAAGGCTTGTATTCAATGTGTTAGATGATCTTTAGGTTACAATTAATGAGTATAGATAAGAACGTGAAATCGGGTAAAAAAGAGTCCAACCGGGTGAAGAATCTATCAAAAACTCAACTTTATGCCACCCTGTTGCCCTCCGCGCACATGCACTAGGCTCTTTACGCACATGTGCGCGCGTGACAGTGAGGTCCAGGCATGTTCTGTCCTTTGCGGACATGCACAGGGACCCTAGCGGGCATGTGCGCGTGTGCCACTTCTGGGAGATGTAGCACACATGCGCAGCACAGCTCCAGTGCATGTGTGCTGGCTTCCTCAACTGTGCTCCGCCTTCGGCTTCGGTTCTCACCTTGATTCTTGCGTAATTTGAGAAAGTGTAAAACATGAAAGTTTTAGCTCTATTCATTATCTTCCCAATGAATCTTAAATCACCTCTGTTAGAGCTTGGGATCAAAAGTTATGCTTGAAATACAAAATAGTGTAGACTAAAATGGCTTCATACTCGTGCATGTCCCGTACTAAGCATTTTCTTTCATGTTTTCCCATCTTTTTCAGCCCATTTTTACTTTGACCCTACAAATACTAAGAATAACCAAATTAAGCTCAATAATAACTCAAATCTTACTTACAACACATAAAAATGTAGTAAATGACATATACAATATAGCATAATTATGAACTTATCAAATTACCCCACACTTAGCCTTTGATCGTCCTCGATCAAATATAAAATTGGAACATTTTAGCTTAGAACATTCTACTCAAAATTTTCCATCAAATATCCACATAAATAATCAATAATCAATCCCGCAATTAGAGTAGTCTATGAACCCAAGAGCTCAAATGCTTATAAAAACCAAAACATGAAATTCGTGTGTATGTGTGTATTGCCATTCAAAAATTTAGATTTGCAAATATCTAGATTAAATCATGAAGACCCTATAATTTTTCTAAACATCCCATAGTTCACTCTTCTTACATCCCTGCTACCAATCTAGACATCCGATTCAATTCAAATTTAGGTAGGACTTTCAGTTTGAACTAGAAATTATGATATTTTTTAGCCAAAGAAGGGAAATGATATATGAAATAAGAACAAGAGCTTTATAATAATGACGGTCACACATTAAAATAAAACTTCTCTTCACATATGGAATATCAAACATCCATAACCCCACACTTGAGTAACAAACACTCACGAAGAATTTCGAACAACGAAACATGCCAACCTCCCTCGGATATTTATACATCACGCCATCATTTTATTTTTCTATGTTCGCTCACAGTACAGGTACAAGTGGTAGGCACTACCTGCAACAAATAAACACGCAGGTACTAGTGATGGACACTACCTGCAACTACAGGTACCAGTGTTAGGCACTACCTGTAAATATCAAAAACATGCAAGTACCAGTGATGGGCACTACCTGCAACTACAGAAACTTTCATATTCATTTTTTCTCAGCAATTTTTTTTTTCCCTTACCCCATTTCATTACAAAACTATGTACACCAAGCACTTCTCACAAACTTCTACCCTTATATCCCCTTAACATATAATGTGCACCATAAAGCTCTTAAAGGGAAAATTTAGGATAAAACAATGAAAAGAACATTAAGCTCAATAAGGGTAGGTAAATAGAGTTTATGTGAAAGAAGGAGAATGATGTTTCTCTTCACAAGAATAAGGCTCAAACAAGGTACATTGAAATAAATTGTTAACCCTCATTGTTAAACTAAATCGGGTCATCTAAGAAATAACTTCAAAAATGTAATAAAGTGAGTTTTTGGGATGCAACATCATTGAGTCTACAAAAATTTCTCTAATTATCCCAAATCAACAATTACAGTATGGCTTAGTGCTCAAAAATCTTGAAAATCATGAATGGAAAATATTAACACTGACTGCTCATTCATGCATGGTTCAATTAATGATTTATTCAGCAGAAAAATGAAAAAATACGTTAAGCAAAAATTTTTGAAAATTTAAAAAAAAATAATGGTCAATCACTCATCCACAAAATTTTCAAAATTTTTAACAAACTCTCATATCAAAGGAAAAGTTAAAATATTGCAGCAAAATTGAGCAAAATACACCAAACAACTTAAAAAAAATCCAAATAACTCTCCCACCCTACACTTAAAAATAAGCATTGTCCTCAATGCAAAAAATAAAAGCACAAAATGGGAAAAGAAGAGCTTCTCTGGATTTAATTCGTGTTTGGAGCAGTATCCGCTATAAATATCCCCTTGTCGTGAAAGAAAGCTGGATTAACACTAAACAAAACAAAACAAAACAAAACAAATAAATAATTTCCTTGAGACAATAAGAAAAACAAGAAAATTGTAGAAAATAATCCTACAGGAATCAGGAAAAACTTACTCCCTTAAGGGACTACATAACAAAAATAAACGAAAACACCAATACGAAAATAAACCTAACTAAAAGGAAAGTAACCAACTAAAATAAAACCTAACCAACAAAAATGTCTAATAAAATAACTGCGTAAATTGTCTACATGGGAAATCAACTACGACAGGTACCAAACAAAGAAAATGGCCCAACACAAAGGGCATAAAAACTCAAGGAGCATGGGGCCCCAAATCTTGTGGAAAATGAGGAAAGGGAGGAAATGTAGAAGGGTCCTCTCCCCGCTCTCTGGCCATCTGACGAACCTCCTGGTCTGCTGCAACATAAACTGATATTGCATAAACGAATCAAAACATTGGCCCATCCACTTTTGCAAAGATTTGATGTAGAAGCTCCTCCTGCGATTGCTGCGGAGCAGGTGCCAGCTCATCATCTGAATCCCCAACTTCCTCTATGTGTGACCGAGTGTGTTTAACCGGAGCTCGTATACCCTTCATTGCCTGGCCTCAATTTTTCTTCGGAAGGTTTAATCACCACACCACTTTCCTAACATAGATTCGTAATCGGATGGAAAAACCATAATCCTGATTGCCTACTGGTAGCGGAGTAGCAGATTTGTTGACGTATGAGCTGACCGACATCTATGGCTTTCCCGGTAGCATTATACAATATAGCAATTTGGCCCTTTCCATAGTGACATGGGTAAGATGGTTTACCGGTATAAGGCGGCCACAAAGGAATATAAACACGACAAAGCATGCTAGCTTAAGTTTTTTTACGCTGAAATGCTGAGCCGTCATGCCATCTGTCGGTGAAGTCCAGTCCACGTCTCCGTCACAAAGAACGCTTGTGATCTGTTGAAGCTCTAAGTTGGCATTATGGGTGTCGGGCCATTCATCGTTACAAACACGAGTGACCTTCAAAACTCTATTGATTTCATTGGCAGAGACATCCACTCCTTTTCCCCATACATATACTCTAGTAGAGCTATAACGATCAAAATTAGAATAAAACTCACGTACCACCAGAAGGACGGCATCTATGGTAGTGGAAGTGAAAAGCTCCCATCCACGATTGCGAATGGCTAGCTTGATTTCTGGCACCCCTGCCAATGGCACTTGTATGCCCCTTTCCTTAATTGCAGCCCGTTTTGAGATATCATTGTCAATACATATATTTCTGCTTGGATGCCGTAGTTAAAAACCATAACCCGCCACCAACTCTTGGTTTCGGAGCCCCGGATGATGAGGATTCTCCTGTACCCTTGCCTGTGGCTGTTTTCTTTACTGTTCTTCCCATTCCTAGAAAACATAAACTTGCATCATGACTCCCAAACAAACAATTACAACACCCCCCACTTAAATAAAAGGCCATTCCCCCAAATCATAAGCCTTAGATTATACATGAAAATCCAAGCAAAATAATGCCTAAAACTAAGGCTTATATACAATGCATGAACATTCCTACGCATGAAAACTAATTAGAAAGAATTCACATGGCATAATCAATGGCCTAGGAATTAAATTCATGTATCAATGCCTTGTCTTTGAACATTTTTATTCATTGAGACATATTATCACATGGCATCCATAAAGAAAGAGGAACTTTATGGGTATATAATGAACATGCAATCCATCCTCAATCAATAATCCATACAATAATCACGCCAAATTTATGTACATTTGAAATTCAATACATATGAGATTTCATCAATCAAAGCATGAAAAGACTCAACATATTCTTGAAAATTAATTGAAACCCAGAAGGAAAAAATTGTAGAAAGAGAGAGAAATTCATACCTTGATTTGATTTTCCCTTAAAGAAGAAGAAATTTGGGTGCAAAATTGATGAAATTGGGGTGAATTTTGGAAAACTTGAAGTGGGGGATTTGAGGGTTTGAGAGAAAGTTGAAAGAGAAGAAGAATGTGAAGAAATAATGGGATTTGGAATGGTTAAGTTCCTTTATTCCTGTCGTGCACACGTGCGCTGCTTCCTCAACCCGCATGTCCGCGCGAGGCAGTGGCTCTTTGGGATAATCGACCCCGCGCACATGCACTGGGATTTTAGCGAACATGTGAGCGCGAGGCAGAAGCAAAAATGTAATGGGTCTCAGCCCACGTGTCCTGAGCTTTTAGCGCGCATGTGCGCTGAAGGCAGAACAAAAATTACCTATTTTTGTTTTTTAATTTTTTTTAAAACAATAAACATTCTACCCTAAATCAGCCTCATTAAAACACATAAACTTCAAAGGATCTATTTTATCATTTTAGCCCCTTAATGCAATCGATTTCCCAATTATTTACGAAATTAAAATATGATGTCCTTTTAACTAAAATAAGCCAAAATAAAGTTACAAAAATTAAATAACAGAATAAAATCAAAATGGATATGGGTTGCCTCCCATGCAACGCCTTTGTTTACTATCGTTGGCTCGATGTAATGTTCCTTCACCAATCAATCAAGTAACTCCCGTGTGGAGGAGTCCAAGAATCTTCCGCTTCACTGTTCTCACAAATGAGGGATTCAATCTCCTTTGCTCTTTCAGAACCCGAACAAGTTGCTCTTCTTGCAAGTTGCTAAGTTGACTCAAAATTATTACCCTTTCCTTATCCTTCAAAAATATGTACTTAAGGTGAACAGGAAGGCGATTATAATCTGGAATTGTTCCCTGCACAACAGATAACTTCAATTTCATGTTGAAGAAAGTGGCAAAGCATTAGGACAACCATTACTTGTTTGTTGTAACAAGTCCTTGTTCTTTTCCTTGAGATGTTCTTCACGGTTAGTGTTCACCTCCTGATTATCGGTATGTTCATGAATTTCCTGTATTAGAGGCTTACACACACAGATTACAAAAACAAGTTTAGTATTGTCAGATGGTTCAACATTATCATAAATGCTAAAGTTAACACTTTTATCTCCAAATTCCATACTAAGAGTGCCTTTAAGAACATCTATCTTTGCCTGGAAAGTAGCTAGAAATGGTCTTCCTAACAAAATAGGAGTATTAGAATCACCTTGTTCCATTTCTAACAAATAAAAATCTGCAAGAAAAACTAGACTTCCCACTTGAACTAAGGTATCCCCTACGATTCCCTTAGGATAGGTCAAAGATCTATTAGCCAACTGAATTACTATACCAGTTTTATTCAGTGGTCCGATTTTCAATGCATCATAGACAGAATATGGCATTACATTAATAGATGTCTACACCTAAATCCAGCATGGCTTTTTCAACATATGTATTGCCTATCTTGCAAGGAACAGAGAACATACCTGGGTCCTTGCGCTTTTCGGGTAGGGATTTTTGAATAATAGACGATATATTCCTCCCAACCTATACCTTTCTAACTTTCTTCTCTTTTTGTTTTCATTTATGCGAACACAATTCCTTCAAAAACTTAGCATAGCGAGATATTTGTTTAATAGCATCTAATAAGGGAATATTTACCTCGCACTTACGAAAAGTCTCGTATAGCTCTTTGTCGGAATCCTCTTTTGAAAACTCTTTCAATGCCTCGGGAAATGGGGGGTTCAGGCTTATCTTCGGTCCATTCAGGAACAACTTTATCTTCCTTGCTGCTGCTTTTCTTCTCGCATGGTTCAACCTATTTTTTGACTGTGGTCTTCTTCTTTTCAGCCTCAATATGTTCAAGAACTAATTTCCGCTGCACATCAACGTCTTTACCACTCCTCAACATAATTGCACTCACATTTTCCTTATGGGGGGTTGATGATAGTTTGAGACGGCAACTTCCTGGAGCTCTGAGCTTCCAACCTGCTAATTACGGTAGCCATTTGACCCATTTGATGTTGCAACTACTGAATACTGGCCTTGGTATCCTGCTGAAATAGAATTGTATTTTTAATTAAAATATCCAGCGGTTCCTCTAAAGACTTACCAGATTGATTATTCAGATTTTCTTGTTGTCTTTGAGCAAATGGTGGCCTATATGGTTCGAATTCTGCCAATTTTGTTGAGGCTGATTGTGGGCTGGGTTCTTGTATCTCAAGTTAGGATGATCCCTCCATCTATGATTGTACGTGTTCGAGTAGGGATCATAACTTTGTCGTGGCTGCCCTGGGAATCCTCCGGCTACATTTACGTGCTCTTGACCTTCATCTTGTAATGTGTATCTGTTGAGTGTCCCTCATTTGAGCAGATACCACAAGGTTGTGCAGTTTGTGTGGTACCTGAAGCCAACTCATTAGCACACGTGAGAGGTTGATCGTGCGTATCGTGTCCTGAACATTTGAGAACGCGCGGCCATATTCGATATAAGCTCACGAGCAGCGTCTATGGTAAAATTGTCTAACACCCCTCCACTTGCGGCATCAACCATGTTCCTTTCATTAGGCAACAACCCTTCATAAAAATATTGAATTAACAAGGAGTCACTTATATGATGATGTGGACAGTTTGCACACAATTTCTTGAAGCGCTCCCAATACTCATACAAGGATTCTTCATTGAATTGCCTTATTCCACAAATTTCTTTAGAATATTTGCAGTTCGAGAAGCTGAAAAGTATTTAGCCAAGAATAGTCTATTCATCTGCTCCCAAGTTGTGGTACTACTCGAAGGCAAATCGAATAGCCAATCCTTTGCTTCATCCTTGAGTGAGAATGGGAATGCTTTCAACTTGATAAGCTCATCTGACACCCCGGTGGGCTTCATACTTCTGCAAACCACATGGAACTCTTTAAGATGCTTGTTCGGATCTTCACCTGATAATGCATGAAAAGTAAGGTAATAAATGGATTAGTCTAGATTTTAATTCAAATGTGACATTAGCATCTAATTCTGGATATGTAATAAACAAAGGTTGTGGATTCAGAGTGGGCGCGGCTAATTCCCTCAAAGTCCGTTGTGCCATGTTCATCTCTTCCTGTTGTTCCTGATCACCTGGAAAGATATAGTTAAACAATTGTTCTTCCCCTAACTGTCGTTCTCTTATCCCTTTTCCCAATTTGCGTAATGTTCTCTATATTTCTGGCTCAAATTGGAATTCAACTTGTCCAGCAGATCGGGTCACAGGCATACACAAGTAGTAGAAGAATAATCATAAAAAGAAAGAAAAAAAAACTGAGATAACTAGAACAAAAATAAGTCAAACCGTCCCCGGCGATGGCACCAAAATTTTGGTGGGCAAATAATACGCTGCGGAGTTGTAATACTGTCGTAGGCACTCAAAATTAACAACTCTCAATATGTAGTAGTGGTGAGTACAGGTCGTCCCACAGAGAACGGAGTTAATTCGTTGTGCTAGATAGAACAAAGGGGGGTTTTTGAATGCTTTTAAACTCAAACTAAAACAATAAAATACTAAAGAGAATTCGATTAAGAAAGGTCTTGATTTTAACCATATCCACCATGGCAATTTCACTAGTCGATCCTTGACACACAAGATAATTCAATTCTATATCAAGCACTAATTGAAAAATTAACCCGAACGAATACCAATTCAAAGTTGTTTCTTATTTCTTTCTAAAGTTGGTTAATTTTCAACACGCGATACAATTAACCCTAACTATTAATTTAACCCAGACACGCACCAAAGATCAATTAATAGAAGCATTAAAATCAACCAGAACAAGTAGTCTAATTAAACATAAACACACGCGATTTTGCCAATTAGATGATTAATTTCCCCAAATTCAATAACACTAATCCAGTAATTATCAAATTCAGTTGCTTCACAGATTGAATTAAGCACACACGGTTAAAACAATCTAGCTATAGATAATTCTAATAACATAATATTCACCATGCAGCAACAACAAGTGAGAAAGAACAATCATAAAATTAATTGCAGAAAAATAATCAACACTTGACATATAATTGAATAAATTCAAGCACAAGAAGTCTCACAACTTTGTAGAATTGACCATGGCTTCAATTTCCTCTACCAAGGAAAGGGTTCAGGCAGAAAGTGCCATGAAAGAATAAAGAAGAATTTCTACTGCTAAAAACCCTAGCCAAAAGAAAAGAAAAGTGTCGATCTCCTTTTTTCTCACCCTACTTGTGGTATTTATATTGAGTATTTAAGGTTACAATTAATACCTAAAGATAAGAACGTGAAATCGGGTGAAAAAGAGTCCAACCGGGAGAACAATCTGTCAAAAACTCAACTTTATGCTACCCTGCGGCTCTCTGCGCACATATGCCAACGTTTTTGTGTGCATGTGCGAGCAAGGCAGTGAGGTCCAAGCATGTTCTATCCTCCGCGCACATGCGCAGGGACCCTAGCACGCATGTGCGCTTGAGCCACTTCTGGGGATTTTGCTTCTGGAAGCAGCGCACATGCGCTGCACAGCTCCAGCGCATGTGCGTTAGCTTCTTCAACTGTACTCTGCCTTCGGCTTCGATTTTCACCTTGATGCTTGCATAATTTAAAAAAGTATAAAACACAAAAGTTGTAGATATATCCCTTAGCTTTCTAATTCATCTTAAATAACTTCAATCAGAACTTGGGATGAAAAGTTATGCTTGAAATAAAAAACAATGTCTAAAATGGCTTCATACTCGTGCATGTCCCGTACTAAGTATTTTCTTTCATCTTTTCCCATCTTTTTCAGCCATTTTTCACTTTAACCCTACAAAAAATAAGAATAACCAAATTAAGCTCAATAATAACTCAAATCTTACTTACAACAGATAAAATCGTGGTAAATGACATATAAAATATAGCACAATTATGAACTTATCATCCATCAATAAGAATGCACAACATAAATGATGGTTGCTTCATGCACAACCATGAGGGTAAATTATATGGCATTAGAATCGCTGGTCGTGTGGTATGAGTATTGGTTAATTCTTTGAAGGCATTAAATATCAGTTGCAAGTCCAAGACAAACATTTACAAGGATTTCTTGCAAACTCTTGGTTCTTGTAATGAAAATGTTTCCAAGAAAGACAGTCTGTCGAATGCCTCAATTTTCCATCCTTTTTTCTTCCTACCATCTCATCAATGAAGCTGTCTTTGTTGACACAAACAATCTCCAAAGTCATGGTTTAAAAGGAGAGTAATGAAAAAGATTTGCTAGGACTTTGCCTACATCTTTTCTACAATAATATGAATGCTTCTTAATTTTTCTTATATCTAGGAGTAGTCTAGTGTTTGTAAAAACAAGATGTAATTTTCTATCTCCTTCCGATAAATCATACAATCATTGGAACATGAATGAGCCTTCTTATAGCTAAAACCCAAATCTTTAACTATTTTCCAAGCAACACGATATGAGCTTGGAAATACTTCATTCTTATGAAAGGATTTCTTGAGAAGCTCTGGTTAACACCATGATTCAGATGTAGCTCCACAAATAAAGAGATTTCAGATGTAATAAATTGATAAGAAAATATATCATTTTTGTTTGACAGTTTGGACGGCAATGGTATGCTGCAAGATAAGCCATCTTATGATCTCAAACTGAATAAAGTTTGGAGTTGAAAACTAGAATATTGAAGCAATTAAGGAAAGTTGCCCTACTTTCAAAGGGGACTATTTATACCTGAAGACTATCTGCTTGTCAACATGTATGGATTAGTTTGCATGCTAGCTTACTTCATTTGGTGATTTTTCTTTGAATTCTGAAATTAGGTTTGGTTAATGAAGGGGGATTTGCATTGTTTTCAAGAAAGATGATTTGGAGTGATAGAATACCACTTAAAATTTCTATTTTCATGTGGAGATTACTGTATCAGGCCTTGCCTTTAGATGATAGAAGAAGAAAGGGTTTCA
Source organism: Cinchona pubescens (assembly GCA_025175665.1). Taxonomy (NCBI): domain Eukaryota; kingdom Viridiplantae; phylum Streptophyta; class Magnoliopsida; order Gentianales; family Rubiaceae; genus Cinchona; species Cinchona pubescens. The sequence goes on from JANKKI010000003.1 coordinate 3,122,475, forward strand.
ATTTTCTTTAGCCAATTTTGTAATGTAGATGAGACTTTGGAGCATCTTTTCCTCCATTGTTGGATAGGTTGCTTGGCAGCATGTTGAAGTTTTATTTACTGAACACTACTTAGTCACAAAATTTTAATAATATTTGAATACCTGGTGGTTGGATTCATCTCAGAAGACAGTAATGGGAATTTTTTTTATCTAATACTCCCTTGTTTTATTTGTTGGCAAATTTGGAAGCTTAGATGTGCAAGTTTATTTGATAATTTTCAAGGAAATCCACAAACTGTCATCTATGCTATGAAATCATTGTTGTAATACATATCAATGGCTTTCTTTTTCATCTTGTGTTAAGAAGTACTCTACTTTGATCAGATTGGTTGGTTTCTAGTCACTCATCACACTTTTCATCCAAGTTTATTGTTGTTGAATGGAAACTACCACCTCATAATTACAGATACTCAATGTAGATAGAGCTTGTAGGGGTAATCTAGGGATAACTGTTGGAAGAGGGATTCTTAGAGATTCAAATGATTATGCTCTAGCTAGGTTTGCTTCATTTTATTATGAGTATGGGACACTTAAGCTTGTATAAAGACGCAGAGGCTTTACAGGAAGGATTTCTTTTCTGTTCTCAAAAAGGTATCCATAATATAATTGTTGAAATGGACTTTTTAATACGTGTTTAGGTTCTTAAGGGAGAAATCAAGGCACCATGGAGGATTTATCAAATCATGCAGTACTATTTTCACATCAGTAGGTATAAGAATGTTTCTATTGCACATATTGATAAGTGCGTAAATATCGTATATTTTATGTATCGTTTACCTTGTTTTTGCTGATAATAAGTAATAATTGTGTAATTATGTGCTAAAATGGTTTATTTTGAGTGTTGTAGGGTTTGAGAGAATAAAGAGCTGAAATTGATCACAAAATTAGAGGAGAATTGTAAAATTTGAATTTATGTGCACCAGCGGAGCGATTTGGACACAGTTTGATAATTGAACATAACTTTTTTCTTCGAGTTCCGATTAGGATGATTCAAGATGTTTTGGAAAGCTAAGACATAAAGTTACAGCTTTCATGTTTCTGAGTTTTCCCAAATTCGGCCAGAATCATGGTAAAAGTTGAGGAGATAATTACAACAGGTGCTGCTAGGTGCCCTAGGCGCAACCAAATTCTGGTGCCTAGGCGCCAACTCCAGTAGCCCCGGTCTTTGATTCTACTAGTAGCGCCTAGGCCTGACAAATTTGTAGTGCCCAAGTGTGCCTTGTCTGATAAGTCTCACAAGTTTGCTTATTTTGCAAGAAAAGTACCCCGTGGGCTCGTTTGCATGGGAAATCATGTACTTATCATCCTGGAGTCCCAAAAGCCTAAAAACACCTATAAATACACCAAAAGAAAATGAGGAAATGGGAATTGATAATCCGCCATCATTAGTTTTTTTTAGTTTTGAATAGCTAGAAAAATAATTTAGACGTAGGGTAGATTTTCACAAGTGTTCAACCTAGAATGTTGTTCTCTCATCAAGAATTCAAGATTCGACGATCATCAACATTGATTTTCACTGCGATTACTGAGTTTGATTTATTTTTATGCCAATTTAATTTTTTTTTAATTGCGTTCTTATTCTTTAATTATCATTCTTGCCTTATTGCATCTACATTCTCGATTGCTTCCGTAGTTGAGTAGTTACGGTTTTATTTCATTGTTTATAATCGCTTTTATAGGAGTAGATTAATTTAATTCTTTTCTTGATTGAATTCTTGCAAGTAGAATGATTGATTTGGGGTTTTAGTCTGTGTTTAATTGCTTTCTGAAGGCTTGTTATTTCACATTCTTGTCTTTATTTTAATCTCTCGTGATTAAATTTAGTTTAAATTTAGCCAAAAACCCTTGATTATTTCATCCAACTAGTAAATAGTCTCTTGTGAACCTAATACTTGTACCAATAGTCCTCATGGAAATGATCCTTACTTATCCTATATACAAACTCACCCCGTATACTTTCAAGCATTTGGGAGTTGATTAAGATAATTAAGGTTTTCTTCTATTTCTTGTTCATTGTTTTCAAAAACCTAATCAATAATTCACCGAACAAGTTTTTTGGCACCATTGCCGGGAACTATTTTTGTTTTGTAACAATATTAGGTATAGTGAGTCTTACTATATTAGACTTTTTATTTCTTTTGTTATTTATTTACAATTATTTCTTGTTCTCTCAATTTTATTTGTATTTTGTTTTTGATATTTGATCTTTGGTTTTCGTTTCTTGTAGTTTATGGTAGATACTCATTTGTCCAATCAACCACTTCATCCTATTGACTTGGAAATTGAACGGACGACAAATTGAAACTGTAGACGACAAGACTCAACCCAAGGCGACCATCTAATCGAGAATCCAAACCACCTTGTGATTGAACAAGAAAAGGTTGCAGGCAACAATGGCAACTTAGTTAATGCTCATGCTAACTCCCGACATCTTAGAGATTATCCTATACCTAATTTTGAGAGGGCGAGTTCTAGCATTGTTGGACTGCTCGTGCAAGCAAACAACTTTGAAATACAGCCTACACTCCAAATACATGCGATGTTTGGAGGAGGATGAAATGAATTCTTATGAATAGTCGATCAAGTTTGAGAAGGTTATTGATACATTACGATACAATAAAGTCCACCCCGATTGTATCAATATGAGATCATTTCCTTTTTCATTTCGTGATAGAGCAAGGTCATGGTTGTATTCATATGGCCAAGGTACTTTCACAACATGGGACCAACTCACTCAAGAGTTCCTAGCCAAACACTTTCCATCGGCTTGGACCACTAAGCTCCGAAACAAGATCACATCATTCAGAAAAATCACTAGAGAGAGTTTAGGTGAAACAAGGGACTGTTGAGGAAGTGCCTGCACCATGCTATACCTCTATGGCTACAAGTCCAAACCTTCTATAATGGACTATTTTCGAGACTAGATTGATAGTTGATGCTGGCGCAGGAGGTTCTTTCCTCTACAAGACTCCAGAGAAAGCGCAAGAGTTGTTGAGAGAATGGCATCTACTCATTACTGTCATGGAGCAATAACTCCTGTAGTTGGACAACAACAACAAGTGAATCAAGCCAACGTCCAACAAGGAGGTATGCCTAGCTATGAGACTTTCTTATCACAGTAGAACATGATGATTAGTGTCATTACAAACTTGACAAATGCCATAGAGAATATGGGAAAAAGCTTAGTGACCTCCACTGGTTCGACATCCCAAGGGATCTTGAGTTGTGATTTTTGTGGAAGAAATCACCAAAATGGCTTCTGTGATACTTCAATGATGCAAGGTAGACAAATTCAATTTATTTCCAATCAAAATCCCACTTCAAGAAATTAGCCCATCAATTATTGAAACACATATAACCCGTCTTGGAGAAACCATCCCAATTTTCCTACTCAAACCAAGCAAATGTCCAAAATCCATCATTTCAGTCAAATGCACCTCAATAAAATTTGTCTAATCAACCATCGTCATCTAGACCATACCAACCACCACATCAAAGAAATCCCCAGAATTTTCCACTTTATCAAAATAACTCATACCAGTCCCCACCACCAGGACTACCATTTCAAAATCCAAATTATCCCACATATGTGAAACATGACACATCTAATGATGATAACCTGAGAAGGGATTTTGCAAGGTTGCAAAGGGAGTCTGCGAATTTGCGAGCTACCACTAGGAACTTTGAGACGGAATTGGGCCAGATAGCTTGCCATAACGATGAGCGACCAGCGGGAACATTACGAGCGATACAATTCCTAACCCTTGGGATAATAACCAAGAGAGAAAACATGTTCAAGCTGCCACATTGAGGAGTAGGAAAACACTGGTGCCAATGAAAGTGAGAGATGATGAGTTAAGCAAAATGGACAATGGTGTGAAACCCAGTATTTTACTAGCCTTGTTCTTTGATTTTTTTTAACTGGTTTAAAATGTTTTTCATATTATTTTTAGTCATAAAGTACTTCAACTTATTCGTTTTTCAATTCGGCAAATTTTTCGATTTACGCGATTTCGGTTCCGGCGGGTAAACGGGTCAAAAATTGGACTAAGTGTAATTAGTGCATTGTGGTGTGTGAGTGTTGTATGATGGCTGAATTATTCAGAAAAAATGTGTTAATTTAGTAGCAAAAATTAGTTTTTGGGTTAAATAGTCAACTTGGAGACTATTTGGTCAAATGGGGAACTATTTGGGTCAACCTTGAAATCTTTTGTCTTCATCTTGCTTTGTTTCTTCCTCATTTCTCCAAGCTCATACATTCTAGATCTTCCCCAAGAGACCCAAAATTTTCTTGGATAATCAAGTATAAATCACTTATAAGGTAAGATTTTATGTATTTTTGCACTTTATGGCTTATGGGCTTTATGATCCAAGCTTTAATTTCAAGTTTTGTAGGATTCTTTATAGCTGAAAAAAAAAAACCCTCTTTGCAGCCTTATATGTTATGATTTATGTATGTTATGGGTTGTTTTTAGTGTTTTGGAGGTTGGGAAGTGATTGGGGTTGATTTTTAACAACTTTCCACGGTTAGATTACATATTTTAAGATTATGAGTTGGGGTTTTGTCTTCCATATGTGTATGCCCTAGAGTGTTATGCTATGAATGCTTATGTCTATGCATATAATGATGTTTTAAGAGTGTTTTAAGGTTAGTTTGGATAGGAATTGAGACTTGAAACCAAGTGGAATTGATTTCCCTTCATTTTGTAAGTAAGCGGAAGTTTGGCGCAGCTAGGATAATTTGGATAATTGGTTATGTTTGAAGGGTCTTTAATGATCTTTTGATGGTTTTAGGTGTTTTCCTTGGTAGTGGGATGCTATTGATATAGTCCCGGCTATAGCTCCGGTGAATCTTTCCGTTTATGCATTGGTTGGTTAGAATATGTTGTTTTGAGTTGGGTTGTAACCAAGGTCCCTTGAATACCTTGGAATTGGATTTTGTTAGCAGGGAGGATAACCTACTTATAGCCTAGGGAGAGGCACATCTTAAAACCCCCTTCAAAACTAAGCTTATTATCTCCTAATCTAGTTGTAATACGAATTTGAGGGGTTAACTAAGTGTTTTGACTGGGGTTTTAGCTTGAATGATAAGCAGTACTAAGACCTGTCTCTTATACACATCTAAGTGGTTAACATGGTACATGTTACCCATGTATTATGTTACCCACTATCAAAGCAAATATGTTTGGATGGATTTTAGAATGTGTATGATGTTTGGAACTGCACTTTTACCAAGTTTTATAACTATTACATATGAAATCGGGACCAAGCTATTTTATGTTAATCAATTGATATGTTTGCAAACTCTTTTGATATGAAAGCATTTTATGACTGTTTTGGCTTATAGGTGACCTAGATATATAATTTTAGATGTGTTTGGAAATGTTTGACATGGGTAGACTCCCAGTTCTATAGATAATCATAAGAGTCTTACCTGTCTTTCATCACACATCTACTGAACTATTAGACTCGGAGTCGTTCTAACTGGGATACCTTGCTGCGATCTTATCACATCTAGATGTGTATCTTAGACAGGTACTAGATGTGTACTTGTAGGTCATACCTTTGAGCCTAAAAGATACTCATGCTATTTTATTATATTCGGATTGAAACGTACTTGGAAATAGTCGCTATGCTTTAGCATACTATGTTTTGAAATGATTGGATCTTTTTGGCTATGTTTTGGACATGCCTGACGTTTAAATGGCATGAGACATTTTAGAAACTGCTTCATGACTATGGTTTTCACAAATGTTATTATCTTTATGTTTTCTTTTTATCTCAATGCTTGGCCCCATTTGAAGAGCTTTTATGATATCCACTAAGCTAGTTATGCTCACCCCACGTGATTTATAATTTTTCAGATTAGGTGCTCGTTTTTTACTCTCCACCGCGTTAGCAGCTTTTAGATTTTCTCCAGATTCCATAATACTGGTAGGACAGATCTGCGGATAATCTTCCAAGCTTCTCTTTTGTTTGGAAAGGGGTAGTGTATTAGATAGGTTTTGTATTGATGAACTTTGTTTTTGTTGTAGCATCTTTTGTACTAAGAAGGAATTTTGTAATTCGTATTTTTTTGTGTAAAATGAAATATTCGGTTTTATAGTTAAGAAATGGTTTGATGGTTCTATTACATTGCGGTTAAGTTTGTTGCTCTGTTCATTTGTGCCTTGCGCTTTGGGCCGGTGTACCATTAGCGCGGCGTGTTACAGTCCCGTTTTTGGGGCGTGACGTCAAGTGGTATCAGAGCATAGGTTTGAATCCTAAGTCCAGTAATAGGTATTCGATGAGTCTTTCGAGGTTTAAATCGATGTGCTCGGGCTTAGAATTATATAAGATTCTATTTTGCTCGCGACATTACAGGATCTGTGGAATTCTTTGACCTGGAGTTATTGATTGACTTGTTTTGGGGGGTTTTGAGAGGTCCTTGCTTATGTAATCTTTGTTGTACCATTATTACTCAAGTCTTTTGTTGAATCTTGAAGAGTTATTCTTTGCTCATGATTCCGTCCTTGACTCTTATCAGCTAGTATGCCGCCTAGGACGCGTTTTGGTTCTAGAGGATCCTTATAGAGTGGGGACCCCGGACGGGAAGGTTATGGAGTCTAGGTTTGTTTTGGAAGGTTGTCGGTTAGCCGCGTGTAATAGGCATACTAGCTGATAAGAGTCAAGGACCTGTCTCTGATACACATCTCTCTCCGGAACCTCCTCGTATGACATGTCCTATCATAAAAGCTCTTCAAATGGGGCCAAGCATTTCGAATAGCTGCCAGGTTTACCTCCGTCGCGGGTTGTCGATTTTGCCTCTTTGCTTAGAGGTAGGGGTGGCACCAATTTCAAAGGCCCCCTACCGTATGGCACAGCGGAGCTAAAGCCGGGAGTCTGGAATAGCATCTAAAACTACTTGTCTCTTACTTATTCAATCGTCCAAGTGTTTCACCTTGGGGAGCACCGGTCTTATTTGTTCGGAAGAAAGATGATAGTTTGAGACTTTGCATTGACTACCGTGAGCTTAATAGGGTAACTGTGAAGAATAAATACCCTTTGCCACGGATTGATGACTTGTTTGATCAGCTTAAGGGTGCGGGGTACTTCTCTAAGATTGATTTGCGGTCCGGATATTATCAGTTGAGGGTGAAGCTATAAGAGGATGTACCTAAGATAGCTTTTCGGACTCGCTATGGCCACTACGAGTTTTTGGTTATGCCTTTTGGTTTAACTAACGCCCCTGCAGCCTTTATGGAGTTGATGAATAGGGTGTTCAAGGACTATCTTGATGCAAATCTCAAAATCGACAACCCGCGACGGAGGTAAACCTGGCAGCTCATTGGGAAACACGTCCGGAAACTCTCTAACCACTAGTGTTGCATTTTATACACATGTAGGTGTGCATAAGGACAGGCTGTAGATGGCTACAAGATTAAGGCCATTGTTGATTGGCCATAGACCTACCACAGTGACTGAGGTGCGGAGTTTTCTGGGCTTAGCTGGTTATTATAGGAAATTTGTGGAGGATTTCTCACGAATTGCTTCCCCTTTGACGCGGCTTACCCGAGAGAGAACCAAGTTTGAATGGTCGATCGGTGTGAGTCAAGCTTATACACATCTTAAGCATAGGTATACAAGACAGCTCCAGTGTTTATGCTGCCTCATATTAAGCTCTTTTTGAGTGAAGATGTTTTTCAGACTTTTATGATCAGTGAACACTTCACACTGCTCTCCATACAGGTAATCGCCCAAATTTTTCAATTTACGCGATTAAGCCGCGAGCGAATTATCCTACTCATGACACGGAGTTAGCTGCGATAGTGTTTGCTCTCCGATTTGGAGGCATTACGTATGGAGAGCGGTGAACACTTCACACCTGATCTTATAAAAGTCTGAAGTACCTCTTCACTCAAAAAGAGCTTAATATGAGGCAAAGGCGTTGGCTTGAGCTATTGAAGGACTATGACTGACCATTAGCTATCATCTGGTAAAGCTAATAAGGTTGCCGATGCTTTGAGTTGTAAATCAGTGGCCCTAGTATGGCTCTTTTGATTTGTCGGTGTGAGGCTTTGAATTTGGAGGTTGTTGAGTCTCTTGGGCAGACTTTGGCATTGGTTGTTCAATCTACACCGATGGATCGCATTAAGGTGTCCCGTTAGATGATCTGAGCTACGGAAAGTAATGTTGAAAGTACGAATGGTGAGACCTCGAGTTTCGAGTTAGAACCGATGGTAGCTTGTGGCGAGACAGACCTGTCTCTTATACACATCTAGATCACTATTCGCGACATCTTATTCAAGTCTGGGTGTAACTGTCTCTTATACACATCTAGATGTGTATAAGAGACAGGGAATGAACCTGCTGACACACCAAACATTGTGGCCACATGTTTCAGCTATCAGGTTAAGGTGAACACCAAAGGCCCAATGATTTACTACGATCATTGGAGATACTAGTGGAAATGGGAGCATATTACTATGGATTTTGTACATGGGTTACCACGGACTAGGTGAGGTAATGACAGTATATGGGTGATTGTTGACCGCCTAACAAAGTCCGCCCATTTCTTACCGATGAAGGTGACCGCTACTTTGGAATCATTAGTGAAGTTATATGATCAGGAGATTGTCCGTTTGCACGGTGTGCCTAAGAGCATTATTTCTGATCGCGATCCCAAGTTTGTATCCAGGTTCTGGACAACCTACCAGAGAGCTTGTGGCACAACTTTGAGTACACTTACGACCGTGTCTCAGCATCGGTATGGCACCATTTGAGGCTTTGTACGGTCGTAAGTGTAGATCACCTTTACATTGGGATGAAGTTGGTGAGAGATCTTTGGAGGGCCCAGATTTGATTCAGGCAATGATTGATAAGATTGCTATTGTTCGCCAGAATTTGAAAGCGGCTCAAGATCTTCAGAAGAGCTGGGCGGATCGCAAGAGAAAGCCAATGGAGTTTGCGGTTGGGGATAAAGTGTATGTGAAAGTATCGCCGACTAAAGGGGTAGCTAGGTTTGGGAAAGGTGGAAAGTTGAGTCCACGCTATATAGGCCCCTATGAGGTGTTGAACAAGGTTGGTGATTTGGCATACCAATTGGCTTTGCAATCCTCCGGATGTCTAGAGTTCATAATACCTTCCATGTCTCTCAGTTGAGGTCCTATTCCTGATCCCTCTCATGTGTTGAGCCATGAACCTTTAGTAGATCGGGAGGACACGACATACGAGGAGGTAAACCGGAGAGGATCTTGGATCGACAAGATAAGACATTGAGGAATAAAGTTATCCCCTACGTGAAGGTTTTATGGTCTAATCATATGAGCGAGAAGCTACCTGGGAGCTTGAGAGCCTCATGAGATCGAAGTATCCAGCTTTGTTTGCTTCGAGATTTCATAAGTTTCGAGGACGAAACTTTGTTTAAGGGGGGTAGAATGTGAAACCCAGTATTTTACTAGCCTTGTTCTTTCATTTTTTTTAAATGGTTTAAAATGTTTTTCATATTATTTTTAGTCATAAAGTACTTCAACTTATTCGTTTTTCAATTCGGCAAATTTTTCGGTTTACGCGATTTCGGTTCCGGCGGGTCTCCGTGTATAAAGATCGGATGTAAGTGTCCTCCTTTTTAGTCTTCTTCTTGCTTTGTTTCTTCCTCATTTCTCCTAGCTGCTGGCCGAAACTTCTCTTCCCCATTTTCCCCCAAAATTTTCTTGGATATCAAGTATAAATCACTTGGAAGGTAAGATTTTATGTATTTTTGCACTTTATGGCTTATGGGCTTTATGATCCAAGCTTTAATTTCAAGTTTTGTAGGATTCTTTATAGCTGAAAAAAAAAAACCCTCTTTGCAGCCTTATATGTTATGATTTATGTATGTTATGGGTTGTTTTTAGTGTTTTGGAGGTTGGGAAGTGATTGGGGTTGATTTTTAACAACTTTCCACGGTTAGATTACATATTTTAAGATTATGAGTTGGGGTTGGTGTCTTGTCTTCCATATGTGGCCCTAGAGTGTTATGCTATGAATGCTTATGTCTATGCATATAATGATGTTTTAAGAGTGTTTTAAGGTTAGTTTGGATAGGAATTGAGACTTGAAACCAAGTGGAATTGATTTCGCTTCATTTTGTAAGTAAGCGGAAGTTTGGCGCAGCTAGGATAATTTGGATAATTGGTTATGTTTGAAGGGTCTTTAATGATCTTTTGATGGTTTTAGGTGTTTTCCTTGGTAGTGGGATGCTATTGATATAGTCCACTAATTCCCTCTAGTTGAGCCAAGAGAACTGGGGGTTTTAGCTTGTCGAAGTTGGTCGGAATTTGTTAATAGGTCATTTTTGACCAAAGAGCTGTTGGTGTCGTTTTCTATCGTTTCGCGTCGTTTTCGCTTCCCTAGTCATTCTTTAACTTCTACATCTCTTCTAAGAGTCCTCTTATACTGTTTTAGGTACCACGCCACCTACCGCCGGCGATCGCGTTCGGTGATCATTTGTGCAGTTTTTGCCGGTAACCAAACGACAAGTGGAAGCTGGTCGATGTTACCCACCTATCAAAGCAAAAACTTCGAAATATGTTTGGATGGATTTTAGAATGTGTATGATGTTTGGAACTGCACTTTTACCAAGTTTTGGAACTATTACATATGAAATCGGGACCAAGCTATTTTATGTTAATCAATTGATATGTTTGCAAACTCTTTTGATATGAAAGCATTTTATGACTGTTTTGGCTCATAGGTGACCTAGGTATATAATTTTGGATGTGTTTGGAAATGTTTGATTTGGGGAGAACCAGTTCTATAGTCATCCATGGGACGCCATGGTGATTGCTATGATTATGAACTATTTGATGGGGTCTTGTGATGGGATAACTTGACCTCCGTCGGACTAGTAGGTGTGGTAGATTACTAGATCGGCTAGTCGTAGGTCATACCTTTGAGCCTAAAAGATACTCATGCTATTTTATTATATTCGGATTGAAACTGTACTTGGATTTGTTCGCTATGCTTTAGCATACTATGTTTTGAAATGATTGGATCTTTTTGGCTATGTTTTGGACATGCCTAACGTTTAAATGGCATGAGACATTTTAGAAACTGCTTCATGACTATGGTTTTCACAAATGTTATTATCTTTATGTTTTCTTTTATCGCAATGCTTGGCCCCATTTGAAGAGCTTTTATGATATCCAGAGCTAGTTATGCTCACCCCACGTGATTTATAATTTTTCAGATTAGGTGCTCGTTTTTACTCTCCACGCGTTAGCGGCTCCGGAACCTCCTCGCCTTATCACCAACCTACACCGCAGGACTCTGTGGATAAGAGACAAGCTTCTCTGTTGTTAGACACAAGGGGTAGTGTATTAGATCAGGCCAAATTGATGAACTTTGTTTTTGTTGTAGCATCTTTGGTACTAAGAAGGAATTTTGTAATTCGTATTTTTTTGTGTAAAATGAAATATTCGGTTTTATAGTTAAGAAATGGTTTGATGGTTCTATTACATTGCGGTTAAGTTTGTTGCTCTGTTCGTTTGTGCCTTGCGATTTGGGCCGGTGTACCATTAGCGCGGCGTGTTACGGTCCCATTTTTGGGGCGTGACAAATGGTGCAATGGAATAGAAATACATATCAAAGAGCGTGGATGACAATGAGGAACCATCTAAAGCTCTACACCAACAGGGTAAGCCTAAGGACCATTCAGTACCTATAGGTAAGAAGGTAAGTATTCCTCTTCCCCAAAGACTAAAAGAAGATGAAAAGATGAAATAGATTAGGAAATCTTTTGAAATTTTTAAGAAAATTGAGATTAGCATAGCACTTCTTTTTATTGGAGATATAGAAAATATGTCAATTTGTGCTAAGTTAGTGAAATAGACATTATCTAGCAAAAGGAGATTGATGGGGGAAGAGATTTTTATGCTTGAATGAAGGGCGTAGTGCCATTATTCAAAAGAATCTTTCCTCTAAACTGAAGGACCCCGGCTCGTTCTCGACTCCATGTGAAATTAGAGGGGTGACATTCTAGTGAGCTCTATATGATTTGGGAGCTTTTATCAACCTCATGCCTTATTCCATCTTTATGATGTCAAATGGAGGATAATTCAAGCTACAAATGTCACTTTCCAATTAGTCGATAGACGTGTGAGGCAACCGGTAGGATTAGTAGAAGACATTATTGTCAAAGTTGGTAAGGTATTTCTACCAGCGAATTTTATAGTTGTTGAACCCTATTTATGATAATCATGTTTTGATGATGACCAAATCGCACTAACAGTTTGAAAACAAGTGTACAGAAAAATAGGGAGTTTCGGACGTAAATGATATATCCGAACACAATCAGGAAAACAACCACTAAAACTCTATGGATGTTGATGATTGTTCAGAAGGAAGACAATTCGAACGATGATAATCGTCCGACAGAAAGGATCTGAAGTCTCGGACGAATAGCGTCCGATCATACTTCTAGAAGACATTGCATGGACCGGACGCAGGTTCGGACGCATTCTCGGACGTTCGAACGAATACCCTCAGAGACCGGACGTAGAGGCCATGCATCGGATGTCTGAAAGGTCCAACGGCTAATTCGTTCAGATGCATACTCACAGCATCAGCCGTCCGAAAGACCAAATGACTAGTTTCTCAAGAAACAGAAAATAGCAGTCAGAGAGCTGTTGGAAGCAATTTTTGGGCTTCTAAAATTACCCCCAAGTCTGTAAATGTAAAAAATAGAGAGTAGAAATACTGCATTCAATACAAACACATGTAAGAGCTATATTTGGAAAGAAATTGGTTAAAATATTGTGGGTTGTATTAGTTTGAATAGTGCAGTTCTCTTGGCTCAACTAGAGGGAATTAGTGTTAGCAAGAGTAGACTAGTGAGAGATCTTCAAGTGTAAGAGTGGAGGGATAACAGTGTACAAAAGTGAGGTTGTTGTGTAAAACCCTTTGGCTCAACTGGAGGGACTTCGTTGGTGCAAGGATGAGCCTACTTTGTGCACAAGAAGGTTATTGCCTCACCTTCTTTGAAGAGGCACTACTAGTGGAAATACTCCAAACGTGAGAAGTTTGGGAGTTTGGTTTGATACTCTCTATCTCTATCTTTATGTTTGTTCTTTAAGCTTTAATTGTTGAATATTTATTATTTTCATTTGTGCTTATGTGTTTATTTGTTACATTTCCATTAAGCACATTGAAAAGGTTTGTTTCTAGAAACAACCTAATTCACCCCCTCTTAGGTTGCTTTTGGGGCCAACAATTGGTATCTGAGCATTGGTCTCTTTATTTTGCTTAAATTGCATTAGAGTAAAGATGATGGCAATCAATAATGCTTTATTTTTACAGAAGGGCATTCTATTTCTAGACCTCCCATGTTTAATGGAATTAATTTTGTTTATTAAAGGGATAAAACGAAAATTTTTGTTCAGTCTATTGACATTTATTTGTGGTATATTATTTATGAAGGTCCTTTTGAGACCAATATTCTTGATGAAAATACTCATAGATTGAGGGCTAAGACTAGATTTGAATTAAATGCACAAGATAAAGTAAATTTATCTTCAAATGCTAAAGCCATAAATATTTTGTATAATGCTTTGGATGCAAATGAATTTTCTAAAGTAAAATGTTGCAAATCGGCCAAGGAGATATGGGATAAATTGAAAGAAATCCATGAAGGAAATTAAGATATTAGAGAACAAAAGAAGTCACTTCTTATGGCTAAATATGAATCCTTAAAAATGGAACCTCATGAGAATATTGACAAGTTGTATTGTAGGTTCAATGATATTGTAAAGGATTTGGAAGGGTTGGGTAAAGAATATTCCTTAGGTGAATAGAAAGATTTTTGAATGCTTTACCTAAGGAATGGGAATGTAAATCCATTGCCATAGAAGATTCTAAAAATTTGAATTCTATATCTATTGATTCTTTGATCAATTCTCTACCTCCTTTGAATTGAAGATGAAATACAAGGTACAAGAAGAGGAGTCAAAGGGAAAAAGAAGCATAGCGTTTAAAGCTTCATCAAAAATGAGAAAAGACTCAAGGAAGCCTCACTTCAACAACTTCCAAATCACTTGGGATGATTGCAATTCGGATGGGGAGGTTGAAGAAGAATATGAGGAGGCTCAAATGGCTTTTATGGCACTTGGCAATAGTGAGGTATCCTCTAGTTGTGACTCTTGTGATGATTCATGTGATAATGATGTTGAATCATTTATTTTTAAAATGCATGAATGTTGGAAAGAGTCATATGCTAAGAACAAAGAGCTCAAAATTAAAGTTAATGCTTTATTGAGTATCAACTCAAAACTTTGCATGAAAATAATTCTTTGACAAAAGAGCTATTCTGAAATGATGTTTTGAAGGAAAAATTTGTTGGAAAAACCAAGATCATGGAAGAACAAGCTGCATTGAAGAATAGATTAGATGATCTTGATGCTATTTTGAAAAAGAAGAAAAAAAATGTTTTTGAAAAGGAAAGAACAAGAAATATATTTTTGAACAAAAATTTTATCACCTTTAGAAAAAATGATTTGTGCTTTGTTAAATCCAAATCTTCTTTTTATGGCAATAAGAATATTATTTGTAATTATTGTCATCAACATGGCCATATAAAGACAAATTGTTATGTTAAAAGAAATGAAAAATTGGGAATAAATTCTATTTGGGTTATTAAGCATGTTACTGATCCTTTCTTTAACACATCTAGTTATAATTCAATGAACACCTAAATCCTACTACTAACTAGATGACATCGCGCTAGTATACGGTTGTCAACTAGTAGCAAAGGAAAGTAGGGATTGTTCCCACAAGGGTTGTCGATTGCAATTACCAAGGTTTAAGGGTATTTGTGGTAGTTAAGCTAAATCAATTGGTAGATGATAGAACTATTCTAATGAAATCTATAATTTTAATCCTAACCTAATTTAATCTAATTAAAACTAAAATTTAGAACAAGAAAATCAATCAACTAAAAAGACTAAAAAAGAAAGAAAAATTGGATACTAAAAACATTCATTTCTAAAGTAAAATATAGATACAGATAAACTAGGAAATTAAATATTTTTGGATTTTTCAATTGAAATTAAGGAAACCCACTAAGAATTAACTAGAAATTAAAGCTAGAAATTGAAAATTCTTAAATAGAAAGCAAGAAATTGATAAGAACCCTAATTTTCCTACAAACCCTAATTTGAAAGTAAAGAAATTTCTACTAAAATGGATAAAAAAGCAAATAAAAATTATATCTACATGAAGCTTGCGAAAAACCCACTACGATTATCTAATAAAAATTTAAACTTGACAAGAAATTTAAAGAAGATCTAAGATGAAAGTTAAGAGAAATTTCTATTAGTAGGCAAAAAGTAACTTGTAGTTTAAGCTATCCTAATCTATCTAGAATTATCTAAAACTCTCTACTCTAAAACTATCTACTCTCTCACTATCTAACTATCCTCTCTAAAACTAATTCTACTTAGCTTAAATAGTGCACCATTACACAAGGCAAAATCAGGGTTTTTGGACTGGAATTTTACAAAATTGCCCTTACAGCTTAGCATTCAGCGAGTTGAGATCGCGGTTTGGAACATTTGACACCACGATCTCAACTCTAAAATAGTAAAACTAATTCCCAGGTCGAGATCGTGGTCTGGAATAGTCGAGACCGCGATCTCGACTGTCCTTCCAGCAATTTTCATTTCATCCATTTTGCAATTTGGTGCCTTGAGCTTTGTTCCTTCCAGCTTCTAAACTTTATTTTTTAACCTGCATAATATTCACACCATTAAGCACTTAATTAAACTAAGAATTTAACACAAAATTATCATAATTAATTCAAAAACAAAAAATACAAATATATATGAAAGAAAATTAACTAAAATCTTCAATTACTTATCTAATTTCGGAATTTAAACTATCAAAATGCTACAATTTAGAGGAAAATTACTCTAGTTTACTAAAGTTATCAGTTACAAACCCAATTGGACCCAAGAAAGTTTGGGTACCAAAAGTTGTTGCCTAACTTTCCATGTAGGTATGCTTGGAGAGCACCAAGGAATTCAAGATAGATTATCAATGGAGGGTGTTCAAAGCATATGAGCTAAGATGACATTGAAATGGGTAACATTTAAAATTTTTTATCAAAATTGTGCTTTCAGTTGCTAATGAGAACTATGATCTCTTAAATGATTTTCAACTATGTGTTTAAATTTGCTTAGAATGCTTGGGTACAAGTATCCCCAATTTTTTGTTTATAATAAGTCACTATTTGCAAAAGTTAGGGGGAGCATTCTCTTTGTACTCACTTAAATTACATTCACCTTTTAAGGGGGGAGAATAAACTCAAGGGGGAGCTTAAATTGCATTAATTTTATTATATGTTTTGATGATGCCCAAAGGGGGAGAAATAATGGACAAATTCTCTTGTCTTGTACTTCATATTTTATGGTTGTTTTTTAAATTGTCCAATTGATTTGTCATCATCAAAAAGGGTGAGATTGTTGAACCCCAGTTATGATAATCATGTTTCGATGATGACCAAATCATACTAACAGTTAGAAAACAAGTGTGCAAAAAAATAGGGAGTTTCGGACGTAAATGATTGTCTGAACACAAACAAGAAAACAACTAGTAAAACTCTACGGACGTTGATGATTTTCCGAAAGGAAGACAATTCGGACGATGATAATCGTTCGACACAAAGGACCGAAGAATCGGACGAAGAATGGCGTCCTATCATACTTCCAGAAGACATCACATGGATCGGACGCAGATTCGGACGCATCCTCAGACGTCTGAACGAATACCCTAAGAGATCGGATGTAGAGGCCATGCATCGGACGTTCGAAAGATCCAACGGCTAGTTCGTTCGGACGCACACTCATGGTTTTTCCAACATCCACCGTCTGGAAGACCAAACTGCTAGTTTCTCAAGAAACAGAAAATAGCCGTTTGAGAGCTGGTGGAATAAATTTTTGGGCTTCTATAAATACCCCCAAGTCTGTAAATGTAAAAAATAGAGAGTAGAACTACTGCATTCAATACAAACACTCGTAAGAGATATTTGGGAAGAAATAGGCTAAAATATTGTGGGTTGTACTGGTTTGAGTAGTGCAGTTCTCTTGGCTCAACTAGAGGGACTTAGTTGGTGCAAGGGTGAGCCTACTTTGTGTACAAGAAACTTATTGCCTTACCTTTTTTGAAGAGGCACTACTAGTGGAAATACTCCAAGCTTGAGAAGCTTGGGAATTTGGTTTGATACTCTCTCTCTCTATCTTTATATTTGTTCTTTAAGCCTTAATTGTTGAATATTTATATTATTCATTTGTGCTTAAGTGTTTATTTGTTGCATTTTCATTAAGCACATTAAAAAGGTTTGTTTTTAGAAACAACCTAATTTTCACCCCCCTCTAAGGTTGCTTTTGGGGCCAACAATAGTGCTCGACATGGAAGAAAATGTAGTGACCCAGCTCATATTAGAAAGATCTTTCTTGGCCACCAGGCAAGCCATCATTGATGTACATGCTGGAAACCAACAATTTAAGTCAATGATGACATTGTTTCCTTTAATGTTTTTGATTCTTTTAAATTTTGAGCTGAATAAGATAATGTTATGAGTATAGATATTATTGATGATTTGGTTAATGATTTTTGTAGGGAATCCATGAAAGAAGAGACTGAGGACATGAACAACATTAATGAAGAGAAGATGGAAGCCAGCAACAAAGAGAGTGTGATGGATAACAAGATGGAAGGGGCAATTGAGAAGAGCAAGCTGAGGAATAAAGGTAAAGGGGGTATCCGACCAATGAACCCCTTAAGGTTGAGCTTAAACCACTCCCTTCTCATCTTAAAAACATTTTTCAAGGAGAGAATGATACATATTCAGTCATTATCAATGCATTTTTCTTTCTAATATTATATTTGGTAAATTAATATTGGTGTTGAAGAAACATCGTGGGGCCATTGCATGGAAAATTGAGCATATAAAAGGCATTAGTCCCACTACTTTCATGCACAAAATAATCCTTGACGACACCTATAAGCCTATTTGACAACCTCAAAGGCAATTAAATCCAACTTTAAAAGAGGTAGTTAAGAAGGAGGTTTTAAAATTGCTAGATGCCGGGATTATATATCCTACTAGTGATAGTGAGTGGGTTAGTCCAATGCAAGTAATGCAAAAGAAAAGGGGGATGACTGTAATTGTAAATTAAAAGAATGAATTAATTCCCTCTATATTAGTGATAGGGTGGTGAATATGTATAGATTATAGAAAACTTAACAAAGCCACTACGAAAGACCATTTTCCTTTACCCTTCATTGATCAGATGCTTTAAAGATTATCCAGAGATGCATTTTAATGCTTTCTTGATAGTTATTCAAGGTATTTTCAAATTGCCATTTAAGCCCCTGAAAATCAAGAGAAATCTACTTTGACTTATCCATATGGCACATTTGCATATCGGCGCATGCCTTTTGGCTTATGCAATGCTCCTAGTACCTTCCAGAGTTGTATGTTTGCTATCCTTCATTATATGACTGAAAAGTTCATTGAAATTTTTATGGATGATTTTTAGTGTGTTCGGTGACTCTTTTGATTTATGTTTAAATAATATTGCATGTGTATTGGAAAGATGTGAGTCTTCAAACTTGGCACTTAACTAGGAAAAGTGTCATTTTATGGTTCAAGAGAGGATTGTTTTATGCCATCGTATTTCATCTAACGGCATAGAAGTAGATAAAAGTAAGGTAGAAATCATTGAAAAAATTACCCCCTCATGAATGTGAAGGGAGTGAGGAGTTTTTTGGTCATGCTGGTTTTTACTGGCATTTCATTAAAAATATTTCTTTCATTTCTCGCCCTTTATGTACTTTATTGCAAAAAGATGTGCCTTTTTTTATGATAAATGTCTTTGTCTGCATTCAGTAAGTTAAAGCTTTGATTACCGCACCATTGATAGTTACACCAAATTGGAATTTACTTTTTGAATTGATGTGTGATGCAATCGACTATGCCATGGGTATAGCATTGTGTCAAAAGAAGGAAAAAGTCTTACATGTTGTGTTTTATGCTAGCCGAATCCTTAATGAAGAACAAATGAATTACTCTACTGTCGAAAAGGAATTATTGGCAGCAGTTTTTGCATTTGATAAGTTTAGGTCGTATTTGATAGGTAATAAGGTGATAGTTCATACTGATCATTCAGCCCTTAAAATACCTATTGACCAAAAATGATGCTAAACCTAGACTTATTAAATGGATTTTACTATTGTAGAAATTTGACTGGGAGGTGGTGGACAAGAAAGGAGTTGAAAATACTGTGGCGGATCTCCTTTCGCGACTTGAGTGAGCCATGGCAAGAAAGGGTGATGAAGTGCCCATAAATGAGACATTTTCATAAATACATTTGATGATGCTAGAATGGAGGATGGAGCACCTTGGTACGCGGATATTGTCAACTTCTTAGCCGCCAAGATCATTCCGTCCACCATGTATGTAAATCAAAGAAAGAAATTCCTTTTGGAAATGAAGTACAATATTTGGGATGACCTTACCTCTGTCATCGGTGTAAGGATCAAGAAATCCGACGATGCATTACGGAAAGTGAGGTGCAAAGTGTCTTATTTCGTTGCCACTCTTCACAAGTAGGGGGACATGACGGTTTACGAAGGACGTCTGCAATGCAGATTATTTTGGCAAATGTTGTTTCGTGATGCAAAAGATTTTGTGACCTAATGTGAACATTGTCAACGTCCAAGAAATTTGTCTAGAAAAAATAAAATGACATTGCAAAACATACTAGTTTATGAGATTTTGACGTATGGGGTGAAGCCACAGCACTATCAACGAACGATGCAACGCTGGTGACAAACTTTGTGAGGAAAATTATTTTCTCACAATTTGGTGTTTCGCGGGCTATTATCATACAAATGACGGAGGATCATATTTTAGAAATTCTTTGTTAGAATTCGTCTTATCTAAATTTGGAGTCACCCATAAAATTGCCCTACCATACCACCCGCAAACTTCTGGGCAGGTAAAGGTTTTAAATCCGGAGTTGAAGCGCATACTTGAAAGACAGTAAACTCGTCGAGCAAGGATTAGTCCAAGAAGTTAGATGATGCACTTTGGGCATATAGGACCACTTTCAAGACCCCAATTGGGATGTCTCCTTACTGACTAGTTTATGGTAAAGCTTGTCATCTTTCTGTTGAGATTGAGTACAAGGCATATTGGGCGATTAAAACTCTCAATTATGACCTAAAGGAGGCCGATAAGAGGAGGCTTCTTGATTTAAATGAGTTAGACAACTGTACAAGGAGAGAGCTAATATGTGGAATGACAACATATTCTTGAAAAGAATTTGAAAGTCGGAGACATGGTTTTATTATACAATTCGAGGCTCAAGTTGTTTCCCGGAATGTTGAAGTCAAGAGTTGGAGTGGACCGTTTGAAGTGGTAAAAATATTCTTGTATGATGCGGTGGAACTCAAAGGAAATCAAGGCAATTTCAATGGTAGTGGCCAACGGGTGAAGCACTACTATGGTGGGATAATTAATAAGGGGTGGAAAAACTGTCCACGTTGTCAACAATTGATCAAACGAGCCAAAGTCGAGCTTAAGACTAAAAATAAGGGTGCTACATTGGTAGCAACCCATGTTTTTTCTTAATTTTATTGCTTATGTTTTTGTTTAGTTTATTGGTTTTATTGTTTTTCTTAATACCTTAAGGGTTTTTTATGTTTTGTTTTTGTTTTAGAGGTTGATGTTTTCCACTTCGACTCAACGGTGTTTAATTCAACATAAACGACACTGAACGTTCTTCCTTGACAGAGAAGCTTCCCTTTTTCCCTTTCACTTCTTTATTTTTGCATTGGGGAAAATACTATACTCTAAGTGTGGGATGAGGAGTTTTCTAAATCACTTATGTATTTGATGGTTCATGTTTGTTAATTTTGTTCAATTTTTTCTTTCATAATTGTAGGTTAGCATTCGATTTGAGAGCTTTTCAAATTTTTGAAAATTTTGTTCACAAATTGCTTAGCATGTTACTTTGATTTTCTACTTCATAATTTTTGAGTTAAGTTGTCATGAGTAGGGTAGTTGGTGTTAATATTTTCCTAGCATGATTTCTAATTTTTTAACACTAATAGCCCTACAATGTTGTAGCTTTTTGGCACTAAGAGATAATTGTGTAGATTCACTTATATTGCACTCTAGACACTTGCTTTATTACATTTTGAGGTAAAATTTTAGACAATTTGAGTTGATTTAAAGATGAGGGTAGGCATTTGTTTGGACATTTGAACCTTTCAAGCAACCCTATTGTAAAATTTGTGCCTAAAATCCTATTTGAGCCTAAATTTGTTTTGAATAGACAGAAGCACCATTCGTTTTTTTTTTTTCTCTAACTCATTTTTTATTTACCTTAGAGGGCTATTCGAAATGTCCGATAACTCAAACAGCTCTAATGCCACATTAATTGTTAAGGGGATATAAGGATGGAAGGTAGTTGTATGAAAGTATTAGAATAAATGGTATACAGTTTAAGGTGTAGGAGTGTTTAGAAAAGAAATTTTTTTGTTGACCATTGCAAGTGATGCCTACCACTGGCACCTACATTGGAGTGTTTGAAGGTGGTGCCCGTCACTGGCACCGACGTTACAGTGTTAGCATGTAGTGCCTATCACTGGTATCTGTGCAGATATTTTTTGCGGGTAGTACATACCACTGGTACCCGTTTTGGAGAAAAGAAAAAATGAAGAAAAAGAAAAAAAAGAAGAGGGGGAGATATGTTTTCAAAGTGTTGGCAAGAAGGGTTGAAATTAAAAAAATGGGAGTTTATTTTGCGTGTTGTACAAAATTTTTATGGGTGTTTGGTCAATTAAGTATAGGATTACTTCTTTGAAGAATGAGTGTTTTAGTGTTCAAAAAGAAATTTTATATTAATGAGGCACGCATTAATTTGGTAAAAACTTGAAATCTCTTTTTATTATATTTTTTTTCCTTCTTTGTTAGCCAAGACTCTAGCCCTACGTTACAAGCTAAAAGTCTTACCCAATTTAAGTCAAGTCAGTTGTCTACATTAATAGAGAAATGTAAGAAGAGTAGGCTATAGAGTATTTAGAAAAATTCAAAGGGTTTGCATGATTTGATCTAAGTGTCTTAAAAGTTATCTTTGTATGGCTATGCACACACCTACACTGCAATTCATGTATGGAGCTTTATTATCATTTGACTATTTTCCTTATAATAGTTTAGTTCTTGGTTATTCATGTGGATAATTGATGAGATGTGTTAATTTATTTCTATGATTTGCTCGAGGATGATCAAAAACTAAGTATGAAGGTAGTTGATAAGCGCGCAAATGTCACATATTTTATATATCATTTATCTCATTTTTTGTGATGAATAAGCAAGAATTGAGTAATTATGAACTAAAATGAATTATTTTGATTTTTTTAGGGTTTGAGTGAAGAAATAGAGTCAAAATTTATCACAAAATTGAAGGAGAATTGCAAAATTTGAATTTGTGTGAGCTGGTGAGGAGCGATTTGGACGTAGTTTGGTAGATTGTGCATAACTTTCTTGTCCAAACTCTAATTGGAGTCATTCAAGATGTTTTAAAAAGGTAAGACATATAGATACAACTTTTATGTTTTGCGTTTTACGAAATTTGGCCATTGTCATGGTTAAAATTGAGGGGTAACTTGGAGCAGGTGTTGCTTGGCGCGCCCATTCGCGACCAAATTGCGGTGGCTAGGTGCCAACTCCAGTAGCGGTCTTTAGTTCTTCTAGTAGTGCCCAGGTGTGACAAATTTGCAACGCCCAAGTGCGTCTCATCGGATAAGTTTTATAAATTTGCTTATTTTGTATGAAAAGTCCTCCCGTGGGCATGTTTGCGAGGGAAATCATGCACTTATTATCCCGGAGTCCACAAACCCTAAAAACACCTATGAGTATACCAAAAGAAGGGGAGGAAAAGGGAGTTCCAAATCATCATTAGACATCATTAGTATTTTTAGTTTTCAATAGTTAGAATAATAATTTAGACGCAGGGTAGATTTTCTCAAGTGGTCAACCTAGAATTTTGTTCTCTTATCATGAATTTAAGATTCGATGATCATCAACATTGATTTTCACTGTGATTACAGAGTTTGATTTATTTTTATGCAATTTAATTTTTATTTTGATTGCGTTCTTATTTTTTAATTATCATTCTTGCCTTATTACATCTAGATTCTTGATTGCTTCCGTAGTTGAGTAGTTAGGGTATTATTTCATCGTTTTTAATCGCTTTTATAGGAGTACATTAATTTAAATTCTTGTTCTTGATTAAATTCTTGCAAGTAGAATAGATTGATTTAGGATTTTATTCAATTATATTTAATTGCTTTCCGTAAGCTTAATGTTTCACATTTTTGTCTTTATTTTAATCTCTCGTGATTAAATTTAGTTTAAATTTAGCCAAAAACTCTTGATTATTTTGTCTAACTAGTATATGCAAATAGGCTTATGAACCTTGTTCCAATAGTCATTGTGGGAACGATCCTTACTCATCACATATACAAACTCATCTCGTATATTTGCAAGTGCGTGGGAGTTAATTAGGATAATTAAGATTTTCTTTTATAACTTGTTCATTGTTTTCAAAAATCTAATCAACAATTCACCTGACAAATATTTACGGGAAGGCAACAAGGTGGATGATTTCTTAGTTTACCATAATTAATAAAAGGGTAATAGACCCTTTACCAATAGACATGTAGTTTACTCAGGAAAAAAATGACAAGAAATTATAGAAAAATAAAACTTTTACGGTCGCGATAACGCTCTACTTAGACGTGCTTCAACAATTTAATGATTTTTTCAGTCTCTTCATCACAAGGTCTTACGCATTCTAGTAAACAATTAGAGTCCAACTAAGAATTTATGCCAAAATTCTCTTCTGGACCATGAATTGCACTTATGGAATTTATATTTCCAAGCGCTTCGTGTATCAATCTTCTTTGGATGTCATCATCTTCATCCGGCTCAAACACTATATATTTGGCATTTTGTTAACTAAACTCCCATGGTTCTTGACCATGATAAATCTATTAGTTCAAGAGGTCAGAAAAATCTTAATTATTACATGTTAAAGACAGCATCTTTCTTTTGTCATTATGAATTTCTACACCTCTTGTATGGAAAAAATATTCTACTCCCTGGAATCTTGTTCTTGTAAGAAAATTCAAGGAAGTCATTCAGACACTTCTAATTATGAAGATTGTTTGCCCGATTTTCACAAAATATCCAAGATCTCCTAGTATTTGTTACTGTTTTCACTAAAGAATGTGGTGAAAATGGGCCAAGAAGTAATATTTTTCAACTTTAAAATTACATCACACAATTATATAAACAGTATTCCAAAAGCGCAAAATAGTTCTACATCTAGAAAATTAAAAGTCTACTTGGTGTATTTCTCTTTGCTTTAGTAGACGGAAAAATAATTCTTTCAAAAAAGAAATAACTTATTAAAAATTAATCATTTTTTTCCTAGTACGGTACAATGATGGAGTTGGAGTATAAGACACAAGCATACTAGCAACAGTGTCAAACAAATGAAATCATTAGAGTCATTAGACTGCTTTTGTCCTGAAATATATATATATATATATATATATATATATTTATATATATATATGTGTTCTGACTTCTTGTTTATTTTTTACAACTATTTTTAGAAGACAACTTTAACTTAAAAGTCTTACCTAAAAAATTTTCGGGAAAATACTACTAGTACTCTTATCACTATACTAATCTAAGCTAGAAATAAGAACGAAAATTAATAAAGAATACGAGAAGTTAGAATAAACCAACAAGAAAAGAAATAAGAACAAAAAAGAAAAAGAGAGAGAAGAAAGAGAAAGGCATAATAAAATTAATCAAGTAAGCACCTAGGACATAAGGCCATAATAGATAAACGTCGAAATTATGCAATATTAGCATCCACAAATTCAAGATACAGAAAAAAACAACAATCAGATAGTGATATACCAATTAATCAATTAACCAGAAATTTACGAACAGTTCTATTTCTTGGAAGAAACAATAGTATGCATTTATAAGTACCAGCTACAATCTGCTAATGATATTTCATGAGAAGATAACCAATGCTTCTATTCAATTTCTCTACCAGGAGCAGCTAACTTAATATAGAAATTCCAGTTGACTTTTTCTTGGTTTGCTTAGTATTACAAATGTGACTTGTCAAAAAGACATGACTAAGTAAATGCTCAAATGTGAAAATTATACTACTTAAAAAAAGTGGAAAAAGGACTTCCATCCGTTAAAGTTAAAGGGAAATGCAACTTTTATTTATAAAATTTTCAGAATATCCAACCTGAGTGAATCAAAATATACAAGTTGTCTATCTGAAGTAGTACGTTTCAAAAATTGGTATAAACTGTAATAAAAAACTTGCACAATCCTGCACAAAAACATTAATTTTCACATAATTTTTTGTGTTTCCTTAGTTCCATACAAAATATTTGTACCAATAATTTGATTTAAAATGAAAATCATAAAAGTGAAAAAGAATTTAAATCACTTGAATCCGAAGTCCCAAAACAAATATAATTATAAGAGTCTCTAATTTCATGATCATTTCAAGGGAAGTAATTATAATTGATACGAGAAGAAGTGATCATATCCTTGAACACATCAAATTTGTGAATGATGGTACTCAAGAAATCACTAAAATCAAGTTTGAAATCCAAGCAAGTCCAGGATTCGAGTTAGTGAAATCCAAAAGCCTAAGACTTGTAGACGAATTTAATTCACCGTGAAGGGATCGAGAAAACGCTAGTTTCGACCATGCTTTAAAATCGTCCACTTTAATCCTATTTGACCTAGGATTTTTGTCACGCCCCAAAAACGGGACCGTAACACGCCGCGCTAATGGTACACCGGCCCAAAGCGCAAGGCACAAACGAACAGAGCAACAAACTTAACCGCAATGTAATAGAACCATCAAACCATTAATTTTTGACATCTGAGCTGTCTCTTATATTATACATATCTAGATGTTATACACAGACAGGTCTCTTATGTATAAGAGGGCCAAGCATTGCGATAAAAAGAAAACATAAAGATAATAACATTTGTGAAAACCATAGTCATGAAGCAGTTTCTAAAATGTCTCATGCCATTTAAACGTCAATAAACCATAATCATAAGTAGTTTCTAAAATGTATCATGCCATTTAAACGTCAGGCATGTCCAAAACATAGCCAAAAAGATCCAATCATTTCAAAAGTATACTAGTATGTAGTACTAGATCTAGATACTAGTAGGTAGACACATGTCTATATAAAATAGCATGAGTATCTTTTAGGCTCACTGAGTATGACCTACAGTACTAGCCAGATCTAGTAATCTACCACACCTACTAGTCTGACCTGGAGGTCAAGTTATCCCATCACAAGACCCCGCAGTCAAATAGTTCATAACAGTCATAGCAGTCACCATGGCGTCCCATGGATGACTATAGAACTGGTTCTCCCCAAATCAAACATTGTGGTAGACACATCCAAAATTATATACCTAGGTCACCTATGAGCCAAAACAGTCATAAAATGCTTTCATATCAAAAGAGTTTGCAAACATATCAATTGATTAACATAAAATAGCTTGGTCCCGATTTCATATGTAATAGTTCCAAAACTTGGTAAAAGTGTAGTTCCAAACATCATACACATTCTAAAATCCATCCAAACATATTTCGAAAGTCGTTAAACAAAATACAAGTGGAAGAGGGTCTATGTTACCCACCTATCAAAGCAGAAAACTGCACAAATGATCACAGAACGCGATCGCCGGCGGTAGGTGGCGTGGTACCTAAAACACAGTATAAGAGGACTCTTAGAAGAGATGTAGAAGTTAAAGAATGACTAGGGAAGCGAAAACGACGCGAAACGATAGAAGACGACACCAACAGCTCTTTGGTAAAAAATGACCTTATCACAAATTCCGACCAACTTCGACAAGCTAAAACCCCAGTCAAAACACTTAGTTAACCCCTCAAATTCGTATTACAGCTAGATTAGGAGATAATAAGCTCAGTTTTCCAGAAAAACCAAAAAAAACTTCGCCTCTCCCTAGGCTATAAGTAGGTTATCCTCCTGCCAAAAAAATCCAATTCCAAGGTATTCAAGGGACCTTGGTTACAACCCAACTCAAAACAACATATTCTAACCAACCAATGCATAAACGGAAAGATTCACACGAGCAATAGCCGGGACTATATCAATAGCATCCCACAACAAAGGAAAACACCTAAAACCATCAAAAGATCATTAAAGACCCTTCAAACATAACCAATTATCCAAATTATCCTAGCTGCGCCAAACTTCCGCTTACTTACAAAATGAAGGGAAATCAATTCCACTTGGTTTCAAGTCTCAATTCCTATCCAAACTAACCTTAAAACACTCTTAAAATATCTTTATATGCATAGACATAAGCATTCATAGCATAACACTCTAGGGCCACATATGGAAGACAAAACCCCAACTCATAATCTTGAAATATGTAATCTAACCGTGGAAAGTTGTTAAAAATCAACCCCAATCACTTCCCAACCTCCAAAAACTAAAAACAACCCATAACATACATAAATCATGTGTATAAGGCTGCAAAGAGGGTTTTTATTCAGCCATAAAGAATCCTACAAAACTTGAAATTAAAGCTTGGATCATAAAGCCCATAAGCCATTCAGTGCTAAAATACATTCTTTTACCTTCCAGATGATTTATACTTGATATCCTAGAAAACAAGTATAAATCCTGTTTTATACACATCTAATGGTATAAGAGACAGTTCGGCCAGCAGCCATGAGAAATGAGGAAGAAACTGTCTCTTAGGAAGACTAAAAAGATTTCAAGATTGACCCAAATAGTTCCCCATTTGACCAAATAGTCTCCAAGTTGACTATTTAACCCAAAAACTAATTTTTGCTACTAAATTAACATTTTTTTTTCTTTTGAATAATTCAGACATCATACAACACTCATACACCACAATGCACTAATTACACTTAGTCCAATTTTTGACCCGTTTACCCGAAATCGCGTAAACCGAAAAATTTGCCGAATTGAAAAACGAATAAGTTGAAGTACTTAATGACTAAAAATAATATGAAAAATATTTTAAACCAGTTAAAAAAATCAAAGAACAAGGCTAGTAAAATACTGGGTTTCACAATTTAGCTTCAAGACATGTTCATAGGAGTTATTATTTTTTTTGTATTTTCTTAACTTGGACAAGTATTAGTCCACATTAGTCTTATAGCCAATTTTCATTAGTCTTGTGTACCAATCTTAAACCTGTTTAGATACGGTAAGTTAGAATTCCTAGCATTTGTAGGACTCCCATGTAGGGTTTTAGGGTCTGATTTTTCCCCTTTGAAAGGCTTCCTTGGCTGAACATATTCAGAATATTTTACAATAAAAATTCTGTGAGTTTCATTTTCTAAATTGTCTTCCAAAGACTTGGGTATTTTACAAGATTGATTCTTGCGATTACCTAATTTGAACACTATCCGTTCTTATCTCGTTATATACAACGGGTCGATATCTCGTATAGTCGAGAAAACATACTTCAAATTCTTGATTTCCTAATCAAAGAGTTTGAATCTGTCAAGTTGGAATTGTTTAAGTATTCTTGGGTTCCGCATCGATTTCGGGTCTCATCAGTTTTTCTGGAGGGTTCACATCAATAATACTGAACAAAGTAGTGGTGAAAATAGTAAATAAGGATACACGTAACTCCTTTTCTCTTCATAAAGTCAAATAATAAAACTCATAACACTCTTTTTGAGCATTTAAGTAACAAAGCATACATAGAAACTTCATTTGTAACTTCAAATAGGAGAAAAGAAGGGAGTTTGAACACAAACACATACACAGAGTGGAAATTTTGAGGCCTATATTTTACCCTAGTTGACTACTTGTGACTCCTAGTGTATAACTATCACTTCCCACTTTATATATTCTGTTTCTTGTAGATTCGAAACACATTATATTAGGTAAAAAATTATAAAATCCTCAGTACAGTATGCATGCAACACTGGTAAATGTGCTAATCAAACAAGTAATAAAACGATATATGAGTAGACAAGAGTTGAGGATCTACTTCAATATCAACATTTGGCATTTCACATGCGTGACAAAGTTGCAAACCACACAAGAGTGCAAATGCTATAGCCTCTAAACTTGTTTGATGAGCCAAGGATTGTGAGAAGCTGAAAAGAACATGTCCTGATAAGTCAAAAACAATTCCACCTGTGCCTGCTAGACCTAGATTGCCTCTTGATGATCTCTTTTCCATCAGTGTTCATCTTGATTCCCGCATGAGGTTTATTCACAGCAATTACAATTGGCTGCTCTTGCGTTAGAAGTTTTGTGTGAATAAAGAATTAGAGCTATGTTGAAGATAAAGCCGAGACTGCTTAAAAGGGGTTTTCGACACTTAGAGATGACAACATCTAGCGAATTAGTTGATTACCCAAGCTGGCCATTTTATACGACCTCAAATATATAATTGTTCCGATCCACCCACAATTGCCAGCAATTCAAAGTAGGTAACACTTGAATCAATAAGCCCTCCAATGAACACAAGGAATGCAACCACCAAAGCTATAGTTGGTGAAGAACCGTGGCTGTTGGCCATGGTACAAACCCTAGAAGCGTTCCAAAAGTAGTCTAGATGTGTTGTGCTAATGAACAACTGGCAAAAGAATGATCAGTAGTTTCAATTGAATCACAGTAAAAGCACTTAGAAGGGAGGTTGAAACACAAAGAAATAAGAACATCAACAACCATGGTGGCATCAAAGACTCGACCGAGTCCAAGTTGACTCGACCGAGTCAGAACCGGAACGAGAGAAACCGCTCCGATACTGCTTTGGGATGTATCGGAGTCGCCAGAACCGGCATCAACTCGCCGTGAATCGTCTGATTCTGGGCGATTTAGTGTGGCAATTCAACGATTCGGTGAGAATCGTCCGATTCTACTGAGTCGACTCGCGATTCATCCAATTTGAATAACGTGTCGAAGGGATTTTGGGTGTTTTACACAGCAGAGCGGTGTATGCAGTGTTTTGGGTGTTTTAGCAGCAGCAGCAGCGGCAGTGTTTTGGATGTTTTAGCAGCAGCAGCAGCGGCGATGGCTGGTTTGATATGGTGCTGTTGATAGATGGGAAGAAGATTAAAAGATGTGAAATTTCGACTTTGAGCCTTCAAGTTATAGTCCACTCTCAGTCAACCCCAATAGTTTTTAAGTTTCTTATTTTCATTGCCTAATATTTTATTTTATATTATATTTTGACCGTTAAAAAGATTTTAAAAGTGAATAGCTGAGAGTATTATTTATCTTCAATTAGTTTTTAATCAAATTTAATTATGTTTGATGGTCATCAAATTTAGTTGAATCTTGAATTGCGATTCACAAAAATAATGATTTCATTGTTTATATAATAAGAAAGAAAATTTAATAAACAATTACAATATCTATAAAGAAAACTTTTGATTAGTCTATTAACTACAAGTAAAACAACAATTATGTATTTCATGTTGCTTGAGAGTTGTGATCACTAAATTCAATATAATTGTTCATTGATTTTATATAATTGTTGTACTTATCATTATCGTTTATATTTTTCTAAAATTTTTTAATATTTTTTAAATACATTTTCGGTCTCTAAATTAACATATCATCCGATACGCGACCGATACCCCGAGACCGATGTGGAACGATACGTTCTGCGACCGTTACCGCGACCGCGACTTTGAACCATGCCAACAACCGGCAAAGTTCCCTGGAGTAATCTCAATACCAATAGCGAGAGCTTTCATGGGTATTTGTTGAATCCCAAGTATATTTACATGAAAGCACTTTGGCACCCTGCTTCCAGATCAATGAATAAGCTAAAGAGACTGAAACTTGCCCGAAGCTGAGGGACTCCAACATGTATTATCCGGTTGCAGAGATAAAAGATTCATTTGGCACAGATGAGCTGAGAAATTTGAGGGTCAAGTGGCTGATGCAACAAAATTGTATCAACATTTTCATCAATGCCCAAATTCATCCAAGTGTATCCAAATTCAATTGCCAACAACAAAACATAAGCTAAACTAATCACAAGGCTACAAGCCTTTATTACCAATGGGGTACTTAAAATAAAGCAAGAAAACTAAAATAAAGCATAATAAATAAAAAGGAAAGAAAAACTCCCTCAACACTAAGGAGGCTTCCCAAGGATATTGTAATCCTTGGTGAACTTGCACCATTGCTTAGCTCCTTCGAAGTCTCCAAGGAAATGAACTTTGGCATATGTAGGTTGTCTCCTTGACCCCTTCAGAATGTATCCTTGCTCTTCTTCTACTCCTCCAAGAACCGGCTCTTTCTCCATGAACACCCCAAATAGAACCTCTTTTGTTATAACCGGGACAAACGCACACTCATGCAAAGGAAAAGTTGGTGATTCCTCCACATAAGCGTTGAGTGTCTCGGTTGTCGTAACTTCAACTTCATGAGGCTCTTGAGAACCGGTTTCCAGCAAGACATTTTCAATTTGTTCTTCTTGAACCGGTTCTTCACCCATTGGTAGAGGTGTTGGAATACATTGTTCTTCACCATTTGTTATTCCTTGAATCTCGGCAAGTTGGTCTTGTAACCAATTGTTGGATATGGCTTGATCTTCACGGATTCTACCTATTTCTTTTTGAAGTTGAGCAAGTTTTTCCCGTTCTTTGGACACAATTTCTCAAAATTGAGCCCTTTCGTCTAGAAGTTGGGCTATTTCTTCTCGAAATTCTTGAATTTGCATCCACTTGTCCATCCTTCTTTTTTCTTCACTTTCTTGAGTTGTTTGGTGAATCCTTAACTGGAAATATGACTCCATTTGATCATATGAAGGCTCTTGTGGTGGAAGGAAAGAGTAGGATTTTTCTTGATAGCTCTCATAAGGATATGGATGGCTAGACCATCCCATTTGATAATTTTGGTGGCTCTCATAAGCGTATTGATGGCTAGACCATCCCACTTGATAATCTAAGGGGTAAGGAGAGTAACCATAACAAGAATCATGCTCATTGGGCATACCTCCACTACCATAAAAATGATACTCTCCTTGATATGAATCATTTCAATTAGGTCCTTGCATGTTCTTGAACGACAAAAAGCACAAATAAAAGCAAGAAAAAGAACTAAAACAACACAAACAAGAAAATTAGGAAAGCTTAGACTTCTAGCTAGTCCAAACCATCCATCACCAAGAAAATCATTTTTTATTTTTCAAAATAAGAACACAACTGCAAAAGGAAAATCTTTTTGATTTTTCAAATATGTGAAACAACTATACAAGAAAACAAAAGACTTCAATCTAGTCTATGTTCCAACCAAATTATACCGATATTACCGAAAACTAATCTCCGGTATCGGTGCCAAAAACTTGATGCTTTACACACCAAGTTATAAATTTATAGAACACCTAAATCCTACTACTAACTAGGTGGCATCCCGCAAGTATACGGTTGTCAACTAGTAGTAAAGAAAAGTAGGGATCGTTCCCACAAGGATTGGTCGATAATTACCAGGTATTTGGTTAGATTTCAAGTTGAAGTGATTGATTAAGAGAAGAGATTTAACAAAAACTAGAACTAATGGAACTAATAAAGAAATTTAAAGTAAATTTTAATCACTAAGAAAGAAATTAAAAAGGAAGTATCTTTAGAAAGCAAATAAAGGGAACAATTAAAAGGAAAAGCATATTAAGCAAGCAATTAGTTAATCTAAACTATTCATTATCCCTAAGCAAGTACACTTAGAGAAAGCCCCTGGTCTATTCTAAGAAAGCATGTAAAAAGAATGAATTTTTAATAAGCAATTAACTAATCATAAACTACAAATTAACACTAAGAAAGCAAAATTAAGGAAAACCCATTAACTAATCTACCAATTAAACTAGAAAGCAAGTAAAGAAAACAATTAAATGAAAAGCCCATAAACTAATTGATACTAATTGACCAATCTAAACTATGAATTACCACAAACGAAGCATAATTGAAGGAAACCCATTAACTAATCTAACAATTACACTAAGAAATCATGCAAAGAGAGCAAATATATGAAAGTAATTAGACTAATTAACTAAGGACATATGAAATTAAAGTTTAACTAAAAGAGTTTTAACATAAACAAGGAACTTACCACTAAAAGGGTTCAATCTTTAGCAAGGAAATTGTGATTACAAGAAAGAGAAATCCTACTCTAATCTAATCTAAGAAAACCCTCCCCAAATGGGGAGGAAAAAGGAATAAAATTACTCTCTAATCTAGCCTACTTCTACTAGCTAAGTTCTCCCCTCAAATGAGCTTGAAAAGGGGTATATATAGTAGACTTTGCGTAGTGGGATAATTGTGCAGCAAAAATCAGCCTCGAAGAAATTCATTTTTTGCTCCAGCCGCCTCCAGACCGCGATCTCAAATTTGAGGCCGCGATATGGACTAAACTTCTGAAATGCAGCACTCCACAGTTTTGCTTCAAAAAACTTCATCTGACGTCTGATTGATGCACCATTTTTTTTCGTGCGACCCTCACACATAGGAGAACATTATTATCCATAATAAACACTTAAAATAAAACCTAAACATAGAAATAAAAGTTTCACAAAATAGTCAAAAAAATGAAGGGCAAACAAAGACGAACGAAAACTTAACTCCCAAGGAAACTAAGTCAAAGACACGACACAACTCTAAATGGAAAAACCTAATAAAATTTGCTAATTATCACCTAAATAAGTACTCAAACACTTAATAGACACATACTAACACATTCTAACACATAAAAGAAAAATAGATAAAAACACACACGAAAACACTAAAAATACTTGAAACTAGGAGCAAAATCATCAAAGTTTAGGGTATATATAACTCTAGTTTCCTAGAGTTATCACCTGCATAATATTAAACCAAGCAATAAATTTAACAAAAATTCTAATAAAAACATGTCATATTTAACAATAACTAAAATCTAAGTACATAATTTTAAAATTAACTAAAATCTACCAGTAATTAACCCAAATTTGAAATTCTCACTAGCAAATTTCTAGGATTTAGAGTAGAATAACTCTAGTTTACTAGAGAAATCACACTCCCAAACTTAGAGTTTTGCTAGTTTCGAGCAAAATAACACGTAAAAGGAACCCTACTAACAATTAAACATGAAAACACCACCAAAGTTGACAATACACTTGATGAACTTTGGATGTACATGGAACAACTAATAAATCTATCAAGGAACTTCCAATAATATATGATAAGTGAAGTATTTAAATGAGTCAATCCAAGTTTGGAAATTTTCTAAGAACAAACACACGTTCATTTGCTGAACAAAATTTCAAGTCACCAAGCATCTATTATTTTTCAAAAAGAATCATCTAACACTTTAGTTCTACCTATTCTAAATATCATTTCTTCTCAAATCAGAAATATTATAAAGTTAGTTAATTATCCCGACAAGGTCGCATGAAAATAGAAGTGTATTTTGGAATCTACTTAAATGCAATTGTCACCCAATTTGGGAATAGTCCTCTAATGAAGAATAAGTAATACAAGATTAATGATAAGTATTACACACATTTACTCATTAACTTATTGGTATAATAAAACGTAATTCCCAATGGCTTAATTTAGAGAAATAGCTTGGGTACATACCGGAATCCCGTACTCGCCTTATTACTTAAAGCAATGATTTTTTTTTATTAAAACGGCCCTAAACCAATGAAAAGGAGTGAAATGTAGTTAAAATTAATCCCAGATACTAATTATTCACAAATTAGAAGAACAATCCCTATACAAACACACAAAATGTCCCAAATTCCTTCTATTTCATTTAACCCACTTTTTCCAAAAGATATTTAATTGGCTAACAAAATAATATAAGTTATTTGACCAAAAATAAAATTTCCCAAAATTTTAGTATTTCTTCTTGAAAAATAGTAATGCCAAGTTTTTGAAATCTTTATGTAGTAAAAGAACTACTCATTCACGCCTTAAATCCATTGAATGACCCACTCTAATACTTCAATCATATAATATTATAAGTGAAATATCATCATCGAGTGCTCGTTTGATCACTTTTCCATCCACTAGTCGTCAAGTCAAATCAATACACACAAAAAATAACCATTCCCCAAACAAGAGAAAAACACCCCCAAACTTGTCTCTTTTATTCAAATTGACGAATAATTCTTCCATTCACCCAAAATCCCAACATAAAAAAAGGAAAAACATAACAACAATTAAACAAGAACTAAATAAACTATGACA
Source organism: Cinchona pubescens (assembly GCA_025175665.1). NCBI lineage: Eukaryota > Viridiplantae > Streptophyta > Magnoliopsida > Gentianales > Rubiaceae > Cinchona > Cinchona pubescens. Next base: position 3,157,865 of record JANKKI010000003.1, read on the forward strand.
AAACTGTAATCTAGTAGTCAATACTAAGTGAAGGTACTAAGGACACTTAACTAAGACGTGTATCTAATCAATAAAGCTCTATAAGAATCAATGTACAAAATTCAAATTATCAACAAATGCAAACATGGCATCAGCTTAAATCCCTTAGCCACTCTATTATTATCAACCAGTGAACAAGTCTCAAAAATCACACCAAGTATTTGACAAAGAAATTCTCAAAATGATCTAATCCACGAAGCAATAAAAAGATATTTACTTGGCATCAGCTTAAGGACATTAGCCACTCTACTCTAGAACCTAAACATTCCAAAATAAAATACTAAAGATAAAATTAATTAAAGATAAAAGTTCTAAATAGTGACGAATAAGAGAAATTGTTCATCTTCATCTAAGTCATTCAAATGCTTAGATCCCAAGTAATCCACATCATGTGCAACTGGTTTCTCAACTGTCCTGCTCTATCTCATTTTGACCATCTTCTGCATTACTAGATTGAGCTTCGTCATGATCATTATCCCTAGCTCCTCCGGTCTCACCTGCTTGCTAAGCTCCTTGATATGCTGAAGATGCGGGTGGTGTATAGTATTGCCCACGAGGTGGACTAAAATGCATGATCAAAGCGGAGGTGGCAGTGGACGAACCCATGTGCTAAGTGTAATGGTCCTAAGAGCTTCTCCTATCAATGCCAAATTATTCTGCATGACCGGTTGACTATAAGTCCAATACCTTTGCAACTTGTTCCTCTCTTCTTCACTGACTAGGGCATTGCATACATATGCGGGTGGCAAAGGGATATATGATGTACTCTGAGGTTGTAGAGGTGGTGATGTTGGAGCAGTGCCTTCTCCGGGATGATGCTTCGCATAATTTCATACCATCCTATAGACATATTCTCGTTTTATCCTCCCTTTAGGATGTGTAATAGGTTCCTCATAATCAATTGGACATCCTGCAATAGTGCATAAATGGTGAATTAGACTATGTGCATAAACGATAGATCTCTCAGACCTTCCACAGTACAAAAATCCTTGTCTAATCAAACTGACAATATTCACGTATCCCTGTCATGATAGCATAGACTACCAAGGCCTTGTCTCTCTGATCAAAACTTAAAGCACTAGACCCCCAAATTCGATAACCAATGAAATAAAACCAAAGTTTAGCCACAAGTGATAGTCCAAAACGGGGGAATCTCAACTTAGTATCATCGGTAGTGCTCTGAATCTAATCCACCTTGATATCACAAATAGCATCTTTAATTACATCCATATCCTTCTTTTTATCATTCAGGAGTGCTAAATATTGATCAAACAATACAGGAGGTATGTTAAAATAAGCATTAATCATGTCTGTGCATAAATCAACCAAGATTCCCCCCAACTCACTTTTCCATCCTCAAGACCACAAAAATTACAATGAAATTTTCTCACTAATTGGGTACTTCTGGCATCAATCGGAACATTAAACCCTTCCCAATGCCTTGCCTAATATGATCTTCGATTGCCTTCCTAGCATATTGATATGCTTCCCAATGCATAGATACATCAAAATTTCTCTCCTTGATCACCTCAAATTTCTCATTAGATTTATACAATTGATATGCCCTATCAATAGAAAATTGAGGGTTTGGTAGTACCCACCACCATTACTATGTTGACTTACTTCTCCTTCTTGACTCGTACCCCGACCCCTCATTCTTGCTCTCCTCTCAAATCTCCCATAAACACCTCTTGTCATTTTTTTTCTCACAAAAATAATCAGCAAATTTAACAATTAAGCATTGAAAAAAAAAAATTGAATTCATAACCAACAATTATTCACCAATTATATCAACAACAGTTCATAATTTCTCAATGAAAATTCAATCAATCCAATACATAGTTCAACAATTCAGAGAATTAATGAATTCAATACCACAATATTGCTCAAGAAATTCGCACAAAATTCGCGCCCCAAAATCACCCAATTGTTATCCACCATTCAACTATATAACAAATTCAAAAACACCCAAAAATTGTCTTCAACAATTGGAAAAATTGCAACCACAAAATTAAGTTACGATATTACTTCGCTGTTGCCCAAAAATTCCCAAAGAACTTGATTGCAAATCCCTTCTTCATGTTCAAGTTCCTCCAAGTAAACTGTGCAATGTACTCCCTCTTCGATGCTCCAAGGATGATGTAGAAGGGTTATGGTGTTTGAAAGAGTTTTTAATGGAAACATTTTAAGGGTTAGGGTAGGGGTTCACGGTTAAGAAATGAGAAGTTGAGAAAAATGAGAAAAGAAGAAGAAGAGGCCTTTTAAAATTTAGTTCTGTTGGTATCAAAACTGCGATCTTGATTTACCATACTGCGATCTTGATTTACCATACTGCGATCTCGCCTGATCTCGAGATCGTGATATGAGTTTCCAAGTCGGGATCTCGGCTCGGGTGAAATTTTTCTTTGCAAAAGTTTGAGGTTGCTACCATGATCTACAAATCCAAACCACGATCTAGAGTCGGGTGAAAATTTTGCCTTCGAAGAAGTTTGAGATTGATGTGGCGATCTGGAAATCCGAATTGCGATCTGGTCTCGAACTTCTGTAAAGTGCATTTTTTACACAGACAAACTTTCTCCATTCTTCACCTCTTTTCCTCAAGTCCATGGACAACCTTCAAACACCATTTAAAATTAACAAATTAAGGTGACAATTCTGACTCATTCTTTAGCACAATTTATTTAATTCAAACACACCTATTTTTAACTAAAATTTATAACCTTATTAAAAAAATCATTCAAAATAAATTTAATAAAAAATCACAAAAAAAGAAACAAAAACCACTAAAGGAAAAACTTGGGTTGCCTCCCAAGAATCCCTCTTTCATAGTCACTAGCTTGACTATGGCATGGTCGTTCATTCCAAGCACTTGAGGATGGTTGGCCATCCTTTTCCTTTTGGTCTCCATGGAAAAAGCTTGATACCTTTTTTCTTTATGAGTAAAGCTTGATTCTCTGTTCTGCCATGCACAAGTTCTTTCTTTCAAGCCATAGCCATCACTAGTGCCCCAATTAGCATCTTCAATTGTTTCTCTAATAATTTAATTTCTTTTTGTGACTTTTTGACTTTCTACCATCACAATTTTTTCCACCACTTGCACTAATCTCATCATCCTTCATCACATCACACCCTTTATGATCATGATGGTTTTTCTTTTAGTTTATCTTTTGGATCTTGTTTTATTTTCAATGCTTGCTTGAGTGAATTGTCTTAGTTAACTTTCTTTTGCTCTTGATTTGACCTAGCAATGAAAGAGGTAAGAGATTAGTTAGCATATTTTTCCTCAAAAATAGGAGTATCATCATTATATTCATACACATCAAATTCAGTTGATTCATTTTCAACTTGTACAACCAACTTCCCTTTGTTCACATCAATTAATGCATGGACAGTTGACAAGAATGGCCGCCATAGAGTCAATAGAATCTTACTCTCTTCACCTGTATCTAGCACCAAGAAATCAATGGGAAACACCAACTTTTCAACTTGAATAACCACATCCTCCAACAAGCCATATGGTTTCCTCTCAGACAAATCTGCCAATTAGAATGTGATATTAGTTGGCTTGGCATTGTTTATCCCTAAATTGCCAGAGATTGCCTTTGGCATAATATTTATACTTGGCCCCAATCACGAAGTGATTTGTGGAACGATGCAACATTTTTCCTCCAATATTCACAGGTATTATAAAACAACAGGGATCTTTGAGTTTAGGGGCTAGCCTCCTTTGAACAATGGCACTACACTTGGCATCAAGGCCTAATTTCTCATCATCATCCCACTTTCACGTTCTTGCCAAAAGATCTTTCTTGAAATGGGCATAGTTAGGCATCTTGGTGAGGATATCAATTAAAAGAATGTTGACATTAATCCTTTTGAACATATCCAAGAAGTGGTTGAATTGCTTCTCTTTTTCCTCCTTTCTTGGATCAATGAGCCTTTGAGGGAATTGCACTTTTATCGATGAATCCATCTTCAGAGCTTCTTCCACGTGCTTCTTCTTGGATACCTTGATCCCATACTTTTGTTTCTTATTTGTATTCATCACCAACAACTTACCTTTCATTCTCAATTACCTTAAACTTTTGTTCCTTACTTCCTTATTCCACATTTTTCTTCTCATTAGGTTCCACTAACTCTTTCCCACTCCTTATCAGGTTATGGGATGGCATTGCTCATTTGGATTTGGAATAGTATCACTCAGAAGTGCCTTAATAGGTCTTTCATTGTTCATTCTTGCCAATTGACCTACTTGGATTTCCAAATTTCTTGTTGATCCTTTCCAATTCTCATAATCTTCCTACATTCTTCCTTATCCTTTCTTTCCTTTTCCTACTCTCTTCTAAATACTCCACTTCTCTTTTCCAACCATCTTCACCTACATTCTCTCTTGGAGCAAATTGTTCATTATACATAGGTTGGGAAGAATTTGCGTATTGGAAGGGAGGTCGTAGTTGTTGATTTTGAAATAGAAGTTTAGGGGCAGATCGATATGAGTTAGTTTGAAAATTTCTTTGATGTGGCGGTTGATAGGAAGCTTGACTGTGTTGGAAATTTTGAGGTGGGGAATTTGGTTGATAGGGAGAATTGGATTGATTATTGGTATTGCTCCATGAAAAGTTGGGATGATTCTTCCAAGAGGGATTATGTGTGTACCTTCATAAACTCCGGGTGGGTTCCTCATAAAAGATGATTGATTAGGCACATATTTGAGTTGCTCACGGGACCCATAAGCATTTCACATTACCCATTTGCATGTCCGTCACCACAAAAATGACATACCACGCTTGGTTGAGTTGTAGAAGACATTGCATTCACACTACTCGGTTTTCCTAAGTTCTCCTACACTTTTGCAACATTGTTCATCACATTTAAAACATACTTTGTTGTGCCAAAACGGCATCTTGCATATTCAAATTCAATTCTCCATTATGTGCACTAGATTGATTGGCTTGGTGTTGAGCTACGGGTGGAGTCATTGGTCCATGATAATAGTGATTGTAGGCTATCATGGTGAGCAATTCTTGGTCGTCCTCCGGTGTAAGGCATCTACTATCGATTTCATCTCTTGTATCAATCCATTGTACAAGGTTTGAGTTTGAAGCCATAATAGAGTAGTATGATGAGGACATTTACTTAGAAAATCTTTAAACCACTCCTCAAGCCTCTTCTAAGCTCTCACCAACATCTTGCTTAAAGGAGGTAATTTCATTCCGCAATATGGCGGTCCTTGAAGGTGGCAAATGTTTTGCCAAGAATTCTTGAACAAATTGGTTCCAAGTGGTAAACATCCCTTGGACATGAGATTGAAGCCAAGATTTCACCCTATCCCTTAGAGAAAAAGGGAATACTCTCATTCTAACACAATCCGAGTGCACACCATTGAACTTTATCAAAAACCTCCTCAAAGTTCATTAGGTGTGTGTATGGATCTTCATTGGGACCATGCCCAAACATCGCATGAGCTTGCAACATTTGTATCAAAGCAGGCTTAATCTCAAAATTGTTTGCTTACACGAGCATCCGTGCAATGCTAGAATTTGCTCCATCAAAACTCAGTACTGGATCTTCCCTCAACAGTCTTCCATTCATATTCATGCCATTCCCATTTCCATAACGATCCATTCCATTATTTATGCCAGCCTCTTCATCGTCATTCCCATCTATGTTCAAATTTCTTTTATTTTCATTTTCCAATTCAATTCTCTCTTGCTTTTTTTGGCTCTCCAACCTTCTGGATTCCCAATGTTCATTTTTCAAATTAACTGCTTTTGTGGGTACATGTTTGTTGTCTCTTCTTACCATGCACAACAGAAGCAAAAATAAGTAATCAATCCAAGTTCCACGATAATTCTACAAGAACGAAAACCAGCATAAAAGAATAAACAAAATTTAACAACTAAAACAAAAGTGCCTAATATACACGACTTGTAAAGAACTCAATATTTCCAAACAGCAAGGATAATCCTCTGCAACAGCACCAAAAACTTGTCAAGCCCTTAGTTGGAGGTCAAATTAAAGCAAACAAATATAATAAAACTTTACAAAATCACTACACTCTACTTCACTTCCACAAGTATATGGAGTTGGTAGTAGTATCGGATGAGTGGTAATAATTCCCACAAAAATTGTTTGGCGAGCAAGTACCTAGATTTATGAATCTTTATACTTCACATAGTTAAGAAAATTCAAATCGTAGGAGATGAAGCTACCCAAATTAAAACCATAATTAAACTTAAGCAATTGAAATCTAAATTTAAACTAAATTTTCTACTAAAGAAATTAAAGGAACTCAGCAACTATAAAATTGAGAAACTATTTAATCTACTCTAATAGAAGCAAGAAAATAAAAGCACTTAATTCTATTCTAATTTAACAAAAATAGGATCAGAATTAAAGGGCAAGAAGTTAACCGAACTAACAAGACTATAAAAGGGGTTATAAAGCTTGAAAGAACCATTTTTAAACTAGAATTTGAAAAGAGCTAAACTTGAAATTTAAATGTTTTTGGATTCTTTTAATAACAATAAAGAAAGTCCACTAAAAATGAACTAAAAATCAATGCAAGGATTTGAAAATTTTAACTAGACAGCACTAAATCAACAAGAACCCTAATTTCTCTAAGAAAGCTGGAAATGAAAGCAAAGTAATTTTCACAAATTTAAACTAGAAAGCAAGAATTCTAAAAATTATGTCTACTTGAAGCTAAAGATTAACCCACTAAAACTAAGTAATCAAAATTTAAACTTGCAAAGAATTAAAACTGGATCCCAAGAAGAATTAAAGAGGATTCTGTATTAAAACTTGAGAGTTAAGGTTACTCTATTCTAATCTATCCTAATCTACTACCTACACCTAAAACTATATGTACTATTGCACATCTCAAGTACATTAAATAGTTGAGTATTATACAAGGCAAAATTATGGATTGGCTGTTGGAATATTACGAAATTGTCATTACTACTTGTGCTGGAAGAGAGTTCATATCGCGATCTGGACAATTGAGATCGCGATTTGGACACTTTTTCCAGTAATCCTTCAATTCTCCCACAATTGCCTTTTGGTCCTAGCACTTTGTCAATTCCAGCTCCCAACCTCTAATTTTGGACCAGCATAATATTAAACCAAGTAAGTAATCACTTTAACAAAAATTCTAATCAAAACATATCATATTTAACAATAACTATAAATTAAAATCTAAACAAATAATTTTAAAGTTAACTAAAATCTACCATTAATTAACCCAGATTCCAAATTCTCACTAACAAAATGCTAGGATTTAGAGTAAAATAACTCTATTTTACTAGAGTTATCAGGTTTTAAGAGTAACTACTAAGAACTACTAAGGAAAGCAAATAAATTATTAACAACTCCAAGTTAACTAGAGTAATAGTAATGAAAGCAAGTAAATAAAGTAACACTATAGTCTATTCAAATTACTCTAAAGAAAGCAAATAACAATTACAAATAATTTCTACTCTTAGAAACCATAATTAAAGATATTAAAGCGAGTAACAACTAATCTAAAAAAGCAAGTAAAGCAAATAACAATATAATTTCCTAAATTACTGTAAATAAACTACTAATAATTACCACAACAATAACTAATGTAAGAAGGCATGATTAAAGCATAAAAGTAACAAAGTTAATTTGAATTAAGAAAACATTAATCAAGAATGAAAATTTAGAAAGCAGCAATAATTTTTTTACTAAAATTAAGATTACTAGGAAATGATAAATAAAAAAAAGTGATTAAGACTAAGGATTTTTGAATTAAAATGAAATTTCATATAAAGCCCACCAGATTCTAGTAAGATCCAGAGCAAGAAAAATAAGGATTTAACTAAGAGAATACTAAAATAGGAAAAACTCAAGGAATTTCTAAGAAAACTAGGATTTTACTCTACTTGGATGGTAAGAAATGTAAATTGAAAATCAATAATTTTTATATCAACTTGAAACTAATGAAAAGTCTACTAAATTTAGATGAAATAGATTTAAACTTGCAAGAATTTAAAGTATAGATTAGATGAAATTAAAGAAGGAAATTTGTATTAATCTAAAAACTTCGAGAGCAAAGCTACTAAAACTACTCTACTACTAAAAATACTACCTACACTTACACTATATGTCTTTTGGTACAATGCCAGAGTAGATTTAAAAATAAGCTTCATCAAAAAGTTCACAAGTTGGAACTTCTAGACAAAACATTTCCAAAAACTCAGACCACGGTATCAACTTTTTATACTAGGTTTCAGACAGTGGTATTGAACCCTAAAATTTCCTTCGATAAACTATCTCGATACTGTGGTATCAATTCCTGTACAAAATTTTGATACCGAGGTATAGAGCTCCTTCCAGCCAAGTCTTGAATTTCTTTTTCGGCAGTTTGCTCCTTGACTTCTCCATTCTTTGAGCTTTGCCCTCGCAATCTAAACTTACAGCACACAACCCAAATAAATAACAATGTTATACTATAATTATCTAAAAACCAATACTAATATCACAATATTTGCAAAAATGTAAATGTAAACAATAAATGAAACAAACTAAATAGAAACACATAATTAGACTCTAAAGCCGAGACAATACGAACAAAATGCTACAGTAAACAAGTAAAATAACTCTAGTTTCCTAGAGTTACCGGGAAATTGGTTGGAGATAAGGTTATAACTCAAACTTGGATAGAATGAATAAGTCTGAACAAACTGTATCGTTCTTTAGAAGTTTCTATCAATCCAAAATTCAAATTAATGATTCTTCTATAGATGTAGCTGAACCATCTAAATATAAGGAGGGGATTTCGGTATTAGTTTGTTACAAGATGTTCAAATTCATATTGAAGTTTCTTATTATAAGGCTACTAATTCTAATGGGATAGTGGTTCACATGGAGTCTCCTATTTTGGAGGAAGTACGACTTTCAAATGTGCCTGACTTTCTGGAGGGGAACAATCTTGCAAGGGAGGTTATGGATGACCAAGCTTTAGTTTCTAAAGCTAAGGATAGATCTCAGGAAAATCAACATTCTTTTTCGGGTAAAATTCAAGTAACCTCCAATTATTAATCGAATATGCAAATTACCCCTCCATGGATTTCGAATGTGCCCCTTCATCTTTTATGCTTTAATTTTTTACAAGTTGGATGGAAACCGTCTGAGCTAACACCAACTTGTAAAATATCTTGTATACCTTCACTAATTCAACTGTCTGAAATGTTTATGGGTCAAATTCACTAAATAAAAAAGGGTCACAATATTTTGGGGTCAAATTGAAATTTTAAAAGGGTCAAACTAGAAATACCCAAACACTGTCCCTAACCTTGCTACCGTCATCCCATTCTAATCTCGACCGTGATACCTTTCTTTACTCCTGTCCAACTGTTATTTCTGATCCCTTTCCTCCATCCCAAAAAATGAAGAAACCAAAAATTTTCCATTTAAATTGCTCACGTCAATGAACTCTGGCACCTCTATCACTAGGACCAATGTTCTCACTTCTGCAACTAATCAGATTCTGACCATCTCTTCGCAACTTGATATTGAAAATAGAAATCGGGAAGACGAGAACTGGGTAAGAAGGAAAAAGTGGAGGTGGCAAGAAGAGTGCTAGGAAAGAGAGATCGAGTAGTGAAATGAGGGAAAGAGATATGGGAAAACGAGGAAGGGAGTGTTAGGAAGAGAGGATGATGTGGCATAAGAATGATTATGGTGGATTAGGTAGGGAGTGGGGTTACAAGGCTGCGCAGATGACATGAGGATTGCGAGGTTGATTTGGAAAGAAAAAAAGGGATGGTCGGATGGGATGGGGCAGCGAGGAGGGTGAATGAAACTAGAATAGGGGGATGGCAGTGGCGACGGTTGGAATGGAGAGAGGATGATGTGAAAGGGATGGAAAGGGTAAGAATTTTTTGCAATAAAATAGTGAATTAAAATATTTTTTTTTTAAACAATCCCAAATGCTATATAGGCACATGAGTGCCAAACATGACGGTTTTTGTCTTTTCTTCAAAAAAATTAAACCACGAGAGACGAAGGTGCACATTTAAAAATGACAAAAGGGTAACGTGCATATTTGTTAAACCACAATAGGGTTATTTAAATTTTACCCTTCATTTATAGATTATGAACACACTACACTGGATCCGGTAGGCTTTAATCCACAAAGGGTTTTATGGGTTTTTAGTGATTGCTTAAAATAGAAACTGAGATATTAAAAGGATACTAAGTTTACTATAGTGGTCAAGAAAAGATGCTTGATGAAACAAAACTTATGTAGCATGTTTCTCTGTCCTTACTTGATTTGCCTCTATGGCAAGCAAATTGCACATCTCAAAGGATGTTTAAATGAATGTTCTATTCTGGAATGTTCAAGGTGCTAGAAACAAACCCCCAATAATACGTTTGAAGAAATTGATTTCTATGTACAAAGTTTCTTTCCTTGCTCTTATTGAACCAATGATTGGAGCTAATCAGTTGCATGATGTGAAGTCCAAACTAGGGCTTTTTGTGAGCTTTAAATAATACTTCTTATGGAATTTGGATTTTGTCTTTAGCTCTTACAGTTAACATTTTATTAGTTTAAAATCAAGTTATTCATCTTTGAGTTGATTGTAACACTCTTTAAGAGTCTATTAGCTTTTTTGTTGTTTATGGCAAATGCACCATGGGAGAGAAGGCAGCTTTGGAATTCCCTTATCAAATTTTTTGCTGCTTAATCATGACCTTAGTTAGCAAGTGATGGCTATATCTCAAAAACCATTGCTAATAGTATAAAAGAGTTTGAAGATGCTTTAAACTATTTTGCCTTGATGTAACTCCCATTTAATGGTTCTAGTTTTACTTGGTGTGGTAGAAGACCAAGTGGATCATTTTGGAAAAGGATCAATAGGTTAGTTTGCCACCAAAAATATCTTTCTTTGTGCAAGAATGTTAATATTATTCATTTGAGTAGAACTTTCTCTGATCATTGCCCATATATTATTATCCCTACAGCCTTCAAACTTTTAAAGTCCTAGGCGTTTTTGTTTTTCTAATGATTGGCTAATCATTGGACTTTCTTGAGTATTGTAGAAGCTAGTTGTTAAGCCCCTTGCAATGGAATAGCAATGGAATAGCTCTTTAGTCTTTTGCTCCAAAACTTGAAAGATTTAAGTTCGGTCTGAAGTGATAACTCTCCGTTTAGAGTTATTGTTATACCTCTTTTTTTATGTATTTAAGTGTGTTTAATCCCATTTGTTGGTGTTTTGTGGAATAAGTTAGTGTTTATGGAGTTTATAGTCTTTTGTGGTGTTTTGAGTCATTTTTATGTTTAATTGTGTATTTAAGCAGTATAGATATCTATTCATTACATTTTGTGTTGTGTACAAATGTTAGCAAAGAGTGCAATAGTCATTTTGCATAATAGAATAAGGGTTGAAGTCAAAATGTTAAGCCAAGATGGTTGCTAGAAGGATCCAACCGTAGACTATGGTTGGGCCAAGAAGGAATATGTGCTGACTGTGGAAGAAATAGAGGGCTATTCGCACTGCAGTCCAATCACGCATATCAATAGTAGATTATGGGTGAGCCCCAGACTGTGCAAGAGCAGAGTAAAACCACCTGTAGTCTATGGGTGGGCTAGTTGGGCTGGATCTTTCCATCGTTAATTATAAAGAGAGGCAAAACTTGTAACGAAAAAAAAATTCAGAGATAACAATTTCTCCAAGCACTCCTAGGTTGTCTTAGACAACTTTTCTAGGTTTTTACTTTGGGTTTTAGAATTCTCTGTGTTTTACCACTGATTCTTAGATTAATTTTCAACATCAGATTATTCCAATTACTTTAATTCAAGTTTTAGTGAACGAATGAGTTATCAAAATGAGAGGGTTATTTTAGTAGTCTACAATGTACCAAAGGAAATGAGGTAATGTGTGAATCAGGGAATCCAAATGAAGAAGCAAAAGAGTATGTGAAAACTCTAGAAAACTAGAGTTATATATACCCAAAACTTGAAGGTTTGGCTACTAGTTTCAAGCATTTTTACTGTTTTCGTGTCTAATTTTATCTATTTTGCAATCAGGTGTTAGAATGTGCTAATATTTGTTTATTAAGTGTTTTAGTACTTATTTAGGTCTTCATTAGCATATTTTATTTGGTTCTTGTGTATAGAGTTGTGTCGTGTCTTTGACCAAACTTCGTTTGGAATTAAGTTTTCATTCGTCTTTGTTTGTCATTCATTTTTTGGGCTATTCTGTGAGAATTTTATTTATACATTTAGGTATTATTTTAAGTGTTTATTATAGTGATAATAATATTTTCCAATGTGTTAGGGTCGCATGAAAAAAAATGGCGCATCAATCGGACGTCGGATGAAGATTTTCAAAGTAAAACTGTGAAGTGTTGCATTTCAAAAGTTTCAGTCTAGATCGCGATCTGGAGATGGCCGGAGCAAAAATGACTTTGTTCGGGGCTGATTTTGCTGCACTATTACCCCATGACCTTAAGCATCATTTGAGGCATAGAAGACCCATTAGAAAGATAGTAGAAGTATGCTAGATTAGAGAGTAACTTTCTTTCTTTTTCCATCCCATTTGGGGAGTGTTTCCTTAGATTAGAGCAGATTAGCACTTCTCTTGCTTGTATATTTCAAATCCAAGCTAAAGATTGAAACTTTTAGTTGTAAGTGCTTTCTTTATGTTAAAACTCCTTTATTCAAGCTTTAATTTCATGTTCCTTCAGTTAATTAGTTTAATTTCTTTAATCTAATTGCTTCCTTTATTTGTTTTCTTAGAGTAATTGTTAGATTAGTTTATGGACTTTCTTTAAAAATATTTTTTAGTGACAATTTGTAGTTTATATTGGTTAATTATTATAGATTAGTTTATGAGCTTTCCAAGTAATTTCTTTCTTTACATGCTTTCCTAGTTTAATTGGTAGATTAGTTAATGGGTTTTCCTTAATTGTGCTTTCTTAATGTTAATTTGTAGTTTAGGCTAGTTAATTGCTTTCTAAAAGTGCTATCTTTTTACATGCTTTCATAGAATAGTTTATGGGCTTTCATTAATTATGATTTCTTAGTGGTAATTAGTAGTCTAGATTAGTTTATAGCTTCTTTAAGTTATTTTTCCCTTTAATTGCTTTCTAAAATATGACTTCTTTTTACATGCTTCCATTTTACTCGCTTTCTTATACATGCTTTCTTAGTTTTAGTCTTTACTTTAATGCAATAGATAGTCTTTAAATAGCTTTCTTATTTCTTTCATTCTAGTTTTAGTTAAATATCTTCTCTTAATCAATCGCTTCAACTTGTAGCAATCTAACCAAATAACAGGTAATTATTGACCAATCCTTGTGGGTGCGATCCCTACTTCCCTTTGCTACTAGTTGACGATCGTATACTTGCGGGATGCCACCTAGTTAGTAGTAGGATTTAGGTGCTTTCTAAATTTATAACTATATATGTAAAGCATCAAGTTTTTGGCGCCGTTGCGGGGGATTGGTTTTCGGTAATATCGTATAATTTGGTGGGAAGACTATATTGAAGCCTTTTGTTTTCTTATATAGTTGTTTCACCCATTTGAAAAACCAAAAGACTTTCATTTTGTAGTTGTGTTCTTATTTTAAAAAATTCAAAAAGAATTTTTTATTAAGGATGGTTTAGACTGACTAGTAGTCTAAACTTTCCAAATATACTCATTTGTGTTGTTTTAGATCTTTTTATTGTTTTTATTTGTGTTGTTGATTGCTCAAGAACTAGCAAGGGCCTAATTGGAATGATTTATACCAAGGAGATTACCATTTTTGTGGTAATGGAGGTATGCCTTCAATGAGTAAGGTATAAAGGACAACATAGAGTTTGTCCTTAAGTGTATGGAGTGTCAGACTCATGGGGATTGAATCCATGCCCCTTCAACGTCTTTCTTTCACACCCGATTTCAACCGTCAAATTCTTCCGCTAGGCATGCTCCCTTATCTGACGCAGGTTCCAAGGATTCTAGCATGATTCTTGTTATGGTTACTATCATTTCTCCTTAGATTATCAAGTGGGATAGTCTAGCCATCAATACGCTTATGAGAGCTACCAAAATTATCAAATGGGATGGTCTAGCCGTCCATATCCTTATGAGAGCTATCAAGAAAATTCGTACTCTTTCCCTCCATCGCAAGAGCCTTCATATGATCAAATAGAGTCATATTTCCTTCACCAAACAACTCAAGAAAGTGAAGACGTAAGAAGGTTGGACAAGTGGATGCAAATTCAAGAATTTCGAGAAGAAATAGCCCAACTTCTAGACAAAAGGGCTCAATTTCGAGAAATTGTGGCCAAATTTCGAATGAGAAATAGATAGACTCTGTGAAGAGCAAGCCACATCCAGCAATCAGTTACAAGATCAAATTGCTAAGTTCAAGGAATAGCAAATGGAGAAGAACAATGTATTCCAACACCTCTATCAATGGATGAAAAACCGGTTCAAGAAGAACAAATTGAAAATGTCTTGCAAGAAATCGGTTCTCAAGAGCCTCATGAAGTTCAAGTTACAACAACACTCAATGTTTATGTAGAGGAATCACCAACTTTCCCTTTGCATGAGTGTGCATTTGTCCCGGTTACAGTAAAAGAGGCATTTGAGGTGTTCGTGGAGATAGAGCCGGCTCTAGGAGGAGTGGAAGAAGAAGGATACATTTTAGAGGGGATTAGGGAGGCACAACCTACATATGTCGAAGTTCATTTCCTTGGAGATTTCGGAGGAGCTTAACAATGGTTCAAATTCACCAAGGATTACAATATTCTTGGGAAGCCTCCTTGGTGTTATGGGAGTAGTTCTTTCTTTCTCTCTTTATTATGCTTTCTTTACTTTACTTGCTTTAGTTTAAATACCTCGTTGGTAATAATGGCTTGTAGCCTTGTGCTTAATTTAGCTGTGTTGTGTTATTGGCAAATGATTTATTGGAATTTCTTGGTCCAGTATGGTTGTTAATGAGAATGGTGATGACAATATATGACTTGTTGTGATTTGTGACTCATGTATATGATTTATTGGTTGAACTTGGACTTGGTTTTATCTTTTGATTATTGATATTGTAGTTGTTGATACACTTTACGTGTTAAATAGTTGAGATTATTTTGCAAAAATCATATGAATGTTTGATTTGGATTAAGAGTAGTCTTTGTGATTGAATGTCTTTTTGAAGCCGATTATGTGTGAAATTAAGTTTGGGGGGATGAGTTGGGCATTTAGATAACCTTTTCGTTGTGTTCAACCTTGTTACCCTTATATGTGCTTTTCTTTTTCTTTAAATTGTTTCAACCCCGCGAAGCCCAAAGGACCCTTCCTTATGTTTAATCATAATTGGTCGTTGAAGAAAAATCAATTTTTAGGACTCATGTTTAATTGAAAATTGCATTTATATGATTTACTTGGCATTTGCTCATTGCTTACCCTTGATAAATGTTGTGATCAATGTTGGTGAAGTCCATAATTAAAGGGTAGAACTCTTGTTGTTATGTTCAATTTGAACTTACTTGATGGCATTCATATTCATTTGGTTAATATGTTGTTCATATTTTATTTTTGCTTTTTGATTGTCCAAGTGTAATTCAAAATCATTGCCTAGTCTTTTGTTTTTATGCTTTCTAGTAGTATTATTATATGTTTGTTCTATTTTGGGTTAGCGATAGGATTAGTTGTACTCCTCACTTGAATAAAATGACAAGTTTCGGGGTGTTATTTACTTGTGTTGGAATGGTTCCTTTTTGTGAATGTAAATATTTGTGTGGTGAATTTTGGATGAAAAATTGATTGATTTCGGTACTCAGTGATGACAAATAACTTGCAATATCACGATGTAATTGAGTTATTTAAACTTGGCATTTCGTGAATTTTGTTGTGTTTAGTTCTTTTGCAACAAAAGAATTTCAAAAGCCATGTATTACTATGTTCAAAATGTGAGGCATTCACATTTTTATTGTAGTTCATTTGAAACATTGTTTTTTACAAAATCAATTGTATTACTTTGTTGATCAATTCATCTTTTGGAAAAGAAATTGGTTTAATTGGAATAGAAGTGATTTAGGTCAATTTATATGTTTGCATAGGGAGTTTTCTTCTAACCTGTGAGTGATTGGATTGAATATAATCTTGGGTACGTTTTACTCCTCTTCCTTGGTTTACGGCAGTGTAAAAAAAAAATAAACAAAACTTTGCTTTTAGGAATAAGGCAAGTATGGGATTCCAACATATACCCATTTTGTTTTTCCGAATTAAGCCATTAGGAATTACGTTTTAGTATACCAACAAGTTGAAGAGGAAATGTTTGTAATACACATCATTGATATCATACTATTCAGTTTCTTGATAGAGAAATATTCCCAATTGTGTGACATGTGCATATTAGGTAGACTCCTAATAATCTTCTATTTCCATGTAGCCTTGTCAAGATGGTTGGAAAATGTTGTAATCCTTTTGATTTGAGAAAAACTGTTGGCCCCAAAGCAACCTAAGAGGAGGGGTGAATTAGGTTGTCTCAAAAAACAAACCTTTTGAAGTGCTTAATGAAATACAAACTTTGTGCAACAAATGAATACTTAAGCACAAATGATCAAAGATAAATATTTAACAATCAAAGCTTGAAGAACAAATAAAAGATTGAGATAAAGAATATCAAACCAAACTCCCAAGCTTCTCAAGCTTGGAGTACATCCACTAGTAGTGCCTCTTCAAAGAAGGTGCGGCAATAACCTTCTTGTATACAAAGTATGCTCACCCTTGCACCAACTAAGTTCCTCTAGTTGAGCCAAAGGGTTTTACACTACAACCTCACTTTTGTACACCTGTTATCCCTCCACTCTTACCTCACACTTGAAGATCACTCACTAGTCTACTCTTGCTCACACTAATTCCCACTAGTTGAGCCAAGAGAACTATACTATTCAAACCAATACAACCCACAATATTTTAGCCTATTTCTCCCCAAATAGCTCTTACAAGTGTTTGTATTGAATGTTGTAGTTCTTCCTATCATTTGGAAGTCCTTGGGCTATTTATAGATGAAAGATGTGCTGAAATTTGAGCTCTAACGGTCAAAAAACTAGCTGTTAAAAACTAGCCGTTAGGGGTTCGGACGGTGGGTTCGGACGTCCGTTCATGCGTCCTACAGCTTGATGAACAGTGTCTCGGACAGTCATATGCGTCCTACAGCTTGATGAACAGTGTCTCGGATGGTCATATGCGTCCTACAGCTTGATGAACAGTGTCTCGGACGGTCATATGTGTCCTACAGCTCTGACAGAAAAATTACTTCATTTCGAGCTCCTTTTTTCGGACGCTCCCTTGCGTCCGATCTCCTTTCTTTCGGACGCTACATGACTTCATCGTCCGAAAGGTGTTGTTCAACTTTTGGTTGTTTTTCTTGATTGTGTTCGGATGATCATTTTCATCCGATCCTTCCTGTTTTTCTGTACACTTGTTTGCAAACCATTAGTATGATTTGGTCATCATCAAAACATAATTATCATAACTGGAGTTCAACAATCTCCCCCTTTTTGATGATGACAAATCATTTGGACAATTCTAAAAACAATCATAAAATATGAAGCATCAATCAAGAAGTTTTGTCCATTATTTTCTCCCCCTTTTGGCATCATCAAAACATAAGAAAGATAATGCAATTTAAGCTCCCCCTTAGTTTATTCCCTCCCTTGAAAGGTGAATATAATTTAATATGAGTACATGGAGAATAAGTCAAGTTATGCAAAACGTTTCTTCCCTTCAAGAATATGTATTCAAGTAGATATGAGAGAATTCATGCAAAGAATTAGGATCAAACATTTTTTGCTCATTCCTTGCTAAAAAGCATCATCAAAATAATAAAGCATATGTAAAGAAAAATAATCCATTTAAAAAAGAGAATGCTCCCCCTTTCTTTTGCAAGTAATGACTTACTATAGAAAACAATTTGTGGATACATATTTCCTATCATTCTAAACAAATTCAATCACATAGATGAGTAATATTCAAGAGAACATAGTTCAACTTGATAAATGAAAGCACACAAAATTTTAGATGTTACCCATTTCAATATCGTCTTAGCCCATATGCCTTGAACACCCTTCATAGATAATCTATCTTGAATTCCTTGGTGCTCTCCAAGCATACCTACATACAAAGTTAAGCAATAACTTTTGGTATCCAAACTTTCTTGGGTCCAATTGGATTAGTAACATGCTTAATCACCCAAATAGAATTTATTCCCAAATTTTCATTTCTTTTAACATAACAATTTTTCTTTATATGGCCATGTTGATGACAATAATTACAAATAATATTCTTATTGCCATAAAAAGAAGATTTAGATTTAACAAAGCACAAATCATTCTTTTTTCCAAAGGTGATAAAATTTTTGTTCAAAAACATATTTCTAGTTCTTTTCTTTTCAAAAACATTTTCTTTCTTCTTTTTCAAAATAACATCAAGATCATCTAATATCTTTTTCAATGAAGCTTGTTCTTCCATGATCTTGGTTTTTCCAACAATTTTTTTCTTTCAAAACATCATTTTCTTTTGTCAAAGAATTATTTTCATGCACAAGTTTTGAGTTGGCACTCAATAAGGTATTAACTTTAATTTTTAACTCTTTGTTCTTAGCATATGATTCTTTCAAACATTCATGCATTTTAAAAATAAATGATTCAACATCATCATCATCATTATCACATGAATCATCACAAGAATCACAACTAGAGGATACCTCATTATTGCCAAGTGCCATAAAAGCCATTTGAGCCTCCTCATATTCTTCTTCAACCTCTCCATCCGAATTGCAATCATCCCAAGTGATTTGGAGAATGTTGAAGTGAGACTTCCTTGAGTCTTTTCTCCTTTTTGATGAAGCTTTAAATGCTATGCTTCTTTTTTCCTTTGCCTCCTCATTTTGTACCTTGTATTTCAACTTCAATTCAAAGGAGGTTAGAGAATTGATCAATGAATCAATAGGCATAGAATTTAAATTTTTAGACTCTTCTATGGCAATGGATTTAGGTTCATTCAAAAAAATTCAATTCTTTTCACCCAAGGAATATTCTTTACCCAAACCTTCCAAATCCTTTATCATATCATTGAACCTACAATACATCTTGCCAATATTCTCATGAGGTTCCATTTTGAAGGATTCATATTTAGCCACAAGAAGTGACTTCTTTTGCTATCTTATATCTTCACTTCCTTCATGAATTTCTTTCAATTTGTCCCATATCTCCTTGGCCGATATGCAACCTTTTACTTTAGAAAACTCATCTGCATCCAAAGCATTATACAAAATATTAATGGCTTTAGCATTTAAAGATAAATTTATTTTATCTTGTGCATTTAACTCAAATCTGGTTTTACAAGGCCTTAATCTATGAGTATTTTCATCAAAAATATTTGCCTCAAAAGGACCTTCATAAATAATATACCACAATTCAATATTAATAGATTGAACAAATATTTTGATTCTATCCCTCCAATAAACAAAATTAATGCCATTAAACATGGGAGGTCTAGTGATAGAATGCCCCTCTAAAAATAAAGCATTATTGGTTGCCATAATGATTTTTACTCAAAAGCGGTTAAGCTCAATATATGAGACCAAGCTCTGATACCAATTGTTGGCCCCAAAGCAACCTTTTTGGGGGTGAATTAGGTCTGTCTCAAAAAATAAACCTTTTGAAGTGCTTAATGAAAATACAAACTTTGTGCAACAAATGAATACTTAAGCACAAATGATCAAAGATAAATATTTAACAATCAAAGCTTGAAGAACAAATAAAAGATTGAGATAAAGAATATCAAACCAAACTCCCAAGCTTCTCAAGCTTGGAGTACATCCACTAGTAGTGCCTCTTCAAAGAAGTTACAGTGAGGCAATAACCTTCTTGTTCACCCTTGCACCAACTAAGTTCCTCTAGTTGAGCCAAAGGGTTTTACACTACAACCTCACTTTTGTACACCTGTTATCCCTCCACTCTTACACTTGAAGATCACTCACTAGTCTACTCTTGCTCACACTAATTCCCACTAGTTGAGCCAAGAGAACTATACTATTCAAACCAATACAACCCACAATATTTTAGCCTATTTCTCCCCAAATAGCTCTTACAAGTGTTTGTATTGAATGTTGTAGTTCTTCCTATCATTTGGAAGTCCTTGGGCTATTTATAGATGAAAGATGTGCTGAAATTTGAGCTCTAACGGTCAAAAAACTAGCTGTTAAAAACTAGCTGTTAGGGGTTCGGACGGTGGGTTCGGACGTCCGTCCATGCGTCCTACAGCTTGATGAACAGTGTCTCGGATGGTCATATGCGTCCTACAGCTCTGACAGAAAAATTACTTCATTTCAAGCTCCTTTTTTTTGGACGCTCCCTTAGCGTCCGATCTCCTTTCATTCGGACGCTCTTCATCGTCCGAAAGGTGTTGTTCAACTTTTGGTTGTTTTTCTTGATTGTGTTTGGATGATCATTTTCATCCGATCCTTCCTGTTTTTCTGCACACTTGTTTGCAAACCATTAGTATGATTTGGTCATCATCAAAACATAATTATCATAACTGGAGTTCAGCAAAAACTATGTTTTAGATGAATGGAACTTGTTTTTTAAACCCCTTTTGATAATGGTTAATACTTGGTTTTTCAAAACCTTTTGCTGGCATTTGAACTTGTTTCCTTTAGAAAAATTAAAAAAGTTGGAACGACTAGTTAAAATAGTTCATTTGTCATATGGTATTTGAGGTCCTTTGAGAGGTCTCCTAATTATTCAAAGTACATCCATTATTCACCATTTGTGTTGTCATCTTGGTGGTGTCTAATGTGTTGGGTCTTGTGTCTTGTGTCCTATGTTTTGCGTTGTTCGTTTTTGTTGTTCTTTTTTCTTGTCTTTTAACAAATTTTGCTCGGGACGAGCAAAAGCTTAAGTTTGGGGTGTGATAACTCAAGAAAACTAGAGTTATATGTACCCTAAACTTGACGTTTTGGCTACTAGTTTCGAGCATTTTTAGTGTTTTTGTGTGTGTTTTTGTCTATTTTGCATTCATGTGTTAGATTGTGGTAATATGTGTTTATTAAGTGCTTTAGTACTTATTTAAGTCTTAATTAGCATATTTTATTTGGTTCTTGTGTATAGAGTTGTATCGTGTCTTTGACTTAGCTTCGTTGGGAGTTAAGTTTTCGTTCGTCTTTGTTTGTCATTCATTTTTTGGGCTATTTTGTGAGAATTTTATTTATATATAGGTATTATTTTAAGTGTTTATTACAAATAATAATATTATCGTATGTATTAGGGTCACATGAAAAAAATAGCGCATCAATCAGACATCAAATGAAGATTTTCGAAGCAAAACTGTGAAGTTCATTTTAGAAGTTTAAGTCTAGATCGCGATCTCAAATTCCAGATTCGCAATCTGTAGACGGCTGGAGGAAAAATGACTTTATTCAGGGCTAATTTTTGCTGCACTATTACCCCACGACCCTAGCACTATTTATACCCCTTTTAAGCATCATTTGAGGTATAAAAGACACATTAGAAAGCTAGTAGAAGTAGGCTAGATTAGAGAGTAATTTTCTTCCTTTTTCCTCCCAATTTGGGGAGGGTTTCCTTAGATTAGAGTAGATTGGGACTTCTCATTCTTATAGATTTCAAATCCACACTAAAGATTGAAACTTTTTAGTTGCAAGTGTTTTGTTTATGTTAAAAGTCATTTAGTCAAGCTTTAATTTCATGTTCCTTAGTTAATTAGTTTAATTTCTTTAATCTAATTACTTCATTTATTTGTTTTCTTAGAGTAATTGTTAGATTATTTTATGGACTTTCTTTAAAAATATTTTGTAAGTGATAATTTGTAGTTTAGATTGGTTAATTAGGATAGATTAGTTTATGGACTTTTCATGTAATTGCTTTCTGTTTACATGCTTTCCTAGTTTAATTGGTAGATTAGTTAATGGGTTTTCCTTAATTGTGCTTTCTTAATGTTAATTTGTAGTTTAGGCTAGTTAATTGCTTTCTAAAAGTGCTTTCTTTTTACAAGCTTTCATAGAATAGTTTATGGGCTTTAATTAATTATGATTTCTTAGTGGTAATTAGTAGTCTAGATTAGTTTATTGCTTCTTTAAGCTATTTTTCTCTTTTAATTGCTTTCTAAAAATTGACTTCATTTTACATGCTTCCATTTTATTTGCTTTCTTAAACATGCTTTGTTAGTGTTAGTTTTTACTTTAATGCAATAGATACTCTTTAAATTGCTTTCTTAGTTGTTTAGTTATAGTTTTAGTTAAATTTCTTATCTTAATCAATCACTTCAACTTGTAATATAACCAAATAACTGGTAACTATGGACCAATCCTTGTGGGTACGATCCCTACTTCCCTCTTCTACTAGTTGACAACCGTATACTTGTGGGATGCCTACCTAGTTAGTAGTAGGATTTAGATGTTTTATAAATTTATAACTAGGTTTGTAAAGCATCAGTATGCCAAGATGGAGGTGACACTAAAGCAGTGACGGAATGAAGAGATGCTAAAGGTTGCGCAAATTTGTAACAAACAACTCTTGAGCACATTACCTACAAAGAAGAAAGGTCCTGGAAATTTCACTGTGCCTTGTGTCATTGGAGATATTTTTGTTTATGGGGCTTTGTGCAATTTGGGTCCTGGCATGAATTTGATGCCTTTATGACTTTGTATGAGGATAGGATTGACTAGCTTCGAGGAGTGTGATCAAATCATTCAATTGGCAGACAAAAGTACAATGGAACCAATAGGTGGAATACATAATGTGTTGGTCGAAATGGGAAAACTTCATTTTCTGATTGAATTTATTGTTCTAGATGTGGATGAAGAAAATGTTGATAGTGCATCCACAATGTTTGGAAGACCTTTCCTCGCTATGGCAAAAATATTCACTGATGCTGACCTCTCAAGAACAAATAACTTTAAGGTCAGGAAATGAATCGGTTGTATTCAACATGATAGAAGAATAGGCATTTCCAGGAATCAATTGTATTCAACATGATGGAAGTAGAGGCGTTTCCATGTGGACACTTTCAATTTGCAAAATCAACATTTTAAGTGAATGGGAATAGAATGAATGTCTACCACGGGGCATCATTGATATTGCACTTAAAGAAATCTACTTTGTTGTCTATACGGCTGGAAAAGAGTAAAGTCAAGCTAATAACTTTAAAGAAACACTTCTTAGGAGGCAACCCAAGCATTATAGTTTAATTACCTCATGATCTAGTTTTCAATTTTAATTTTTACGTTAATGGAGTAAAAAGGTTGAATTGATGATAAATTGTTTTTCATGTGCATATTGTAGGGTTCAGCATCCCAAAGTTGAGGAATTGAGGAGAAGAAATTACATTGAGAATTGGTCAGGAATAGTCACCCGTAGTCTTCGAGTAATCCTAGCTGTTTCAGCTGTACAGACTGCCGTTAAAAGAGAAGGGGTCCATAGTTTGTGGGTGAACAAGAAGGATCAACCGTAGACTGTGGCTGAGATAGAACCACAAAAAGGAACTACCCTAGACTATGGCTGAAATTGAACCATAATTGTAGTCTACAACTAAAATAAGACGATTACCCACAGTGTGTGGCTAGCTCAATTTTGTAGAATGGATACCCCAAGATTAAAAACAGAAGGTTTTTAACCTTCTCGTTTCCCGCCTGAGCCAGCCTTAGACTACTGCTAATCATTATTTTAGCTGCAGACTGCGATTGTGGTTCTGCCTCAGTCGTAGTCTGCTGTTGATCGTTCTTGTTCACTGTTATGTCTAGTTTAGACTTCTAATCAAATCAAAGAAGTTAAAATAAACTACACTAAATTATTAACTCTACCCTGATATCCATATGTATACAGGTAATGGTATAGGATGAGTAAGTATCGTTTACTATATGAATTGCTTACTGACAAATATGAAGATTTAGGGGTTATTCCTATTGTGTAGTTTGGCAACATAAAAATATGGAGAAAGTTAATCTAAAGAAGTCAAATAAACAAGTAAAATATAAATAAAAGGACTAAGGAACTAACTAATCAAACGAAAGTAATTAATATTACATTTAATTCTTACTAAACTAAATAAAATGTAATGAGAATTGAAAAACAAATAATCCTAATTTCACGAAGGAAAAAAGTAAAAGAACATGAAAAGAAAAAGATTTGTAAATATGGCCATAAAGATTTGTAAAGAAAACATGATTAAAACTAAATATTTTTGGATTTTTGATTAAATAAAAGGAAGCCCACTAAATTTACTAGAAATTAAAGCAAGGTAATAAAGATCAAAGATTACTAAAATCACTAAATTTGGAAGAACCCTAAGAACTTCTAAGAAAGCTTGAAATAGAGGTAACAAAATTACTAGGAGTTTAAAGATGAAGCAAGTAAAAATTATACTTACTAGTAGAAATTGAAAAGAACAAAAAGATTAACTAATCAACAATATAACATTGCAAAGAATTGCAAGCAAGATTTTAAAGGAATTAAAAGAAAACTTCTATATTAAATAATAACTTGAGTGTTAATTTAAAGTTACACTAAAAGTAATCTACTACTTACTAACTACACTTCTACTTTGTGTAGTAGCCTGTCTTCCAGGAGAGTGTTTAGAGAGCTGCAACTCAAAATTACAAGACTGTCGTATGCACTAAGCAAAATGCACTATGATGTCGCGATACTAAACAATCGGTGTTGTGACATCGAGCTAAAAATTGCAATTCAAATTGCTGCTTCGATGTTGCGATATCAAGTATTTGATGTCGCGACATCGAGCTCTATTCAGCTCATGTCTTCCATCTTCATCAATTTGCACTTTGCTCCTTGACCACTTGTAATCTTGAAATTCCATCCCATAAATTCTTCTTCAGCAAAAAAATTAGCCAACTGAGTAATTCTAATAAGCCCAAATAAAACTAAAATTCTTACTAATAACTAAATATTTATAATTTGGGGGCAAAGCAAGGCTAATGCAAGAACAAAATACACACAATTAGATCAAAACACTTAATTAAACACCAAAAGTATGGGTTAAACTAATCAAAAGTTATAGTTTAAAAGTAGAATAACTCTAGTTTAATAGAGTTACCATGCCCCCAAACTCAGTGTTTCACTTGTCTCGAGTAGAACAAGAAATAATAAAAACCTTACTAAACAAAACACAAAAACACACCGCCAAAATTAATAACACATACGATAAACATTGGATGTACTTAGGAACCAATAAGGAAATTTCTCAAATAGCCTCAAATACCATATGACAATTGGACCATTTCATCTAGTCACTCCAAGTTTTCAATTTACTAAAAATTAAAGCAAGGTAATAAAGATTTTCTTACTAAAATCACTAAATTTGGAAGAACCCTAAGAACTTCTAAGAAAGCTTGAAATAGAGGTAACAAAATTACTAGGAGTTTAAAGATGAAGCAAGTAAAAATTATACTTACTAGTAGAAATTGAAAAGAGCAAAAAGATTAACTAATCTCTTATAACATTGCAAAGAATATGCAAGCAAGATTTTAAAGGAATTAAAAGAAAACTTCTATATTAAATAATAACTTGAGTGTTAATTTAAAGTTACACTAAAAGTAATCTACTACTTACTAACTACACTTCTACTTTGTGTAGTAGCCTGTCTTCCAGGAGAGTGTTTAGAGAGCTGCAACTCAAAATTACAAGACTGTCGTATGCACTAAGCAAAATGCACTATGATGTCGCGATACTAAACAATTGGTGTTGTGACATCGAGCTAAAAATTGCAATTCAAATTGCTGCTTCGATGTTGCGATATCAAGTATTTGATGTCGCGACATCGAGCTCTATTCAGCTCATGTCTTCAATCTTCATCAATTTGCACTTTGCTCCTTGACCACTTGTAATCTTGAAATTCCATCCCATAAATTCTTCTTCAGCAAAAAAATTAGCCAACTGAGTAATTCTAATAAGCCCAAATAAAACTAAAATATTCTTACTAATAACTAAATTTTTATAAGCAAGGCTAATGCAAGAACAAAATACACACAATTAGATCAAAACACTTAATTAAACACCAAAAGTATGGGTTAAACTAATCAAAAGTTATAGTTTAAAAGTAGAATAACTCTAGTTTAATAGAGTTACCATGCCCCCAAACTCAGTGTTTCACTTGTCTCGAGTAAAACAAGAAATAATAAAAACCTTACTAAACAAAACACAAAAACACACCGCCAAAATTAATAACACATACGATAAACATTGGATGTACTTAGGAACCAATAAGGAAATTTCTCAAATAGCCTCAAATACCATATGACAATTGGACCATTTCGTCTAGTCACTCCAAGTTTTCAAATTTCTTGAAAATCAAAAGTTCAAATGCTACACAAGACTTCAAATTACTAATCATTAACCATTCTCAAAATAACTTTTGGAAAGAAATTTTCATTCATTCAAAATAGCCTTTGCTCAAATTAAAAGGTTTCAAAGATTGTACAACCATCCCAACAAAGTCTGTTGGAAATAGAGTTCACTATAATTCTACCCACATGCACATGTCACACAATTTGGGGACATTAATGATATCAATGACAGATATTATAGACATTTACTCCTCAACTTGTTGGCATTCAAAAACATAATTCCTAATGGCTTAATTTGGAGAAACAATATGGGTACATGCATGAATCTCGTACTCACATTATTACTACTTTAATAGCTTAGCTCAAAAAAATAACTTGGGTACATGCCAGAATCTTGTAAATGAGTTTTTTTTTTACATGGCCCTAAACCAAGGAAGAGGAGAAAAATGTACCTAATATTAATATCTAATACCTATCATTCATGAATTAGAATAACATTTCCTATGTAATGATAAGCTCATAAATGTTGTGTATTTTATGTGTCGTTTACCTCCCTTTTATGTAATTTGAGCAATAATTGAGTGAATTATGAGCATAATTGATTTATTTTTAGTTTGTGTTGGTCTTGAATGATAAAAGGAGGAAAAAGATCAAAAAGTTGGAGAAAGTTTGTAAGGATGCAAAGCGTGCACCAGCAGGGATTGAATTTGGATATTGTTTGGAATTTTGATCATAAATTTCTTGTCCAAGACCCAATTGAGGTGATTAAATATGCTTTGGAAATTTAAGAGGAAGGGCTACAATTTTCAAGTTTTGAGCTTTACGAAATTCTGTAAGCATCAAGGTTGAAATCGAGGTAGAAGTTGAAGCTGGCAAACTATCGTTTGCACACGTGCGTGAGGAAACCGAAGAAAAAAAAATTTTACCTCTAGAAATTGCAAACATGCACAAGAATATTGTGCGCATGTGTACGGGCCAAGCAGCTAGTGACATAAATTGCTTGTTTTGGAAGTTTTCTCCACCCAGTTGAACTCCTTATCAAGTTTCAGCATATTTCTATCATCTTAGAGGCCTAAACCATGATGTAAAACCTATAAATACCCCATTATGAAGGGAGTTGAACATAATGTAGCAGCAATTAGCTAAGTTTGATTAGACATTAGAATAGAAATTCATTAGATTAGTGCTAGGGTTTCATTCATCTTGTCCAAGACTACAAGTTCCATCAGCTTTTTGTTCCGGCTACATTACTTAGTTTGATTTCTTGATTTAAATTCAATTTAATTTCAGTTTTTCCTGCAATTTTGCAGGTTAGTTTAATCTTGCTGTGTTTATTTTCTAGTTTATTAGTTTAAATTTGCTTTCGGCGAATTTTATTACTTTCTCTAGTTTTACTTTATTACTTTCCCTAGTCTTAACTTTTTTTGATAATAGTTTTTAGTTTCCTAGTAATTCAAATTGACTTAATTAGGATAGAACAAAAAACT
This sequence comes from Cinchona pubescens, assembly GCA_025175665.1. Taxonomy (NCBI): domain Eukaryota; kingdom Viridiplantae; phylum Streptophyta; class Magnoliopsida; order Gentianales; family Rubiaceae; genus Cinchona; species Cinchona pubescens. Next base: position 3,185,731 of record JANKKI010000003.1, read on the forward strand.
TGCAATTACTTTGTCTAACTAGTTCATAGATTTGTGAACCCTAGTACCTGACCAATAGTCCTCATGGGAACTATCCTTACTCACCCGATCTACTAACGTACCTTGTATTCTTGCGAGTGTGTGTAGTTATTGATTAGTGTTATTAAGGCTTAATTATAACTTGAATGTGTGAATTCAATTACCCAATCAATATTACACCGAACAAGTTTTTGAAGACGTTGCCGAGGACTATTTTTGGTGCAATATTAGGTTTAGTGAGTCTTATTAGATTAGATTTCTTATTTTTTTTAATTATTTATTGTTGCTTTTTGTTCTTTTTAATTGTTTTTTTATTCTTACATTAATATCCGAACTTTGGTCTTTTTTCTGGTAGTTTATGCTAAATATTCGTTCCTCCAACCAACCACTAATTCCAGGTGATTTGGCGATTGAACGAACGACAACCAGAAACCACAGGAACCTACAGGAATCAAGCCAACTAATTTCATGGAGTATTTGGGATCAAGAAGAAGTAGCGGGCAATCAAGGCAATGGAGGTAATGCTAATCACCGAATCCTTAGAGATTATGCCGTACCAAATTTTAAGGGGGTAACTTCTAGCATTTCCCGAATACCCGTACAGGCTAACAACTTCAAAATCAAGCTAGCCTTAATGCAAATTATCCTATCCCGTGCTATGTTTGGAGGTGGGCCGAACGAGGGTCCCTATGCTCATCTAATGAACTTTGAAGAAGTCATTGACACATTTAAATACAATAGAGTGCATCCAAGTTGTATTTGAATAAGAGCTTTTTCATTTTCTTTATAGGATAGGGCAAAGCTTTGGTTACAATCATTCCAGAAAGGTACTTTCATGACGTGGAATCAGCTAACATAAGAATTTTTGGCCAAGTACTTTCCAACGTCAAGAATCGCATAGCTCCGCAACGACATCACATCATTTCGTCAAATCACTAGGGAAAGCCTAAGTGAAGTATAGAAGCATTTCAAGGAACTGCTTAGAAAGTGTTCACATCATGCCATTCAATTATGGCTACAAGTACATACATTTTATAATGGATTATTTTTGGAGACGAGATTAATTACGATGCAAGTGCTGGATGGACCTTTTCTCTTAAAACTCTTGAAAAGGTATAAGAGTTGCTGGAAAAGATGGCATCACTACATTACAGTCACATCTGGCACAGTCACTCATTTGATTGGGTAACAATAGCAAGTCCAACATGCCAGTGCTCAACAAGAAGGTACGATTAATCTTAATGATGCCTTCTTAGCTCAACAAGGCATGATGTTAAATATGATGACCAATCTGACAAAGGCCCTAGAGAATTTGAGGAGAAGTCTAGTGAACTCCATTGATTCACCACCTCAAGGAATCTTAACTTGTGATTTTTGTGGAAAAAACCATCAAAATGGCCTTTGCGAAACACTCATGCCACAAGGTGAGCAAGTCCAATTCATTGCCATTTAGAATTCAAGATCAAAGAATCTGCTTAATTCTTATGGTAACATATATTATCCATCTTGTGGCACCCATCCAAATTTTTCTTGGACAAGTCAAAATAATAATCAAAATCCATCCTTTCAACCAACACAGATGCAATCTAATTTTTCCAATCAAACTTCATTCTCTCGACCATATCAACCACCTCATCATAGGAATTTCCAAAACTTCCCACCTGTCTCAGCCGAATAACTCACACCAACCTCTACTACCATGACCCTCACCTCAAAATCCTAATTATCCTCCACATGTAAACTATGATCAATCCAATGAGGGATTTCAAAAACTTGATGAGGGAATATGAGAATATGCGAGCTACCACGAAGAACTTGGAAATGCAAATGGGACAATTTGCACAACAAAACAATGAAAGATCTATGGGAGCATTGCCAAGTAACACTATTCCTAACCCAAGAGATAATACCCATATGAGAGAGCAAGTACAAGTAATTACTTTGAGTAGTGGTGGAATTGTGGAGCCGAGAAAAGTTGATAAGGATGATACAAGGACCGTGGAAAAGAGTGCGGCAAAGGAAAAGTGAAAGATATCCAAGAGCAGTGATGATCAAGAACCACCTTCCAAAGCTCTTGACCATCAAGGTAACACTAAAGACCTCTCTGCTGTACCAGGTAAGCAAGTAAGTATTCCATTCCCTCAAAGGATGAAGGAGGACGAGAAATATAGAAAATTGAAGAAATTTTTGGAGATTTTTATAAAGATTGAAATAAACATTTCTTTTATTGAAGCCATTGAAATCTTGCCTAGTTATGCCAAGTTCATGAAATTGATTTTATCAAGCAAATGGAAACTGATGGAGGACGAGATTTTGTGCCAAAAGGAAGGATATAGTGCAAATATTCAAAAGAATCTTCCCCCCAAGCTTAAGGATTCTGGCTCATTTTTCATCCCATGTGAGATAAGATGAGTGACATTTCGAAGAGCCCTTTGTGATTTGGGCGCCTCCATCAACCTTATGTCTCATTCCATTTATAACAAGTTAAACGAAGGAAGACTCAAACCAACAAATATCACTCTTCAATTGGTAGATCAAAGTGTGAGGCAACCGATAGGAGTGGTCGAAGACCTCATCATCAACGTAGGTAAAGTATTCTTACCGGCACACTTCATAGTTCTCGACATAGAGGAAGATGTGGTGACCCCTTTAATTCTTTGAAGACCTTTTCATTGGCCACCAGACAAGCCATCATAGATGTTCAAGCAAGAAATTTACAATTTAAAGTTAATGATGATATTGTGTCATTTAATGTTTTTCGTTTTTTATAATTTTTGTCTGAATTTGATGATGTAATGAGTGTTGATATTGTGGATGATTTAGTTAAGGACTTTTATAGGAAAACTGTGGTAGATGACACCCAAAACATGGAAGAGCTCCAAGAACATGTAATGGAATCTAGTGAATAAGAAAGCACTCAAAAGGAGCAGTTGGAGGAAGTTACAAAAGAGGATAAATTGGAGGGTAAAGGTAAACGGGGGTCTCCGACCAACGAGCCCCCCAAGGTTGAACTTAAACCAGTTTTTTCTCATCTCAAATGTGCTTTTCTTGGAGAACATGATACATATCCTGTCATTGTGAGTGCTTCACTTTCAGATATTGAATTAGGTAAAATTATTTTTTCTTTTAAAAAGCATCATGGGGAAATTACATGGAGCATTGAGAACATAAAAGGAATAGTCTTAGCCCTTTAGTATGCATGCACAAAATACTCTTTAATGACAACAACAAGCCAATTAGACAACCTCAAACAAGGTTAAATCCAACTTTAAAAGAGGTAATTAAAAAAGAGGTTTTGAAATTGCGAGACTCGGGGATCATTTATCCCATAAGTGATAGTGAATGGGTAAGTCCAACTCAAGTAGTTCCAAAGAAATGGGGGATCACGGTAGTTTTAAATGAGAAAAATAAACATTCCCTCTAAATTAGTGACGGGGTGGTGGATGTGCATTGACTATAGGAAACTTAATGAAGCACTGGGAAAGATTATTTTTCTTGGCTGTTCATTAATCAAATGCTTGAGCATTTATCTAGACATGCATTTTATTGCTTTCTCGATGGTTATTTAGGGTATTTTCAAATAGCCATTGCCAATGAAAATCAAGAGAAAATCATTTTCACTTGTCCATATGAAACTTTTTACATATCGGCGTATGCGTTTTGGGTTGTGCAATGCTCCTAGCACCTACATCCAACGATGCATGTTTGCTATTTTCCATGACACGATTGAGAAATTTATTGAGATTTTCATGAATGATTTTAGTGTGTTTGGTGATTCTTTTGATTCTTGTTTAGATAATCTTGCTTCTGTTTTGGAAGGATGTGAATCTACCAACTTGGCTCTAAATTGGAAATGTGTCATTTTATGATTAAATAAGGAATTGTCTTAGGCCATCAAATTTCTACTAAGGGCATTGAAGCCGATAAGTCTAAAGTAGAAGTCATTGAAAAATTGGCTCCTCTTACCAATGTAAATGGAGTGAGGACCTTTTTAGGTCAAGCTTGTTTTTACCGATGTTTCATTAAAAAAAATTTCTTTGATTTCTCACCCTTTATGTACTTTGTTGCAAAAAGATGTGCCTTTTGTTTTTAATGATGAATGTTTGTCTACTGTTGAGAAATTGAAAAAGGCTTTAATTACCACACCAGTCGTTGTCGCTCCGAATTGGAATTTGCCTTTTAAATTAATGTGTGTGTACGCAAGCGAATATGCCATGGGGGTAGTTTTGTGTTAGAAGAAAGATAGAGTTTTGCATGTGATTTACTATGCTAGCCATATACTTAGCGAAGCTCAAATGAATTATTCTACTATGGAAAAAGAGTTGCTAGCAGTAGTGTTTGCATTTGATAAGTTTAGGTCATATATCAAAGGTAATAAGATGACTGTTCATAAAAATCAAGCAGCCCTTAAATACTTTTTGATGAAAAATGATAAAAAAACCTAGGCTAACTAGAAGGATTTTACTATTGCAAGAATTTGATTGGGAGCTGGTGATAGAAAGTAGCCAAGAAGTTGGTGGCAGACCACCTATCAAGATTAGAGCAATCAAAGGCAAAATTAAGTGAGAAGGTGCCGATCAATGAGACTTTTTCAAAGAGCATTTGATGCGAGTGGACAATAGCGCACCTCGGTATGCATATATTGTTAATTTCTTCGTGGCCAATCTCATCCACTATCGACTCAAATCAGTGAAAAAAGTTCATTGCCTTTTGGAGATCAAATATTATATTTGGGATAACTGTTATCTATGCCGTCGATAGAAAGACCAAGTGATACGGAGATGTATTCCGGAAAGTAAAATAAAGAGTGTCTTTTATCATTGTCATTCTTCACCAGCAGGAGGGCACCATGGCGCTCAAAGAACTACGGCGAAGATCCTTCAGATGGGCTTTATTGGCCTACACTATTCTGAGATGCAAGAGACTATGTGCTACAATATGATGAATGTCATTGTGCCAGTAACTTGTCTAGAAGAGATGAAATGCCATTGAATAATATCTTCATTTGTGAGGTTTTTGATATTTGAGGTATTGATTTCATGGGCCCTTTTTCACCATCGCACAACAATAGATTCATTCTTATAGCGGTAGATTACATGTCCAAATTGGTAGAAGCAGCGGCACTACCAACCAATAATGCTAGAGTGGTCGTAAATTTTGTGGGGAAGAATATTTTCTCTCAGTTTGGTGTTCTGCGAGCAATTATAACGTTTCAAGCGACGGAGGTTAACAATTCAAAATTTCTTTATTTGAGTCCGTTTTATCTAAATATGGTGTCACCCACAAGGCAGTCCTAGCATATCATCTGCAAACTTCTGGGTAAGTGGAAGTGTCCAATCAAGAGTTGAAGCGCATTCTTGAGAAAATTGTAAATTCTTTGAGGAAGGACTGGTTCAAAAAGCTTGGTGACACACTATGGGCATATAGGACAGCCTTCAAGACTCCAATAGGAAGGTCTCCTTATCGAATGGTCTACGATAAGGCTTGTCATCTTCCGGTGGAAATTGAGCACAAGGCATACTGGGTAATTACAAGTCTAAATTATGATCCGTAGGAGGCAGGGAGAAAAGGCTTCTAGACTTGAATGAATTGGATGAATTTTAAAGAGAAGCCTATTTAAATGCAAAACTCTACACGGATAAAATGAAGGATTGGCATGACAAGCATATTTCTGGGAAAGAATTTGAAACCAGCAACATGGTTTTGTTGTAAAATTTAAGGTGTACTAAAATTGTTCCTAGGAAAATTGAAGATAAGATGGTCCAGACCGTTTGAAGTAGTGTGGGCATTCCTGTATGGCTTAGTGGAACATGAAGGGAGCCAAGGAAACTTCAAAGTGAATGGCCGCAAGGTGAAGCGCTACTATGAAGGAATTATCCACGAGGAATGGGAAACTGTTCACCTCGTCAATGCTTGATCATAGGTTCCAAAGTCGAGCCTAAGACTTGAAACAAGGGCGCTGCATGGAAGGCAACCCATGTTTTTTGATAATTTCGTTTTTCTTTGTGTATGTTTGGTTGTATTTCGTATACATGTTATTCTTGTGCATATCATCCTAAAATGCATATTAAATGAACAAAAATATGTTTTCCTAGCTTTAATGCTGGTTTGAGTAGTTGGGAAACATTTTTCCAAGTTCATAGGTCCTAATTTATGCACATGCACACCAGTTGGTATGCATGTGCACAAATTCCAGGAAGTGGAAATTTTATTTCTCGATTCGCACATTTACATGCTTGAGCTTCAGCTTGCGCATGTGTGCAAGTTACAAACCCGAATAGAGTCTTCATGCTTGACTCGTACACATAAGCAAGCAAAAGCTGGTGCATGTGTGGAAACCAATGAAAAGGGACAGAACGATTCCTTTTCCTATTCAAACCCTTCTTTTTTTTCAATTCCCTCTCTTTACAAGCTTCTCTCACCCCCAAAATTATCAACCCTTAAACTACTCCTTTTTCTCATCAATCCACATCAAGATTTCTTCAATTTTGCAAGCATAAACATCTTTGAGGTGTGACATTCATTAAATTCCTTCAAATTTTTCTTGTTGGGTTAAAAAAAAATCATTGGAGGGAAGTGTTCATTTTTCATACTTTCAATGTGTATATTTTTGTTTGATTACATTCTTGGATGTGGGTGTTTTAATTTTTTTTACATGGTTAGTTGAATTGGGAGTAATTGTATGTATTTTCTACATAGAAAAATTCAGTATTTGTTCATGCACGCTAAGTGTTTGACCCCCCAAAATGTCTCAATGAGCAAAATAGTGAAAAAATGTTGTGTTCATGGATGAATTTGTTTCTTTGGTCTTCCCTTATGTCATATGATTATTTCCTATTCAGTTTTTGTAGCTAACAAGGGTTTGGGAGTGTCTCTTAGTTCAATATATGTATAACTTAATATTGGCATTATCATGTTTTATTTGCTTTTGTGAATATTAAGCTTAATTTTTAGTTTGAGTGTGTACAATTGAATCAGTGTAGGGTGGCGTGTGTTATATCTAATATTATATTTTTCTTGGGATGATGCGCAAACGCAAACCTACTGATGGAGCCTTTTTCTCTAAAGCACCACAACAGGAACATTTTGAGCAGGAGGAAGAACATGCTCCATATCAATTTCTAAACGCTACGGCCTACAAATGATATAAGTCTGATATTGTAAAAAGGGCAGCAATTAAAGAGAGGGGTATACAAATCCCTACTACTACAGCCCTTAAAATTCACAATGTTGTGTGAGCACATGGCTATGGAATTACTTTGTCTGTACCCCAAAGGATGTTCTGCTCCCAGCAGTACATGAGCTCTATACCAAATGCATCACTATGCAGAGAATAAAGTCTTTGTTAGGGGAAAATCGGTTGATATCTCCAGCAATGCGATTAATTGGCTGTTGCGAGTAAATTGGGTTAGCAATGATGAATGGTTGACAATTCGTGGCACCAATATGGAGTTGAATGACATCACGAATCTTATCTGCACCGGAGATGTGGAATAGACAAAGGATGCAATGGGAGTTGCTCGACATCTCGATGCCAATAAGCTTCAGCTAGTTTGGTTTGTTTGGTTTAAATTTATTTATGCTCGTCTCCTTCCGATAAGTCATCTAACTCATGTAACTTTGAAGCAATCCAAATTATTATATGGTATTGCTTTTGGTCAACCGGTGGATGCCGGCCACTTGATTAGCCAGCAAATTTGCTATACCACCCACTGGCTTGTGGTTCCCACATCTGATTACTATGTTATGTCTTGATGAATGGTGTTGTGATGGACTCGACTGAAGAAAAGTTGAAAACTAGCAAGCTTATAGCACTGGATGGTAGTGCCAGAACTCCTGTTTGTAGGACCCCTGCTCAAGCTACTGCATCGACTAGTGAACCAGTAACAAGACTTAGTCAAGAGGAGATGCTTCAGCAGATTTTAGTAGAGCAAAAGCGCCAGCGATACCACTTTAATATGTTTGTTCATTATTAGCACGAGTGGTAGCAGACGATGGAGGCTCGACAGGTAGCCTGGGAGTGTAGGGAGGATTCGTCTACCTTCCCATCTTTTCTCCTTTTTCCACAAGAGCTAGCTTTCTCTGACGATAAGTACTGATTTCTTTCTTCTTGTGTCGATGCCACTTTGGGATTTGTTCTTATAGATAGATTATTGATTTTGTTTTTTTAGCTTTTAGCTTATTTTAGGATGATTTCATATTTTTTGTTATTTTCTTTTTAATTTGTTTGCGTTGATAGTTGTGTATGCCCATAAGGGATTAAGTTGTTCCTCCTATTGTGGATTCTCTTAATGTCTTAATAGATATAACGATTTTGCTCTTGCTTTAGTGCTATGACAACTTTCAACTCGCCTCGTATGTATTTATGATGGGATATTTTGCTCCAATCGTTCGACAACGCTAGAGAAGCTTTCCCTTTCCATTTTTATGGTTTCATTAGCTATGTCATTGAGGACAATGTTACTTTCTAAGTGTGGGTTGGGGAATTATCTCAATTGATATTTGCTTGGTGTATTTGCACATTTTTTGCTTCAATATTTTAGCTTTTCTTTTTATATGAGAGTTTTTCAAAAAATTTGAAAATTTTTGCGCTAATTAAGGGAAATTTTTGAAACTTTTGCAATCGCATAGCATGTCTCTTCAGTTGTCTTCATGACAGTTTTGAGCTAAATCATCATTAGTGGGTAGTCAATGTTAATATTTTCCTTACCCGATTTTCGGGAATTTTTTAGCACTAATAACCATAAAATATTTTATTTTTGACACTAAGAGAAAATTATGTAAACTCATTTATGTTGCATCTCGAACTGGCTTTATTACATTTTTTAAACGAATTTTGTAGACAGCTTAATTTGATTTAAAGATGATGGTAGAGCATTTCTTTGGACGTTTGAGCCTTCCAAGCCAACCCTTATTGAAATTTTATCCCTAGTACCCTATTTGAGCCTTGATTTTAATGAATGGAGAGATACACCATTCGTATTCTTCCATAAAAACTCATTTTACCTACCTTTATAAGCCTAATTTCTCTTATTTTTCTAACCTAAATGTCCCTTAAGAACTTTATTTCACACATTTATTTGGGGATATAAGAGTGAAAGGTAGTTAAATAAGGGACGAAATTGTAGGAGTGAGTGTTTACAATTATGGAGCAAAGAGGAGGGGTACTAGAAAAGTTTTTGAGTTGAGAAGAAAATTTTCAACAAGTGCTCAACAAGTGCAGGTAGTGCCTATCACATGTACATGCCTTGTTGTAATATAGGTAGTGCCTATCTCACTAGTATCTGTAATTGTAGGTAGTGCCTATCACTGGTACCTGTACTAGTGTGTTTGTGGGTAGTGCGTATCATTGGTATCTGTATTGGGAGAGGACATAAAAATTGATAAATATGTGTTTCGGGGAAAAGGTTGGCATGTTGGGTTAAAATTGAAGGTAAACTTTTTGCTCGAGGTACGAAATTTTTATGGATGTTTGTTGTGTAAGTGTGGGGTTATTTCTATGAAGGATTGGTATTTAACGTGTTCAAAAAAGTTTTATTTTGATGTATGGCCAGCATTAATTTAAATCACTTTCTTTGTCTTGAGATAACCTTCTCATTTCCTTTATTAGTCGATACCATAGCCTTCGTTACAAGATAAAAAGTCCTACCTAATTTACATTGAGTTAGTTGTCTATATTAGTGGACATGTGCAAGAAGAGTAAGCCATGGAGTGTTTAGAAAATTTATAAGTGTTTAGACAATTTAATCTGAGTGTCCCTGAACCTAAATTTCTGTTAAGCATGGCTATATTCACATACACACATCGGATTTCATGTATAGGGTTTTATTTGCATTTGAACATTGGAGTTCTTAGATTACTTCTTATAATTGCATGGTTCTTGATTATTCATGTGGACAATTGTTGAGATGTGTTGGGTGTATTTCTAATGATCTTATCCATTTTAATTTTATTTTTGCTCGAGAATGATCAAAAGCTAAAATGTGGGATATTTGATAAGCTTAGAAATATTGTGTATTTTATGTGTCATTTATCTCCGTTTTTATGTAACTTGATCAATAATTGTGTGAATTATGAGAATATTGTTTTACTTTTAGTTTCTGTAGGTCTTCAATGAAAAAGGAGCCAAAAAGATCAAAAATTTTGAGAAAAATTGTTAGCATGCAAAGCGTACACCGATAAGGAGCGAATTTGGGCACTGGCATTTTGATCATTACTTTCTTGTCCGAGCTACAATTGAGGTGATTCAAGATGCTTTAGAAAGATAGGAGAAAGAGATACTGGTAGCAACTTTTATGTTTTGAGATTTTCCAAATTCTATCAGCATAGAGATTGAAATGGAAGAAGTTGAAGTCGGAAAACTATTATTTGAGCACATGAGCGAGGAAATGCGCAGGCTGAGAAGAAAAGATTGTTACCTCTAGAAATTGCGCACATGGACAAGAATATGCCACGCATGTGCATGCGCCAAGAAGTTGGTAGTGTGAGTTGCTTGTTGTGGCAGTTTTCTCCACCCTGTTAGACTCCTTATTAAGTTTTAGCATATTTCTATCATCTTAGTGACCTAAACCCTGATGTAAAACCTATAAATACCCCATTATGAGGGGGATTGAACATAACATAGTAGCTATTATTTGGATTAGACATTAGAATAGAAATTCATTAGATTAGGGCTAGGGTTCATTCTTCTTATTCAAGACTATAAGTTTCATCAACTTTTCATTCCAACTACATTAGTGAGTTTGATTTCTTGATTTAAATTCAATTTAATTTCAATTTTTCCTGCAATTTTGTTGGTTTAGTTTAATCTTTCTGCATTTATTTTCTAGTTTAATAATTTAAATATGCTTCTACAGAATTTTATTACTTTCTCTCATTTTACTTTATTGCTTTCCCTAGTCTTATCTGTTTGTCATAATCGTTATTAGTTTCCTAGTTGTTCAAATTGATTTAATTAGGATAGAACAAAAATTTTACAGTTAATTTGTCTAACTAGTTCGTAGGTTTGTGAATCCTTATACTTGACCAATAGTCTTCGTGGGAATGATCCTTACTCACCCGATCTATAAACATATATCGTATCCTTGCGAGCATGTGTAGGTATTGATTACGGTTATTAAGGCTTAATTATAACTTGTTTGTGAATTGAATTACGCAATCAATATTACGCCGAACATGTAAATACACAAAATGTCCTAAATTCCTTCTATTCCATTTGAAGCAATTTTTTCAAGAGGCAAATTCACCAATGATGTAATACTCATGATTTGATTAAAAATAATATTTCAAATAAATATTTAGCCAAAAATATTAGTCCTTTTGGAAAATGGAAATACAAAGTTTTTTAAGTTCTTGTGTTGCAAAAGAACCACTTAACACACTCTTAAATTCATGGATTATCCAATTAAAATAGTTCAATCACATGGTATTCAAGTCAAATATAATCGTTTAGCACCAAATTGATTAATTTTCAATCCAAATGTCAATAAAAACATATATACAAACACAAAAAAGACTATTCCTGACACAAGAAAAGAACATCCCCAAACTTGATACTTTTATTCAGTTGATAAGTAAAACCCATCCATTCACTCACACAGAAGTCAACAAACCAACACCATTATACTATTAACTTAAAACTATAGTAACAAAACCTAAAGCAAATATAAGCAATAAGGCCAATAACACGAGTTACTAAGAGCATATTAAGTCAAAAACCAAATATTTGTCCAAAGAAGCTCAAAATAATCCATCCAATGATTTAAGCACCAATAAATATTCTACTTGGCATGAGACTAAGTGGCCCTTAGCCAGCTATCAACAACAAAATCAAAATAATAATCAAAACTAAATAATCACTAATGGCATTAATAAACCAAAAACCAAGCAATTATCAATAAAATCTCAAAATGATCGAATCCCAATCAATCATTAATAGAAAATCTACTTGGAAACAACTTAAGGCCCTTAGCCAATTTACTCCAAAAATCAAGTATCTAAGTCAAATTTCATCAAAACATAAACTAAATGAAATTAAGTGCTAAAGATACTAAGGGAATGAAATTAAAATGTCTTCAAATCCCTCAAAGTGCATGAAATAAAAGAAGTACAGAGAATTTGAAATTTGGACTGAGGTGGTCTTCATCATGTGCTCAATAGCGGTCACTCATCATCATCGGCTTCATTGATGTCCCGTTCTATCTCCTCTTGGCCATCTTCTACACCACTATGTTGACTCTCTTCAAAATCTTCATCCTGAGCCTCACCAAAATCACCAGCTAGCTAAGGTTCTGCTTGATGTGCTGCTCGTCCCTCAAGTGGTGTGTAAGAAGCATGTCTGCGAGGTAGACCATAACGCCATGCTGGAGGTGGTATGGGCTAGATCCTTGTACTCAATGTAGCAGCCCTGAGAGTCTTGGTGCATTGAACACATAATCTTGATGCATGGGAATGTATGATAACCATGGGTGAGGTGGTAGTGGCATAATGGCTTCTCCCAGGTATTGATGCCTTTCAAACTCCCTCATCATCTTATATACATATTACCTATTGATCTGGCCTCATGGATGAGCTTGATATTCCACGGGAGTGATGGAACATCCTGCCTAAAGACATAAATAAATTATTGAGCTTGGAGCACAGAAAATGGGCCTCGCGATTCTTCCACTATCAAGAAATGCTTGCCGCATGAATTTGCCTATATTAATAGGCATCCCCCAAAGAATAGCATAGATAAGACATGCTATGTCCCTTAAAATGTAGCTCACTGATTTTGACAACACCACAGTTTGGCCAATAACGATAGACATTTGCGACAAAAACAGGAAATTTGAACTCTCTATCATTAGTTGCGTTCCTGACCTAACTCAGAACAAAAAGCATTTTTTATGGCAAGCATATCTTTGTTTTTGTCATTAATAAATTCTTTTTACTCCTCATGATCAATAGAAGGTATGCTGATATAAGATTTGATCTTGTCAGAATTCAAAATGAACCAACACCCCTCTCACTTTGCCTCCCTCTAAATCACACATATTACAATGAATTTCCTTCACCAAATTTGTATACCTTGGTTGAACTGCTCTATCAAAACATTCCCATTGTCTTTCATTGTATTGTGCTTCCAATTCCGTCCTTGCCTCCTCATAATCTCCCCAATGCATTGACAAATCAAATTTCTTCTTTTTTTGTGACCTCATGCTTCTACTCATTAGCGCTAAATATATCACCGGCACGATCACTAAAAAGTCAGGGTTTGACTACCGGTTCGCTCGCTTCACTACTAGTTCCTTCACCCATTTTTCTTTTCTTTGAAGTTTCCTATTTTCCACTGACACCAGTACTGTTGGTCCCAAAGAAACCTAAGAGGGAGGTGAATTAGGTTTCTAAAATTACTTTTAGAAATATTAAACTTATTGAGATTTTTCAACTAACAATTAATATAATAGAATCAATGAAACTGTGAAGTAAGAAAGAGAGGAAATTAAACAACCAATACTTCCAAGCTAACAAGCTTGAAACTAGAATGCTTCACACACTTGGTGAGCCAATAATCTTTACAAAGTAGGGAAATTCTTGCTCACACTAAAACTCTTTTAGTTGAGTCAAGAATTTTACTCACAACCTCACTTTCGTACAAGATTATCACTCCACTCAAAATTGAATTGCGCTCTAAGCTGCACACTAATACAATATAGCACTATAGCCAATTTGTACTAAAATTGCTCTTTTCTAAGGCTTGTATTCAATGTATTAGATGATTTTTACAGAATGGTAGAGCAGGTATTCATAGGAGCAATAAATGGTGGTTGCAACTACTTCCTAACGGCTAAATAGAATAAATGCACAAAAAGTAGTCGTTGAGGTTTCGGACGTCCGAGATAAGTATGATGCGTCCGACACAGTGTTCGATCTCTGTGCAGTTGGTGAAGAACATCGTTCGGACGGCCGTGCGTGCGGCCGTTCCATCGTCCGAACAGAGCTTCGGACGGTCATGTTCGTCCGGAAGAGACTTTGATTGGATAGTTATGTGCGTCCGTAGGGAAGCATTAAGAACCTTGCTTTCTGCCTGTTGGTTCGGAAAGTGAAATGCATCCGAGAAGCTTGACATAGTTCGGACGGTGTACTGCGTCCGAACACCCTGTTTCTAGGAGAAAAAGTAACAGACCTGCAAAGCATTTTTTAGAGTTTAGTGCTTATTTCATCATCAAAATAAGGTTTGGAAAATATCAACTACCTCTACCTCTACTGCCTTACCTTCCTCTAGTCATATTTTTAATCAATCCTAGCAGCCAACAAAATTTTCACAGTAAAATTCATTCAAACAAAAATTTTACACAACCAAATTGACTTTTACCAAACAAAACAAGCAAATAATCCACCAAGCATGAATTTCGATAAATTTTTTAGCAAAATTATCAGAATGATTCACATGAATTTTACCCAATAAAATTTCAAGAATTACCCACAATTTCTTTAATTTCCAAGAAGTCAAAATGCCTAAATTCACAAAGAAAAATCTTGAATGCCATCCAAAAACAATCCAAAAAATAATCTTGCGGGCCTAACCACAAGAAAATTGGAATTTATTACTCGATTAGTGGAAATAGATCACCTCTTGAGTTTTTGACGAAAACCCCTTGAAGCTTTCAAAAATTCACACTTGAAAGGCAAATTGAGGATGAATGATGATGAAAAGGGTTTGTTTAGGTGAATTTTGGTAAGTTTTTAGAGGATTATTGGAAAAATAAGGGGAATTATAGAAGAGGATGAAGGAAGAGGATGTCTAGGGCTTGGGAAAATTTGGTATTTTGAGTGAAAAAGAAGGTAAAAAGGCTTAAAATATATTATGCTGGATGTGATTTTGGTGTCATGATATCAATTATTTGATCTCATGATATCAAAAGACATTTGCATTAAATGCGCTCTCAATGTTGCGACATCAACTGTTTGGTGTGCCCCTCACGTGGTTGATGTCGCGACATCGAGCCTTTGGTATCACAACATTGAAATGGGAACAAAACTAGACTATTCAGAAGTTTGAGGTTCATATTGGGACACCAAATTTAATGTTGCAATATAATTCTGAAGTTGCTGAAAGTTCTGAATGCTGAGTCCTGATGTCATGACATCAAATGCTTGATATCGCGACATGAAAGCGAACTTCTGCAAAGTTTATTTTCAACACTTAAATTTTTTTTCCTTCTTCTTTCTCACTTCACCCCAGTCTTCTCACCACCTACAGACATTAAAAACACTAGTATTAGCAGCCCATTTCACCTCATTCCTTAGCACAATTTATTCAAACTAAAAGCAAAATTTTCAAACCAAATCAAATCAAATCAAAATTAAATGTACAATTACACCATTAAAATTAAACAAAACAAAGAATTTAAAGCTTGGGTTGCCTCCCAAGAATCACTCTTTTATAGTTAGTAGCTTGACTATACCATGACTTGATCATTCTTGAATAAATTGGATGATTTCACGTCCATCCTCAATTACTCCGAAATAATGCTTGAGCCGAAGACCATTGACATTGAAATTGGCTTCTTTTCCTTTAAGCTCCACTGCACCATTGGAAAAAACTTGTATCACCTCAAATAGTCCACTCCATCTTGATTTAAGCCTTCATGGAAAGAGTTTGAGCCTTGAATTATAGAGCAACACCAAGTCACTAGCCTTGAATTCCTTTCTCAAAATGGCCTTGTCATGCCATACATTTGTCTTTTCATTGTAAATCAAGGAATTTTAAATGCTTCCCTCCGACACTCATCCAACTCATTTAAATTTAATATCCTTTTTTCACGTGCTTCCTTCAAATCAAAGTTGAAACTTTTTACCGCCCAATAAGCCTTGTACTCCAATTCCACCGGTAGTTTGAAATGATATGGCTGTACCATAGACCATTCAATAGGGAGATATTCCAATTCGAGTTTTGAATGTCGTACAATAAGCCCGTAAAGCTTAATTCAACTTCATTGCCTAATCCTTTCTTGAGTTGTTGACTATTTTCTTCAAGATTCTCTTCAATTCTCTATTTGATACTTCAACATGACCTGAAGTTTGAGGATAGTATGCTAGAGCTATTTTGAGCTTCACCCCGTACTTGATTATTGAGGCTTCAAAATGATAATTCTTGAAGTGTGTTCCCCCATCACTAATAATGGTTCTTGGTACTCTAAACCTAGAAAAGATGTTCTTCCTAAGGATCTTGGTCACAACTCTTGCATCGTTGTTGGAGAGGCAATTGCTTTTACCTACTTCGATACATAGTCCACTGCAACCAAAATAAATGTCAACCTCAATCCTAGTTTTGATGATGACCAAATAATTTTAATGGTTTAAATTGATTTTGCAGGAAGTTTTTAAGTTACAGGAAGTTCATGAGAACGCTTATGATCATCTGAAAGATCAAGGTTAGGACACATGGGAGAGTCTGAAATATGTCCAGAGAGCACTTGAGAAAAATTACTTTTTTTTTTTGGACACAAATGATTGTCTAGAGGACAGAGCTTCGGATGCAAAGGAACATCCAAACGTGAGCAGAGAGCACAAAAAAATGATACTCTTTGTGGATGTATTTGATTGTTCGAAGGACAACATCGGTTGCAAATTAGTGTCTGAAGAAGTAACAACCCTGTTTCAAGACATTCAGGTCAGGATAGAGGATAACATCCGAACAACCAATGAAAAATTTGAGAAACCACTGATCAAATATCAGACGTAATACTAGATGCATGATCAGACATCTAAATGTAGACAGGACAAAATTCTATCAAGCGTTCAGACAGACTATCAGATAGAAAGAGTTGGGACCAGACAACCTAATTGTCCAATGGTTAGTTTTTCAACATTTAATGCATAGCTATTGGAGAGATTTGGAGGCCCTTCCTTGTGCATTGTAGCTATAAATACTCTTGAGCTTGAAATAAATGCATCAACTTACACAATTAATACAAGCATCTACCAAAGCTATTTTAGTGAAAATTGGCTCTTAATATTGTTGTATTTGTGGAATTGCCTAGTGTAAAAGTAAGTTATCTACACGTGTAAAGAGTAGAGAGATAACTATTGTACAAAAGTAAGGTTGTGTGTAAAACTCTTGCATCCACTAGAGGTAATTAGTGTGAGTAAGAATAATCTTACTTGGTGTACAAAAGGTTATTGTCTTACCTATATTGAAGAGCCACAAAATAGTGGAATTGTATTCCAAAGTTGTGAAACTTGGGAGTTTGGTTTGATCTTCTTGTCATTGATTTACTCTTACTTGTAAATTTATTTCTTTGATAATCAATTGCATTGCATCAGTTATATTTAATTTTTTATTGATCATAAATTGCAATTAGTTTTATACAACCTAATTCACCCCCTCTTAGGTTGCTTTTGGGCCAACAATAAATTTATTGATCTATGAGTATGGTGTTGGGAAAGGTCACATGAAATCGATTCCCATGCGTCAAAAACTTCTAATTCCACAATCCCATATTGAGGGGTATCTCTTGTCTCCTTGAAATGTTGCCAACCCTTTGACACTCATCACATTCAAGCACAAATTTTCTTGAATCTATGAAAATATTCGGTCAATACAAATCGCTTTATAGAACTTTAAATGCCATTCTTTGTGCTCCACGGTGGCCTCCTATAGGGGATTCATGACAATCTTTTAAGATATCCTTCACTTTTCCTTCTAGAACACATCTTCTCAAAATTTGATCATTACACCTATGAAAAAGATAGGATACATCCCAAAAATAATACTTGATCTCTGCAAAGAACTTCCTTTTTGCATTTACATTCAAAATTCTTGGGACCATCTTTGCTACTAAGTAGTTTTAATGTCCGCATACCAAGGATTTGATTCTCTAACTTCAAGCAACTTCTCAATTGATGCCTCTTCCACAATGGCTTTTTTTCTCAAAAATGAACCACAAGCCTCGATTCTTCAATTCTTCAATTCTTCATAAATGTTTTGCCACAACATTTTCAACTCCTTTTTATCCACAACCTCCAATCAAACTCCTTTGGCGGTTCGTTGTTCAGAGACCCCCCTTTACCTTTACCATTATTTTGCTCTTCTTTTCTTGCAATGAAGCATTATTATCCAAGTGATTCAAACACTCAACAACTTCTTCATCCACTTGAACTACATCACTTGGATTCAACATGGCTTTTTCAATGGAGACTTCTCCAACTTGTACTTACAAAAAACATTGATTAGATCATCGATTACTTTTCTGCTCATAATATCTTCATAAATAGAAGGAAGTTTTAATGAATCAAAAACATTGAAAGTAACTATTTCATTATTAATTCAAAATTCCAACTTCCCTTCTTGTACATCTATTAATGAACCCCTGGTTGGAGGAAAGGTCTTCCAAGAATTATCGGCATATCTTATCCTCCTCCATATCTAAAATTATGAAATCGTGCCGAAAAGAAAAGCTTGCTGATTTTTATGATCACATCTTCAACAATTCCCTTGAAAATTTAATACTCGGTCTGCAAGTTGAAAAGATACACTAATGGGTTTCAAGTCTCCTCTATTAAGCTTCTTGTGGACCAAGTAAGGCATAAGATTAATGAAAGCTCCTAAGTCACAGAAAACTATCTCAAATTGAACACCATCAATCTCGCAAGGAATGGAGAAAGAACCGGGATCCTTAAGCTTGGGAGGTAACCTCTTTCTAAGCAAGGCACTACAATTCTCTGTCAAACATAAGATTTTATCTCCATAGAGTTTCCTCTTTGATATGAGAACTTGTTTCATGAGTTTTATATAGGTGGGCTTATTTTCAAGTGCTTCCATGAATGGTATGCTGATTTCAATCTTTTTAAAAACATCAAGGAACTTCTTGAATTTCTTTGCATTTTCCACTTCTTTCAATCTTTTTGGAAATGACATTCTAACTTGCTTTGGCAATTGGGGGGTAATTATCAGGATCCTTGCCTTCATTATGTTACTCATTGGGCTTAGTGGTTTCTTTAATCATTTCACCATGGCCCTTTGGAGACTCCCCTTTACCTTCATCACTATCTTCAACCTTTTTCTTCTCTTGACCCCTTGATGATGAAGAACCATCCCTAACTCTTCCTTCTAATTCTTGCCACTTTTAAGTGTGATAGCTTGAACTTTCTCTCTCCTATTTTGCTCTCTTGTATTAGGAATTGTACCAATTGGAAAAGCTCTCAAATGTCTTTCATTTTGTTGTCTAACCAATTGCCCCAATTGAATCTCCAAGTTCCTTGTAATGGCTCTCAAATTTTCATACTCCCTCATTTGGTTCTCCATTTCTTCCTTTGATTCTTATTTTGTCCTCTCAAATTGTCAATAACATTAGGAGATCATCTCCTTCTCTATGCAAGTTTTGATTGTAGTTTAAAGGTGGCAGAGGGTTATGTGGATATTGAGGTCTTGGTCGGTTGTTTGGGCAAGGAAGAATATTTGATTGGGGTTGATAAGAATTAGGTTGAAAATTCCCTTGGTGTGGAGGTTGATAAAGCCTTGAAGGAGTTGATGCTTGGCTTTGGAAATTTTGTGGTTGAGGGTTGTTTTTCGTAGGAAGGATTTTGTTGGTTATTTTGGTTACTCCAAGAGAAGTTTGGGTGATTCCTCCAAGTTGGGTTGTAAGTATTTTCATAAACTCTAGACGGATTTCTCAAATATGAAGGTTGATTGGATACATATTTCGATTGTTCATATAACCCCATAGGAACTTCACATTGTCCATTTTGATGTCCACCACCAAAAAAGTTACAAACAAGAGACATTTAAGATGAAGAAGCCACGACATTAACGGTATTTTCACTCCCCAAATTCTCCACAGCTCTTGCCAAATTACTCACAACGTTCATCAATACCTGAGGAAGCAGAGCATCATTAGAATTCAAATTCATGACATACCTATTTTGAGCATTGGCTTGTTGAACTTGTTGACCAATCGGTGACATACATGAGCAATAGGACCATGAGAGAAGTAGTTTGATGCCATCCTATTAAGTAGTGCTTGAACCTCCTCCGGCATTTTGAAAGATATCGAACCATCTCCAAATGCATCAACAATTTATTTGGTCTCATGAGTCAAGCCATTATGAAACATTTGGATTTGCATCCAAAGGAGAATGGCATGATAGGGGCACTTTCCCAATAGTTTCTTGAATCTCTCCTACACCTCACTTATACTTTTACCCATATCTTGCTTAAATGATGTGATCTCTTTTCGATGTTTGGCGGTCGTTGAAAGAGAAAATGTTTTGCCAAGAATTCTTGGGCTAATTGATTCCATGTAGTAAATGTCCCTTGAGCATGTGATTGAAACCAAATTTTTGCTCTATCCCTCAAAGAAAAAGGAAAATGTCTCATACGCATGCAATCCGGATGGACTACATTGAATTTAACTGTGTCAAGTACTTCTTCAAAGTTCATCAAGTGTGTAGATAGATACTCATTAGGGCCTCCACCGAATATTGCACAAGCTTGCAATATTTGTATAAGGGCGGGATTGATTTCAAAGTTATTCGCTTGCACTGGCATACATGCAATGCTACAATTAGCTCCATGAAAGTTCTGCATTGTGTAATCTCTCAGAAGGCACCCATTTCCATTCATCTCATGACTATTAAAATTTGCTCTCATTCCTTCTTGTTCATCCCCACAATAATTGCCAAAATTGTTATTTCCCATTCTCGGATTTTGTTGATGATTTGCCATTTGTAATCACTCTAGCTCTTGTTGAACTCTTCTCTCTTTTTCAATTCTTCTCAACTCTTTCTTTCTTTCTTCGTCAAGGCAAATCAAAGGCTCTTTCTCACTTCTAACCATGCACTACAAAAAAAATTCATCAAGTGAATCACAAGTGCCTATCCAATTCACAAACAAGAACTACCAACATAAACAAGTTACTAATCAAAGACTATGATTAACTACAAAAGCAAGGAAAATGCCTAATCTACATGACTAACCTTAAAGCACTGAATATTGCTAAAATACTAAGGACAATCCCCCACAATGGTACCAAAAACTTGTTAGTATAGATTAGAGATGTAATCAAATTAAACAAGTTAAAATAAACCGTACTAAATCCTTAACTCTACCCTCACACCTACGGGATAGGTAATAGTATTGGATGAGTGGGTATCATTCCTACAAAGATTGCTTGTTGACAAATACCAAGAATTAAGGGTCATTGTGTAGTTAGGCAGAACAAAAATGTGAAGAAATTAAAATAAACTACTCAATTAAACAAGTGAATTACAAATACAAGGACTAAGAAAATAATCTAATCTAATGAAAGAAATTAATATTATCTCAAATTTTAACTAAACTAAATAAAACATATTGAGAATTGATGAACAAATAATCCTAATTTCACCAAGGAAACAATAAATGAACATGAAAAGAAAAGAACTCCATTTTTCTACTAAATAAGTCTATAAAGACTTGCAAAGAAAACAAGACTAAAACTAAATATTTTGGATTTTTGATTAAATAAAAAGAAGCCCACTAAATTTACTACAAATTAAAGTAAGGTAAAAAAGATTTTCTAACTAAAATTATTAAATTAGAAAGAACCCTAAGAACATCTAAGAAAGCTTGAAATAGAAGTAACTAAATTACTAGGAGTTTGAAGATAAATCAGGAAAAAATTATATCTACCAGTAATAACTGGAAAAGCCAGAAAGATTAACTAATCAAAATTTAAACTTGAAAGGAATTGAAAAAAAAATCTTAAAGGAATTAAAAGAGACCTTTTATATTATAGAGAAACTTGCATGTTAAGTTAAAGTTACAGTAAAACTAATCTACTAATTACTAAGTAGACAACTACTATATGTACTTGCACGTCTTACAAGAGAGCATTTAGAGAGCTGCAGCCCAAAATTACAAGATTGCCCTATCACTAAGAAAAACGTACATCAATGTCGCGACATTGAATAATTGGTGTCATGACATTGAGTTGAAAATTATCTGATTCAAATTCCCGCTTCGATGTTACGTTATCAAGTATTTG
This sequence comes from Cinchona pubescens, assembly GCA_025175665.1. Lineage (NCBI taxonomy): Eukaryota > Viridiplantae > Streptophyta > Magnoliopsida > Gentianales > Rubiaceae > Cinchona > Cinchona pubescens. Next base: position 3,207,759 of record JANKKI010000003.1, read on the forward strand.
ATGTCGTGATATCTAGCTCTATTTAGTTCATGTCTTCAATCTTCATCAATTTGCACTGTGCTCCTTGACCACTTGTATTCTTGAACTTTCATCCCCTAAATTCTTCTCATACAAAACAATTAACCAACTAAGTAATTCTAATTAAACCCCAAATTAAACAAAAATTCATACTAATTGACGATCTACAAACTTTATTTTGATGATGACAAATGTGTTTTAACCACTTAACCTTGAGCAGTGCAGGGCTGCTATTATATTTGTTGGAAGCAGAGCTTTCGGACGAATTACACCGTCCAAACAGCACTATATATCTCGGACGCACAAGATCGTCCTAACTGGATTACCATAGACGCAATTCACTGTCCGAACGATCAGGTAGAGAGCAAGTTTTTGGATCATCTACAACAGACGCACAATCTCGTCCAAAGGAATTTCCCACGGACGTATTTTTTCGTCCAAAAGAGTGACTGGCAGAATCAAGAGTTTTGAGGCACTTACAACGGATTCATCTAACCGTCCGAAAGAAGCTTACATCGGACAATGCTAACTGTCCGAAAGAAAAACATTCCCAGTTGAGCATTAAACCTTTTGGACACATTACACCATCCGATGTGTGAACCTCTCAAACATACCTAGTTTGGACGATGGAACGGACACAAGCTCGGCCGTCCGAACGATATCCTCTACTTCCTGATACTTGAGAACAGACGATGGATCGGACACATAACAATCATATCGGACGTCCGAAACCTATAACGGCTAGTTTTTGAGCATTTATTATTTAGCCGTTAGGAGGTAGTTAGAACCCATTTTATTTCACCTATAAATACCAACTCCTTTGTATAATGAAAGAGTATCTCAATAATTGAATACAAGCAAGTAGAAAAGCAATTTGAGTACAAATTAGCTCTTGAGCAATATTGTATTATTGTGTACTTAAGAGTGCTATTCAAAAATATTGAGTGGAGTGATAATAAGATGTAATCTTGTACAAAAGTGAGGTTTCGAGTAAAATCCTTGGCTCAACTAAAGAGAATTAGTGTGAGCTAGGATTATCCAACTTTGTGCACATTTTGGATTATTGTCTCACCAAATTTGTACGAGCATCTTAGTGGATTACTACTTCAAGTTTGTTAGCTTGGAAGTGTTGTTTCTTTAATCTCTCTCTCTTTATTTATTCTATACTTCTTAAGCTTAAGTGATTTTATTTCTATCAAATTATTTTTTAGTACAAAAGATTTTATAAGTGCATATTTTGCAAAGAAACTTTTTAAGAAACCTAATTCACACCCCCCCTCTTAGGCTGCTTTGGGGCCAACAGTAATAACTAAATGTTGACGAGCAAGGCTTATACAAGAACAAAATGCACACAATTATATCAAAACACTTAAATAAGCACCAAAAATACTGGTTAAACTAATCAAAAGCTATAGTTGAAAAGTATAATAACTCTAGTTTACTAGAGTTATGATTCACCAACAAATTACACACCTGACCCCTAGTGTTTTATCCATAGTCTGCAGTTGAAATAGATGGGGTCACCCTCAAACTGCTGGTGACTATTCCTGACCAATCTTTGATGCAATTTCTTCTATTCATTTCCTCAACTTTGATATTTTCAACGCTACAATATAAACATGAAAAACAATCAATCATCAACTTCAAGCTTTTTACTCCACTAAGTTAAAATTAAAATTAAAAACTAAAACATAAGGAAATTAAACTATAATACTTGGGTTGCCTCCTAAGAAGCACTTCTTTAAAGTCATTAGCTTGACTTTATTCTTTCGCGGCTATTTAGACAACAAAGTGTACTTCTTCAAGTCCACTATCAATGACGCCGCCGTGGTAGACCTTCATTCTATTCCCATTCAGTTTAAATGTTGATTTTCCACATTCAAAGCGTCTAGGTGGAAAGATCATTGTACACCTCCTACTATTATGGCTAATTAGAATATGGTTTGTGAGCTTATTAGTAATAGCTTAGATATCTATGGGCAATGTAGTTAAGGTTTGGGGGATGCCTGTCAGTTTTAGGAAGGACATAGATAATGAACTCTATCATTTACCTACTAATCCAAACAACTAGTTTAATGAATTTTTAGATGGGGAGATAGATTATGATGAAGTAGCTAGTAAGTTGATTGATTGTTGGGGAACTTGGGAGATGGAGGATGGACAGTGCAAGTGGATTTGCCTTATTTGAATTCATTATTACCATGGAGAATAAGAGACTTGGGAGATGGAGGATGCAGTCTCTTGTTAATCCTGAGTGGGCCTGTTTGATTTTTGCTATTATGGAGGGTTTGACTATTGATATTGGACAGAAGATCAAGTAAGAGATTTTGAGGAATAGGAATCGGAGGCACATGACACATCTTTTTTCACATCTAATTACTCAATTGTGTCAATATGCAAGTTTGCAGATTGGTAATATGAAGAATTAGGATGTTCGAGCGCCAATTGACTGTAAAGTTCTTTAGGTGATTGTGATACAATATAAGGTGGAATAGTCACGATAATAGTGCAATTTGAAGTGAGGGGCAAGTAGGTAATTGATGAGGGTCGGAATATGCAAGAAGATACACCTTGTGAACCACTGCTCATACCTCCACCTCGATCTATTATCGACTTTGGTTTTTATCAACCCCTCAATAGCGAGACACAGTAGGAGCTCCTGATCCATCATAGTCAGTGTTTCGACAAAATAAGGGGGAAGATGGATTTATTGGCATCACAGCTTAGCAATTTAGGAAATTTTGACATGAACTATTGGCCTCAAACAACTCCGCCACAAGAGTGGCATTATAGACAACCTAATGATGCTGAAAGGCAAGGACCAAGGATAAGAGAAGAAGGAGATAAAACTAGACCATCTGGGACGACAAGAGATTAACCACTTTCCACATCTGTATCAAGGTGTGGAATAAAATGCAATTTGGTGTTATATGTTATAAGGTCAAAATTATTGAGGAGGAAGCTCAAAGAATAGAACTTTTGGGGTTGTAGAATGGCCGTGACTGCAAGATCAAGTGCAATTTGTTCAAGCTAATTTGTTCTTGTTTGGCTGATGAAAAAAGTTTTTGGAAGCAAAAATCAGGAGCAAGTAGCTGAAGGAAAGGGACCAACATTCCAAGTTTTTCCATACTCAATTTCAATCTAAAAGAAATAACCATTGAATAAGGACTTAGGGATAAGATTGTTCTTAGAAAGAAGGTTATGTAGAAATTTAGAAGTAGGATGTTGATATTTTTCAACTTTTGTTAACAGCTAAAAACACTCAAGATATTGGTTAGTTGGAAAGATAAAATGAAAATCTTTTCGCAAGCTATTGATATTGATTTATTGTATGTTGTCAATGAAGGTCCATTCGAAACCACCATTATTAATGATCACACAAATATAATAAGAGAAAAGACAATGGATGAGCTCACTCCACAAGACAAGGCAAACTTGATTTTAAATGCAAAAGCCATGAATGTGCTATATAATGCCTTGGATGCTAATGAATCAACTCGCGTCAAGGCTTGTGTATTAGATGCATTGACTTGTGGAGCATGAAGGGAGCGACAATGTTCGTGAGCAAAAGGAATCCTTACTTGTTGCCAAGTATGAGTCCTTCAAGATGGAAACACACGAAGATATTGATAAAATGTATTGTAGGTTCAATGATGTCATTAAAGATCTTGAAGCATTGGGTAAGGAGTATTCTTTGGGAGAAAAGAATAGAAAAATCTTGAATGCTCTATCCAAAGAATGGGAAGCCAAAACGATCGCTATAGAGGAAGAAAAGAATTTAAACTCCATTCCTATTCAGTCATTAATTAACTGTCTTACGTCTTATGAATTGAAGCATAAGGCTAAAGTGGTGGATGATGAGGCAGCAAGACCAAAAAGGAGGATTGCATTAAAGACTTCTCAAGAAGAAGATGAAAATGGCTCCATCAATCTAGAAGATAAAGATCTTGATGAAGGAGATCTTGCACTCATCACCAAAGCATTTCTCAAACACTACATCAATAAACGGAAAATGAGAAGATTTCCGTTTGGTGGAGCTATAACTCAAATAATTTCAAAGCGAAGACAAAGCTAGAAATCAAAAACCAAAATAAAAAGTTCTTTGAATGTGGTTAACCCGGATACTTACAAATGAGTGTCCTTCCTAGAAAAAAGGAAGGAAGGAAGCCCCGCTTCAACAATTTCCAAATCAAATGGGATGATTGCAACACTGAAGGAGAAGTTGAAGAAGAAATGGAATCGGCACAAATGGCCTTTATGGCCATTGGTGATAATGAGGTAACAACTACCTACAATTCTAATGATGAAAATGATGCTCTTGAAGTTTTCATTTTAAAATTGCATGATAGTTTGAAATAAATCATATGCTGGAAATAAGGAGTTAGTTAGAAAATCAAGTGCTTTATTGAATGCTAACTCCAAACTTGTGAATGAAAACAATAGGTTATCACAAGAAAACGCTGATTTGAGGAAAAGAATGCATGTGAAAAAACAAGATCAAGGAAGAACAAGCCTCCTTGAAAAATAGAATGGATCCAAGGATTTTGATGTTCTTTTGCATAAGAAAAGGGAAAATATTATTAATATGAAAAAGAATAGAAATATGTTGATCAACAAGAACTTCATCACTTTTAGAAGGAATGATTTAAGTTTTGTAAAATCAAAATCTTCTTTATATGGAAATAAGAATAATAGTTGTAATTATTGCCAACAATATAGACATGTGAAAGATAATTCTTATGTCAACAGAAATGAAAAACTTGAAATAAATTCCGTAGGGTTTTGTATCCAATTTACTAACTCTTATGGACCCAAGAAGATATGGGTACCAAAAATTATCACCTAAATTCTTGTGTAGGAAATGAAAATCACCAACAATGCAAAATGGTTCATAGATAGTGGGTGCTCAAGACATATGACCGGTGATGCATCCCTCTTTACCAATCTCACGTCCAAAAATAGTGGAAAGGTGGCTTTTGGGGATAACATGAAGCAAAATCAATTGGCCTTGGTAATGTAGGTAAAAATGGTGAGACCATGATGATGTTAAAAATGTGCTTCTTGTTGATAATTTGAATTACAATCTCTTAAGTGTGAGCCAACTATGTGATAAAAATCTATATGTGTTCTTTACCAAGCATGAATGTTTAATTCTTGATAAAAAAATTTGTTGTTTTATTTAAAGGTACTAGGCACAATGATGTTTATGTGATTTATCTGGACAATATTGGTGGTGGCAATGTAAAATATTTAACCGCTTCTATAGTTGATTCTTGGCTTTGGCATAGAAGCCTTTGTCATTTCAACATGGATTTAATTGAAAATCTTTCTAAGAAAGAATTGGTAAGAGGTTTGCCAAAGTTGAAGTTTGTTAAAAACAAAATTTGTGATGCATTCCAATTTGGTAAACAAGTTAAAGTGTCTTTTAAACCAAAGAATTGTGTGTCTACTTCTAAACCCTTAAAATTATTACATTTGGACTTATTTGGTCCAACTCAACATGCTAGTCTCGGTGGTAGTAAATATGCGTTTGTGATTGTTAATGACTCTAGAATTCTAGGTATACTTGGGTACTATTTCTTGTTCACAAAAATGAAGCCTTTGAAAATTTTGTAAAATTGTTTTCCAAAATACAAAATTTGTTAAACTTGAAAATCATTCGTTTGAGAAGTGATAATGGGACTGAATTTAAATTTGGAGGTTTCCCGAATTTTGTGATCACAATGGTATTTCGCATGAATTTTCTGTTATTAGAGTGCCTCAACAAAATGGTGTAGTTGAGAGAAAAAATTGAACACTCCAAGAGGCAGCTATAACTATGATTAGTGAATTTGATTTACCAAAATATTTTTGGGCAGAAGCCGTTAACATGGCTTGTTATGTTATGAATCGAGTTCTTTGAAGGCCTATATTAAATAAAACTCCTTTTGAACTCTTGTTTTGCAAAAAACCATTGTGAGCTATTTCAAAGTTTTTGGTTGTAAATGTTTTATTTTAAAAATCAAAGAAAATCTTGAAAAATTTGACAAGAAATCGGATGAAGGAATTTTCGTAGGATATTCTGGAGTGACAAGAAACTATACCGAGTATACAATGGAAGAACTCTTTTAATTGAAGAAGTTGTACATGTTACATTTGATGAGGCTAATGATATTATTACAAAGAATGTGTATGAAGATGAAGATGTAGGTATACAAAATGAACTTGAGAAGCTCACTATGCATGAAGAACATCAATAGATCTTGACAAGCAATGAGGTGAACACTCATCAATTGGATGAAGAAGGAGAAAAGAATGGAGATACTCCAAAAGATCTCCCAAGAGCATGGAGATTTGTCTCAAGTCACCCTCAAGATTTGATCATCAGTGATTCATCCGATGGGGTAAAACCTCGATCTCATAAATCTTTGAATAATAATTGTGCCTTACTTTCTCATATTGAACCTATACATGTGGATGATGCATTGAATGATGAATCTTGTGTTTTTGCTATGCAAGAGGAACTTAACCAATTTGAGAAAAATAATGTATGGACTTTGGTTGAAAAACCCTCAATTCATTCCGTGTCAATGAATATGCTGAACAAAATGGATTTTTAGAAATAAATTCAATGATAAAGGTGAGATTATTAGAAACAAAGCTAGACTTGTTGCAAAGGGATATGCTCAAGAAGAAGCCTTTGTACCCGTTGCTCGTTTGAAATCTATTCACATGTTTCTTGCATATGCATGTTTTAACAATTTCAAATTATTTCAAATGGATGTCAAAAGTGCATTTTTAAATGGCTTCATTGACCAAGAAGTTTTTGTTGAACAACCCCCAGGTTTCGAAAATAAAAGTTTACCAAATCATGTTTTTAAATTATCAAAAGCTTTATGTGGGTGGAAACAAGCTCCTAGAGCTTGGTATGAAAGATTAAGTGATTTTTTGATTGAAAATGGTTTTAAAATGGGAGTTGTTGATACTACTCTTTTCACCAAAATTAGTTTTAATGATTTGTTAGTTGTTCAAATTTACGTCGATGATATTATTTTTGGAGCAACTAATGAAAGTTTGTGCAAGGATTTTTCTTGTTGAATGCCAAAAAGGATTTGAAATGAGTATGATGGGAGAATTGCAATTCTTCCTTGGACTCCAAGTTCAGCAAACGAAAGAAGGAACATTCATTACACAAATCAAGTACACAAAGGAGCTACTCAAGCGATTTGGAATGGAAGATTGCAAACAAGTCGGAACATCAATGTGTACTTCAACCAAACTTGACAAAGATGAAGAAGGTAATAGTGTTGATGAAAAACACTACAGAGGTATGATCGGAAGCCTAGTTTACTTAACAGCTAGCAGACCGGATATTATATTTGTTGTTCGTCTGTGTGCTAGATTTCAATCTAGTCCTAAGAAATCACATTTAATTGCTGTAAAAAGAATTTTTAGATACTTGAAAGGGACATTAAACTTTGGTCTTTGGTATCCTAAATCCACTAATTTTGATTTGATTAGTTATTCGGATGCTGACTTTGCTGGTTGTAAAATTGATAGGAAAAGTACTAGTGGTATGTGTCAATTCTTGTGTAATTGTGTGGTGTCCCATTAGATCTCTTATCCTGGTTTAGCAAGAAGCAAAATTCTATTTCCCTTTCTACGGCAGAAGCTGAATATATTACTCCTAGAAACTGTTGTCCTCAACTTTTGAGAATGAAACATACATTAAAAGACATTGGTGTTATTTTTGATTGTGTGCCTATAAGATGTGATAACACTAGTGCTATTAATCTCACAAAAAATCCTGTCATGCATTCTAGAACTAAACACATTAATGTAAAACACCACTTTATTAGAGATATTGTGTACAAAAAGGAAATTTGTGTTGAATTTGTGTGTGCAAAAGATCAACTTGCTGATATTTTTACTAAACCCTTGGCTTTAGATCGATTTGACACTCTCATAACGCATTTGGGCATCATTAATTTCAAATCTGTATGAATTCTGCGTTCGGACACATATGAACGTCCAAACTATCTGCTCTTTCGGACGTACGTAAATGTTGAAATACTCTCTCTTGTCTCAGACGCTTATAATTGTCCGAACTCTCCTTCTCATTCCTCTGTAATATAGGAACTCTTTAGAATTTCTATCGGACACTTACCACCGTCCGACACTCTCTCCGACGAATAGCTTAGACCTTCGGCCGTCCGTTCATCTGCGTTATGACACACGATCGGATGCATACAAATCGTTTGGATGTCTGAACGATTGTTCCACATGCTTAAATCCCTTCATTTTCTTCTTTTCGGACAATACCCTCCCACCGAACCCTAGCTCTGGCACCTAAGAACCTTCTCAAAATTCTCTCAATTTCTCCCTTCTCCTTTAAAATTGGTTAAGAAATTTCTATTCCAAACTCCTCGCCCATCTCAATTGAACTTTATTTCACCATTCTACCATCTCAGTCCTTGCATTTTCCTACAAATTCCTTCAATCTCACTTTTTCCTCTTCTTTTTCTTTCGTCAAATTTACAATGGTACGGTCACGTGATGGATCTTCAACTGCTACTAGAGGAAGAAAATCCAAGGGCAAGGCTCCAGTGTAGGGAAAATTGTCCACAAACCCTCAATCCATTAACTCTTGATCCCTCTTTACCTAAATTCATTGATACCAAGGAATCTGATCGTTACACTTCTCTTCTTAGCAAATCTATTATTGTTCAAAGGCCTGTTTCACAAAGTCTTTTTGATGAATTAAACTTACCTCTTATTAAATCATGCTTTGAAAAACAAAATTGGGGTCATTTAGTTCGTTTGGATTCGCCTGTCTATCATGACATGGTGCTATAATTTACCGCAAATCTTAGAAAGGGTCCTACTATGCGTACGTTGATTTCTCGTGTCAATAACAAAAATCTTGAGATTTCCTCCACTGTTATTAATTCTATTTTTGAATGTGAAGTTGCCTCTCCTAATGACATTTCCTATTTTTTCTCTTTGGATAAATGGCCAGCTTTAGATACTCGTTTTGATATTGAAGAGTTTCGACAGATTTTTAACGTCAATTTTAAACAGGTTTCGGAAGCCAAAACCACACTGCTTACACCTGAACTCAACATCTTATATACATTAATCACTAATTTACTGCTATAAATGTTCCAATTGATGGGCATCGCACTGAGCCCGAAAAAATGCAGTTGTACTTATTTTACTGTGTTTTTAAAGGTATCCCTCTTGACTTTGGCTATCTCTTTTGCTCTCTATGGGAGATCTTCCTAACTGATACCCGAAGGAACATTCCCTTTGGGAAATTCTTAACTAAAGTTTTTGATCACCTTGAAATCCCCTTCTCTGGAAAAAAACAATATCTTCCTTATTTTAACAAATCCTACATTGAATGTAAGGGATTGCGGTTTTTTTAATGATCAATGGTTCACCAAGGCTGCCTATGAAATGGAAAAGTCTAAATCTCATGCTTCCACCTCTGGCCTTGCACCTCCTCATTCCCTTGCTCAACTCTCCTCTTCCACACCTCCACTTTTGCATGTCCCCATATTTCATCTTCCGAACCCTACCTATCGCATCTTTGCACCCTTGTTACTTCTTTGAGAAACCAAATGAGCTTCTTTCAACGCCGCACCATTCAAAACCTCAAAAAGCTTGACGACGAGAGACAAACCATTCTTCAAGAAGCACTTAGTTTAGGAATGTCTGGCTCATCTCAAGTTCAGTTTGCCAATATCCAGTCACAATATACTCTTGAGTCTTTCTCTGTGTTGCACCCCAAGTAGGTTACTAACTCATAGAACCTATTTGAGCACCTGCCTAGCTCTCGCCAGGACTGGGTGTTAAATACATAACATATAACTTAAAAAAAAATTGGAAAAACGAACATCAGTAATGCATACAACTTAAGACAAACTTAGTGTTTAACATATGCCAAAACAGTTATCCGGAACGGGCTCCGTATACAACATCTAAGCTAATATAAACTAATGCTAGTCTACATCACAAAACTAGGACTTATGTACATTGAGTTATCCATTACATTAACATAGATAAATATAAACAGTATTCTTCTCAGGAAGTCCCATATTCTGTAATGAAAAACAAATTTTAAAAACATTGTGAGCTTATGCCCAGTGAGGTTCCAACAACATAATTAACTCATATTTCTCAAAAATGAATCATATAAAGCAATGAAAAGCACATAAGACATATAAAACACGTAGTAGTCACATAAAGGTGGATACGCTTGGCCTCGTATTAAGACCAAGTCTCTTATTCTCCATGGTAATAATGAATTCCAAAAATGAGTATGTATCCTCCAATAATAAACCTCCATCAACAACACCCAACACCAAGTGGTCACACAAGAAAGGTAAACTCGAGAATTCCAAAAAAATATCACACACCCAAAACACCGAAGATCGTACCGTCCGAGGTGTTGGGTTGCAAAGCCATAGAAGGTAGACCATTTCGACCAAGTCCATTACTGGCTCGTCGTGTCTAGCCCTCATATGACAAGGGCCCAGTTCCCCATCCAGCGTGATAAAGTACACAACGGGGGTACATCATGCACAAGTAATCTTGGGACAATAAAGAATACAAATTCGAGAAATTCAATGTAATTATCCATAACATATGACTCAAGTGCGACTCAAGTGCGACTCAAGTAGTCAACTTTATAGCACATTTGAATACCCAAAATTGTAGTTTTAACATGAATTCATTACAAGCATTTTTATCGAAATTAAAAGATTTAGGAACACTCACCAATTCATGGTATTTAGCTCGTAATTATCTTTCATCTTTCCTTCATTACTTAACCTATTCATTTACCAAATATACTAGGTTTAGGTTATTTTCTACACAAAATTGAAGAGTAAGATAGATAATCCTAAAATGCAATTTAAGATAACATATTATACTCGATAACATAGTATTTAGCAAGTTCAAGTTGGTTACTTCAATTGTTTAGATTACTTAAGTGGATTTTATTTCAGTTTCTTTTGCTAGATAATATGCTATAATTTTGGTACCCTTTTAGCGTAATTAAGGCTTATTATAGTGTTAACATTCCAAGGTAAAATTTAGTAACTTTTATCCCTAAATTTCATTCGGGCAGCTTACTTAATCTTTATAAATTTTGTAGTACTAAGTTAATGTATACGAGCTGCCTAAACATCTCACATTCATATGGAGGTATAATTATATTATCATCTAAGCAACTCCTATAACAACCATACCAAAGGAATCCAAAGCCTCACCTAACTTAGGCTTAATAAGTGTAAAAATTTCTATATAATATTGTAGTAAATAGCAAATTAAGTAGTTTTTCCATATAAGATTAAATCTGTCCAGATTTAAGCTCATTTACACTCCACTCAATTCATTGCATATTAGAGTAATAACTCACATAAAAAAAAAATCACCATTATATGTGTGTAATTTGTTAGTCAATATTTCTTTGTATTATGTAGTAATTTCAGCCTTATACTTCACTTAAATGCTATGGTTTCTTTCCAGATTTTCCTTTCATTTAGGGTGCAATATAACAACCCAATTTAGCTACCCAAATTAATGCCAAAACCATCCAGCAATCACCTTCGAACCTAGTCCTAACCAGTCCAAAAATCATTGCCAAGAGGGCCGAACATTACCCTAATTTTAAGGAACATTAGTTGGATAATCTTGGTGTATTTTAAGGTGTTAAACTTTGGAATATATTCTATCCAAATTGCAATCACTTACCTAGCAGCCTAATATTTCATATTACTAGTAGATTATACATAAAAACTTTGTTTCTAATCAACTTTAACTAAATAAGCAAAGTCACACTAAGTTAGAATTAATTTTCAGCAACTATATACTAGTACTCCCCCCTTAGAACAAGTGGTACTAGTAACAACTAAATACTAAATCTGCACCTGACTTCAAGGAATTTACACAAGAAGTCCAGCTGCTAGCTTATTTTCTGCAAGCATATTAACAATTATTTGGCTAATACAAGACTTTAATATCAAATCATCCTTAACAACATGTTCTTAATCTATTAGATGGTTGGAATATTACCTTTTCAAGTGAGATTAAACTCACAATTCTTCTTTTCTCCACTGCTTTGCTCTAGCTCTTTGTTTTTTCCTTTCTTTCTTTTCTTTGGTTTTCTCTCAGCCCTATCTTTTTTTTTTCTCCAGAATTTTGTTATGCTACTTCTAAGGTACTTTTAAGGTACTTAGTTAAGCCTTATAAGGTGAAGTAGGAGCAGGAATTAGGAGTTGCTTGTTGGCACCCTAAGCAGCTGATTTTTGTGCCACCACTTGCTTGTTTTATCCTTGTCATGCTTCAGCCATTTTGACCTAGTTTAGGTGCGTACCTTTTTAATTATTTTATGGTTTTATTTGGTGCCTAACATATTTTTATTTAGTCCTAAAATATTTATAACACAGCCCTTACTAAACAAAGTTTCTTCCAATTGCATTTTCCTCCCCTTAAGACTAGGTAGTAGCTCAGCAAATCAGACCAGCTTGTAAATTTTATAAAGCTAATTTTCATAAACCCTATTTAGTAATTAACATTCAATTAAACAATAATATTTTTTTTTTTGTGTATCCTCACACTCTAACAGTGATGACAGTGCAAATACCGATGGTGATCATTCTAATCCTGAGACTGAGCAGGTGAGAATCTGGTTAGTACTGCCAGTCCTGACATATCTTGTTTGATCTACTGCTCCTGGCCCTGATGATGTTGATGACGAAGACGTTGATGACACGTTCAACTACATCATGCAACGCCGTGATCCTCAAGATTTAAGCAAACAAGATAGTGAGCTACAGAGGATGATAATGCACCATCAAAAAAACACAAACGTAAGAAACGCTCCAAGAATAAGAATGACTCCACCTCCTCACCTTAGCTTGTCTTTAGATTTCTTATGTACTTCAACAGTTTATTGACATTTATGTTATTCTTCCCTTGAATGTTGTCTTAAACTATTGTTGATATTGCTTATTATAGTTGCATTTCTATCCATGTTTGTTTATTAGTCTTTCTGTAAGGGGGAGCATCCTCCCAGGAGGAGCTTATCTAATTTTGATGATGCCAGAAGAGAGAGTAATCATGCGTGTGCTATTTGAATTGATTGTGGCTGTTCGTGTTTTTGGCATAGCAAGTTATTTTGCTTCATAGTTTGTCATCATCAAAAAGGGGGAGATTGATGATCTACAAACGGACGTGTCCTTATTTTGATGATGACAAAAGTGGTTTAACCACTTAACCTGAGCTGTTCAGGGCTACTATTATATTTGCTGGAAGCAGAGCTTTCAGACGAATTACACCGTCCGACAACACTATATATCTCGGACGCACAAGATCGTCCAAATTGGATTACCACGGACACAATTCACCATCCGAACGATCAGGCAGAGAGCAAGTTTTTGGAGCACCTACAACGGATGCACAAGCTCGTCCGAAGGAATTTTCTTCTAACGTATTTTTTCGTCCGAAAGAGTGAGGCAGAATCAAGAGTTTTAAGCAACTTGCAACGGATGCATCTAATTGTCCGAAAGAAGCTTACATCGGACGAAGCTAACTGTCCAAAAGAAAAACATTCCCAGTTGAGCATTAAACCTTTCGAACACATTACACCATCCGATGTATGAACTTCTCAAACATACCTGGTTCGGACGATGGAATGGAACCAAGCTCGGCCGTCCAAACGATATCCTCTACTTCCTGATATTTTCCATCGAGAACGGACGATGGATCGGACGCATAACAATCATATCGGATGTCTGAAACCTATAACGACTAGTTTTTGACCATTTATTATTTAGCCATTACGAGGTAGTTAGAACCCAATTTATTGCACCTATAAATACCAATTCCTTTGTATAATGAAAGAGTATCTTACACAATGAAAACAAGCAAGTAGAAAAGCAATTTGAGTACAAATTAGCTCTTGAGCAATATTGTATTAGTGTGTACTTCAGAGGGCTATTCAAAAATATTGAGTGGAGTGATAATCTTGTACAAAAGTGAGGTTTAGAGTAAAATCCTTGGCTCAACTAAAGGGATTTAGTGTGAGCAAGGATTATGCTACTTTGTACACATTTTGGAGTATTGTCTCACCAAATTTGACAGAGCATCTTAGTGGATTACTACTTTGAGCTTGCTAGCTTAGAAGTCTTGTTTGTTTAATCTCTCTCTCTCTTTATTTATTCTATACTTCTTAAGCTTAATTCATTTTATTTTATAAACTGTCTCTATCAAATTATTTTTTTGTACAAAAGATTTTATAAGTGCAAATTTTGCAAAGAAACTTTTTAAGAAACTCAAATCACCCCCCTTTTAGGTTGCTTTGGGGCAACACTAATAACTAAATATTTACGAGGAAGGCTTATACAAATAAAAAATGCACACAATTATATCAGAACACTTAATTAAACACCAAAAAGACGGGTTAAACTAATCAAAAGCTATACTTTAAAAGTATAATAACTCTAGTTTACCAGAGTTATCATTCACCTACATATTACATGACCCCTTGTGTTTTGTCCATAGTCTGCAATTGAAATAGATGGGGTCGCCCTCAGACTGCTGGTGACTATTCCTGACCAATCCTTGATGCAATTTCTTCTATTCATTTCCTCAAATTTGATATTTTCAACCCTACAATATAAAATGAAAAGCAATCAATCACCAATTTCAATCTTTTTACTCCACTCAAGTAAAAATTAAAATTAAAACTGGAACATAAGGAAATTAAACTATTGAGTATAATACTTGGGTTGCCTCCTAAGAAGCACTTCTTTAAAGTCATTAGCTTGAATTTATTCTTTCGTGGCTATTTAGACAACAAAGTGGACTTTTTCAAGTCCATTATCAGTGACGCCGCCGTGGTAGACCTTCAATCTATTCCCGTTCAGTTTAAATGTTGATTTTGCCCATTCAAAGCGTCTAGGTGGAAGGATCTTTGTAAACCTCCTACTGTTATGGCTAATTAGAATATGGTTTGTGAGCTTATTAGTAATAGCTTAGATATCTAGGGCAATGTAGTTAAGGTTTGGGAGATGCCTGTCACTTTACGAAGGAGATAGATAACGAACTCTATCATTTACCCACTAATCCAAACAACTAGTTTAATGAATTTTTAGAGGGAGAGATATATTATGACGAAGTAGCCAGTATGTTGATTGATGGTTGGGGAATTTGGGAGATGGAGGATGGACAGTGCAACTGGATTTGCCTTAAATATTTGAATTTGAAGGCTAGAGCATGCATCATGCAGTTTATTTGTCCATACGTATTACCTACTTCACACGCCACTGATGTTAATCTTGAGTTGGCCTTGTTTGATTTTTGCTATTATGGAGGGTTTGACTATTGATGTTGGACAGAAGATCTAGCAAGAGATTTTGTGGAATGGGAATCGAAGGCACAAGACACATCTTTTTTCAAATCTAATTAGTCAATTGTGTCAATATGCATGTTTGGAGATTGTTACTATGAAGAATTATGATGTTCGAGGGCCAATTGACTATAAAGTTCTTTAAGTGATTGTGATACAATATAAGGTAGTCACGATAATAGTGCAATCTAAAGTGAGGGGCGAGCAGGTAGTTGATGAGGTTCCGAATGTGCTAGAAGATATACCTTGTGAACCACTACTCGTACCTCCACCTCGACCTATGATTGACTTTGGTTTTTATCAACCCCTCAATAGCGAGACACAGCAGGAGCTCCTGATCCATCATAGTCAATGTTTCGACGAGATAAGAAGGAAGATGGCAATTTATTGGCATCACATCTTAGCAATTTAGGAAATTTTGACATGACCTATTGGCCTCAAACAACTCTGCCACAAGAGTGGCATTATAGGCTACCTAATGATGTTGAAAGGCAAGGACCATGGATAAGAAAAAGGAGGAGAAAAACTAGACCATCTGGGATGGCAGGAGATTAACCACTTTCCACATCCGTGTCAAGGCGTGGAATAAAATGCAATTTGGTGTTATATTTAATAAGGTCAAAATTATTGAGGAGGAGGCTCAAAGAATAGAACTTTTGGGGTTGTAGAATGGTAGTCTGCAAGATCAAGTGCAATTTGTTCAAGCTAATTTGTTCATGTTTGGCTGATGAAAAAAAATTTTGGAAGCAAAAATTAGGAGTAAGTGGCTTAAGGAGAGGGACCAAAATTCCAAGTTTTTCCATGCTCAATTTCAATCTAAAAGAAATAACCATTGCATAAGGACTAAGGGATAAGATTGTTCTTAGAAAGATTATTATGTAGAACACATTTAGAAGTAGGATGTTGATATTTTTCAACAGTTGTAAACAGGTAAAAACACTCAAGATATTGGTGGCTTCTTGGATTCAATTCCTAGATTGGTAAATGAAGCAGACAATATAAGATTGATAAAAGTCCCAAGTATGTTGGAATTCGAGGAAGTTGTTCACTCTCTGAAGGCTAATAGTGATCCAACTGTTGATACCTTTAATGGAGCATTTTTTGTTTCCTTTTGGGTTACTATTACTAAAGATTTGTCGAGGGCAGCTCAGGATTTTTTGTCTAAATAGTCTTTACCTAAGGTTATTTCCAGTATCTTATTATTCCTTATTCCAACGAAAGGCAGTCCGTCTACTTTTGTAGATTTTATATTAGTTAGCTTTTGTTCGTTTGCCAACAACGTATTCGCTAAAATCATGGCTAATAGGTTAAGGAGTAAGACATGTGCTGATGGTATTGCTATTGGATTCTTCAAGTCTTCTAGAGGAGTAAGACATGGTGATCCTTTGTGCTCCTACATTGTCCATTATAGTTGTTGAGAATTTCTCTAGAGGTCTAAACTCTATTTTTCATTTAAAAAATGCTAAGTATTTCTTTACTAGTGGGAACTATGCTCATATAACTCATCTGTCTTATGCTAATGATGTAATAAATTTTTTGTGTGCTTGGAAAGTTCCTTGAAGAATGTGATGTATTTCATTCATTATTATGAATCTATCTCTGGCCAACTTGTTAATAAATCTAAAAGCAACTTCATTGTTTCATCCAAAATGCAAGCTGCTTGGGTCAGAGACATTGCTAACAGGACTCATACTAAGGTTAAGGATTAGGAAAACTTCAGTGTTTTACAAGGAAGGTTTTGCCTTTTATTTATTTGGGCTGTCCTATTCACAAGGGGAGAAAGACGAAGGATATGTTTCCGCAAATGATACTAAGGTTAGACAACAAATTGCTGCATGGACATCAAGAATTTTATCTCCCAAAGGAAGACTAATACTAAAGAAACATGTAGTATTTATAATTCAATTCCATTTTACCAATTGGCAAAACTGGATTCTCCAAGTCAGGTGTTAAAGATTTGGAACTACATTTAGCAGATTTCTTTTCGGGAAAATCTGATTTTGTAAAGAGGCTTCACTGGGTTTCTTGGAAGGTAATTTTTTTCCATATTCGGGAATTTGGTTTGGGAATCAATATGTTAGAGGAAGTCGTTCAAGGATTTTCTATAAAGTTATGGTTGTGTTTCAGAGCAAGGAAGTCCATTTGGAGAAGGTTCATATCATCAGAGTATGCTTATTCTGTGTTTCTTCCAATTTGTAGTCAAATTAGAAGGGTAGCGTCACCGACAAGAAAGAGGATGCTATCAGTTAAATTAATAGCTTAGGAATATGTGTTTACTGTTGTAAAAGGAAGTTCATCCTTTTTGTGGATTGATAATTTGCATGGAAGTCGAGCATTTGCTAGATGAGGATGAGTTTCCTAGTAAGAATTTTCTATTGCATGAGGTTGGGAATAGTTAAGGGAACGTGATGTTCTATTTAGCACGCCAACCTTACTTTTCCAATCATTCACTTAAGGAATAAGATTGTTAATCTTATGGATGAAGATCATTTAGCATGGACCTTATCATCTCTGGCTCATTCTGAGTTTCTTTAGCTATTCAGCTTGTTGGAAATACTCAGGTAGTTTTTTTTTCTAGGAGAATGATTTGGGATACTAAGTTACCAACTAAAATTTCAATTTTGATGTGGAAATTTCTGAATACTACATTACCGATGGAGAATGTACGGAGGAAAAAGGGCTTTCATTTGGCTACCAAATGTCAATCTTGGGCAGCTGAAGAGTCTATAGATCACGTGTTCTTCAATTGCTGTTTTTATTAGCATATATGGAGTTGTTTCCAGCATATTTTACAAGATCACTTGAATGGTAAATCATTACAACAATTCTTAAATGCTTGGTGGTTGAATGCAACTATTAAATCCCTTAAAGGGGAAATGTTTAAGCTATTACCTAGTGTCATCAACAAGCTGGGAATTACAAAAGGTTAGAAGTAAATATTTCTTTGATAATTTGAGTAGCAGTCTTGTAAATTAAGTGATAGCAATTAAGAATTTCATGTATTCATTGTCCCAGGTTTTTCCTTTCCATTTCACTTGTAAATCTGATATGATGATGTCAGACACCGGCATAAGGATTTCAAGAAGAACTGATGTCTCTCAACTCATCAAGCTGGTTAGTTGGATAGCTCCATCTACTGGACTTTTCAAGCTTAACACTGGTAGGGCTTGCAAGGGCAATCCAGGAGAAACTATGAGAGTAGGGTATTAAGAGATTGTAATAGAAAGATTAATTTTGTCTTCTCTTCATATTATGGCAGTTCACATATAAATTAGTTTGCTTAAGCAAAGGCACTTGTGGAGGCTTTACAAATTTGTCAAAGGATGAAGGCAAATAATGCTACAATAGAACTTGATTCCAAGATGCTTATGTATATCATTCAAGGTGCTTGCCAAATTCCTTGGAGATCTACTTGACAATTTAATTCAACAACCATGAAGAATATTCCAACAATATCAACCACAAATCAACATGTATTCAAGGAGGGCAATTACTTAGATGATTTTCTTGCTAATGTACATTACAATGAAAATATAATGCTATTCATGATGTAATGTCTTTACGTAGATTAGTTAAATGAATTGCTAGATTAGATAGAATGCATTGTCTGCATATTAGGGTTTTGCACGAATATTTTTCTATAGATCCTGTTATGTACTCTTCGATGGAAGGTTTTGAAATGTCTCTTCATGTAACTTTTTAAACCTATTAATAAATAGTAACTGAACCCTACCAAGGAATTGGTGGTTTTAACCAAAAAAAAAAAAGTATAATAGACTATGAAAGCTCAATTGTCAACTACAATGTGTGACTAGACATATGGTTGGAACAAAAGTTAATGGTGACTAATAAATAATTTATTTTGGTGCTTTGAGGTTTAATCTAGGACTTAACACTCGTAAGTTGGGTTATCCTGCCTAAAATTTAAATTTAGAAATCTAAATGGTCTATATTTGGAATAGTAGTAAATAATGGTTGTGGTATAAGATATCACAATCCTTTTGTAATAGTGATACCACCGGAACGGGAAAAACTAGGGATTGAATTTATTGGAAACTAGAAATCCATACTTTTACAGTGCAAGAAAAATCTAGCATATATTAGGCCTTCAATCAATATTGGGTCTAGCTTTGAGCAGTAAAATTCTATTTAGTAGGTTATTATAGTTGGTGTAGTTATGGAATTTGAGAATTCTCATGCAAAACTTTGCCAAACGGTATTGTGAGAAAGCAATTTTTTAAAGTAGTGAAGTTTGTGATGCCCCACATTATGGGCTCAAACTTAAGGATAATTTTTCTTTTGAGATTTGGCAATTTTGGAAACAAATTACAAGGTTCTTTTAGAGATATATCACTTAAAGTAACTTAGCAACTTAATAACTAGTTATGACGAAAATTATTTTATTAACAACCTTGCTTGTTAATAAAATAAAGGATATGAGAAAAAAATGAAAAGAAAGGAATAGAAATCACTTAAAGAATTGATTAGAACAAAATAAATGTTAACAATGATAAGAATAAATTATGTACTGAACAATGATTAGTAGCAAAACTCTTCACTTTTGTAACTAAAATGGAAGTAAGTAAATTAATAATGAGGTTACAACTTTTCTTAATCTTCTCAATTAACAATGGATGAAGAAATAGTTTAAGATGGATATTGACTATGAAAAATTAATGAAAGGAGGCAAAAAAAAAAGTGAAGGATGTTAGATAGGAAATGGTTAGGAAACTTCTATACCATAACTGAAAAGGATTAAGATATGTACAAAATTATTAGGAAGAGATAAGCATTGAAATTATTGTGAATAAGGTACAAACTTTTTTTTTTTTTTTTTTTTAGTTATTAGATGTAGGAAAGTATATTTATTCATAGTATGGAATAGCAGAGAGATTCAAAGCTTTGTATTAGATAAAAAAAAATTAATAGAAATTGAAGATGCGTTTGTTTGCTATAAATAAGGTGATTAATGAAATAATAATTAGGGGAATTTTGGATGGTTTATCTTCCCTCATCAATGAATCTTAACAAATCAACCACTATAAGAGCAGATCAGAACTTGTAAAGAGAAACATTAGAGAATTAATAAGTTTTGAGAAAATTACATGAGCCGGAGATAGAAAAAGAATGTAGTGCAGGTCTTGTTTCACGTGGCAATTAACTAGAGGTGTGTACTCATTTAGAAAAATGTATCTGTAATTACATGTATTATGCAAATGAATTTTGCAAAAAATATTCTAGAAAATCATATTTTTGAAAACTGGAAGCACACGCTTTGAGAAAACTGATGTTTGTAATATGTGATTGAGAACTACTTACTTTTACTTT
This sequence comes from Cinchona pubescens, assembly GCA_025175665.1. Taxonomy (NCBI): domain Eukaryota; kingdom Viridiplantae; phylum Streptophyta; class Magnoliopsida; order Gentianales; family Rubiaceae; genus Cinchona; species Cinchona pubescens. The sequence goes on from JANKKI010000003.1 coordinate 3,228,502, forward strand.
TCTTTACATAATATATGGCTTTATGCAATCTTGTTTTGTTTGAAATTGGAAAACTTTGACTTTTAAAGTCCTTATCAAACTCTTGAAAAATCAGTTGATCATTTAGCCAAGTTTTAAACTTCTTCATTTACATTCAGGTTAACTCTCTTAAGATACTTTATTAATAGGAAAAACATCTTCAAGATAGACTAAACTTTTATGAAAATCTATTTTTGAGTCAGATTTTTAATTTTCAGCTGTTTGCTTTATTGCAAATTTTGCATTTGTTTTGTGAACTCAGAAATAAATTTCAGGGGAGTCTGTGAACCCATCTTTACTAGAGAGGTTTTAGGCCCTATCATGTGCTAACTTATGAAAATTTGGGCTAACGACAAGTAATAAGTTCGTCATGATTATCATTCTAAAAGATTAGTAGGATTGGTTGTATATTGTCAGAAACGGTTAGGCAAAATTTTGTGGGGATATTCTAGATATCCCAATCTGTTGTCGGCTGCCTTTTAGACAAACTTGGTGAGTTGACATTGTTTAAATTCCTGCACAAAATCATTAAGGGGTATAAGGTTGGTATATGAGTTGCAGTTGGCTTTGTCGACTATTTGCTTAAGTTGGTTGGTGCTTTTCAAGATGCAAAACAAGCTACCAAAATAAAAACCTTCACCTAATCAACACCTTCACTCTCGCAAGTATACGAGTTAGGTGTGTAGGCTAGTGGTAAGTGGGTATCATTCCTACTAGGATTGGGCTGGTGATTACTAGGGTTGTTGTATCCTTATATTAAGAAATAAGTAAAGATGATCACTAAACTATACTCTAGAGAATTACAAGAAGACATCATAACACTTAAAGAATACTTAGATTACAATGCAAGATAACTAAAGAGCAACTAAGAACAAAATCAAAGTAGTAATTAAAGATAATTCCACTAAAGCATATAAATAGATTAAAAAGGGCTGACTAATCTACCACATAAAAGGGCAAAGAAGACTGGGGATACTGTAGGCAAATAAAGTTTAATCTAAGAAAGCAAGAAAGTGGTAAGGTACGTAAGCAATTTAAGTAATCAACAAGCAATCAAAGTAATCCACTACCAAACTAGGAAAGCAATTAAAGTTTATACTAATGAAGCAACTGTAAATATGTTAAACTAAGATAACAAATTTAAAATCTAAACTAGGAAAGTATAATATATACTACACTACTGATGATGGGAAGGGTAAAGAGGGCATTAGAAGGAATTTACCATAAAAGGGAGATCGCACACTAGCAAGGATGTTGTTCTTCATTCTTTACTATTTTTGGAAATTTATCGAAATGGAAGAAGACTAGGGTTAAGCTATGATTAGGTTATAAAATCTACATACAATGAAAACCCTCTACTAATAATAGCTTTAAAACCAAGAAAAACATGATTTAAACAATGATCTACTACTTTCATCAAAGATTTGCACTAAATCTTGAAAATAGCTAGAACTTGAAATGAAACTAAAGTGCAAGAACACGATAAGAAAATTGACAAAAGTGATATCAAATTAAAGCTAATGAAAAGACAAATAAATTAAAAGCAAAAGATTGAGTTTTTACAACTAGATTAAAGATAAAAATTTGAGTTTTAGTAGAAGATAAACAAAGGATAGATTATGATAAAACTAGACTACACTACACTAATGAAGGGTGCACTAAACTACATCTACTACTTTGTTTTTGGTGTAGGATTCCAGGGTACTTAAAAAAACCGTTGATCAAATGGCTAGTTTGACTTAGTTGATCGCAGTCAACTTTCCTTCTGTACAAATTTATTGGCCATAGTTGTTGGCTAGTTCTTCATAGTTGCTTGATGACCGTGGTTAATAAACTTGTGTCTTGAATTCCTTGACTGTGGTTACTGACACCTGAGGCTGAAGGAGCATTGACCACAGTTAATGAAGTTCCTTCCTTGTAATTTTGATCGCGGTTAATGAGGCAGGAACTCTTGAGTTTGATCTTCAAATTGTGTGCAATTAAGTCCTTGCCCTTGGCTTCTTCCACTCCAACTTGCCATCAAATATTCAATTATTCCCTACAAGAATACACCAAAAATTACTAAGTCAAAACACACATGAAATACTTATTCGTCAATTTAGTCCAATATTGTGCATAATTACTACCTAAAAGTCCTAAAATTACTCTAAGGTATTAGAAATCACTAATAAGCACAATTTATGAACAAAAACACATAAAACCAATCCTAATGGGACTAACTTGGACGAAATTGCATTGGAATTAAAGGCCAAATAACTGTATGTGATAGAGTTATCACACTCAAAACTTAGTAGAGTTTGGCTAGTTCCGAGCAAAGCAAGAGAGACAAAGAACTAAGCACACTATCAATTGAAATGAAAGTGAATTGACATGTTGAACTTGAAAGCATTTAAACATGCACAAATGAAGTTTTAACTCAACAAACTATATATATTCAACCACTTGAATAATTTGGAAAAGGTAAAGCTTGTTCCAAATGCACGTCTCACGTTGACAAGCGAAGTATTGAGAGAATGCGAATCAATTCCAAGTTGATCGATAGTAAACATATCAAATTTATTAAAAATCGGCTTCAAGTGTAGAAAGGTCACTAAGACTTGCTTTAACAAGCACTAAGATGTGAGTGAAGGTATATGCAAGGATATTTATGGATCGTAAGACTTAGCTAAGAATACTAACCAAAGTATTGTAAGTAGGCGAGGGTTAAGGGTAGGTTAAATTTGGATAAAAGTGACTCAATTTGATTTTGTCAATCATAACAAACTTTCGGACCTATTCCCATGAAAATAATCCCCCTAAATGACATTTTTCAACCAATTTCCTCTTGAAGTACTGGATGAACTAAGTTTACGTCTAAGGAGATATTTTTGAGTATCCTTTAATACAAATTATATACAACATTATAGAAAGTAGATAAATTAGGAAAGGATTTCAGTTTTTTAAATATCAAAGTCGAAACAAATTGAAGATTACAGGGTAATAAGAAGTTACATCCAACTACATAAAGGAAATTGAGAGAAGACTAAAGCATTTAGACTCCAATTTCCTACATTTGTGTAAAAATTAATTTCATTCCACCATATCGCTTGAACTTCACATTTTAGGTCCTAAAATAACCGAGGTGATGGACGAAGAGACAAAGTGTATTGTAAATAATGAAAGGGAACGGATGAATTGTGTTGTTGTCTAAGAATCAAGATTTAAAGGCTCAAAAGGGGATACTAGGGATACAATTGATTTTCGGGTAGGCTTTTTGGTTCAAATAGTCCAAGAAAACGCTTAGATCATTTTCAAAATCCAACTATTTTGTGAATTGGGAATTCACACTACCACAACTAATGTCCAAAATGAAATCTTTCTAGCCCACCAAACATCCCATGATGTAATTCATGCAAAATGACCAAGGATGCTTAAATCATTTCTCTCTACATTATCAACCTCTTCCACGCACAACACATTTAAATCCCATCACCAATAAAGTGAATGTGGCATTCAACCAATACTTGCAGTCAAAATAGAGCTTAGTATCCAAAACTAGCAAGAAAAATATTTTTGCATACAAGAGGTCAAATAATCGGTAAATATTAAAGAATTGAAGTTAATTATGCACATGTATGTCAACCAAGTTCGCCAATTAATTCATCCATTACCTAAACACACATTCTAAAAAACACAATTAAATAGAAGACACCATCACACTTTGCACATTATTAAAATAATGTGTACCACTCATCCAACCGCTCACTGTTGAACACAAGAAATAAAGATAAGAAATCGGAATAGACAAACTAACGATGACTAAAATTGAATCATGCCAATGAGGCTTCAAAGATTCAACAATCCATAAAAAGCAAACATAATGTAAATAGCCAAGGGTTGACCATATTGAAATGGCCCAATAGTAACCCTTCAAAACCAAGCACTAACTACGTTAAGGGGTCAAACAAAACAATCATCCATAAACTAGACCCCTTAAACAAAAACATTATTCAAAAACCACAAAACTACTAAAGGAAAAGTAGTGGTAATTGATGTTTTTCAAACCTTATTTTGATGATGACATGAACACTTAACTCTGTAAAACAAGCTTTTGCAGGAACAGATATTTCGGAGGCACAGAACCGTCCGAACTAGGTCAAAACTCCTCGGACGCATTCGTAAGCATCGTCCGAACGAACTGACAGAAAGAATGGGATCCTACTGCCTTTCTTTCGGACGCTCAGGACCGTCCGAAACCTCTGTCGGACGAAGGATCGGACGCATGCACGGACGTCCAAACGAAGCCTCTCAACAAAACTGAAAGAAGATCGGACACTGCCTCGGACGCATTCAATCCTTCTCGGACATCCGAAACCCCAACGGCTATTTTTTGTGCATTTATTACTTAGCCGTTAGGAAGTAGTTGAAACCACTATTTATTGCTCTTATAAATAGGTGCTTTAATAACCTGAAAAAACTATCTAATACATAGAATACAAGCCTTAGAAAAGAGTAATTTGAGTGCAAATTGACTATAGTGCTTTGTTGTATTAGTGTGCAATTGTGAGGGTAATTCAACTTTGAGTGGAGTGATAATCTTGTATGAAAGTGTGGTTGTAAGTAAGATTCTTGTCTCAACTAAAAGAGTTTTAGTGTGAGCAAGAACTTCCCAACTTTGTAAAGATTATTGCTGTATGCTCACCAAGTGTGTGAAGCATTCAAGAGATTTGATACTTCAAGCTTGCTAGCTTGGAAGTATTGATTGTTTAATTTATTCTCTCTTTCCTTTATTGTTCTATTGTTTTTGTTATATCTGCATTTAATTAAAAAGCTCACTATTTTCCGAAAGTATAATTTTATTAAGAAACCTAATTCACCCCCCCTCTTAGGTTGCTTTGGGACCAACAATTGGTATCAGAGTTTGGTCTCATTATATTGCTTAAACTTCTATTGAGTAAAGAAATATGGCAACTAACAATGCTCTGTTTTTGGAGGGCCAATCCGTTACTAGGCCCCCCATGTTTAATGGGGCAAATTTTATTAGTTGGAGAGATAGAATGAATCAATTTGATAGTTTGTTGACATTGATTTGTGGTATGTTGTTGATGAACATCCATTTGAAGCATCTATCATTGATGATCACACAAATAGAAGAAGAGAAAAGACAAGGAATGAGCTCACTCCACAAGACAAGGCAAACTTGACTATTCATTGAATGCAAAAGTCATGAATGTGTTGTATAATGCCTTGGATGCAAATGAATCAACTCGTGTGAAGGGTTGCATTTCTGCTAAAAAAATATGGGATGTTTTGAAAGAGATTCATCTTAATAATCCTCGATTCATAACAAGAAATCCCTAATTGTTGACCAAGTATGAGTCCTTCAAGATGGAACCACATGAGAACATAGACAAAATGTACTGCAGGTTCAATGACATTATAAATGATCTTGAAACCTTGAGTAAGGAGTACTCTTTGGGTGAAAAAAACAGAAAAATCCTAAATGCTCTATCCAAAGAATGGGATGCCAAAACCATTGCTATAGAGGAAGCCAAGAATTTAAATTTAATGCCTATTGAATCACTAATCAATTCTCTTACATCTTATGAACTCAAGTTAAAGGCCAAGGGTATGGATGATGAAGAAGCAAGGCCAAGAAAGAGCATTGATCTAAAGACCTCTCAAGAGGAAGATGAAAATAGCTCCATCAATCTAGAAGATGAACATCTTGATGAAGGAGATCTTGCACTCATCACCAAAGGATTTCTCAAACATTACATCAACAAACGAAGAATGAGAAGAGGCGGAACTACAAACTCAAATAATTTCAAAGGGAAGTCAAGGCTTGAAATGAAGAAGCAAAATGAAAAATGCATTGAATGCGGTCAACTCGGTCATTTTGCAAATGAGTGTCCTTCTAAGAAAAAGAAGGAAGGAAGAAAACCGAGATTCAATAACTTTCAAATCACATGGGATGATTGCAACTCCGAAGGAGAAATTGAAGAAGAAATGGAGTCGGCACAAATGGCCTTTATGGCCATTGGAGATGATGAGGTAAATTCTAACTATGACTCCAACAATGAAAATGATGAAGATTATCTTGAAGCTTTCATTTTGAAATTACATGATAGCTTAAAGGAATCATATGCTAGAAATAAGAAGTTAGTTAAAAAGTCAAATGCTTTATTGAATGCTAACTCTAAACTTGTGAGTCGATGAAAACAATAGGCTATCACAAGAAAATCGTGATTTGAAGAAAAGAATGCATGTGAGATCAAAGGTCAAGGAAGAACAAGCCTCCTTGAAGAAAAGAATGCATGTGAGATCAAAGGTCAAGGAAGAACAAGCCTCCTTGAAGAAAAGAATGGATGATTTGAATGCTCTCTTAATTAGAAAGAAAGAAAATATTGTTGATATGAAAAGAAATAGAAATATAGCTATTAACAAAAATTTTGTCATGTTTAGAAGGGATGACTTATGTATTGTAAAACCAAAATCATCTTTGTATGTTAATAAAAGCATTATTTGTAGATATTGCCAACAACATGGACATGTTAAGAATATATGTTATGTCAAGAAGAACGAAAAACTTGGAATGAAAGTTGCATGGATTGAAAGCAATTTCACTAACTCAAATGGACTCAAGAAAACATGGGTACCAAAAGTTATCAATTGATTTATTGTGTAGGTACTTAACATCACCAACAATGCTAAGCTGGTTTATAGATAGTGGATGTTCAACGCACATGACGGGTGATGCTTCTCTCTTCACAAATCTCACATCCAAAAACAGTGGAAAAGTCACTTTTGGAGATAACAATAAAGCAAAATCAATCGGTATCGGTGATGTAGGTAAAAATGGTGAAACCTTGATTAAGAATGTGCTTCTTGTTGATAATTTGAACTATAATTTATTAAGTGTTAGTCAACTTTGTGACAAAAATTTATATGTATTTTTTACCAAGCATGAATGTCTTATCCTTGATAAAAATCATGTTGTCTTATTCAAGGGCACTAGGCACAATGATGTGTATGTGATTCATCTTGATAAAATTAGCAATAGCAATGTAAAATGTTTTACCGCTTCCATAGATGATCCATGGCTTTGGCATATAAGACTTTGTCATTTTAATATCGATTTGCTTGAAAAACTTGCCAAGAAAGATTTAGTAAGAGGTTTGTCAAAACTGAAATTTTTGAAAAATAAAATTTGTGATGCGATGCCAATTTGGTAAACAAGTCAAAGTTTCTTTTAAACCAAAGAATTTTGTGTCTACTCATAAACCTTTAGAATTGTTGCATTTAGACTTATTTGGACCTACTCAATATGCTAGTTTAGGTGGTTGCAAATATGCATTTGTTATCGTAGATGACTATTCTAGATTCACTTGGGTATTATTTCTTGTTCACAAAAATGAAACATTTGAAAAATTTGTAAAATTGTTTTCCAAAATTCAAAACTTATTGGATACAAAAATTATTCGTCTAAGGAGTGACAATGGTGCCGAATTTAAATTTGGGGGTTTTTCCGACTTTTGTGATCACAACGGTATCTTTCATGAGTTTTCGGTTGTTAGAGTCCATCAACAAAATGGTGTTGTTGAAAGGAAAAATAAGACTCTTCAAGAAACGGCTAGAACTATGATTAGTGAACGTGACTTACCACAATACTTTTGGGCCGAAGTGGTTAACACGGCTTGTTATGTTATGAATCGAGTTTAAATGTATATTAAGATCCTCTTTAAATAAAACTCCTTATGAACTCATATTTTGTAGAAAATCCGTTGTGAGCTATTTCAAAGTTTTTGGTTGCAAATGCTTTATTTTAAAAATCAAAGAAAATCTTGGAAAATTTGACAAAAAATCGGATGAAGGAATTTTTTTAGGATATTCTAGTGACAAGAAAGCATACCGAGTTTACAATAGAAGAACGCTTTTGATTGAAGAAATTGTGCATGTTACATTTGATGAAACTAATGATGTTATTTCAAAGAATTTATGTGAAGATGAAGATGTAGGTATTTTAAAGGAGCTCGAAAAGCTCGTTATTCATGGAAATCATCAAGAGATTACATCAAGCGTTAATGTCAACAACCATCAAATTGATGATGAAAAGAATGAGGATGCCCAAAATGATCTTCCGAAAGCTTGGAGATTCGTCTCTAGTCATCCTCAAGATTTAATCATAGGTGATCTATCCGATGGGGTAACTACTCGTTCTCATAAACCGTTACTATTTGAATAGTAATTGTGCATTACTCTCTCACATTGAACCTAAACATATAGATGTTGCTTTGAGTGATGAATCTTGGGTTAATGCTATGCAAGATGAACTTAGTCAATTTGAGAAAAATAATGTATGTACCTCCGTTGAAAGACCTTCTCATTCCGTTATTGGTACTAAATGGGTTTTTAGAAACAAATTAAATGACAAAGGTGAGATCATAAGAAACAAAGCTAGACTTGTTGCAAAAGGTTACGCTCAAGAAGAAGGTATTGACTTTGATGAAACCTTTGCACCCGTGCCTAAATTAGAATCCATTCGCATGTTTCTTGCATTTACATGTTTCAATAATTTAAAATTATTTCAAATGGATGTCAAAAATGCTTTTTAAAATGATTTTATCGACCAAGAAATTTTCGTCGAACAACCTCCGGGCTTTGAAAATAAGAATCTTCCAAATTATGTTTTCAAACTTTCCAAAGCCTTATATGGTTTGAAACAAACTCCAAAAGTCTTGATTGGTATAAAATATTAAGTGGCTTCTTGATAGAAAATGGTTTCAAAAGAGGTATAGTTGACACCACACTTTTTACAAAAATGGATTTAAAAGTATTGTTAATTGTTCAAATTTATGTTGATGATATTATTTTTGGAGCAACTAATGAAAGTTTGTGCAAGGATTTTTCACAATTAATGCAAGAAGAGTTTGAGATGAGTATGATGGGCAAGTTGCAATTTTTCCTCGGACTACAAGTTCATCAAACTAAGGAAGGAACATTTATTACATAAATCAAGTACACAAAGGAGCTGCTCAAACAATTTGGTATGGAAGATTGCAAACAAGTTGGTACGCCAATGTGTACTTCAACCAAACTTGATAAAGACGAAAAAGGTAATAGTGTTGATGAAAAACACTATAGACACATGATAGGAAGTCTACTTTAAACTGCCAGTAGACTAGATATGATGTTTGCTGTTTGTTAATGTGCTAGATTTCAATCTTGCCCTAAAGAATCACATTTGGATAGCTGTGAAAAGAATTTTTAGATATCTAAAAGGAACAACGGATTTTGGTCTGTGATATCCAAAATCCTCTACATTTGATCTGTTTAGCTATTCCATGCTGAAAAGTTTAAAGTGCTAAAGTTGATAAAAACATACCCAGTGTAATTGCTTATTTTTTGGGAAATTGTCTTGTGTCTTGGTTTAGTAAAAAACAAAATTTTATTTCTCTTTCTACGGCTGAAGCCGAATACATTGCTGCCGAAAATTGTTGTGCTCAACTTCTTTGGATGAAACATACTCTGAAAGATTTTGGTCTAATTTTTGATTGTGTTCCTATATTGTGTGACAAAACTAGTGCAATTAATCTCACAAAAAATCATGTTATGCACTCAAGAACCAAACACATTGATGTTAAGCATCATTTCATTAGAGACCTCGTTTGTAAAAAGGAAATTCGTGTTGATTTTGTGCCTACTTCAAATCAATTGGCTGATATTTTTACAAAACCCTTAGCTCTAGATCGCTTTGAATCGATCTCTTAGAAAATGTTTGGGGATTTTACAGATAAATTTGGCATTGGTTCATAGTTCGGACGCACTCCTTCGTCCGAACAACTTTTCTTTCGGACGCTCTGGATCGTCCGAAAGCATCTGTTACCTCTCGGACGCTCATATTCGTCCGAACAATATTCTTTTTTTTCCTAAACTCTCTGAAAATCTTCCGGACGAGCAGCATCGTCCGAAAGAACTTCGCACGGCTGTATCCTTCGGCAGTCCGAAATTCAGCGTTCAGGGGTTTCGGACGCACACCAAATGTTCGGCCCACCGAAAGGTACCCCTGTTTGATTAAAACCGTCCAAATTCCCCATTTCGGACTCACTCCCTCCCCCGAAAACCCTCAGGCAAAATTTTTTCTCTCCACTACCCCCTCCAAGTTTCCAATCTCTTCCAAAATTGATTGGAAAATCATCCTACCCATAGCCCTTATCACCTAAATCACATCTCATTTCCCCCATCCACCATCTCATTTCCTCAAAATCTCACCAGTCCTCAAAATTTTTCAATTTTCATTTATTCTCTTCTTTTATTACAATGGTGAAATCTAGCGGAGTTCCTCTACAGCAAATCAGGGTCGAAAAACTAAAGGGAAGGCTCTAGTACGAGGAGAATCCTCAGCCAATCCCCAAGTCTCCACCACATCTACTTTATCAAAATTTATCAATACCAAGGTATCCGAACGGTAGACATCCCTTCTAAGTAAATCTATAATCGTTCAACGTCCTGCTTCTCATAGTCTATTTGATGAATATAATCTTCCCATTATCAAATCTTGTTTTGAAAAACAAAATTGGGATCATCTTGTGCATCTTGATTTACCTGTTTATCATGACATGGTGCTGTCTCTTATACACATCTAGATGTGTATAAGAGACACCCAAAATTGTTAACACGATAAATGTTAGTGCAAAGTTGATGAAATCTCAAGATCTCTTATTAACACTAGATGTGTATAAGAGACAGTATTAAATGTCTCTTATACACAGCTTAATGTGTACCTAGAGACAGGCCGAGTGTTACAATGCACAATTAGATAGGAGAATGAGGCCTCCACCTCTGATTTTGCTATCCCTCATTCTCCTACTCCTCAACCACCTCCACTTACATCTGAACCATCTACTTCTGAACCATCTCTTTCACATATCTGTGGACTTCTCACCTCCCTAAATACTCAAGTCAGTTTCATTTCAACGTCGCACAAATCGCAAGTTAAAACGACTTGAAACTCGTCAAATGATTCTCCAAGAGGCACTCCAAAGGTCATGTGTATCCCCTTACATCATATGCGCTTTGTGGTTAGCCAATCCACAATTGTCATTTCCGATAGTGATGAACCTGAGGATGAACATACACGTGAACACAATGCAGAAGCTGCTCAAGGAGCTGCCGACGACGATGATGAAGATGTTGACGACACGTTTGACTTTATCATGCAACGTCGTACCGGAGAAGAGGATGACAGTGAAGCCACCGGTGAAGATGTTCCATCCAAACGACAAAAGACTGAAAAGCGCTCCAAAAAGCGCAATGACTCACATTAGTTCTTTTTCCCATTTTGTACTTTATTTTCAATCAAAAAGACTCCCCCTTTCAAGATTTCTTTTGGTTTTCGAATTCGTGGCTTGGTTATGTATTTACTTGACTTTAGCACTATTAAACTTTTCAGTTGGATGTATTAAACTTGTTGTAGAAAGGATCAAACTACTTGCATGATCTAAGGGGGAGTCTTTTTGATTGATTTCAAAAGGGGGAGTAGTTATATTATTGTGCTTTGATATGATTGATATGTTGATAATTGATATCCAATTATGATATATTGCAAATTGATTAGTCATATCAAATTGAGGTTTGTCATCATAAAAAAGGGAGAGATTGATATTTTCCAAACCTTATTTTGATGATGACATGAACACTTAACTCTGTAAAACAAGCTTTTACAGGAACAGATCTTTCGGACGCACAAAACCGTCCGAACTTTGTCAAAACTCCTCGGACGCATTGCATCGTCCGAACGAACTTGCAGAAAGAATTTTTTCAGGTTATTAAATCACGAGCCAGACCGTCAGAAACCTCTCGGACGAAGGACCGAAGCATGCACGGATGTCTGAACGAAGCCTCAATTGCACTAAAGAAGATCGGATGTGTATAAGATACACAATCCCTTCTCTTATACAAATCTAGATGTGTATGTTTCATCCAAAGTGCATTTATTACTAGCCGTTAGGAAGTAGTTGAAACCACTATTTATTACTCTTATAAATAGGTGATTTAATAACCTGAAAAAACTATCTAATACATAGCATACAAGCCTTAGAAAAGAGTAATTTGAGTGCAAGTTGACTATAGTGCTTTGTTGTATTAGTGTGCAATTGTGAGGGTAATTCAACTTTGAGTGGAGTGATAATCTTGTATGAAAGTGTGGTTGTAAGTAAGATTCTTGTCTCAACTAAAAGAGTTTTAGTGTGAGCAAGAACTTCCCAACTTTGTAAAGATTATTGGCTCACCAAGTGTGTGAAGCATTCAAGAGATTTGATACTTCAAGCTTGCTAGCTTGGAAGTATTGATTGTTTAATTTATTCTCTCTTTCCTTTACTGTTCTATTGTTTTTGTTATATCTGCATTTAATTAAAAAGCTCACTATATTCCGAAAGTATAATTTTATTAAGAAACCTAATTACCCCCCTCTTAGGTTGCTTGGGACCAACAGTAATTTATCACTCTCTCTCAATCAATCAATCATGAAAAGGGATGATGGGGTAAAAAACAATAAATGATAAGGGAGAAGGGGCTTGTCAATAGTATGGTGGGGTAGGGCTCAATCATCGTCCACCTCTTCTCTATCTAGCTCATCGTACATGTCATCACTAAAATCCTAAAGGTTGCCTTCCACCGCCTCTCCCTGCTTCTTCTCTACATTTATGCCTTCTCCCTCTTCTACTCTTTGTGGTACTACTTGTTGCTCGCCTTGGGCTAGGAAGAATGCTTGATCAGGTTGTGGTCCATAATGCAAGATCGGTGGAGGCCTTGGGTGGACCCATGTGTCGAGGGTTGTAGCTTTGAGAGCTTGGCTGACGAGCGTCAGATTGTTATGGATGATCATTTGACTGTAAGCCCAGTAAGCCTGCATCTCACCACACTCATGCTCTGTCTACCGCTAGGCATAGTTAGAAATGACAACTGAGGATATGCTTGAAGAGCTTGCTTTCCTTGTGCCTACTTGCATTGCCAAATAGTGCCTCCTAAACTCGTTCATCGTGTTGTGCAAGTAGGCCCCATTAATTTTTTCCAGGGCATGAACTTCTTCCCTTTAAGTGTTAATCCAGCCATCTACATTAATATAATTGGGTAACAAGGTCAAGAAGTGAAAAATACGGGTTTTGCTAACTTCAAATTTTTCAAGAAATCCAAATATATTATTTTCCCCAAATAGATGCTTGACCCTTCTAGAATCCCAAACATTAAGCTGGTCTTATCTCTCTAAACAAAGCTAAAGATGGAGGTTCCCATGATACGGCAGCAAATGTAGTACAACCAAATCTTAGGTAATAACTAAAGATGTTCTTCATGTAGACCTAAGACTTTGGTTTCAATGTAATTATATGTCCACTGACAATTGCTGCTACACAAATGTGCCCAAATTTTGTTGTAATCCAACCCAGTAAAATGCGGGTTCAACGAATCACCAAACTCCCTACCATTGAGATTTGGGACTTTCAACACAGAATTTATCTTCTTCAGTCTCAGGTCAACCTATTCCCCCCCTGACAGAAATTTTCTCGTCATCAATTCCACTCAAATTACAATGGAATTCCTTCACTAAGTTCACATACCCCTTTGGAGTTGTCTCATTAAACGCTACCCATTTCCTTTCATTTAGTAGGCGCTCAATCTCTATGCACAATCTCTCAAACGCTCCCTTACACTCGGACAAATCCAAACTTCTCTCTTGGATGACACTATGTTCAGCATGTTTTTGAAAAATGCTTGTAACTTTTGCACTAACAAACAAATGATCATCATATACGACATTACTCCCCTTCCTAGATTGGCTACCCGGGCTAGTTGTTCTCTTTGTACCAGCTAGAGCCGTGCCCACAACCTTATTCTTTCCCTCATCTCTAGCCATTTATAACAATAATTCAATCAAGAATCAACAAGAATTAGTTTTAAAGTCACCAAGCAAAACCCAAGAATTCAATCAAACACAATTAAACCAAGAACCCCAAGAAATCAACAACAATCCCAAACAAAGTCCTCAAAGCAACAAAAATCTAGCAAAATTTTAGGCTTAGAATACTTACAAAACTAGATTGAAGACTTAGAATGAAATTACCTACTGAAAGTGCGATTTGAAAAGTCCGTTGATGAGATTCTTCTTGAATAATCCTCCAACTCGCAAAGGGCTTTATTTTGGAGTGCTTGGAGGAAGAATCGGGGAATTTTGGGTGGAAGAAGGATGAAAATCATGTGAAATAGGAAGACAAGGTGGGTAGAGATGGTTGGAATTTTGCAAAATTGGGTCTTTCCAAAATTTTAGCAGTTAGAAAAAAATTATACTTTGTTAGGGAGGCACCACAGTCAATAATTTTTTAATTGAAAATTTTTTATTGCGGTTAAGGAATTGGATTAGGGTTAAAATTTGTGCTATTTACAAAATTGACTGTGGTTAATATGCCTTAGAAAATTTTTTCAAAATGGAGTGGTTGACCATGGTCAACTTTCCAGAGGCTTAGGTTCGAAATCGACCGTGTGGTAAAACATTTGGAAAACCACAGTTTAAATGACTTAGAAAAATTTTTCAATTCAAAACGCCCAAATTGTCTGTGGCTGAAAATATTTGTCCTTAAAAAGAATTACCGTGGTTATTCTTACTTAGATAATTTTCTTTCAAATCATCAAATGATTGACTGCGGTTAATAGACTACGGTCAATTTTTCAGAAGTTTAGTGGATTGTTTGACCACGAGTAAAAATTTCAATAACCACGGCTGAAAAACACTTAGAAAAAGTTGTTTTAAAAATTTAAGCTTTATTGACAGTGGTTAGTAAAAATATGCTTGGAAAACATTAACCGTGGTTGAAAAGACATTTGAAAAAAATTTCACAAAAGCTCATCAGTTGACCTCGATCATTGAGATGCGATTAACTTTCCAGACATATAAGTTGATAACTAATCGCAATTACTACTGTCAATTTGCCTAAAAAAATTTTTTCATTTCAGCTTTTCCCCAACTCATTCCTTTGTCTTTCCTATCACCAACAAACAGATGCCTGTCTACACCAATTTATAGATTTATTCCACTTGCACTTCCATCGAAACAATGTCAACCAAAAAGTAAACCATATTAACACTAAAATTAAGCTAATTCAACCTATATAAACTTAAGTAACCAAATTATAACCCAGTTAAAGCGAGAAGAAACTTTGGTTGCCTTCCAAGAAGCACTTGTTTAGAGTCATTAGTTTGACTACAACAAGACTTGATCGTTCTTGGATAAATTGAACAGTTTCCCATTCAGCCTCAATAGCTCCTCCAAAATAAGGCAACTTGAAATTGGCTTCCTTTAACTCCATCGCACCATATGAAAAAACTCGTAGCACCTTAAACGGTCCATTCCATCTTGATTTGAGGTTTCCTAGAAATAGCTTAGGACTCGAATTATATTACAACACCAAATCACTGGTTTTGAAGTCCTTCCTTAAAATGTGCTTATCATACCATGCTTTTGTTCTTTCCTTGTTTTACAACACCAAATCACTTGGCTTTTCATAAGTCCATCTTCTCTTCGAAATTTATCAAGTTCATTGAGGTCCAAAAGCCTTTTCTCACTAATTTTTTCCCAATTAAATCTGAGACTTTTGATCACCCAATAAGCCTTGTGCTCCAACTCCACTAGCAAATGACATGGCTTCCGATAAACCATCCAGCAAGTGGACATCCCTATTGGTGTCTTGAATGTGGTTACAAATGACCATAGAGCATTATCCAACTTTTTAGACCAATGCTTCCTTTAAAAGTTCTCTATTTTATCAAATATTCTTTTCAACTCTCGGTTGGACACCTCAACTTTACCAGATGTTTGAGAATGGTAAGCAAGGGCAATCTTATGCCTCACATCATACTTTAACAATAATGTCTCAAATAAGATAGTTATGCAGTTTAGGGATAACATAGTTACTAATGGAGCTTATACAGATGTAAATCGCAATGCCGTATTAGTTTACATAGTTAGGGAGTGTGATAAGGAATGTAATTTACAATTTATCATAAGTACTAGAATGAACTGTATTATCATTGACTTGGATGTGATGTGCCAATTCGGCATAAGGCTTTTTGTCATTAAAGAATGACAAAGGCTATTCGACGTTACCCATTTCAGAACCTCTACAATTTTTCACCCAAATATCTAAGGGGTTAAAAATGCTGCAGTTGTGAAAGAATACATATCAAAGTACGGCGATTACTGTGAAGAAGGAAACTTCACAGGAAGCAGAGCAAAGGGGGGATAAGAAAAAATACGCAGCTGCTCTTAATGCCGGTAATAAACAAAAGCCCTAGATATTATAAAAATTTCTCATCCTAAATCTTTCATTTTAAATAACGAGAAGATCAATTATCACTTTGATCTTCTTTTTAAACCCCCTCCAGTCCATACTAAAATCCATTCCCAGTAAAATATCACCTCCCAGATTATTACAAGAATAGGTCCATAAAAACATTAAAGAAGCGCATCTGAGACCGCACAGGCCCATTAGCCTCGTTCACGAAGGCCTATCTAGAATATACAAAACTTCCTTGACACGCGCAGTTTTAGACGGCACAACTACTATACTGCCTTTGAAGACATGCGTGAACATGACGACGAAACCCTGCATAATGTCATAGATGACGTAGCCCCACAAAACCTAAAGTAGTGGAAAAAGTTCATAGGAAGTCAATACAAATGGTATTTCAATTTAAAATATGGCAAATCCCGCATTAAAAAAGGCACGATCCCTTCTATTATCCTCTACAACCCAGGAGATTCGAACCCATTTTTTTTCTGATCCTTCGAGAAAAAGATTCATTCTCTTCATAAAAATAGGAAGTAGAACCAACTACCTCCATTATGTTGTTGCTGACAAATACCACTATTTTTGGTTGTGGCCTGGTATCAACAGCTCCAACATGCTACACCTTGGAAAGGAAGATAATAAGGGCCTGAAGGACTGAACTCTAAAGAATGCCACCTTCATTTTTGTTGAAGAAATCCTATTCACACTGCAACACCAGTAAGCGAAGCGACACAAGAATATGAGCTCGAGTCGCAATATATATGCCACTGCACGGACCATTTAAATATAGATGGTTCCAAAATCGCAGTCCTAATATTGCTACAGCCTTCAGTGCCGGCGAGGCACTTGGATGTGGAAGCTGACAAATCCCATACACGTGAAGACTCACAGGGTCTTCAAGCCCCAACAGAACTGAGTTTATCGATGTCCAGTTCCTGAGGAATTACAACAGTCGCAAATGGCTGAAGGTGGCTAGTTTCTTCTGTACATAGCATATATGGATCAGCCCGAGGATCCAGAATCCCTCCAAGATACCTATCAAATTCAACCATTTTGTACTCGAATTCCTAAATAACCTAGAAATAATCAGTGTTCATTTATAAATTACTGGTATTAAATATGTCATAGCAGTTACCACTGGAAGTTTCGCCTTTTTCGTGGTATAGGGAACATGTGAGCTGGCATACGTCTAGCCCATCCAGTTGAGTCTCTGTCCACCTATTAGATGGGCAATTTACTTGGAGATGAGGGTACTAACTATGTTTGGTAGAGGTACTTACTTAAAATCCGGATTTGAATTTTTCGGGTACTTTTTGAAGATACCAGGGGGTGCGAGGCTTCGGTTGACTGTTATTCTTAGTGGGGAAGTTTACAATGTGCACGATCTTTTAAGGAAGATTACAATGTCTGTGATGGAAACATAACCACTTTGCCTGGTAGAACAGATTAATTTGCTTCAGTCAGAAACCAGCTAGTTATTTTCAGTCTTGTCTGCAACTTCGCGTGTTAATCGCGTTCGTCCTACACTGGGTTCTGGGGGATCAGACGGGCCTGAATAATAGTCGAACCTTAGTTCTGCTAATGTCCATAAGTTAGTCCTGAGAGTAGGATAGTTAGTTGAAAATTATGTAATTGGTGACCTTTGGTGACCCTTGTAATTCATTAGTTGACAAAAAGATAGTTAAGAATAATAGAAAATTTATTAAACATTAATATATTTCCTTGTACATTGAGAAGAGGTTACCACGTGGTAATTGTTAATGACATATTTAATAGCCTTAATACATAAATCAACACTGTATATTATTCTTAAACTATTTAGGAAATTGAGTACAAAATTGTGGAATTTTATGGGTATCTTAGAGGGGTTCTGGATCCTCGGGCTGATCCATATACGCTATGTACAGAAGAAACTGGCCACTTTCAACTCCTTGCAAGTATTGTAATTCATAACAAACTGGACATCGATAATCCAGTTCTGTTGGGGCTTCAAGGCCTTAAACAGAACTTCAAGGCCTTAAGACTCTTCACATGTATGGGATTTGTCAACTTCCAAATCCATGTACCTCGCCGGCACTGAAGGCTATAGTAATCTTTGGAATGGGATTCTGGAACCATCTATATTTAAAAGGTCCGCCCAGCGGCATATATTGCGACTAGCCCTCTTGATCTTGCATCGCTTCGCTTGCCGATGTTGCAGTAGTGAATAGGCTTTTTTCAAGGAAAATGAAGGCGTTCTTCACAGTCTTGTCTTTCAAGCCCTTAATATCTTCCTTTTCAAGGTATAGATGAAGGAGTTGTTGACACCACGATTGCACCACAGGAGGATAATAGTAGGGATCCCGCCCTTTATATTGTGAAATTTGCCGTATTTTAAATTGGAGTACCAGTTGGGCTGGCTTCCTAAAAACTCTTTCCACTACTTTAGATTTTGTGGGACTATGTCATCTATGACGTTATACAAGGCCTCGTTGTCATGTTCACGCATGTCTACATGGCCGGCATAGTAGTTGTGTCATCCTAAGCTGCATGCCCAGGAAGTTTTGCCTATTCTGGATGGGCCTTCGAGAACGAGGCTATTGGGCCTGTGCGGTCTCAGATGGGATTCTTTAAAGTTTTTATGGACCCATTCTTGTAATTCATCTGGGAGTTGATATTTTACTGAGAATGGGTATTGGAATTAGATTGGATGGGGTTTAGAAAGAAGATCAAAGTGATAATTGATCTTCTCGTAATTTAAAACGAAGGATTTAGGATTAGAAAATTTTATAATATCTAGGGCTTCCTGTTTATTACCGGCATTAAGTGCAGCTGCGTATATTTCTTTATCCCCTACCCTTTGCTCTATTGCTATGAAGTTTCCCTCTCCACAGTCTATGTATTCTTTCATTGTGGCGGCCTTTTTAGCCCATTGGATATTTGGGTGAAAAATTGCAGAGGTTCTGGAATGGGTAAGGTCGCATAGTTTTTGATTTTGGGTTTTGAATTTATACGGGAATTGAAGAACACAGTGCAGGTAGGGAGTACCGTCTTCGTGGAATTCCTGTGCAATTCTGATGTAATTTGGTGGTCGAGCAGTGAATAGGATTTTAAGTTTCACGAGGATTTCTTCTCTGGGTATGGAGCAATAGGGATAAGTGAGGAAGATGTTCTTATTTTGCAGACGGAACGAAGAATGTCGTGGCATATTTGTAAATATGAGGCTACCTCTCTTGAAGGGAGCCTCCCAAACTCTATGCCATATATAAGGAGCGAGGGAGGCAATTAAACAGTATAGGGGTAGAAAAGGCCTTGTAATATTACCAAGGCCCCTTCCCCCACTGCGTGTCAACAACTGATTGGTTCAAGAGTTAGAATTTGAATTGGAGTCCATGCGGATGCCCTTGGTTATTTGGGGTGTGCAATGTCCAGTTTGCCTTCCGCAAAATTGCACTGTAGCGCAAATATTGCCTACTGTACACAGGAGGGACAGAGGGTCTTTCCTGTAGCGGAGAGGGAGTTAGTAGGGATTGTAGAATTCAAATTTCAAATTTTGAATTCCCAAGTGATGGTTGTGGGGCCCATAATGTGACATAAAGCTATTGTCCTTGTCTGTCCTTTTGCAGGACTATTGTTCTCTTTGACGGGAGTAATGCTAGATTCCTGGATTATCAGTGGGAGAACATAATCTTGTAATCCTTCAATTTGATCCCATTTCAGTATAGGAAAAGGAGTAAACAAGAAAATTACATTTTTGTTTAATTTAAAATTTAAAGCTAAATCAGGATACCTAATTAAAGCCCGGCTTGTCTGCATCTCTAACCACTGCAACAAAGAGAGAATCACCACAGTCATTCTTGACAACAATAGAAGGCGAAATGCATCAATTGATCAATGCAAATCGTGTAAATAGTTGTACCTAAGATTTAGGAAATTAAAGCAGTTAAGATCAATTAAAAATTAGGTTAAATAGCAGTAACATACCCAAATTGTATGTTGGCAGAAGAGCAGTCATAATAATGTGCATGTTTGATTGGGAGAGAGAGTTCAGAGACAGTGAATCAACTCTCCCTATGATTAACATTCTGCCAAAAGAGTACTGAAATAGTAGCACTAGGGTACATTCTTCACCCGATCAAGAAGTCTTTCAAAAAAATTTACAGATTTCACTAGTTTCTTAATGATGAAGTTTTTATGCATCAAAACTAAGATTCAAATTTATTTCATCCGGCTCAAATAGGTACACCAAATAAAGAACCAGTTGTTGGTTCATTGTATATGATTCAACATTCAAAACCTCTAAATCAAAATTGCTAAAAGGGAAAATTTAATATTATTCAAATTATCAAAAACACCCTAAATAATCATAACTCCAGTTCTGAAAATGAAATACCGCAGATGAGTATGATGCTACAAATTCAAATTCTGCCACACAATTCCCCTAGTCAATTAAACTAAATTTATTCATATTTACACCAAAAACCAATACATTTATAGAATAATAACTACAAAATTAGTACAATTTTTTTCAATTCAATTAAAATTCATCAGAATAAATAGGATCATGGATAAATCACCTGCTTGATGATATTAGCGGCAATGTGATAATAGTACCAACCGTGCATGTGCTCTGCATGTTCAATTGGAGCAATCCATTCATGAAGATATATACTAAAAACCAATCTGTAATGTTGGAAACCTAGAAGTGATCAAATTTAAGAGCTAGGTACTTAAGGGATTCCGTGAAAAATGAAAAATACCAGAAAATAAACATCAAACTAAAAAAGGAAAAAAAAGAACTCCAAAATGTCAGCTATTATGTGGTTCAGTTATCCAAAAACTTTCCAAATGAGATGCATAAACCCAGATTTACCATCAATGTTTCAATCCTAAACTAATAGTGTACTTAATAGACACATTGTCTACTTTTGATCTGACTCTATTTCATCAGTTCTTGAAATATTCACTTCCACTTAATCAGGAGCTGCAAGTTTGTTGACACTAGTGTCAAAACAACTTAGGAAAAGAATAGTGATAGAAGTCTTGAGTAAGAGCTTTAAGACAAATTGACTCTTGCTCACACATTATCCTTGACCATAGATTTTCACAGTAATATCACTATAGAAGCAAATCATAGCAAAAGATAATCCAAAAAGAAATACTAAAACCGTTTGATTTTGAGTGAGGTAAAACACATGTTAACGACATGGAAGCTGATCCTTATCAATCAATATTAGTCTAAATGCATTGACTGCCTCCACTTCCTTCTTATCTAGAAAAATTTTCATCAAAATCAAGGCAAATTGGCAAAGAGCAAGCTTACTACTTTTCCTCAGGGTGTGTGTGATTTTTGTTGCTCTCTTCAAAAATCAAATCTTAGTTCTCATATTTTAATCCTAGATATCTCTAAATCAAAAAGATCGTTTTCCTCTATCATCTTCCCCAACTAAAATTATTTCCAAAATTTTTAACCTAGAATAAAATTGAAAAACATAGAAAAAAATTGAAAAAAAATCTTCTAAATTTTCTCAAACTAATCAAAGATAGATCCAAAATTGATAAAGAAGATTTGCTTAAGTACATGGGATTGTTCTTTGAATTCAAAATTCAATTCTGCAATGTTGCGCGCTACATCAATGAAGGCATAGTAATTGTAAGACTTGCAAGTGTTAAATCATTCAATGTATATTGAGCAGCAACAACACTTCTGAAGAGGTTAAAAGTGAATCAAGATCACTTAAAATACATTAACTACCTTAAAAACCAGCCGTATTTACACAAAGATCAACACAGTAAATGTGATCACTTTTTCTCTCTCCAAGCCAAATCCTTCAGATTTGAAATCAACTAGATACATTTAAGTGCAAGGATGAGGATCAGAAGTCGACAAAGTCAAATTTCTTGGGCTACTTTCTAGGCAATTGTCGTAGTGTTAATCGGAGTCTCCAGTAGGTTCACCGTCGAAGGCTTCCTCTTTGTCGATCTACAAAGGTGAACAAAATTTGAGAAAAATTCCAATCTGTGGAATAAAATCCACAGAAGTCATTGAAATTTTGAGTTCAAAACCCTGAGAAACTCCTAAATTTGTTTCGAAAATCGAAACGGAGAAATGGAGAGATGAAGAGATCGAGCTAAGATAATAGAATTCAAAGTAGAAGGTGATCGGCACTTACCTCCGTTGGTCGATGGAGTTACGGCTCCGGTCACTGATGTCGAGGTCAATAAGGAAGATATGATTTTCCCTTCTCTAGGGCTGAGAGAAAATTGTGAATTGTTTTTGACATGCTTCTCAGAAAGGTCTAAAATGGACAAGTTTAGTACATTGTCGTTTTGTTACTGGTTAAATTTTTTTAAAAATATATCTAAAAAAACAACGTCATTTTATAACAGATACGTTGAAAAAGTGTTTTAAATTTATTACGAAACGACAATTAGATTGTCTAGTTGAATTGCAATACTGTTATTTTGTACCGCAAGAAAAGTGTCATAAAAAGCCAACATTGTTATAGCGATGAGAGCATATCAAATCAAATTCAAAAGTAACATAGTATATAATGGGAGAATAAAGTGTCAAGTTGTAGTTAATGTAAGAGTTAGCCATGTCAGTGAGTGGAATATGAAGATTTATTGCTACATCCCTGTTAGCCATTGATGTTTTCTTGTATTAGATATTTTAGCAAACAATTTAATGATACATGGAATTTTATCTAATTCATTTACAAAGACACAAATCTGACTCATTTACCAACACTCCACAAATCAGAAGTAGCAATTTTAGATCCTTTTGTATCCTTATATTGGTGTGAACATACTTTTTTATTTTTTTATTTTTTTTGGCCACTTCAAGCCCCAAGAAGACTCTTTTCAGTGTATACAGCCGAAGCTGAATAGAATAACAGCAAATGATGGAATAAAAGTGATAACATTATAAAAGGATTTATGCTTGTGTATTTATGTGTACATTTACATTAAAAAGGCCATCTGAGGTCTAGTCATGCCTTACACTACATCTAATTAATACGAGAAAGATTGACTCATTTTCCTTCGGAAATGAGTCATTTGCAGCCTAAGTAATGAACTATTTGGACTTACCACTGGATGAGAATGGCTTCCCGAACAAAGTGAAAATGTAGGAGTTTGGTGGTATTGAAAGAAAATGCTTGACATTCATCTGTTAAAATTCATTAGATTTTATAACTTGAGCAAGTGTTAGTCTTTGTTATTTATATTTTTCATTCAATATTCATTTTTGTATAGCAAGTTATGACTGATAATATTTGTACTATTACAGAAGGATGAGATGTGGGGAAATTTTTTAGATATACAAATTTGTATGTTGTACTTTTGAATCCAAGCATCTAGATAGATTCATTTTTTTTCATATGAAGAAAACTATTATTTTTTTCAAATACTATTTTCTTTAGTGACGATATATGACAGATTTTTAAGGTTCATGGATGTGAATTTGTGATTATGGCATTTAATGAATATTTTGTATATCAATTAATTATTAATTTTTTTCAAGCAATCGATTGAAATAATTATAGTTAACTGCTATAATTAGCGTATAGAAATTGCTAGCTTAAATTACTATCCATTTTAGTGTTGCTATTATTCAACAAAAGCCCTGAATATATTACCGCACTAAAACTATGTCAAAAATGCATGACAAAATATTTGTGGCAATAGTGAATATGTGTTACAAATGTATCAAAAATATATCGCAAAACATTTGCGGTGCAATGAATTTGTTTCGTAAAATGTGTTGCAAAAAACTTTAGGACTCAGTAATATTGTGATGCAAAACTATTGCAAAAACTCTGCGACATAATAAAATTACGCCATAAATGTGCTGAAAATGTATCGCAAATTCTTGCGAAGCAACATAAAAAACTACCACTTTCTTTTGTGACTACTACATTGGTGACACAAAAATATTGCGCTGCAAAAGTGCCGACAAATGCCTTTTTGCAACAGTTTTGGACTTTTTGCGATGCATTTTGTGTGTCACAAATAGGAAGTTTTGTTTTAATGAATAAAACAAATAAAATAACTAAAATAACTCAGACAAGAAAAGTAAGAAATTTAGACTTCTAACTTAGTCTAAACTATCACAAAGAAAATCTATATAGATTTTTCAAAAACAGAATACAACTGCAGATAGGAAAATCTTTTCGGATTTCCAAGTAGGTGATACAACTATACAAGAAAACAAAGAAATTCAAATTAGTATTATAATGAAATTATATCGATATTGCTGATAACCAATCTCTGCAATAGTGCCAAAAAACTTGATGCGTGTTGTATACTCACATCAAGTTATATTATTTATAAAACACCTAAATCTAACTATCAACTAGATGACACACCGCAAGCATATGGAGTCAAATAATAGCAAGTGAAAGTAGGGATCGAACCAGCAACGATTAATTGGTAATTATCGGTTATTTTTTGGAACGGTATTTGAAGGTAGTCAAATTAAGGGAAATTTCACTAGAACTAAATTCAAACACACTATGATAGCAATTTAAGTGGGTAAAGATTCGACTAGCCGATTCCCGAAGTTGAATCAATCGATTAGTCAAGCAATTAATGGGTTCAATTAGGGACTCCCTTCCAATTGAGAATCAATCCCCTGGTCCATCTCATGATTGTATTCGAATTATCAAACATGGAGTTAAAGAAATCAACTAGAAAAGATAGCATCTTGGTATGACTACTACCCTTCCCAATCAAGTCAATAAATTATTCTAGGTATCAACACTCAACTCAGGTAATTTTGTGTTAAAAGTTACTAAATTGGTTCATGAAGGGGACCCTTCTTCTCTTACCAATTCTCAAAGCATTTACTGGTACTTTCCCCATTCAACCCTCCAATCAGTTAAAGTCCATGGGAAATTGACATAATCAAACCTTAACATGACTACCTAGTGCATGAAAGTAAAGATTAATAATAAAGAAAACATTGGTAAGAAAGGGCACACTTAAACAAAGCATCTGAAAAGAAAGTAATTAACAAGACTAACAATGAATTATCATTAGGAAAGCATAAATCCACAAATCCCATGAATTACCAAATACTACTAGGAAAGCAACTAAAGAAAGCAATTAACAAAGAAATTAAACAAAACAACACTTAATTAATACTATAGAGGTATAAATTAAGAAAGCAAAATAACTAGGCAGATTGTTATATGTTTGCCTCATGGGCGTTGGTTAGTAACTTTTGCTACTTGATTGCCTTCCTTTTGCATCCTTGATGCTATTTTCTAGTTTTACAATCTGCTTAGTATAAGAAAAGTACTAGAAGAAAATAAATTGCAAAGAGAATCCCCATATTGTATTAAAAATAAGTAATCATTTTTTCTTTATCCAAAGTGACTAACTATCATGAATAGAATCCTAAATCTACCTTTATTTAAAAACTCATAAAAGAAATAACTAAGCACACCTAAGGAATTAGACTAAACTCAAAGAAGAAAGAGTTAGTTGTAGAGAGTACCTGGAACTACAACTTATCTTTGCAAAGCTCAAGCCAAATCATTCATTTAGAGGGTCACAAACATGGTAAAATCAGGCTGGTGGCCAAGAAAATCTGCAGAAAAAAGAGATTTTACAAGTCTGGAAAATTTTCCAGACAGCCAACTTTGAGCAAAAATTCCAAATGATCAAAGAGGAATTAGACTAAATTCAAAAAATAAAAGTTGTAGAGAGTACCTGGAACTACAACTTATCTTTGTAAAGCTCAAGCCAAATCATTCATTTGGAGGGTCACAAACATGGTAAAATCAGTCTGGAGGCCAAGAAAATCTTCAGAAAAAAAGAGATTTTACAAGTCTGGAAAATTTTCCAGACAGCCAACTTTGAGCAAAAATTCCAAACGATCGAAGAGAAATTAGACTAAACTCAAAGAAGAAAAGTTGTAGAGAGTACCTGGATCTACAACTTCTCTTTGTAAATCTCAATTAAAATAATTCATTTTAAGGATAAAAAACGTTATGGTAGAATCAGGCTGGTGGCCAAGAAAATCTGCAGAAAAAAAAGAGATTTTCTAAGTTTGGAAAATTTTCCAGACAGCCAACTTTGAGCAAAAATTCCAAACGATCAAATAGGAATTAGGCTAAATTAAAAGAAGAAAAGTTGTAGAGGGTACCTGGTTTACAACTTCTCTTTGTAAATCTCAAGCAAAATCGTTCATCTGGTGGGTGAAAAACGTGGTGGAAGAAGGCCATTGATTCATGTACCGGAAGCTTGGAACTGCCGAAAGCAAATTCGGCTCAAACGCACTCCAAGCCGAGCATAACCAATTCCACCACATTCCTGAGGTTGAGGTGAGTTAAATGAGCTTTTGAATCGATTGTTTTGGTGACAAAATGCTTATCTTACTATTTTTACATTATTTATGACTTAGTTTTCGTTTTTTTATTATTATTATTTTTTTAATTTCTTCTAAGTTACATTTGCATGTGTCAATAACACACCAAACTATACATTTGATTTTTTTTTGACATTTTAATATGTTTAATTACCCTTTGATTGTGAAATTACCGTTTTGCCCTTATGAGTATTAAATTGTAAATAGGCTCTGATTTTGCACATATTTTCTTATTAGTTTTTTTTGTGATGATTTGTTCTTTATATAATATTTATGCTTTTTCTTACTTGTTAAATGGCTAATCCCAAATTCTGTCCTCAAATTTTGTTTAATTGCACGACTGGACATTAAATATTTGAATCAAACTCAATTTAGTCCATGACTTAATAACTGTATCAATAATATAAAATCGGGCTAGAAGTAAACTTTGGCGTGCATGACAAAAGACTGTTTTGCCCCTTGGGAGTTAAAGGGCACTACAAGCTAAATGTGTGCAACTTTAAATTGGACCCCGGGCTAAATTTACCTGTCAATATTTTTATTTATCATTTATTTTCATTTCCTCATTAATATGTATATATTTTTATTACTTTTAAACTATCTTAAGCACACGTACGCTACAAAGTTGGCAATTATGAATACTAAAATTACAGAAAAGGGAAACGCGATAAAATCATGCAACCGGTCCAACGCCGGGTAAAGTGGGTGCCGAGGGAAATTCAAATCTATCCCAAACCTTCCCATTTTACAACAGGATTCCCGAAATCATGTTTTTTCAATTACGTGGACCAGGAGTCAATCTAGACTAGGGTTTATTTTTTTCTTTAAATTTTGATTTATTTTTGTGTCCCGGCGCACCAACACACCGGTTTGACTCCAATCCTGTGTTCCCTAGCTTAGATTATTTTTGTACAATTCATAGTCGCATTTAAAGCCCCGTTATGTAATAGTCTCATAGGTGATTCATTTAAATTGGTAATAGTAAGTAGGTAATTTATGTTTGTAATAGTAAATAAGATTTTTGCATTTAATCACCTATTTCACGAGCACCACATGGCGACGGTGCCGGCCAAAAGACGGGCCGTGCAGATTGTAATACTGCGACAGCATGTGGTGACACCACCTGGACTTTGAGAATCCGGGCACACGATTTTAACGCGTTTGTACTCTCTCAATTTTACCCCGTTCATTATAAACCGACTAATTTTTACCAATTTTTTGGTATGCTATATTACCGGCTATATGCCTCGTTTTGCGTGTCATGTGCAAAGTGTTACTTTAATTGTTCTTTTCCAATTACTTTACACTTGTTTTACCGTATTTCACCATTTTTGCTGTCTTGTGTGCTGGTTTACTGATTTTTGTGTCTCGTTTACGTGCCACATGCTATGTGTTACTTTATTTGTTCTTTTTCAATTACTTTACACTTATTTCACCGTATTTCACCATTTTTACTGTCTTGTGTGCTGGTTTACGGATTTTGGGTCTCGTTTTATGTGCCGCATGCTATGTGTTACTTTATTTGTTCTTTTCAAATTATTTTACACTTGTTTTACTATATTTCACTATGTTTGCTGTCTTGAGTACCCGTTTGCTCGATTTAGGTCTCGTTCTACGTGCCATACCCTCTCTGTCTATGGTGTGATTTGTTCTTGCTTTATTGTACATGTTTTAATAAATATTTTGCTATTATAACTGTTTGTGGTTAATTTGGGGGCAATTTTTGAGGTGTTGGGGTGCATCAAACCTTTAGAGCCAAACGCGCTAAAATGTGTGAATCTTACCGCCTCCAAGTGAACACAGCATAACACATGTCTCATTTATTGCATGTCCTATTTTTGTGGGTGTCGTTCCCACATTTCCTGTAGGAATTAAGATGATCTATCCAGATATGCGGCCGTGACACAATGTGCACGTAACGGTATCTGTGGCGATCACCTGACCACCGACGATAAGGCCCATCAGAATTGACGGATTTTATTTTTGGGCCCAAAGTCTGAAGGTTCGGGAACCAAGCCCATCAGTCTCTTATAACATCTAATTACTATAAGAGATAGTCTTAAATTGATGTAGAACTTTTTGTGGACCTTGTTTAGGACACTAAACACGAGGTGGTAGGACCCACCCATTTATCTGGCTTGTAATAGTAAATAGCTTTACAATTTTTGTTATTTAATAGTAATTAGTTCTATTTTCTGATTCGTATGATTTACTTTGGCCATGTAATTTGTATCTACTTCCCCAAGAAAGAGTAAATTTTGATTCCTACCATCGTGCATAAGCCTTAGGTAGGGTCCAGGCACAGTTGCCAGACCCAAATAGTCTCTTACCCACCCCCGCGACATGTTTCCAAAGTTTTATCAATCCCTTGTGTGCATTTTGGCTAACCTAGCGTTGTAGGGCCACCGTAGGCTACTTACTGCATATCATTAGCCGTAGAAGGGATACCCTGTATATAGAATTGCATACCTATCCCTAGGTACATAACCTACAATGGGATTTGCAAGCTTGTGTGTTCATTTTATAAAGGCTCTGAAGGGGTACAAGCCTCAGGTAAGGCTAACATGTATTTCATCCAGATGAGTTCCGCTCGAGTAATTGGAAAGGCAACCAAAGTGCCCTATTTGCTACAGGAGTGGAAATGAAGATAGCTCTAGATAAGCACAGGCAAGCTTACAAAAGACTTCAACAACAGCAATCCTATACAATATTCGAGAGCAGGAATACAACCGAAAGAGGGCATGCACCGAGATGGCAGATGATCTGGGACACCTAATGCACAATGGGGCTGCTGAATCAGCACGTAGCAAGCTTCTGCGAGGAGCAAAAAATGAAGATACAAGCTCTCGTGCATGCCCTCTTGCGGTTGTATTCCTGTCTCAATATAGGATTGCTGTTGCCCTTCTTAGATAAGCCTGTCTCTTATACACATCTAGATGTGTATAAGAGACAGGCTGTAAACTTATGATTATGTTTGTTTATATATATCTAATTTTTACAAATTTATTATGTGTCTAATATACACAACTAGATGTGTATAAGAGACAGCCCAACGCAGCCCTATTTATACCCGCTCGCATGCACAAAAACTCCGGATTTACATAAACCTAGTCTTATACACATCTAGATGTGTATAAGAGATGTGGAGGAACACTTAGTCCAATCTGATCAAAACCCAGAGATGGCAGAGTTGCGCAAACAGATGGAATCTATGATGGCTGCTGTGAAACCCAGTATTTTACTAGCCTTGTTCTTTGATCCAATGAATTTTAACTGGTTTAAAATGTTTTTCATATTATTTTTAGTCATTAAGTACTTCAACTTATTCGTTTTTCAATTCGGCAAATTTTTCGGTTTACGCGATTTCGGTTCCGGCGGGTAAACGGGTCAAATTGGACTAAGTGTAATTAATACATTGTGGTGTGTGAGTGTTGTATGATGGCTGAATTATTCAAAAGAAAAAAAAATGTTAATTTAGTAGCAAAAATTAGTTTTTGGGTTAAATAGTCAACTTGGAGACTATTTGGTCAAATGGGGAACTATTTGGGTCAACTTTGGAAGCTTTTTAAGTCTTCTTCTTGTTGTTTCTTCCTCATTTCTTCCTAGCAGCAGCCGAACTCCTCTTCTCCATTTTCCCCCAAAAATTTTCTTGGATTTCAAGTAGGAATCACTTGGAAGGTAAGATTTTATGTATTTTAGCATTTATGGCTTATGGGCTTTATGATCCAAGCTTTAATTTCAAGTTTTGTAGGATTCTTTATGGCTGAAAATAAACCTACTCTTTGCAGCCTTATATGTTATGATTTATGTATGTTATGGGTTGTTTTTAGTGTTTTGGAGGTTGGGAAGTGATTGGGGTTGATTTTTAACAACTTTCCATGGTTGGATTACAAATTTTAAGACTATGAGTTGGGGTTTTGTCTTCCATATGTGGCCTAGAGTGTTATGCTATGAATGCTTATGTCTATGCACATAATGATGTTTTAAGAGTGTTTTAAGGTTAGTTTGGATAGGAATTGAGACTTGAAACCAAGTGGAATTGATTTCCCTTCATTTTGTAAGTAAGCGGAAGTTTGGCGCAACTAGGATAATTTGGATAATTGGTTATGTTTGAAGGATCTTTAATGATCTTTTGATGGTTTTAAGTGTTTCCTTGGTAGTGGGATGGATAGGAAGCATGTTTGAATCATGCGTGTGGCTAATCGGTAAAAATTTCAGTTTGGTAGTAAAGAGGAATACTAGATGTGTATAAGAGATGTGTAATGCTAGAAAACGTTGCCCAACAGGTCTTCCTCCAATAATGACCTTAGCACAATTTCTGACCAACTTCGACAAGCAAAAACCCCAGTCAAAACACTTAGTTAACCCCTTTACTCTTTCTTGCGGGATCAGATACAAATTACATGGCCAATGTACAATCATGTCTCTTATACACATCTAGATGTGTATAAGAGACCAGGGAGGATAGCCTACTTATAGTCTAGGGAGAGGCGAAGTTTTTCAGTTTTTCTGGAAAACTGAGCTTATTATCTCCTAATCTAGCTGTAATACGAATTTGAGGGGTTAACTAAGTGTTTTGACTGGGGTTTTTGCTTGTCGAAGTTGGTCAGAAATTGTGGAAAGGTCATTTTTGACCAAAGAGCTGTTGGTGTCGTTTTCTATCGTTTCGCGTCGTTTTCGCTTCCCTAGTCATTCTTTAACTTCTACATCTCTTCTAAGAGTCCTCTTATATCTGTTTTAGGTACCACGCCACCTACCGTCGGCGATCGCGTTCAGTGATCATTTGTGCAGTTTTTATGCTTTGATAGGTGGGTAACATAGACCCTCTTCCACTTGTATTTTGTTTAACGACTTTCGAAATATGTTTGGATGGACTTTAGAATGTGTATGATGTTTGGAACTGCACTTTTACCAAGTTTTGGAACTATTACATATGAAATCGGGACCAAGCTATTTTATGTTAATCAAATGATATGTTTGCAAACTCTTTTGGTATGAAAGCATTTTATGACTGTTTTGGCTCATAGGTGACCTAGGTATATAATTTTAGATGTGTTTGGAAATGTTTGAATTGTGGAGAACCGGTTCTATAGTCATCCATGGGACGCCATGGTGACTGCTATGACTGTTATGAACTATTTGATCGGGGTCTTGTCTTTGGGATAACTTGACCTCCCAGTCAGACTAGTAGGTGTGATAGATTACTAGATCTGACTAGTACTGTAGGTCATACCTTTGAGCCTAAAAGATACTCATGCTATTTTATTATATTCCGGATTGAAACTGTACTTGGATTTGTTCGATTCACCATTGCATTAGATAGGTTTTGTATTGATGAACTTTGTTTTTGTTGTAGCATCTTTTGTACTAAGAAGGAATTTTGTAATTCGTATTTTTGTGTAAAAATTGAAATATTCGGTTTTATAGTTAAGAAATGGTTTGATGGTTCTATTACATTGCGGTTAAGTTTGTTGCTCTGTTCGTTTGTGCCTTGCGCTTTGGACCGGTGTGCCATTAGCGCGGCTTGTTACGGTCCCGTTTTTGGGGCGTGACAGCTGCTATGGCCAGTATGTACCAAGAAATGCAATGGTACAGGCAAACTTATGGGCCTCACCCCGCCAATCAGGAGATGCTACCCCCTCATATTCCTAATCCCGGCATGGGGATGCCGCTACCCCTACCACCACAGAATCGACCTCCTCCAACTCCAGTGCCACCACTGACAGATCCAATTTGACAACCACCACCTCCTCTTGAGTTGGAGTATACCCTAGGAGGAGAAGCTGAATTAATGCCACCACCGCCTCCTGTACCGGCTGTCAATGATGCCCTATTGAAAAGAATGGAGCGGTTTGATAGTTTCATGAAGCAGCAACAGGGGACAGATAAATTTGGAGCTATCGACTACCAAGATTTATGTCTATTCCCCGAACGGTGCAATTACCGCCAAAATTTTAAGATCCCAGAATTTCCAAAGTACAATGGCACTGGAGATCCGGTAGCTCACCTTAAAATGTTCTGCAACCTGCTGGGGAATCTGACAAGTGACCCTCGGATAGCAATGAGGGTATTTTCCAGAAGCTTGGAAGGAGATGTGCTATCCTGGTATTTAATGCTTGATCCCAAAAAATTGTAGGATTGAATGGACTTGGCAAATGCTTTTGTGAAACAGTATGAGTTTAACCGCGACCTGGAGCCGGACCGTTTTGCTCTGATGAACGTAAAGAAGAAGCCCTAAGAGGATTACCGTGAGTATGTGAAAAGATGGAGGGCGTTAGCTGCCAGAGTGAGCCCACCTATGACTGAGACTGAGATGGTCAAACTTTTTATTGATGCGCAAGAACCTCCTTACTATGAAAAGTTGACCTGGTCTATTGGCAAGTCATTTTCAGAAATCATCCAACAAGCAGAGACTGTTGAAAGGGGCTTGAAAAGCGGAAAAATTATTGACATGACTCTTTGGTCACGGCCTTCAAACTTTAGATAGAGTCCATGCAGGGGAGCACGTCTGTGGCTAAGAAACCCCTGAGCAAGAAGGTTGACAAGAAAGAAGAGGAAGTGACTTTTATTTTCAACCAACCCAACCGCCAACCACCACGCAACTTCCATCAATACCAAAGACCTAACCCACAACCCTTTTATCCACCACCTCCACTACCACCTCAATACTACCCTCAACCCGTATACCAAACACAAGTACAAATGCCCGTGCCTAATCCACAGCTCCCATATTATAATCCAAGACCACAACCCCCAAACAATCAAAGATCCAACCAGCCAAACAAATTCCCTTCACCAAACTCCAACCACGCCAGACCACATGGCACACCACCCCGCAATTTTACCAATCTAGGACAGCCTATTGAGCAACTATATGAGTGGTTGAGATCAGCAGGGAGATTGAATCCCATAGCTCATCCTCAGTATCCGGAGAGAGTTCCGGATAGGTTTGACGCCAATGCCCACTGTGCTGCTATCATTCTGGAGCCCCAGGGCATTCCACGGCTAATTGTTGGACGTTGAACAACAAGGTGCAGGATATGATCGATGCACGTGAGATTGTCATTAGGAGGCCGGAACAAAGGGCTCCTGAAGTAAACACTAATCCGCTGCCACTGCATAAGCCTCATGTTGGGATGGTTTGTATAGAAGCGGAGACGGAAGAGGAAGAAGGAGCAGTCAAAGAAGTGACAATGACTCAGACCAAACCGTTTTATTTGGATTTGGAGTCATCTGAGCCTTTTGTCATAGACATGGATCCGTTTGAGGTAGAATCCCAGGGAGCCGTTGTGATTGAACGCCAATCATTTCAAAACATAATATGCTAAAGCACAGCGGGCATTGCCGTGGAATTATCAACCCTCAGCTGTGATAGTCGGTGGAAGGCCAATTTTTGAGGAGGAAGTGTCCGCTGTCACAAGGTCAGGCCGAATCACAAATGACAACAATCTTGAGGCCGGAAAATCCAATAAAGGTAAAGAGCCCATGCAGGTTCCCCTAAGGCTGTAGCAGACAAAGATGTGGAGGACTTTATAAGATTGATCAAAAAACCTGAATTTTCAGTAGTTATAAATCACTAAGATGAGCATACAAATTTCAATGCTTAGCTTATTGACAGATAACATCTACCCTGTGCTACACAGGGAGGCAGTCTTGAAGATTTATGAGTGAGGCTCATGTGCCTCGTGATATTCCCACTGAAAAACTTGCTGGGTTAGTGGGTAGTGTGCTGGCATCAAACCAAATTTGTTTTTCTGATTATGACTTAACTTCTGAAGGGAGTGACCACAACAAGGCTCTATTCATCTCGGTTAGATGTGAGGGGTGGCATTTGCCTAGGGTCATGGTTGATAATGGGTCTTTAAATATTTGTCCTTTGAAGACATTGGATAAACTAGAAATTTCTCATGACCTGGTCAGGAATTCATCCATGGTGATTAGAGGGTTTGACGGGGCTCGAAGACAAGCCACCAGAGAGATAAACCTTATTTTTGAAGAGGGGCCAGCTTCTCATCAGATCACTTGCCAGGTTCTTCCAATTGTTGGGGTATATAATTTGCTGCTGGGACGCCCCTGGATCCATTCTGCTGGGGCTATTCCGTCATCTTTGCATCAAAGGGTTAAATTCATTTACAAGTTTAAGTGATTCTTGTATTTGCGAAGATGACCACGCCATGATGGTCAAGGAGGAAGTTGGGAGAGCGGTGACACTCGGTGCCTTTCTTAGCTTATGATGTGGTCTCTGTCGGTAGGGCACGGAGAGCGATCATTAATGAAAGCATGGGATAAGGCGAGTGTAATGATTGCAAAGGAAATGCTGCGTGGAGGATATCGCATCGGCCAAGGTTTGGGGATGAATTTGCAAGGCATAATACACCCTATTGAGCAACTAAAGCAGATGAATACATTTGGGCTCGGTTTTTGCCCGAATGCCAGGCAACTGAGGGAGATTAAGGAGCTGAAGAGAGCTGAAAAAGAAGGTCGAGCATTGCCTATGGTCATTCCACCTCTTAAGATTACTTTCCCACGTTTTCTGCCGCCATTATGGCTCCTAATACAGATGAGGCTGAAAATGAGGATCTTATCCAAGGGGTAGCCGAATTATTTGCGGGGGTAATTATTCAAGAGTAGACGGAGAAGGATGACACTGAAATGCCATTTGCTGAGATCGACCAACTGCACAATTGGACATCTGATGATCTCCCTAGTCATAGGGAGTTTCGATAAATTTGGAAGGATATTGTTTTTAGCTTTGCTCCTTTCAATTTCATCTTTGTATGTATGTTTCGTACTTCTTAAGTTGTTTTGCTTATGCCATCTAGTCAAGAAGTAGGTGCATTCACAGCATTGTATTCATGATTCATCTCATTCATCTGTTTTGGAGATGAATCTTGAAAACAATTTGATTAGTAAAGCAAGTACAATCATGATATTGCCTTCATGATTCATCTTATTCATCTGTTTGGAGGTGAATTCTGAAGACAATTAATTTTTATTGGATGGCCAATGAATGTCAAGTTTATGTTCTCTAGGATCACTTCTGTACAAATCTTCGATTAAAGAGAACTTTTTTCTTTAAGATGTTTTAGCTCATTTTGTTTTCTTTCATTTCATGCTTTATTTTCTCCCAGATGGCCCAAAATCAATGCTTTTGATCCTTCGGATACTACAGTTTATGAGGTCGATGAGTGCAATTTTGATATCACACCCGACCCTGATTTTACACAGTCTGAGAGTGGTGAGGACGAGTGTGATATTGAAAATGAATTCGGGCGACACGAGGAAAAACCAAAGCCTAACTTGGAAGAAACAGAAACGGTAAACATTGGGACAGACATGGACTCTGTCTCTTATTAAAATCAGCTAGATGTGTATAAGAGAGAGGAAAGAGATGATATAATTTTTTATTTTGTTCCAAGACGTCTTTGCCTGGTCTTATGATGATATGCCTGGCATTTCAACAGATGTCGTGGTTCACAAACTCCTCACCGATCCTAAATGCCCGCCTGTAAAACATAAGCCAAGGAAGTTTTAGCCGAAAATGAGCTTAATGACTTCAAAGAACATCATTTGCCGCTTTGGGATCCCGGATACATTGGTTACCGACAATGCCAAGAACCTGAACAATGACATGGTAGATGGTCTTTGTGCTTAATTCAAGATTAAGCATCGGAATTCCACCATCTACAGGCCAAAAATGAATGGGGCGGTTGAAGCAACTAACAAGAATCTTAAGAGAATTATTCGAAAGATGGTTGACAGTCAGCGTGATTAGCAGGAAAAGCTGCCATATGTATTGCTGGGTTATCGGACTACCATTAGGACATCTACTGGGGCAACGCCTTACTCCCTCATGTACGGAATGGAAGCTGTTTTGCCAGCGGAAGTAGAGATCCCTTCTCTACGCATTCTTATGAAAACTGAGTTAGAAGATGCAGAATGGGTGCAGCTCAGACATGAACAGCTTGCACTCATTGATGAAAGACGGCTAACAGCTGTGTGTCATGGCAAATATTATCAACGGAGGATGGCCCGAGCTTACAACAAGAAAGTCAAGCCCAGACATTTTCAGGTGGCGATCTAGTCTTGAAACGCATATTGTCAATACAGGACGAAGCAAAGGGAAAGTTTGCTCCTAACTGGCAGGGTCCATTCATTGTACAAGTTAGTATTATCAGGAGGAGCTCTTATCCTTACGGAGATGGATGGACAGGTTTTCCCCCAACTGATAAATGCAGACATGGTCAAAAGTTTTTCATCTGATTGGGCAGACTGTAAACCTTTAAGTCATTGCAGAACGTCGGATAGAATTCCACCTGTTGTTTTCTTTCCCTTTTCACCCACATCCGGACTAAATTCTTTTATATCTCTTCTCTTTATTTGCCTATCTTTCGTTTTCAATTGTGCTTTGTCCCTATCCTTTGCTGTAAAAACAAATTGGAACTGAGCTCATTTCAATGTTGGGGCAAATTGTTGTTTTGGGTGGCAAAAAAAAAACAAAAAAAACAAAAAAAAAAAAAAGTTTGAGAGGCTGACCAAAACAAATGCCCAACAAAACTCAGTTTGTTATAATAAAACTAGGGCAATTTTGACTTTGAATCTATTTCCCAAGTTCAGTCAGTTGCCTTCAAGTAAGACTCTCAGCCAAAATTGGGGCAATTCTTTTAGATAAGGGACATAACCAGTTTTCCTCAGATCACAAACCCGCTTTTCCATCCCTTGTAGCTATGTTCTTTCCAACCAACCAAAGCGCCCATCTTAAACTGGGGCAAGTTTTTGTTAAGATAATCCCAATCTTTACCAATCACACGACTTAACCCATTTTGACCCTAACTATCCTAAGTTCTGCATAGGCTTAAAGGGAGCAGTTTGTGCGGTCTCGGCAATTGATGTTAACATGTCTATCTCAATTACAGGGAAGGCAGCCTTACTAATGCCGAAAAACTTTGAAAACTAAAGTTCGTATGCATTGGAAAAGGCGATTACTTAGCCAGACGTCTTCCGTTTACTCCCACACCTTGCCGTTTACTTGGACCTCAAAGGTGAAAACCTGGAAAGGGCACCTTTGTTTAAAAAAAAAAAAAAAGGTTTGGTTGAAACTTGGTGACCCTACGGGGCGGCTTAGGCAAAAGGAAAGTGTGCGAAAAAAAAAATGCAAAAGAAAAAAAAAATAAATAAGGGGAGGAAAACCTTAGTGAAAACCTGAAAAGGCGCTGAGGAAGGGGTAAACTGAGCAAATGGTCAAAGTCTGGTTTACGACTTCTCTGGGTCCAAGTCTGGGAAAGTGTTCAACTGAAATTTGTTGACCGAAGTTAGGCTTATTGGTTGCCTCTATGTCGTTCTCTCAACACAGTCATTGGCCTTTAAAAGGCAAGTATTCGATTGATCAAAGCATTGCCTGATCGGGTCCAAATCACTTGGAATTAAAGTCAAAGCGGTGTTAATACGGTGATGGCACGATTTTTACTAAGATTGCTCCCATTTGCCTGTATTATTTATTCATGTACTTCTATCAAACTCACATGCTGCCATTTAGTTTGTTTGTAGTTGGTCTTCTTGTTGTTGATGTTTTAGTTGTCAAATATGTGAAAACCATCTGTTTAATTGAACTACGTTAGACGCAAATCTGATTCTCGTTGTGGGATACGTAGGCAGCTCTTAGCGAGCTCGGTCACCTTGCTTATAGTAATGTTTGCTAAGATTGACATTTTGTATGTTTTGGCACTGACCAATTCGAGTTTTCTTTGCTTGATATCACATTGTTTTGAGTACCTGCAGGTACATGAAAAAATCCACGACACTGGGGCAAATTTTTATTGATTGGATATCCTTCATAAACAATAAGGGATACACTAATCCTGAGAGCTGTCTTGATATCCAATGGTCTTTCTTCGCATTTTGAAAGGGTTGATTCACGCCAACCCTAATGAAGAAATCAACCTCACAGGTGATCGCCACTTGGGAGATGGTACACTGAGTTCCTAGTCAAACCTCTCAGTTTAAATAATGCTGTCATTTACTGTTTAGGGCTTAATGTTTCAGTTTACAATCTAGTCATGTTAGGGTTAACTACTAATTGCCTTTTACACTTCATTTCATGGGTAAGCCCCATGACATGGCTCCGTGTCATGTATGTATCATTCTTATTGCATTTTACCCGATAAACGAATTTCGGGTTCTCATGTTCATTTTTCATTAACCTGATAAACGAATTTCAGGTTTGTATTTTCACCTGATAAATGAATTTTGGGTTCTCATTTCCATTTTCATAACCTGATAAACAAATTTCAGGTTTGCATTTTCATTCCCGATAAATGAATTTCGAGTTTCCATTCTATTAACCTGATAAATGAATTTTGGGTTTTCATTCTATTAACCTGATAAACGAATTTCAGGCTTGCACCTTCACCCGATAAACGAATTTAGGGTTCTCATTTCCATCTCCGTTAACTTGATAAATGAATTTCAAGTTTGCATTTGCATCCCCAATAAACGAATTTCGGGTTTCCATTTCTATTAACCTGATAAACGAATTTCAGGTCTGCATTTTCATTCGATAAACGAATTTCGGGTTCTCATTTTCATTAACCTGACAAACGAATTTCAGGTTTACATTTTCACCCGATAAAAGAATTTCGGGTTCTCATTTCTATTTTTTATTAACTCGATAAACGAATTTCAGTTTGCATTTTCACTCGATAAGCGAATTTGGGTTCTCATTTCCATTTTCATTAATCGATAAACGAATTTCAGTTTTCATTTTATTGGCAATATGCGAATTTCAAGACCTAGATTTCCATTATCAGGTTAATACTTTGATGTAAACCCGAAATTGACCCTTTATTTTCGGATGAAAATGCAAATTTGGTTTCCATTTTCATTAACCTGATAAACGAATTTCAGGTTTGTATTTTCACCCGATAAACGAATTTCGGGTTCTCATTTCCATTTTCATAACCTGATAAACAAATTTCAGGTTTGCATTTTCATTCCCGATAAATGAATTTCGGGTTTCCATTCTATTAACCTGATAAACGAATTTCAGGTTTGCATCTTCACCCAATAAACGAATTTCTGGTTCTCATTTCCATCTCCGTTAACCTAATAAACGAATTTCAGGTTTGCATTTGCACCCCCGATAAACGAATTTCGGGTTTCCATTTCTATTAACCTGATAAATGAATTTCAGGTTTGCATTTTCATCCGATAAACGAATTTCGGGTTCTCATTTTCATTAACCTGATAAATGAATTTCAGGTTTATATTTTCACCCGATAAACGAATTTTGGGTTCTCATTTCCATTTTTCATTAACCTGATAAACGAATTTCAGGTTTGCATTTTCACTCGATAAACGAATTTCGGGTTCTCATTTCCATTTTCATTAATCTGATAAATGAATTTCAGGTTTTCATTTTCATCCCCGGTAAACGAATTTCGGGTTCTCATTTCCATTTTCATTAATCTGATAAACAAATTTCAGGTTTTCATTTTCATCCCCGACAAACGAATTTTGGGTTTCCATTATCATTAACCTGATAAACGAATTTCAAGTTTGCATTTGTCATCCCCGATAAATGAATTTCGAGTTCCCATTTCCATTTCTATTAACCTGATAAACGAATTTCAGGTTTGCATTTTTGCATCACCCGATAAATGAATTTTGAGAGGTTCTCATTTTCATCTCCATTAACCTGATAAACGAATTTCAGGTTTATATTTTCACCCGATAAACGAATTTTGGGTTCTCATTTCCATCTTCATTAACCTGATAAATGAATTTCAGGTTTGAATTTTAACCTGATAAACGAATTTTGGGTTCTCATTTCCATGTTCATAACCTGATAAACGAATTTCGGGTTTGCATTTTCATCCAATAAATGAATTTCGGGTTCTCATTTTCATTAACTTGATAAACGAATTTCAGATTTACATTTTCACCCGATAAACGAATTTCGGGTTCTCATTTCCATTTTATCGTTTAAAGAGATAAACTGAAAATCAGATTAATGAGAACCCGAAATTCGAGACGGTTAACCAGAAATGCAAACCTGAGATTCGAATATCAGGTTTGAATTTTAACATGATAAACGAATTTCGGGTTCTCATTTCCATTTTCATAACCTGATAAACGAATTTAAGGTTTGCATTTTCATTCTCGATAAACGAATTTCGAGTTTCCATTCTATTAACCTGATAAACGAATTTCAGGTTTGCATTTCTGTATCAACCGATAAACGAATTTCAACTTTCATTTCAATTTTGCATTACCCGACAAACTCACCGTTCGGGTTTTCATTTCACTCTTGTTACCTCGATGACACAAAGTCGGGTTTTCATTTTAATGTCTTTACCCCGATGACATAAAGTCGGGTTTTCATTCGTATTTACATACCCTTGCCTTGATGATACAAAGTCGGGCTTTTAATTCACATTGCTTGTTGAGTTTCATTACTAGTGGCGTTTGCATGTTATGTCAAGTTAGTTTTCTTTGTCATTCACAGCTACGTTTCATTCTAAATCCCTGTACTCCCGATACAACATGTGATCGGGATTTCATTCTTGTTTACAAGTTTCATTTCTGTCTCTTATGGATCATTTGTGTCGAACTAAATTTTTATTCATTTCTTTCCCCCAATGAAGACTTTTCCGCTCTGGATGAATAGATAGACCTAATCTCTCCGGTGTGTTTGTCAATATGGTAAATTTTCCTCTTTCATGACCTCATGAGCTTAATGTTGACATGTGGCAAATTTTGTTGCATGATTGGAATCATCCAGTCATGCAGTGTCTACAATCTTTGCCTAGAGTTTCTTCGATCCTCTTCGACACTCTGGCAAAGAGGGGAAAGATGTAGACACCTATTTTTATCCCTTAAGTTCTCCCCTATTTTCCTTTTAATTTGACTCTCAATTTTCTTTTTAATTTCCCTTTTAATTTCTTTTTAACCTACTTTTTTATTTCCTCTTAATTTATCCTTTAATTCTCTCTTAATTTGTCTTACGGTGTTTAATTATTATGTGTTTTATGCATTTTTGAAATACAAATGAATGAGTTTTAATATTATTAAGATATTAGATTTTTCAAAAAAAAAAAATCAGCGCGTGAACAGTACCGCGCGTACTGTTTACGCCCCGAACAGTCAGCTCGACAGAGCTATTTTGGCCACATTTTTCCCTGCATTTTTTCACCCATTCTCACCAAATTTCAGATGCCCCATACTCCCAACATGACAAGGAATGGTCTTTGACCATTTTTACACTCAATCCACCTCTTTAAAGAGCAAAAAAATCAGTCTAAAGTAGAGGGGACAATATTTCTGCAGAAAAGAAAAATCAGTCTAAAGTCTGAAAATTTTTTCAGACAGCCAACTTTGAGCAAAAATTCCAAATGATCGAAGAGGAATTAGACTAAACTCAAAAAAGAAAAGTTGTAGAGAGTACCTGGAACTACAACTTATCTTTGTAAAACTCAAGCCAAATCATTCATTTGGAGGGTCAAAAACATGGTAGAATCAGGCTGGTGGCCAAGAAAATCTGCAGAAAAAAAGAGATTTTCCAAGACTTCTGGAAAATTTTCCAAGTTTGGAAAATTTTCCAGACAGCCAACTTTGAGCAAAAATTCCAAACGATCGAAGAGAAATTAGACTAAACTCAAAGAAGAAAAGTTGTAGAGAGTACCTGGATCTACAACTTCTCTTTGTAAATCTCGACTAAAATAATTCATTTTAAGGATAAAAAACGTGGTAGAATCAGGCTGGTGGCCAAGAAAATCTGCAGAAAAAAAAGAGATTTTCTAAGTTTGGAAAATTTTCTAGACAGCCAACTTTGAGCGAAAATTCCAAACGATCAAAGAGGAATTAGGCTAAATTAAAAGAAGAAAAGTTTTAGAGGGTACCTGGGACTACAACTTCTCTTTGTATCTTGGTCAAGCAAAATCATTCATCTGATGTGTATAAAAACGTGGTGGAAGAAGGCCGGTTCGAACCGGAAGCACAT
Organism: Cinchona pubescens; assembly: GCA_025175665.1. Classification (NCBI taxonomy): domain Eukaryota; kingdom Viridiplantae; phylum Streptophyta; class Magnoliopsida; order Gentianales; family Rubiaceae; genus Cinchona; species Cinchona pubescens. The sequence goes on from JANKKI010000003.1 coordinate 3,271,190, forward strand.
GAGGTGTGTATAAAGCAAATCTCGGCTCAGTGCACTCCAAATGAGCATAACCAATTCCACCACATTCCTGAGGCTGTACAGGTGAGTTAAATGAGCTTTTGAATTGATTGTTTTGGTGACAAAATGCTTATCTTACTATTTTTGCATTATTTATGACTTAATTTTCATTTTTTTTAATTATTTTTTGAATTTCTTCTAAGCTACATTTTTAATGACAATAACCACCAAACTTTAATTTGATTTTTGTTTGACATTTTAATATGTTTAATTACCCTTTGATTGTGAAATTACCATTTTGCCCTTATGAGTATTAAATTGTAAATAGGCTCTGATTTTGCACATATTTTTTGATTAGTTTATTTTGTGATGATTTGTACTTTATATAATATTTATGCTTTTTCTTACTTGTTAAATGATGTGAATTTACTCTTCTGTCCTCAAATTTTGTTTAATTGCACGACTGGACATTAAATATTTGAATCAAACTCAATTTAGTCCATGACTTAATAACTGTATCAATAATATAAAATCGGGCTAGAAGTAAACTTTGGCGTGCATGACTTACGACTGTTTTGCCCCTTGGGAGTTATTAAAGGGCACTACAAGCTAAATGTGTGCAACTTTAAATTGGAATACTAAATTAAATGCAATATTTTTATTTACCATTTATTTTCATTTCCTCATTAATATGTATATATATTTTTATTACTTTTAAACTATCTTAAGCACACGTACGCTACAAAGTCAGCAATAATGAATACTAAAATTGAAAAGGGAAACGCGATAAAATCATGCAACCGGTCCAACGCCGGGTAAAGTAGGTGCCGAGGGAAATTCAAATCTATCCCAAACCTTCCCATTTTACAACAGGATTCCCGAACTCATGTTTTTTGAATTTCGTGGACCAGGAGTCAATCTAGACTAGGGTTTATTTTTTTCTTTAAATTTTGATGTATTTTTGTGTCCCGGTGCACCCGGTGGCGACTCCAATCCTGTGTTCCCTAGCTTAGATTATTTTTGTACAATTCATAGTCGCATTTAAAGCCCCGTTATGTAATAGTAAATAGGTGATTCATTTAAATTGGTAGGTAATTTATAGTTTGTAATAGTAAATAAGATTTTTGCATTTAATTACCTATTTCACGAGCACCACATTGGCGACGGTGCCGGTCCCAAGGGTGCCTGCCAGACCGCTGGTTGTGGGGAGGGGTGCGACAAACCTGATCATCATAGTACCTAAAAATTTTTTGCTTGTAATTTTCCCTCTTTATACGTGTCGGCCGTGCCTTTGTTCAACCAAATCCAGGTTGAGAAGCATTTGTTCTTGATTCTATTCCAATTGGAATGATGGAGGTCTTTTACTTGGCTTCCCAATTTTAGCTAGTATGACTGATTCTGCACCATAGTTTAGGCTAAATGGAGAGAATTTGGTGGCCATATTAGGAGTTGTTCAAATGGACCACAACACGCTTGAAATTTCGTCCAGCCAGAGGCCTTTGGCCTTATCTAATCATGTCTTTAAACCATGTAGGATGGATCTATTTGCCATCTCAGCCAGCCTATTGGCTCAGAATGGCAGAGCAAGCTAAAAAACTTCGCGATGCCTGTAATTGGCACAAAATTGATGCAACAGTCCCTCGAACTAGTTTTCCGTTATCTAAAACCAATACTTGCGAGATTCGAAAACCACCGATAATACTTTTCCATAGGAATTTTCAAACTACTTCTCTGTTATGGAAGTAAGAGGTTTAGTTTCTACCCACTTGGTGAAGTAGTTTACATCTACCACTAAATATTGATGCTTACCTGGAGCCTTAGGAAACGGACCAAGAAAGTCGATTCCCGATTGAGAAAATGGCCATGGGATACTTATTGGCATCATCATGCTGGCAGGCTATATTGGTATCCTAGTATGTATCTGACATTGGGCATATTTTTTGACCTATTCCTCGGCATCTTGAAGAACTGTCGGCCAATAGTATCCATCCAGGATTACTTTTTTGATAGAGTGCTTGCACCATGAAGGATTCAACATATTCCTTCATACAATTCCTGTAGGACATAGTTGGATTCGAATGGGGCTAGACATTTCAATAGAAATTGTAAGTACGATATTCTGAACATCTCTATATAGAGGTGTACACCCTTCAATTGATATTGACATAACCACGTTTTGAGTCTATGAGCTTGTTTCTTTGATTCAGGTAAGATGCTTTACCAAGATATGATATAATGGGGTCCATATAGCTACTTTCATCCACTTCCATAACTCCAAGTAGATCTATGGCTATTTCCTTTTATATTTTGGCAAGAAGAGCTTTTTGTTGCCCCAAAAGAAACCTAAGAGGGGGGTGATATAGGTTGTCTCCAAAAATAAACCTTATGAAGTACTTAATGAAAATGCAAATTTTGTGCAAAAAAATGAACGCTTAAGAATAAATTATTAGAGATAAATATTTAAGAATTGAAACTTAAAGAACAAATAAAGAGATTGAGGTAAAGAATATCAAACCAAACTCCCAAACTATTCAAGTTTGGAGTACATCTACGAGTAGTGCCTCTTCAAAGAAGGTAAGGCAATAAACTTCCTGTACACAAAGTAGGCTCACCCTAGCATCAACTAAGTCCCTCTAGTTGAGGCCGAAGGATTTTACATTACAACCTCACTTTTATACATTTGTTATCCGTCCACTCTTATATTTGAAGATCACTCACTAGTCTACTCTTGCTCACACTAATTCCATCTAGTTGAGCCAAGAGAACTATGCTACCCAAACCAATACAACCCACAATATTTAGCCTATTTCTCCCCAAATAGCTCTTACAAGTGTTTGTATTGATTGTTGTAGTTCCTTAAATTAATTAGATGCCCTTGGTTTATTTATAGATGAAAGATGTGCTAAAATTTGAGTTCCAATGGTCAAAAACTAGCTATTAAAAACTAGCTGTTAGGAGTTCGGAGGGTGATTCGGATGTCCGATCATGCGTCCTACTGCTTTATGAATAGTGCTTCAGACGGTCGTATGCGTCCTACAGCTTGACAGAAACTTCTTCATTTTGAGATCTTTTCTTCAGTCAGTCTTGTGCGTCCTACAGCTTCTGGTTCAGACGGTCATATGCGTCCTATCCTACAACTTCTGGTTCGTCTTTTGACTAGTCATGTGCGTCCCATAGCTTCTGGTTTGGACGACCATGTGCATCCTAAAACTTCTGGTTCAAACGGTCATATGCATCCTATCCCACAACTTCTGGTTCGGACAGTCATGTGCGTCCTAAAGCTTCTTGTCGTTCGAACTCCTTTTTTTTGGACGCTCTTCATCATCTGTAAGATATCCATATTTTAGTTGTTTTTATTGATTTTGTTTGGACGATCATTTACTTGTGAACCTTCCTATTTTTTTTGCACACTTGTTTACAGTCCGTTAGTACGATTTGGTTATCATCAAAATATGATTACCATAACTCGAGTTCAACAATCTCCCCCTTTTTGATGATGACAAATCAATTGGACAATTCTAAAAACAACCTTAAAATATGAAGCACAAGACAGGAGGTTTTCTCCATTATTTCTTTCCCTTTTGGCATCATCAAAACATAATAGTATAAAATAATTTATACACACAATCGCCCACCTAATTAAGAATACATCAAGAATCAATATATCTTTCCCTTAAACTATCTACAATTTAAGAAAGTATACAGGGGATAAGTCAAGTTTAAAATATTTCTTCCCTTCAATAATAAATAATCAAGTAGAAACAAGAAAATTTATGCAAAGGATTAACTACAAGGCATTTTTCGCTCATTCTTTACCAAAAACATCATCAAAACAATAATGCATATGTGATGCAATTTAATTTCTAACATATAATCCATTAAAAAAGAGAATGCTCTCTCTTTCTTTTGCAAATAGTCACTTAATATAGACAAGAATTGTGATACTTATACCAAGCAGTGCATACAAATTCAATCACAAAGTTGACTAATATTCAAAATATCATAGTTCACATTGACATATTCTAAAAAATTTAAATGATACCCATTTCAATGTCATCTTAGCTCATGTGTTTTGAACACCCTCCATTGATAATCCATCTTGAATCCCTTGGTGCTCTCCAAGCATACATACATACAAAATTAGACAACAACTTTTGGTACTCATAATCCTCAACTTTCTTGGGCCCACTTGAGTTGGTAAATTCACTTAATATCCATATAGATTTCATTCCCAATTTTCATTTCTTTTAACATAACACTCTTTCTTTACATGACCATGTTGATGACAATAATAGCATACAATATTCTTATTGCCATACAAGGAAGATTTAGATTTAATAAAGCACAAATCATCCTTTCTATAGGTGATAAATTTTTTATTGATATTCGTAATTCTAGTTCTTTTATTTTCAAAAACATTTTCCTTTTTCTTTTGCAAAAGTCTATCAAGATCATCTAATCTCTTCTTTAATGGAGCCTGTTCTTCCTTGATCCTGGTTTTCACATCAAATCCCTTTTTTAAAGAATTATTTTCTTTTGTCAACAAATTATTTTTATGCACAAGCTTTGAGTTAGCATTCATCTTGATTTTTAGCTCCTTGTTCCTAGCATATGATTCTTTTGAACATTGATGTATTTTAAAAATAAATGATTCAACATCGTCATCATCATCACAAAAGAATCATAACTAGAGGATACTTCATTATTCCAAAGAGCCATAAAAGCCATTTGATCTGCCTCATGTTCTTCTTCAACTTCTCCATCCGAATTGCAATCAACCCATGTGATTTGGAAGTTATTGGAGCGAGGCTTCCTCGAGTCTTTCCTTCTTTTTGATGAACACCCACTTGCAAGGTGTCCCAATTTTCCATATTCATAGCAATTTTTTCTTGCCTTCTTGCTTGTATCTTTTTGTGAAGCCTTCAATGCTATGCCTCTTTTTGCCCTTGCCTCCTCATCATCTTGTACCTTATATTTCAACTTCAATTCAAAGGAGATTAGTGAATTAACAAAGACTTAATAGGCATAGAATTTAAATTTTTAGACTCTTCTATGGCAATGGATTTAGGTTCCCATTTCTCAGATAAGGCATTCAAAATCTTTCTATTATTTTCACCCAAAGAGTATTCTTTACCAAAACCTTCCAAATCCTTTACAATATCATTGAGCCTACAACACATAGATTATCAATATTCTCATGAGGTTCCATTTTCAAGGATTCATATTTAGTCACAAGAAGTGACTTATTTTGCTCTCTTATATCTTCATTTCCTTCATGGATTTCTTTCAATTTGTCCCATAGCTCCATAGCCGATTTGCAACCTTTCACTTTAGAAGACTCATCTGCATCCAAAGCATTATACAAAATATTCATGGCTTTAGCATTTAAAAATAAATTTACACTATCTTGTGCATTTAACTCATATTTAGTCTTAGGCCTTAATCTATGCGTATTTTCATCAAGAATATTAGCCTCAAAAAGACCTTCATCAACAATGTACCAAAAATCAATATCAATGAATTGTATGAAAGTTTTCATTCTTTCCACCCAAGTAACAAAATTAATGCCATTAAACATAGGAGATCTAGTAATGGAATGCCTCTCTAAAAACAAAGTATTATTGGTTGCCATAATGATCTTTACTCTTAAGTGATTAAACCAAAACAAGAAGAGACCAAGCTATGTCTGACACCAATTGTTAGCGCAAAAGCAACCAAACAGGGGGGGTGAATTTGGTTGTCTCTAAAAATAAACTTTTTGAAGTGCTTAACGAAAATGCAAATTTTGTGCAACAAATGAACACTTAAGAATAAATGATTAGAGATAAATATTTAACAATTAAAACTTAAAAAACAAATAAAGAGATTGAGGTAAAGAATATCAAACCAAACTCCCAAGCTATTCAAGTTTGGAGTACATCCACGAGTAGTGCCTCTTCAAAGAAGGTGAAGCAATAACCTTCTTGTACACAAAGTAGGATCGCCCTTGCACCAACTAAATCCCTCTAATTGAGCCAAAGGATTTTACATTACACACTTGTTACCCGTCCACTCTTATACTGGAAGATCACTCACTAGTTTACTCTTACTCACACTAATTCCCTCTACTTGAGCTAAGAGAACTATACTATCGAAGCCAATACAACCCACAATGTTTTAGCTTATTTCTCCCCAAATGGCTCTTACAAGTAAATTGTTTGAATTAAATGTTGTAGTTCCTTACATTAATTGGATGTCCTTGGGCTATTTATAGATGAAAGATGTGCTAAAGTTTGAGCTCCAATGGTCAAAAAACTAGCTGTTAAAAACTAGCCGTTAGGAGTTCGGACGTCTGATTATGCATCCTAAAGCTTTATGAACAGTGCTTCAGACGGTCGTATGCATCCTACAGCTTAACAAAAACTTCTTCATTTTGAGCTCTTTTCTTTGGACGATCTTGTGCATCTTATAACTTCTGGTTAGGACAGTCATATGCATCCTATCCCACAGCTTCTAGTTCGGATGGCCGTATGCGTCCTAAAACTTCTGGTTCGAACAATCATGTGCGTCCTATCCCACAGCTTCTAGTTCGGATGGCCATGTGCATCCTAAAACTTCTGGTTCGGACAGTCATATGTGTCATATCCCACAACTTCTAGTTCGGACAGTCATGTGCGTTCTAAAGCTTCTGGTCAAGTTTCAGAAGCTTTCTTATGTCCAAAAACTGTACTTCTTTCTTTCGGAATCTCTTCATCGTCTGTAAGGTGTTCTTGGGCACATTTAAGTTTAATGGAGTACACTCAGATTGTGTGCGAATGAGGGTGTTTCCTTTTTCTCTTCGTGATAGGGCAAAGGCATGGTTGCAATCCCACGCCCAAGGAATATTCACCACTTGGAACCAACTTTCTCAAGAGTTCTTGGCGAAGTACTTCCCACCCGTAAGAACTGCTAAATTAAGGAATGAGATTACATCGTTCAAACAAGATGTTGGTGTTAGGCTAGGGGAAGTTTGGGAAAGATTCGAAGAGTTGCTAAGAAAATGCCCACATCACGCCATTCCTTTGTGGCTTCAAGTCCAAACCATTTATAATTGTTTACTTCAAGAGATGAAATCCATCGAAGATGCCTCTGCCGACGGCTCTACCTCATATAAGACTTCGGAAGAAACTCAAGAGTTGTTGAATAGGATGGCATACAACCACTACCATCATGGACCGATAACTCCACCGGTCTACTTGTGGTTCTACACCAAGTTAATCAAGCCAATGCAAGTAGTGGAGCATTGAATCTAAACATGTAAGACGCCCTTTTAGCTTAACAAAGCATGTTCATGAATCTGATGAACAACATGGCAAAGGCGTTGTAGAATCTAGGGAAACCTAGTAGTGTAAATGCTATGACATCTTCTCTAACTCAACCAGCATGACATGTGATTTTTGTGGAGGTGGCCATGCCAATGGGAATTGTGAGATACCATATGGATCTAATGAGCAAATCAATTATGTGGCTAATCAATATTCATTTCCAAGGAACCAATCCGGAGCTTATGGGAACACTTACAATCCTTCTTGGAGAAATCACCCAAATTTCTCATGGAATAACACCAACAACCAATCCAATCCTCCTTACCAACCAAATACCCCACCTCAAAATGCCTAACACACTCAAGCCCTGAATTTCTCATCTAGACCTTATCAACCGCCACATCAAAGAAATGTCTAACCCAACTCATCAAAATTTCGTTCCCCAATCCTTTGTTTCAAAACCAACAACAAAGACCTCCTTTCCATTATGCAAATTCTTCTCAACCTATGTATCATGATCAATATGCTCTTAGAGAGAATTTGGGTAAAGAAGGTTGGAAAAGAGAAGCCGAGTATTTGAGAAAAGAATTGGATAGGAAAGCGGAAGTGCATAAAACAGATTATGAGAATTTGAAGGCTTCGAAAAGAAATTTGGAGATTCAATTGGGACAATTGGAAAGGTTGAACAATGAGAGACCTTTAGGAGTGCTTTTGAGTGACACCATACCAAACCCTTAGGAGCAATGCAAGGCTATTACCCTTAGGAGTGGTAAAGAGTTGGAAGAAAGAGTTGGAAGAAATTCAATGAAGAATGGAGAACAAGAAGGGGTTGAGGATGAAGATAAAGACAAAATGGGAGTCTTCAAATGGGCAAGACAAAATGATGAATGAGTCTATTATGCCCAACTCACAAAGCAATGAAGGAAAGGATCCTAAGCATCATGCTAAGAGCCAAAACATGTTAATGTGCCATTTCCTCTAAGGCTAAGAGATGAAGAAAAGGCAAAGAAATTCAAGAAATTTCTAGACATTTTCAAAAAGCTTGAAATCAACATCCCCTTCATGGAGGCACTTGAGAACATGCCTACCTATGCCAAATTCATGAAACAAGTCCTTACTTCAAAAAGAAAATTGCATGGCGATGAAATTTTGTGCTTAACGAAATATTGTAGCACACTACTTACAAAGAAGTTGCCACCAAAGCTCAAAGATCCCGATTCATTTTCTATACCTTGTGAGATTGGGGGTTTGAAATTTGGAAAGGCAATATGTGACTTGGGAGTTTCAATAAATCTCATGCCTTTTGGAGTATTCAAGAAGCTAAATGGAGGTCTCTTGAAGCCAACAAGTGTTTCCTTGCAACTTGCGGATCGAAGCATAAAGTTTTCAAAGGGGATCATTGAAGATGTGATTGTGAAAATTTACAAACTTTACCTTCCGGCTGATTTCATCTCTAATTGTGCTTGAAATGGAAGAGAATGAAGAGATGCCAATCATTCTTAGGAGACCTTTCCTTGCTACCGGCCGTGCACTTGTTGATGTTCAAGAAGGGAAGTTGGAATTCCAGATAAATGATGAAATTGTTACATTTAATGTTTTTAATTCATTAAATCTTTCTTCAATTTTTGAAATATCATGAATATGAATATGGTAGATGACTTAATCGATGATTGTTGTAGGAATGCAATGGAAAATTTCTTAATGGAGGAAGAGGTCTTGGAGTCAAATGTGCCAATCAAGATGATGAAGAAGGAATGAAGGATATGAATCACTTGGAGGATGAGAACTTATTGCAAAAGAAAGATGAAGAGAATCAAGAAGAAGGTAAAGGGGGGTCTCTGACCAACGAACCCCCTAATTTGGAGCTAAAACCCCTTCCTACCCACTTAATGTATGCATATCTTGGTGAAAATGAGACATACCCGGTGATTGTGAATGTATCTTTGACAAATGAGCAACTTGGTCAAAGAGAAAGATTGATTGTGGTGCTTAAAAGGAATAAAAATGCCTTTTCTTGGTCTATTGATGATATAAAGGGAATAAGTCCTTCCATATGCATGCATAAAATTTTTATGAATGAAGGGAATAAACCGGTAAGGCAACCTCAAACGAGATTGAATCCTACTTTAAAAGAGGTTGTGAGGAAGGAGGTTCTTAAGCTTTTGAAAGTCGGTATTATTTACCCTATTAGCGATAGTGAGTGGGTTAGCCCCACTCAAGTAGTTCCCAAAAAGGGTGGTATTACCGTAATCATAAGTGAAACCAATGAGTTTCTCCCCTCTAGATTGGTAGCGGATTGGCGAACGTGCATTGATTTTTGAAAATTGAATGAAGCCACCCGAAAGGATCATTTTCCATTGCCTTTTATTGATCAAATGATTGAAAGGTTGGCCGGTTTTGAATATTACTATTTTCTTGATGGTTATTCCGGATACTTTCGAATTGTCATTTCTCCGGAATACCAAGTTAAAATATATCTACTTTCACATGCCCATTTGGTACCTTTTCATATAGGAGAATGCCATTTGGACTTTGCAATGCTCCATGTATATTTCAACGTTGTATGTTTGCTATTTTTCATAATATGGTTGAAAAGAGCATAGAGATTTTCATGGATGACTTTAGTGTTTTTGGTGGCTCATTTGATGATTGTCTTGCAAATTTGTCAAAGGTGTTAAAGAGGTGTGTGGAAACTAATTTAGTTCTCAATTGGGAAAAATGTCATTTCATGGTGAGAGAAGGAATCGTTTTGGGTCACAAAGTCTCATCAAAGGGAATAGAAGTTGATAGGGCAAAGGTGGAGGTAATTGAAAAGTTATCTCCTTCGATCAATGTTAAAGGGGTAAGAAGTTTCTTAGGTCATGCAGGTTTTTATAGAAGATTCATTAGGAATTTCTCTCATATTGCTATACCATTATGCTCCTTACTTCAAAAAGATTATCCATTTCATTTTGATTATTCTTGTTTGAAAGCATTCAAGTTGCTGAGTTAAAACACGCTCTAGTGGTTGCACCGGTTATTGTAGCACCAAATCGGTCTATTCCCTTTGAGCTCATGTGTGATGCTAGTGACTATGCAATAGGTGCCGTGCTATGTCAAAAAGTGAACAAGATGTTGCATGTCATTTACTATGCTAGTAGGACCTTAAATGATGCACAAATTAATTATTCAACAACAGAGAAGGAACTAATTGCTATAGTTTTTGCATTTGATAAGTTTAGATCATATTTGATTGGATCAAAGGTAATTGTTCATACCGATCACTCCGCATTAAAGTATTTTTTTTCTAAGCAAGATGCTAAGCCACATTTATTGAGATGGATACTTTTGTTGCAGGAGTTTGATTGAGAGGTAGTCGACAAAAAGGGTGTGGAAAACATGGTATCCGACCATTTGTCAACAATTGAGGCATCTAGACTTGTCAATCTTGAAGAAGAGTTAATCAATGAAGAATCTCCAATTGAGAAGTTATTTGAGGTGAAGGAGCAATGGTGAGTCCATGGTATGCGGATATTGTGAATTATCTTGTGGCAAGTATAGTACCCAAGACGCTAAACATCAATGAGAGGAGGAAATTCTTTGCGGAACTTAAACAATATTTTTGTGAAGAACCGTATTTGTTCCGAAAGTGCAATGATCAAGTCCAAAGGAGTTGTGTTCCGGAATGTGAAGTATCCGATATATTAAGACATTGTCATTCATCTCCGGTTGGGGGGCACCATGGAGCTCAATGGATGGCTTTCAAGGTCTTATAAAGTGGTTTATATTGGCCAACTATGTTCAAGGATTCCCGGGATTTCGTGCTCAAATGTGATGAATGTCAAAGGGTGGGTAGTATTTCAAGGAAACATGAAATGCCCCTTCATGGCATTATTGAGTTGGAGGTATTTGATGTATGGGGGATTGATTTCATGGGACCTTTTTTGGTCTCTTACTCCAATAAGTACATTTTGGTTGCGTTGGACTATGTGTCAAAATGGGTTGAAGTAATTGCTACTCCAACCAATGAGGCCAAGGTGGTTACTAAATACCTTCGCAAGAATATCTTTTCTCGGTTTGGAGTTCCTCGGGCTATCATTAGTGATGGGGAATCACATTTCAAGAATTCTCAATTTCAGGAATTAATGACAAAATATGGGGTGAAACACAAGGTTGCTTTAGCTTATCACCCACAAACATCGGGTCAAGTAGAGGTGTCAAACCGAGAATTGAAGAGAATCCTAGAGAAAATGGTGAATAATGCTAGGAAGATTGGGCATTGAAATTAGATGACACTTTGTGGGCTTATCGTATGGCATTTAAAACTCCCATAGGCATGTCTCAGTCTCCGTATTGTGTATGGAAAAGTGTGTCACTTGCCGGTGAAGCTTGAACATAGGGCATATTGGGCCATAAAGAACTTGAATTGTGAGTTGAAGAAGGCATATGAAAAAAGGATGTTTGATTTGAATGAGTTGGATGAATTCCAGAGGGAGGCATTTGAAAATTCTCTAATCTATAAGGACTATGGAGAAGACAAAGGCATTGAATGATAAGCATATCCAAATGAATGAATTTAAAGTTGGTGATTTGGTGCTCCTTTATAATTCAAGACTCAAGTTATTTTCGGGAAAGCTTAAGTCAAGATGGAGTGGTCCCTTTGAAGTGATCCAGACATTTTCTCATGGAACGGTGGAGATAAAGGGGAAAGAGGGAGCTTTCAAGGTCAATGGACATCGGCTTAAACCCTACTTCGGAGGAATCATTGAAGGTGGACGAGAAATCGTCCGATTAACACAAGAATGAAGTCCATGCCATAGTCAAGCTAGTGACTATAAAAGAGCGCTTCTTGGGAGGCAACCCAAGTCTTTAATTTAGTTGTTATTGCTCTCTTTTGGTGTGATTTTTAATTGGCTTGATTTTGAGTAAATTGGTTTGAATTAGGTTAGAATTTTTGCTAAAAAAAAAAAAGGTTGAATGTTTGAGTTGAATAAATGGTGCCAAAGAATGAGTGAAAATTGTCATCCTAAATTGTGAAAATTTTTTGTTTGTAGGTTACCCTTGCAAATGGAGAAAAGTGGTCAAGAGTGAAGCAATTACAGCTAAGTGTGAAAATTCACTTTGCAGAAATTGAGATTGATACCGTGATCTAAAAATTTGTGATCGCGATCCCAAACTCAAACTTCTAGAGGGTAGAATGGTCATTTCGGTTGAGATCGTGGTCTCAACTCCAAACTTCCGCAAAAGCTATTTTTGCACCGAGTTGAGATTGCGATCTCAAAACTAAGACTGGGATCTCGACATCAGGTCAGATCGCGATCTCAAAACTGAGACCGCGATCTCGACTGCCCGATATTTTTTAAAAGCTTCGATCTTTTCTTTTCTTCTCACAAATTTTCCCTATTCTTCTTCCCTCATCCGAAAGCCCTAACCCCAACTCCTCAAATTCTTCCCTCATCTTCACCAAAAATCACTTAAAACTCCACACCCACCACTAATATCATCTTAGATTTCTCTATGACACAAAGCAAGCATCTTTTTTAGGATTTTGGAAGAAATTTGGCTTCAAGGGGGATTGACACATAAGCAATTCTTGGAAAAATTTCAATCCGAAAAAGAACGGGTAATATCCTTCCTTGGAATATTAGTAGTAATTGGCAATTTTTGAAGGCAATTGTTGAGTTTTGTGGATTAAATTGTGGCAAATTTGTGGTATTTAATTATTGAATTGTGGACAAGTAATTGGTGCTAATTTGTTTTAGAAGAATTTTGATTTGAAATTGTCCAATTGTTGAAATTATTGGTTTGATTGGTGAATTGAGTTGAATTGAAAAATTCGAAAAAATTTCAGGAATTTGTGATTGTGATTTTGTGGTGTTGATTCTTCATTGAAGGTTGGATTTTTGAAATTGGTGATTGAATTCCATTTGCATAAAGAAAATGATGAGAGAGGTATATGGCAGTGCTGAGAGAAGAGTTAGAATGAGAGGGAGAGGGACTAGTTTTAGAAAAAGGAAATCCAGAGAGGGTACGAGCGGGGGTTCGGAACAACTACATTTGAGGGTGGTGAGCAAATTGAACCTCAATTCTCGAGTGATAGGACTCAACAATTATTCAAGAATAACGAGAAGCATGAGGTGATTAGAGAGAGGAATTTTGACATAACCAAGCATTGGGGATTATATGAAGATGCTAGGAGAGCGACAGAAGAACAAATTAGACCAAGGCATTGGGAGGGTTTTAACACTCAGGTTGACCCTGGGGCTACCCAGTTAGTCAAAGAGTTTCATTGTAATTTATGTGAGTTAGAAGATGGCAAGGTGCGCATACGGGGGGGTTTTGGTACATATTAGTGCTGATGTGATTAATGCGTATTTCAACATACCCCCGGCACCTTCTAGTAAGTATTTCGCATTTTAAACAATAGAAATAAGGATATGAATGCAATCAAAGATGCCATTTGTGATAGAAGGGTAGAGTGGATTAAGAGTACTTCTTCTGCCACTGAATTAAAATTTGCTCGTCAAGGACTCTCGCTAGTGACTAAGTTATGGTTTTATTCTCTTTTATCAGTAGCCGCATTTGGGGGTCCAATGCTGTGAGCTTTATCCAAAGGGACAAAGTACTCTTAGTCTATGCCATCATGACTGGGGTCCCGATGAATGTTGGTCACCTTATTAGATAGGGGTTTTTAGAGAGTGGTAGGTCGGGATGACCCATATTTTATGCCCCTAGTCTAATTCACCATCTTTGCACCATAGCAGGTTGCCCGATTGGTCAATTAGAATCATTGACACATCTTAGAGGAAGGATAAATCGGGAATACGTCTATAGGATGGTGAGAGAATATGAAAAGCACCACCAGGAGGAGCACCCTTCCCAGCCACAGCCACCACCACCTCAGAGAACTTCAATGATTCCGATACCCCCAGGTTTGGTATTTAATGCTCCGGTAAATGAAGAAGAAATGAATGATCTACAAGGGTACTGGTCGTACAGTCAATTAGTGATGCACAACAACTTGACCGTCATTGGAGAAGCTTTAAAGATTACTTCATTAGGCACTTGGGTCTTCCAGTCACCTTCACCTCCGGCATGGCACTTTGGTCCACCTCGTGGATAGTACTACACACCACCGGCGGCTACCACACATCATGAGGGATCTAGCCACGCGGGTGCAACTGGAGGGGACATGGATAATGATCATGAAGAGGCCCAACCTAGTGACGCTGAGAAGGGTCAAGAAGAGATGGAATGAAGAGATGAAGCCACCATTTGTTTGAGCATGGATGAAGACCAAACCTGATCATTGGATCGATATGATGGATGATGATAATTTTCTCTATTTTTATTGAACACCATAGCTTTTTATTACTTTGGATTACTTTTGTTTTACTTTCAATCTTTGGAATTAAAGTATTTTAGTTTTTTTTAGTTGGCTAATGGCCTTAAGCTGATGCCAAGTTGATACATTTTGATGCTTTATGGATGGAATTTCTTTTGGATTCTCATGTTGACACTTGGTGAAGTTTATTTATTGCTTAATAAAAGTAGAGTAGCTAAGGGCCCTAAGCTGATGTTCCATCTTTGCACTAGTTGATGAGTTGAATTGAATGATGATTTTGTTTGAAGCTTGAATGGTGAGATGCATGGCATGGTTGCTCTTGACATTTTTACTCAATTCTAATTCTAGGCTTAAAAGTAGGACATAGTTTAAGTAGTTTTTGTTATTTGTGGTTGTCTTGATGTTTAATTTTGAGTGAGTGGAAGGATGATTTATTCATCAATTAGAATAAAAGAGACAAGTTTGGGCGTGTTTATCTTTTTGTGTTGGAAATGGTCATTTTATACATTCTGTTGTCACTTGATGATTAATGGATAGAAAATTGATCAAATAGGTACTCAGTGATGACAAATTTTGATGTTCAATGCTTTGTGATTGAAGTGTATAATTGATTCATTTCAAGAATTTTTGTGTGAGTGAGTAATTCATTTGCAACATAAAGAATTCATAAATTTACCATTACTATTTTTCAAAAAGAAGTGCTGAAATTTTAGGAAAATTTATTTGAAATGTTGTTTCTTAATCACTTATATTATGTGGTTGATGAACTATCTATTGGAAAGAAATGAGTTAAATGAAGTAGAATAAATTTTGGGACATTTCGTGTGTTTGCATAGGGAATGCTCTTCTAACTTGTGAATAATTGATATTTGAGATAAATTTTAGGTACATTTCACTCCTTTTCCTTGGTTTAGGACCCAAAAAAAAAAAGGAATAAGGCGAGTACGGGATTCCGACATGTACCCATGTTGTTTCTCCGAAATAAGCTATTAGAGTAGTAATAAGGCGAGTACGGGATTCCGACATGTACCCATGTTGTTTCTCCGAAATAAGCTATTAGAGTAGTAATAAGGCGAGTACGGGATTCCGACATGTACCCATGTTGTTTCTCCGAAATAAGCTATTAGAGTAGTAATAAGGCGAGTACGGGATTCCGACATGTACCCATGTTGTTTCTCCGAATTAAGCTATTAGGAATTGCGTTTTAATATACCAATAAGTTAAGGAGTAAATATTTGTATACTACTTATCATTAATCTCATATTACTTATTCGTTGTTAGAGGTTTATTCCCGAAATGTGTGACAATTGCATTTAAGTTGATTCCTAATTGAACTTCTATTTTCATGATGCCTAGTCAAGAGAGTTGATTAACTTCATAATATTAGTGATTTGAGAAGTAATGATGTTTCAAATGAAAAGAACTAAAACTTTTGGTAACTCTTTTTGAGAATGGTAATGCTAGGTAATGTGAAATCTTGTGCAGTGAATGAGTGTATGCTTCTATGTAAAACAATATTTCAATTTTGGATTGATTTACTCATATACTTCACATATCACGTAGTGTTGAACATTTCTTGAGAGATGCTTAATTGTTCTAAGTACATCCATGATTCATCAAGTGTCACGTCAACTTTGGAGGTGTAAATATGTTTGAATGTTAGTAGGTTTCGTTTAATGTTAATCTTTCTTTTGCTCGGGACTAGCAAAACGCTAAGTTTGGGGTGTGATAACTCTAGTAAATCTAGAGTTATTTCCCTCTAAATTATAGCATTTTGATAGTTTAAATTCCAAAGTTGGATAAGTAATTGAGGATTTTTGTTAATTTCTTTCATATGTATTTGTATTTTCGTTCTTGAATTAATTATGATAAGTTTTGTTGAATTTTTAGTTTAATTAAGTTCTTAATGGTGTTAATATTATCCAGGTTAAAAATTAAAGGTTAGAAGTTGGAAGAAACAAAGCTCAAGGGACCAGATTGCAAAAAATGGATGAAATAAAGAATGTTGGGAGGAGAGTCGAGATCGTGGTCTCGACTGTTCCAGACCGCAATCTCGGCTCGGGAAATTGTCTTACTGTATTAGAGTCGAGATCGCGGTTTCAAATGTTCCAGACCCCGATCTCGACTCGGAAAATTGTGTTACTGTATTGGAGTCGAGATCGCGATCTCAAATGTTCCAGACCGCAATATCGACTCGCTGAGAGTTAAGTTGTAAGGGCAATTTTGTAAACTTTCAGCCAGTATCACTCCTGATTTTTTTTTCCTAGTGTAATATTAGACTATTTAAGCTACTTAAAAATTAGTAAGAAAGGAGTAGATAGTTTTAGTTAGTTTTTAGATAGCTTAGGATAGCTTGAACTCCAAGTTTACTTCTTAAATAGAAGTTTCTCTTTAATTTTCTCTTAGATCTTCTTTTAATTTCTTGTCAAGTTCAAATTTTGATTAGATAATCATAGTGGGTTTATCGCAAGTTTCGCGTAGATATAATTTTTATTAGCTTTCTTGTCTAATTTAGTAAGAATTTCTTTACTTGCAATTTAGGGTTTCTTAGGTAAATTAGGGTTCTTGATAATTTCCTGCATTTCTAGTTAGAATTTTCAATTTCTTGCATTAATTCCTAGTTGATTCTTAGTGGGTTTTCTTAATTTCTAAAAAATCCAAAAATATTTAGATTTCTAGTTTAACTGTTTCCAATTTATTGTTTAGAAATGATTGCTTTGAATATTCAAGGTTTCTCATTTGTAGTATCCTTTTAGTTGGGTGATTTGCTTGCTTTTAATTTTAGTCTTAATTTGGTTAATTTAGGTTAGGATTAAGATTATGGTTTTTATTAGAATAGTTCTATTAGTATTTTCAATGATTAAGTCTGCTAAGGCTTGTCTCTTAGTAGGTGCCCATCATTGATAAAGTATATCGAACTCTCCCAGCTCAACCGATCACTTTATCATTCTTCCCAAACCATAGAGGTTTCCTAATACATTTCTTAGAAAATAATTTTTTAAGGCTCTAATAGAGTAAACCTAAAATAATGGCTTAACTTCCGATCTGAAAAGACTAGCATATACACTAGCTTTTCAATATGTGGATAACTTTGCTCTGCTCCTTGTAAGACTTGTTAAAGTACTATATAGGACATTTTGCACCTTTAGTTTCTTATACCATAACCCAAATGACAGCCATATCTCTTGATGTTTGGTATATGTATACCATTTCTCTAGGCTCTATGTTTGCAAGCTGCAAAATTCTACAAGCATGTAAGCTTTAAATTCTGAGAAAGCTTTCTTACTGTCCTCTAGTATCCTTCTACCTATTATAGGACTTTGAAGAAGTGTTGACTCCTATCAGCATATTTCGATAGGAATCTGTTCAGGACTGCTACTTTTCCTGTGAGACTTTGAAGAAATGGGGGACTTATGTCCACGGCCTAATATAGACGCAAAGTGCATCCGCAATTATATAGATCGAACAAGTGATAAAGACTAAGTAGAGATCGTTTACACGATGACTATGCTTAACTTCGTTAACAAATTATGTGGGTACCAGAGTGGCACACACAAAATACTATCTAAACAATATAATAATGTAATAATGACAAAAGCAAGAAATAACTAATTAATTAACTAAGCACAAAATCAATATAATTAAAACTAAGGACTTAATCTTCATTTACCAATCAAATTAATTAATTAGATTTATTATTCCTTCAATTCTACATTACATTTACTAATCTAGGGATTCGGTGATAATTGCAAGTTCGGTTAAGACACTTATTACAAATATATTCATCTTAACCAGTCCACTATATATCTATGTGCATTAAATTCCTGACTAATGCATTCATGAAACCCTGATTGACTGCCTAAGATGAGTAGATATATTTCTATCCCTTCCTACAAAACGGTACAATGTATGGGACAAAGGCTATATGAAGCCGTTTAAATCCGTAATTTCCTCTATCAATTTCAACTAAGGCTACAGATCACTCTAGATGGTGGCCAATAATCTAAAGGCATTAAGAATAATTTAAATAAGCAAATGAATATGTGTAGAATAAAAAAGAATAAATAAATATCATTAATCACTCTTCATGTCAAAATCCGTGCAAACCCTAGTTTAGGGTTTAGTGCATAATCATGGAGTAAAATATATCAGATGAATAAATTACAGCCATTAAAAGACTAAATAACTACAAGGAAAATAAATAAGAAGGGAAATTAGGGATTACTCTTGATTCTCAGCCTTCTCTGTGCAAATGCTCCTCTTGGAATGGTAATTTTTTGCTCATCTTGATGATTTTCTCCAAATGGCTACTCTAACCCTAAAACTGATATTGCGATGTTTATTCCTCTTTCTCCTCTGTTAATAATAGCCTAGGAAGACTAAATTAAAGCCCGCAGATTTTTCAAGTTTAGAGGTAAAAAATGCCTGCAGGAAGTCATACAAGTCAAAAACTCGCTAAATCCTGATTTGAGCCCATAACCAAGGCGTCGCTCAGCTCTAGAGGTTGCACTCGCACCTAGGAGGCAATTCGGAGGTGCGGCTTAGGTATCCTAGGCACAACTGTGCCTGTGCCCTGTAGGCCGACTAGATATTTTTTCTATGTTTTCGATCCGTTTGGCCATCGATTAATCCCAAACCTATAAAAATATCATAAAACACATAAATAGGTGTATTTAACTACTAAAAACACACCCAAAAAAACATTTAGACATTAAAACCATAAAATTACCAAAATACCTCTAATTGACGAATGGGAAACCTCAAAAGACGAATAAAAGTCAGTTCCAAGCTAAAATGCAATAAAATAACTCTCTTTCAGAGAGTTTACACATCCCCAATGTGAACTTTTACTCATTCCAAGTAAAAAAAAATGCTTAAATGCATAAATATATTCAAGCACATCAACTTCCTTCAACATGTCAATTGTCGTAACAAATAAACCTAAACAGGAAGAGATATGGATTCAACGTGGATATAAAAGAACATTCCTAATTAACCCCAAATCATCATTATGAAAGTGTTAATTCTCATCTCATGAAAGAAAATATCACTTGCTCACTAACCAATGAAAAACCCGCTGAACATAAGCTTAACAAGGGACAAACATGTTGGAAAAAATTTTAAACACGCAAATACTTACTAATACAAATGAACTCAAACCAAGGTCAAGTAGGTCTTTAAAGCTTGAAACATAGGTTAAGGGATAAAGGCAGGATATAGATGGATAAAAGTAGCTTAAATCACCTTAGACATGTTAGTGAATGACTTCGAACCATAATCGTCTAGAACATCCCCTAAGTAACCATACCCTTTAACCAATAACAGCTTTTGAAGGCAAGAATGCTCCTTATTTATTACAACTTAGAAGGAATTTTCCATCTTTTACATATATTAAACACAAACTTAGAAAGAACTGTCTTTCTTTTATTTCTTTTCTTTTTACTCTTTTCTTTTTTTCTTTTCTTTTTTATTTCTTTTTTTTTCAACATTTTTTTCATTTTTTTAAAAGAAAACATTACAAAGCATTGGGGTTTATTACAAATGTTAAAGTCATAATCTTGACTTTTTTCCCCAAGGAACACAACACATGTCCTTCCCAACCGTCCATAACATAGTTCCCATAGTATTGATGTTCTGCACTACCGACACTAACAACTAACATGATGGGTACAAAGAAGGATGAAATAAAAGGGTGAGTAAGTCAGCTAAATAACATGTCAAAGAAATAAGGACTATAAGGCTTGAAAGGGGACACAAAGGATAAAATGATAATTAGGTAGGCATTTTAGCTCAAACGGTCCGGCATTTAAAAATCACACACAATTCCAATGAATGCCACAAACTAAACAAATATCGCAGAGCAATCAATGATCAATACTCAACAAAAATTATCTCACTTTCATGCCCTCACTCAAGGGAATATATTAAGTTTATAGCGGTAACACTTCATAACTCAAAGGATTCAAAGACTAATAGAAAATTTATATGCATTTTCAATCCATATACTCTAACAAGACTAGTTCCACTTTGAAACATGTTTAAGCCTTTGACACGTACAAAAATATTAATGAACTCAAATATGACAATAACATATGACACCAAAAAGGAAAATCTTTTTATTTAGCTCTCTACAATACATCTAGCAAAGAGAGCATAGAAATCTTGAAAGTTGCCATCCGGTAGCTAGGGTATCTTTTTTGCAATCAGATCCTCAAGAGTGATAAAAACTCCAAAAAATGAAAAATCATTTTGTGTGTTTGGAATTTTTTTTTCAATAAGAAAACCCAATTCCTAAAACAAATACACCACAAAATATATGAACAAAACTAAAATAATAAAACATTCCCTACACATAATACATATTAACAAAGACACTACCAAAAACACAAACACATCCCCCAACTTTAAATAATACATTGTCCCCAATGTTCCCACACATTACTAAAGACAATAAAATTAATAAAACATATCAAACAAACAACCACAAAAACACTCCGCTTGTATTGTTCAAGCCTTCGTCACTCGTCCTTTTCTTCCTCTTCATCATCTATACTTGTGTTTCCATCTTTGGAATCACTGAAGTTATCCTCCGCTTGCTCTTCTACCCATTCGGGAGTAGTAAAAAAAGTTGAAGCATGACTCATATCAATGTTTGAGGCGCCAACACTGTAGTGGAATGATTGTCCCATGGCCTTCATGTATTGGTATGGATGCTCTATTTGACGCTCAAGATTCATCAAGTGGCTCTCCATGCTTTTACTTGTGGTTGGATGATTGGTTGAACTCGATGCCTAGCTTTTGCTTGATTTCTTTGAAATAAAAGATACCATGAATTCATTCTTGTGACCAGTCTATTTTCCATTGTCTTATTCATAGAAATCTTTTCAACAATTTCGTCATTCCAAAGAATACCTGCATCAATGCACAACTGAGTGATCAAGCAAGGAAACCAAAGTCCCTTTCTCTTAGTTCTAATAGAGTGAGAAACTCAACATGAATAACACGACCAATATCTATGCTCTTTCCTTTTAATAAACAATATAGCAATACAATTTGATTTTTAGTCACATCAGTTTCGTGCTAACCCTGAAAAATTAACGTGTTAATGAAGTTAAACCAAACAAACGTTTTCAATTGGAGATAAAATTTTATGGGAAATGAAATTTTTGTTTCTGAAGCATTCTTCACTACATTCGAAGTCACTTCAACACCAATACAAAGAAATTTAGGCATTTTTGCCAAAGTGCCTGAAGAGCATATTTACCGAAAGATATTATATTATTTTTGGTACTTAGCATATACATATCTGTCCATGGATGAAAAACCAAAAATTTATTTAGTAAGAATCATGACTAAAATGAACTCTCTTACGTCTAACCAAAACAAAACCATTGTCATGTTCAAGCACATTTCTATAAAATTCCCTTACTACTTGTTCAACGGCAAATTCTTGACGCATACAAAATTTAACTGAATCTATCTTAACAATCATAGTTTCAACATTCAAAGCCTTTTTCAGGATTAATTTCTTATTATTTGACAGCTCTTGAAACCTATCATAAGCTTTATCACTTAGGAATTGAGATTTAAAGAAATTTCTACTTGAAGAACTACTAGCTTTAGCAATGCCCTTTCCTTTAAAAGCTATGATTTCGAAATTAAAACAATTAACTAAAATAGTCTTAAAATATATCACCAATTAAGTCAAATTAATAAGATCAAATCCTTCTTATGGAATTTTGACACACAAACACTTTGAAGGCTTCAATCAAAAAAATTTCACCAATTAAAGCACAAATAAATCCAAAAATTTAACTTTAGAAGTACAAAAAATGATAGCAATCAAACCAATTTGGAAGCTTATAAACCATTCTTGGAAACTCCTTGAGTTTTTTGAAAAATCCTCCAAGAGCTTTGCCTTCTTGATGTTCTTGTTGATAACTCCCTTCTTCTTCTTCATTGAGCTAAAAAATAAAAGGAATGTGAGTTCTTCGTGAAATTTATGCAAGAGTTTAATTGTAAATCAAGTAAGTTTCATGTTAAAAAGGGTTTAGAAGTGTTTCGAAGAGTTTTGAGGTGTTTTGGAGATGGAAAAATCTCAATTTGGTGGCTAAATGGGCTACAATTCGCAGCCCTTCCCCTTGCTTTGGAGCAGGCTGGGTACGGCTCAGCTGTGAGGGCGCACCTACTCCTAGATAACGTGGTTGGGCACCGCTCGAGCTTTCCAGGTGCACCCACGACTTTCATTGACCGTGCTAGGTTTTTCAATCGTTCCTCTACATGTTCTCCATCTTTTTGTGATTTTTGAGCCCCAAATCACCTCTTTACTTTATATACAATATTTAAACACATAAATTATTGCATAATTAAAAAATTAGTTCAAAATCATTATGTTGCAAGCATGCAAAATTGCTAAAAATTAAAAGGTACAAACTTAGAAAAACATGGGCTGCCTCCCACGTAGCGCTTGTTTAATGTCTTTTGCTAGACGTAGCTATTAATTCATGTTATTGAACTACTAGAATCTCCCTTGAAAATGCCCTTGACGTGTGCACATTCAAAATGCCCATATGGAAATGCTCCGACTTCTGTCACATTAAACGTAACGGAGTCATTTTCGGCCTTTGGTATAACTTGTTCTTGGTCCATGTTAATTAAAGCATTTGTCGTAACTAGGAACGGCCTTGCAAATATGATAGATATATCATTCTCATATTCATCACCCATGTCTAGGACAATGAAAGGAGTCAAAAAATTAAGTTTCCCTACATTCACGAGCACATAATGTAATTCTCCCATTGAATCTACCATTCTTCTATCTGCTAATTGAATAAGTTAGTTGCTCTCCTTGAGGTCTGTCAACCCTATTCTCATGCTTCAAAGAGGTCAAGAAGTAAATTCATACATGCTCCTAAATCATGTAAGGCTCGATCAAATAAAATATAACCAATAACACAAGGTATAGTGACACTTTCTGGGTCTTTCTTCTTTTCAGGTAGTATGCTAAGGAGTTGTCTATTACAAATTTTTGCCATTTTTAGCATTTCTTCATTCTCCCACTGCTTGAGCATTTCTTGTATGTTCCCATACTCCTCAGAATCATTATAATTTTTTAGAATGCTCGATATGTACATTATCTATGTATTTGTTCAAGATATTAGAACAAGCCTTACCCTTACGTTTCACAAGTCTTAAACAAATAGGTGGATGAGAAGCTCGATCTTTTTGGACGTTTTTAAAATTCCCTAGAAATTTATGATAAATTTCCATCCCCTTATTGCAGCTTTAGGGTTCGGCTCATTCTTCTTGCCTTCTTGCACAGTTTTCTCATCTATTCTTGGTATGTAGCTGATTAACCTCACCAATTTTTATCAAGAATCAATGAGTTAAGAATGCTTTCATCTAGCTTTTCCTTAGAGGGTTTAACTGTAGCCTTTCCTTTAACTGCGTGAACTACAAAACACTCCACTTCTTGGTTTGGTATTTTCATAGCTTTAAAAACATTAAATTTTAAAGGTCTACCTATAGCTAAGAAAGGTTTACGAAGAATTATAGGAATATTTTCATCCTCTTCATAATCAAGAACAATAAAATCAGCAGGAAATATAAATTTATCTACTTTACCAACACATCCTCAATGATTCCCCTTGGATGTTCCAATGAGTGATCCGCAAGCTAGAGGGTCACTGAAGTCAGCTTTGCTTCTCCCACATTTAATTTCCTAAAAATAGAGAAAGGCATTAGGTTAATACTTCCACCAAGATCATATAAAACCTTACCTAAGAAATTTGTTCCGATTGTGCATGCTATTGTAAATTTTTCATGATCTTTTAACTTAGGTGGTAGCTTCTGTTGCAATGTTGCACTACATTCCTTCATTATAATAGTAATAGGTCTCAAATTCCTCTAGTCTTCTTTTCCTAGACAAAATGTATTTTATGAACTTCACATAAAACGACATTTGTTCCAATGTCTCATCAAATGGTATATTAATGTGAAGCTTCTTGAAAACCTCTAAGAATTTCTTGAATTGGCTGTCTTGCTTCTATTTCTGCAATATTCAAGGAAATGGCACCTTTGGAAGTACCACTTGATTACTTAGATTACCTTCTTGTGCAACAGATTATGAACTTGCATCTTTTGGCCCACAATTGGTTTGGCACCTTTAACCTTAGCATTGTGGTCCTCAAATCCCAACTATCTACCACTTCTGAGTGTCACCATCTTGCATTGTTCCTTACCTTTCCTTCCAAGCTTTATCACAAGTGTCACTCGAGAGAGTACCTTGGAGCCTATTGTTGATACAATTAGCTAATTGCCTCTTTTGACTCTCGAGGTTCCAAATGGATTCTTTGTGGCTTTGCAATATGACATTCATGATTTAAAGTCTTGCATTGTCATTCTTTGTATTGTCTAAGTAAATCTTTCACACT
This sequence comes from Cinchona pubescens, assembly GCA_025175665.1. NCBI lineage: Eukaryota > Viridiplantae > Streptophyta > Magnoliopsida > Gentianales > Rubiaceae > Cinchona > Cinchona pubescens. The sequence goes on from JANKKI010000003.1 coordinate 3,296,227, forward strand.
TTCCTTCTTTTCCCACCCATGTTGTGGCATTCTATTTTGATTCTGAAACCCTGTGGCTATGGTCTTATGGTCAATGATAGTCCATGTTCCTAATTGTTACTCCAAGAAAAATTTGGGTGGTTTTACCAACTTGGATTAGAGGTGTTGGAATAGGTATTTCCAACATAATTAAATGGGTGGTTCACACCAACTGGGTTTTGGTTACACTTGCCAATATAATTAACTGTCTCTTGGTTGTTAGGGTACTGCACAGTAGAATTTCGTTCATGGCATTCTTTGCAAGATGTGAAAGGACTTTGAAGTTGTCTACCTTGAATACCTATATTGTCAATTTTGATGCTTCATACGGCTAACTGTGTTGCAAGTGTTGTGAGAATGTCAACCTTACAAACCCCTGCCATTTTCCTTGGTACTGCTCTCTCGTTTGACCACTGGTAGTTGTTTGAAACATATCTTCTAGCATTTTAACAGTTTCTTTAAACTTTATCATATGACTTACTCATGATAGCTCTACCGGCTGCTGCATCAATGATGGTTCTGGTCAACCCTTGAAACACATTGCAGAAAGTTTAAATTTGCAACCAATCTGGAATACCATGATGAGGACACAACCTCAGTAGGCCCTTGAATATTTCCCATGCTTCAAACAAAGGTTCATGGCCATGTTGCATAAAAGATGTAATGTTATTCCTTAGTTTTGTTGTTTTTTATGGCAAAGAACTTTGCTACGAATTTTTTGCCAAATCATTCCACGTAGTAATTGAACCTGGTGGATGAGATATTAATCATGCCTTGGCTTTATCCCATAATGAGAATGGGAAAAGCCTCAGCCTAATTGTTTCTTCTAATGCTCTATTGTGTCTGAACGTGTCATATATCTCTAAGAAGTTGAAGATATAAATGTTTGGGTCATAACTTGAGGTCCCACCAGACATGGCTGAAGGCTGCATCATTTGGATAATTAGTGGCTTTAGTTCAAAATACCTGAATTGGCGGCTTAGGATGCTTGACTGAAGTCCATCAACTATAGGTATGGGGAAGTCCTTTGAAGACCTCTATTCAGCTAGATTTGGTGGAACTTGCATCGAATTCACTGGGTTTTCATCATCGGTCATGTCTAGGATAGGTTGAGAACCTTTCCTTGCTTATTTCCTCAAGTGACTAGTAGTACGGTCAATTTGAAGGTCCAAAGGAAGTAGTATTCCTTTTGACCTTCTAGGCATACACGTAGTGAAAAAAGTAGCAAAACCAACAACAAAACAAAATAAAATAAAAAATAAAAGAAAAAATGTTTAAACTAGGGTTAGTACGCTTAATCTGATATTCTCAAAATATAACAAAGTTAAGACAAAGTCCCCAGCAACGATGCAAAAAACTTGTCCACAGTCTAATATGGACTCAAGGTGCATCCGTAAGTATACAGATTGAACAAGTAATACAGAGTAAGTAGAGATCATTCTCACGAGAAAACAAGCTTAACTCTGTCGACAACTACGAATCCAGAGTGGTACACACACAATACTATCTAAACAATAATAATATAATAACGACAAAAGTAAGAAATAATTAATTAATTATCTAAGCATTAAATCAATATAATTAAAATCTGAGATTTATTCTGCATTTACAAATAATATTAATTAAGTGATTTATTATTCTTTCAATTCCACATTATTTTACTAATCTAGGAGTTCAGTGATACTTGCAACTCGATTAAGACACAATGCAAATCCATTAATCTTTACCAGTCCACTATATGCCTATATGGATTAAAATCCCGACTAATGCATTCATGCAACCCTAATTGACTACCTAGATGAGTAGGTATATTTATATCTTTACTTACAAAATGTTTCAACTTATGGGCTGCTATTCCAAGCAAAGGCTAATTGAACATATCATAACCCTAGATTTCCTCTGTCGATTTCAACTAAGGGTACAGATTATTCTATATGTGGCCAGTCATCTAAAGGAATTAAGATTAATTCAAACAAGCAAACGCATATGGGCATGTATATTCAAAAGGAATAAATAAATATCATTGATCAATCTTTATGGAAAAATCCGAACAAAACCTAGTTTTGGATTTATTGCATAATCACATATTAAAATATATTTGATGAATAAATTACAGACATTGAAAGAGTAAATAATGACAAGGAAAAGAAATAAGAAGAGAAACTAGGAATTAGTCTCGATTGTCAGCCTTCTCCGTAAAAAACCACCTCTTAGAATGGTATTCTTTGCTTTTTTTGATGATTTTCTCCAGATGGCTGCTCTATCCCTCTCTCTCCTCTATTAGTAATAGCCTAGGAATACTTATTTATAGCCCCCATTAGGATTTTACATGTTTGGAGATAAAAAATGTCCTTAAGAAGCTGTTACAAGTCTAAAAATCTCTAAATCCTGACTTGAGCCTACAGCCCAGGCATGGCTCAGCTCTTGAGGTTGCACTTACATCTAGAAGGCAGTCCATGTGTGCGACTCAGGTCCCCTTGGTGTACCCGCACCTGGGATAAGCCTATAGGCTGGCTTGCCTTTTTGCTCCATTGTGCTCCGTTTTCGATCTGTTTGCCACCGATTGATCCTAAACCTATAACAACACCATAAAACACATAAATAAGTGTATTTAAGTACTAAAAACACTTAAATAATATTTAGACATTAAAACCCTAAAATTACCAAAATATCCCTAATTAACAAAAATATACCTTGAAAACTGACTAAAACTCAAACTAAAATGCATGTAAATAACTATTTTTCAGAGAATTAACAACTTAATATCAAGGATAGCCTTTATTTTATTTGAGTTAGCATCTATTCCTCGTCCAACACCATGAAGCCCAAAAAATTTTCGGATGATATGCCAAAAGTGCACTTATTAGGTTTAGCCTTATTTGTGCACCCTTCAATAATTTAAAAGTTTCTTTCTGGTTAGCTATCAAGTTGATTGCTTTATAACTTTTAACTAGCAAGTCATCCACATAGACTTTCATGTTGCTTCTAATTTGGGCTTTAGAAAGCCTCCCATCTAGCAACCTCTAGTAGGTTGCTCCAGCATTCTTCAGAGCAAATGGCATGGTCTCATAGTAGTAAGTCCCTCGATCTATGATAACAGAAGTGTTGTCTTCATTGGACTAGTATAAGTAAATTTGGTTGTATCCCGTTGAGGCATCCAGGAAGCTTAGGAGCTTGAAGCCAACTATTAAGTCTACTATGACATCAATTCCAGGCAACATATATGAATCCTTTGGGAGAACATTATTAAGGTATGTAAAGTCAATAAAGATTCAAGGTTACCCATTCAGCTTGATTACTAGGACAAGATGAGATAACAGACTTCCTTGGTTAATGTTGAGGACCAGGTTTTTGACTTCTTTGTCAATGATTATTCTCTTATTCAGAGCAAATGATCTCTTTTTTTGCTTTACTTGATTATTCTCTTATTCGGAGCAAAGGATCTCTTTTTTTGCTTTACTTGCTTGCATTCTGGATCAACACTCAATCTGTGCTTAATCCCCAGTATGTCATCCGTGGACCAAGTGAATTATATTTTTGTGTTATCTCAAAAGAGAGCGATCAACTTTGCTTTCAGCTCAAGGGTCATTCAGGCTTCCATTCTTACTGTCCAGTTAGGGTACTCTAGATCCAAATTTATTCGCTTGATCTTCTCATCTAAGCTAATCTTCTTTCAATCTGTTGTTAACTCTGCGGGTTGAAAGTTATGAACTTTGACCCTCATATTGCTACCAGTCTTAAGAGAAGTAATAAAGAATTCTCATGTGATCTTTTGATTTCCTTTAAGAGTCCCAACTCCGTTCTCAGTTGAGGATTTCACAAATCGAGGGTAGGAAGAGGGTATGACTCAAAAAGTGTTTGGACCATGTCTTACAAAGATCGCATTATACAAGGATTTACCTTTGACTACCAAAAAGTTTATAGTCTCCATTGTTCACATGAAATCTTCTCCCAAGTCACCCTGAGTTTAAGCTGTTCTTCGAGAATTACTGAAACACCTAAGAATCTCTCTAGTAGTGTGCGCACTAGTTCAAGATGTCTTCCAACCTAAACATCATATCAAGGAATGCTGTAAAAGATGATGTTCACCGAGCTCCCATTATCCACTTACACCTTACTCATTTTGTAGTTTCCAATAATCATGCTTACTACTATAGGGCAATCATGGTGAAAATTGGGCAAAACCTCGTCCTCAAATGAAAAGGTCAAGGATTTTGTCCTTTCTAACCTCTTGCAGTTAGCATATCAACTAGTTACTATCATTCCTAGATGGTTCCCCAGGCTACATTATTTGCATCCTGATGCGGGAAAGTGTCTTCCTAGTTCTGCCTTCCAGCTTGATTTCTTTCCTATTTAAGTTTTTGTGTATCATCCTTATCTCCCCAATCTGGTCTTTTATCTCAATCGTATCGATCGTACCCATCTTGCATTCGCCCATTATTTCTTTTACCTTTCATGAATTGATCAAGCTTACCTCTTCTGATTGCCACTTCAATTTCTTTGGCCAGTTCAGTGATTCTTTACTGTCATATTCGTGTGAACCTTATAGAATGAGCAAAACCTTTTTTGGCCCCGCTTGAAAGAAATTTAATCATTTTAGGGGCCTGATCAGGATCCCCTGCTTCTCAACCAACATTAGGATTTCGAAGCAACTTCATTGAGTAGAGTGTAATTCTTTTCTTCCAGCAGCTTTCCTTATTGCAGGCCGCGAGATGGAAATTGCAGCCTCTCGCTAACCTTTCTTCTCTTTCCTCTAGCTGGGGTGCATATGTAATCATTTTATTTTTCCTAGAGCTTACAATGAGATTTCCCATTTTTTCCTTTTGACTTTTCTCCTTTGATGGCATCATGACCTCTTTGCATTACTTCCTCCATTGTTAGGGGTACTTTTTATTTAAAGATTGGTTAAACAATCCTAGCTTTAACTCGTTGACAAAGGTTGCGACCAACGCCTCCCGATTCTATGCGGCTAATGGTGCGACGATTAATTGTATAGAGAGGTATGTGATGTTTCAGATGCCTGGTTTAGATACGGTGATTTTTCGTGGGAATGAAAAGAAGCCCAAGTACAGGATTCCGATTATATGGAGGAAGTAATGCAAAGAGGTCATGATGCCATCAAAGGAGAAAAGTCAAAAGGAAAAAATGGGAAATCTCATTGTAAGCTAGATGTGTATAAGAGACAGATTGAACATTACATCATCCCACTATTTGAGGGGGGTAGAATGTGAAACCCAGTATTTTAATAGCCTTGTTCTTTGATTTTAATACTGGTTTAAAATGTTTTTCATATTATTTTTCGATAAAGTAGGCTCTCAACATATTCGTTTTTCAATCTCTTATACACATTTCGATGTAGTATTCCAAGACAGGGTAAACGGGTCAAAAGTTGGACTAAGTGTAATTAGTGCATTGTGGTGTGTGAGTGTTGTTTGATGGCTGATTTATAATGTTATTTAGTAGCAAATTAAGAAAAAAATTAGTTGTTGGGTCAAATAGTCAACTTGGAGACTATTTGGTCAATGGGGTACTATTTGGGTCAACTTTGGAATTTCTTTTTAGTCTTCTTCTTGTTGTTTTTCTTCCTCATTTTCTCCAGCTGCTGGCCGAATTTTCTTCCTCCATTTTCCCCAAAAATTTTCTGGGATTTCAAGTAGAAATCACTTGGAAGGTAAGATTTTATGTATTTTAGCATTTTTGGCTTATGGGCTTAAGATATGATCCAAGCTTTAATTTCAAGTTTTGTAGGATTCTTTATGGCTGAGAAAACCCTCTTTGCAGCCTTGTAAGTTATGATTTATGTATGTTATGGTTGTTTTTAGTGTTTTGGAGGTTGGGAAGTGATTGGGGTTGATTTTTAACAACTTTCCACGGTTAGATTACAAATTTTAAGATTATGAGTTAGGGTTTTGTCTTCCATATGTGCCCTAGAATGTTATGCTATGAATGCTTATGTTTATGCTTTTAATGATGTTTTAAGAGTGTTTTAAGGTTAGTTTGGATAGGAATTGAGACTTGAAACCAAGTGAAATTGATTTCCCTTCATTTTGTAAGTAAGCGGAAGTTTGGCGCAACTAGGATAATTTGGATAATTGGTTATGTTTGAAGGGTCTTTAATGATCTTTTGATGGTTTTAAGTGTTTCCTTGGTAGTGGGATGGTTAGGAAGCATGTTTGAATCATGCGTGTGGCTAATCGGTAAAAATTTCAGTTTGGTGAGGAACATAGTTAAGTAAAGAGGAATTCCAACCTTAGGTTGTTGCTCTAATGTTGTAATAGAGTTAATTGTAGTGGTTATGGAGTATGGATTGTTGTGGAATGCTATTGAAATAGTCCCGGCTATTGCCAAACGATGAATCTTTCCACCAACAGATCCGGTTGGTCATAAAATGTCTTTTGACATTTCTAACCAAGGACTCTTGAATACCTGTAGAACAGACCTCAGGGAGGAGGATAGCCTAATTATAGCCTAGGGAGGCGAAGTTTTTCGGTTTTTCTGGAAAACTGAGCTTATTATCTCCTAATCTAGCTGTAATATGAATTTGAGGGGTTAACTAAGTGTTTTGACTGGGGTTTTAGCTTGTCGAAGTTGGTCAGAAATTGTGAAAAGGTCATTTTTGACCAAAGAGCTGTTGGTGTCGTTTTCTATCGTTTCACGTCGTTTTCGTTTCCCTAGTCATTCTTTAACTTCTACATCTCTTCTAAGAGTCCTCTTATATCTGTTTTAGGTACCACGCCACCTACCGCCGGCGATCGCGTTCTGTGATCATTGTGCAGTTTTTGCTTTGATAGGTGGGTAACATAGACCCTCTTCCACTTGTATTTTGTTTAACAACTTTCGAAATATGTTTGGATGGATTTTAGAATGTGTATAATGTTTGGAACTGCACTTTTACCAAGTTTTGGAATTATTATATATGAAATTGGGACCAAGCTATTTTATGTTAATCAATTAATATGTTTGCAAACTCTTTTGATATGAAAGTATTTTATGACTGTTTGGCTCATAGGTGATCGAGGTATATAATTTTGGATGTATCTGGAAATGTCTGATTTGGGGTGCACCGGTTCTATAGTCATCCATGGGACGCCATGGTGACTTCTGTGAATGTGATGAACTAATTGACTGCGGGGTCTTGTGATGGGATAACTTGACCTCCCGGTCAGACTAGTAGGTGTAGTAGATTACTAGATCTGACTAGTACTGTAGGTCATACTTTTGAGCCTAAAAGATAATCATGCTTATTTTACTAAATTCCGGATTGAAACTGTACTTGGATTTGTTAGCTATGCTTTAGCATACTATGTTTTGAAATGATTTGATCTGTTTGGCTATGTTTTGGACATACCTTCGAGCCTAAAAGATACTCATGCTATTTTATTATATTCTGGATTTGAAACTGTACTTGGATTTGTTCGCTATGCTTTAGCATACTATGTTTTGAAATGAATGGATCTTTTTGGCTACGCTATGCTTTAGCATACTATGTTTTGAAATGATTGGATCTTTTTGGCTACGCTATGCTTTAGCATACTATGTTTTGAAATGATTGGATCTTTTTGGCTATGTTTTGGACATGCCTGACGTTTAAATGGCATGATACATTTTAGAAACTACTTATGATTATGGTTTATTGACGTTTAAATGGCATGAGACATTTTAGAAACTGCTTCATGACTATGGTTTTCACAAATGTTATTATCCTTATGTTTTCTTTTATCGAAATGCTTGGCCCCATTTGAAGCAAGCTTTTATGATATCCACTGAACTAGTTATGCTCACCCCACGTGATTATAATTTTCAGATTAGGTGCTCGTTTTTGACTCTCCACCGCGTTAGCAGCTTTTAGATTTTCTCCAGATTCCACATTACTGGTCTACTCTGCGGATAATCTTCCAAGCTTCTCTTTTGTTTGGTGAGGGGTAGTGTATTAGATAAGTTTTGTATTGATGAACTTTGTTTTTGTTGTAGCATCGTTTGTACTAAGAAGGAATTTTGTAATTCGTATTTTTGTGTAAAATGAAATATTCGGTTTTATAGTTAAGAAATGGTTTGATGGTTCTATTACATTGCGGTTAAGTTTGTTGCTCTGTTCGTTTGTGCCTTGCGCTTTGGACCGGTGTGCCATTAGCGCGGCGTGTTACGGTCCCATTTTTGGGGCGTGACATCCAAGATAGTTCGCTACTTAGGAAATTGCTCAAGAACATGACACTAAATTCTTGTTAACTATCAACTAAATTGCAAGGAACTAAGTTTTAAATACCACTCGCGAGCTTCTTCTCAAATAGTAGCTGGTAATATTAGGTATCTCAGATCGTCTGATAGACCATAGACATCTAGGCGTGAGTCAAAGTATCCAACTGATCATTTGAATCTATGGTCCCATTGTAGGTTTCGAAGAGGGGAATCTTTACATCTTTAGTCATTGTTGTCCTGCAGATATTCAAAGTGAACAAGTTTTTCCAAACCATATCAAGGTTGTTGTTTGTATTTATCTCCTTATGACAAAACTTGTCTAGCTATTGGTAAATTTCTTGATTTCTCCTGTACTTTTCTAATCCCTTATCTTCTCTGGCTTGCTGAGATCCTCCTATCCTTTCTACATTGGTTGGTGGATTTGGATCAGAACACTCACCAAATTTGGCTTTTTCTTTTGTCCAAGCTTCGCAATCTAAAAGCCTTCTTGAGATATGATTTTTAGCCAAAAATTTCATCAACTCATCCTAGCTAAGTTGGTTATTTTTTGAATCAGAACTACCCTAATCACCGTGTACTTGAACCATATTGATTAGATCTATTCACTCGCAAGAAACAAATTTGGAATTAGTTCTGTTCGATAGACGACCCTAATTGATGATCCAGAAATCTGCACAGCATCCTAAAACAACCTACATGATCTGCAAAACAAAATCAAAAGACTTAGGAGAATTAGTCTGTGTGATTACTCCGATGTTTAAGTCAGGTTACATACTCAAGAATTGTTTATAGAGTATTTGTGTGTGCTTTTATGGTTATGGAACTTACCTCAAACTATGGTTTTTCGCTTCATTTATAGGGGTAATGTCCTTGAGTTAATAGAATTGTATGCCATTAGGAATGTGTATTGGATTTGGACTTCTCTTTAGCAAAGAAGGCTTAGCTAACTCTTATTTCTTTGGCTTTATCAAATTTCAGTAGTAATTCATCAAAGTTTTGGTAGGGGCAATACTCTATGACGTGGCCAATTTGTGATATATCACTAGAGTAAATGCAATACATAGAGGAACTTAAAACATTTTGTTCGTAAAAAAAAATTCCATTGACATATCTTGGCTAACCAAAAATGAAAGGCAAAGAGTGCTGGTTTTGAATTCAATACCTTCTAGCCCCAAAATTCCCTCAAATTTTACTCTTCCCATTCACCCCATATCTTGCAGAGTCCTTTAATAAGCTAAACACTTAATAAGACAGGTCCAATACAAGTTTAAATTAATTACTTTTGATAAGTTAATAGATAACTACATTGTATTTGAAAACAAAAGCTGCAAAAATCAAATAAAAATATGGCTATATATAAAATTAAATAAAAGCAAACTATTAGATTCTTTTTTCCCTAAGGAAAGAAAGAATAAGAAATGGTCCGAATTTAAAATTCTATAAGGCCTTTTTTTTAGGAGCCTTCTATTGTATTTATTTATTTTTTGCTATGTTATATATTACTATTCATTAGAAGATTTCTTCAAACATTTGTTGCTTTAATAAAAGAACAAAAGAAATAAGATAAATTTCAATTTCACATATCACTTATTCTTAAATTCCAACTAATCTTGATTGAAGGAGATTAAATTGTTAGAGTATTATTGTTCGATCAAAACTTCAGGTTTTATGCACATTTAGAAATATATTTGAAATATGTAAGTGGACAAAATATTGTACTCCTCTATCCCATATCTTTTGTCATTTTTTGGGATTCCAACTTGTTGCTAATAGTTTGTTGATAGTGATGATTGTTTAAATCTTAGCAAAATTATCCTCTAAAATTCAAAATTTGAATGGTGAATGATAGTTCCCCACAAAAAGAAAAAGATAAAGGTGAAAAGGAGTAATAACTATGCTTTGATCTTTTGAACATGAAAAATATTTTGGGACAAAAAAATAAAAAACATTACACTTTTAATGGAATGGAGGGAACAGTTATTATATACAGTTTATTTTTGATACTTTTATCCTTATACATTATATATTAATTATCATATTGGGCTTGTTTAAGTTTTTGTCCATAAATATATTTTGTGCTGTAAAAGTTGGCTCAACCTACGTATTACCCCCTAAAGTTTTGAAATATACAATCAATCCCCTATGGTTTGTTCTTTTCTATGAAACAAACAGAAGGAGATTATTGTTACAAAATTAAGTTTAAAGTTTAAAATAACCCTATAAATATATATATATATATATATAAATGTATATATATTAAGATAATGATTAGTCACCCGTACCACAACAACCACTACCCTTCATGAGAAATCTAATCACCTACCCTTCCTTCCTCCACAACCACTATCATGCCCCAAACACGAGATCATGACACACCGCATCTCATGATAAAGTCCGAGCATGCTAGGCAATGACACAATGAGTCAATTTTAAACCATAACAATGAACATGTACTAAAAATAATAATAGATCATTATCTATATCATAGAGCTACCTATTACAGAATCTAGTATTCAAAAGATCGAAAAGAGTAACTAGTCCAACCTGAATCCATATTTTTTACCAATAGTCTTCTACCTGGAAACTACCTCATCACTTTCCTATGCTGCAAAATTTTATTATAATAATGGGATGAGCAAATACTTTGCTCAACAATTGGGGCTCATTTTCCTTTATTAGATTGAGCACACAATAATATATACACTAACATTCATGCAATCATGCATCAATCAAACATTAAAAACTCATGCATTCCATCATTAAATAGTAACGATAAACACTTAATCGGTTAGCTCACGGTTCGCATAAGTTAATCAGTTACTAGATATCAAGATCTAACTATTATTATACCTGCTACACAAGCCCAGTGGCGGTAACATTGACATTGGCAGTAACATTAACATTGACGCGAATATTGACATTTGCAGTAACATTGACGTTGGCGATAACATTTATGAGAACTAATTCTCATAGAACAACACGTGTTTATTAATGAGCTTTACATACACATGCATATTCAATCACACTTAGCCACATCTAGTCACATTGTCACATGCGCTTAACATTTAATTATGTGTATAATAGATGTATTACACATGTTCACCACATACCAAGTGTATTTAGGGGTGTGCAGGAATTTAGTTAACTGAATTCGCAAATAATTTCAATTTCAAATTAAAATTTCAGAATCGGTTAATCAAAATTTGGTCGGTTAATGGGTTCGAACGAATTCTAGAATTCAAAAATGGGTACGAAATCATAACTAACTTTTCCAATTCAAAATTAACCAAATTCTAATTTTAGAATGTGGTAAACAAAATTGGTTAACCAATTTACCGATTTTCTTAATTGAATTCGCGATAATAGATTAGTAGAGTGACTCCTGCACAAAAAATATAGGCAAAGAGTACTGAACTATAGATCTCTTTCAAGACAATCCTACATGACAATTGCCACCAAAAGCTAATTAAAACTTGCATCCATTTTTCTTCTTTTTAAACACATATACCTTTTATACAATATAGTTTTACAAATTAATACTTTAATTTTACTTGAGAATACATATATAGTCACATAAATAATATTATATATGTACACACGTACTATATATAGAATTTATGTATATAAAATTTTAAGAAAACATTACATTCATTTAAATATAGTATAGTTTTAATAATATTATAGACTTATAGTTTTCCATACAAACTACGAATCCAAAATAAAACACTAATTTGTTGTCTTAAAACGGTTACATATTAGTCATGTTTATATATAGTCAGTACTAATTGCTCCTTGTATGTATTAATGTATATGGTTATTAGTATTTATGTAGTAACTGTATGTAGTTAGAATTAGTGTAATTACACAATACATACATACATACATACATACATGAATACATACACACACACAAATATATATATATTTCAAAAATATTACATTCATTTAAATATAGTACAGGTTTAATAATATTATAGAGTTAGAGTTTTCTATATAAACTATGAATGCAAAATGAAACACTAATTTCTGGTTTTAAAATGATTATATATTAGTCATATTTATATATAATCATTATTAGTCACAATTTTTATGACTAATATATATTGTATTAATATATATAGTTATCAGTATAATACGTAGTAACGTGTATGTAATTATAATTAGTGTTAATCGCACAATATTGTGCATATATATATACATGTTAATTAAGAAAACAATGCATTTATTTAAATCTAGTATAATTTTAATAATATTATAGGCTTATAGTTTCCTATGGTCATAGAATTCATTCATGCCTTTTGGATGTTGTGTTATGCTAAATGTTTGTTATGTAATAATTTTGATTCTAGAAATGTGCTAAATTTTTTGCAGAATTTTCTTTTCTTTAGTTTTTTCCACAATAAATGAAATTATAGCTATTTTAATATTAATTGGATTTTGTTTTAATTTTTTTTTTTAGTTTTCGTAAAGGATTTCAATCTAATGTTAATAGGCTGAATTGGCGATTGTAGTTAATCGAATTTGAGACCGATTTCTGAATTTGAATTTGGTAATCGAATTCTATTCCAAATTCAATTCAAAGTTGAAACGGGTTAAAAACTTTCAAACTCAACTTTCTGAATTTTGATCAAAATATTTGACCGATTAACCGACCAGTTAACTGATGCACATCCCTAAACATATTCAATCTGATTTGCATATAATAAAATGCCTTTAAACAATTAATCAGTCAAAAAATATTTAGGAAACTTTAAAAGAAAAGGAGAACCACTTATCACATTCCATAGTTATACCTCTCTTATTATCCTCATTCTCGAAACACAAACCATAGCTTCTAAATATAAAAGATACAATAAGTTAACGAAATAAATTTTCATACTTATACTCCATCGTAAATCCTATTTTAACTATCACAACTTGTCAAACCTCACAAGCATACAAGATAGCATAAACAATTCCAATGCAAGCAGTTTTTTTATTAAGCTAACTTATTAAACATAAATCATTACAAAAATACACCAATATGTGTAGTAACTTCCAGCAACCAATTTGCATTGATTAAATCAAAATATCTAATTGAAAAATTCGTGAATATAAAAGTAGGACAAATCGAACAGCCAATTTCTTGATTTGGCACTGTTTAGTAAAACTGTTATATGTTAAGATATATAAATCATATAGGTGTGATCTTTTGACCACTAGAAAATATATTAAGAGTGCTAAAAATTGTAATTAAGAATCATCCCCAATTAATTCCTTAAAGCATCTTAATTTAGTGATGAATTTTCAGAACGTGATTTTTATATATAAAGAAAGCCTTAGAAGTCTAGTTTCATTTAGAAAAATAGTGCACCAATTCACGTTAATCTAATGCCATTTTACTAAAGGTGTGGTTTGCTGTCTCCTTGAGTCTTAGTTGTAGTTTTTTTCTAATTTTTTATCATGCATATCTTATATTTTGCCAAAATAATCATCCTATAAAGCATTCATAATCATCTATATAGCACATATTTTTTAGGCATAAGAATAATTCTAGTTTTTTCTATATTACTTACTAGAAATTAAGAATTAATCATGAATAATAAAAACCCTAATTGTGATAGTTCGTGAGTTCACATAACACATATAATCACAATAATCGTCTTCAATTAGAACTCCCAAAAAGGTGTGATATCTACCATGAATAACCAAATAAAAATATTGAGAAAGACTTACCATGGTGGTTCGTCTACAAAAAATAGTTTTTTTCTTGCGAACCACCGGAACTAGAGTGGGGGAACGCTACTCTCAAATTTTATTAATGATTAAAAATTATTAGAAGGAGGGGTAAATATAACCAATACATCCTAGACTACAGATTTTTTGAAAACAAAAAACCTAACCCTAGCCTATCTTTTAACCCTAAGTTATTTACATCCATTCTTATCTAGTGCAGCATGACATTTGTCATAATTAGGCAAATTTGTATGATTAAAAATCATAGTACACTTATCATCACATCCCCAGTTTGCTAAGAAGTCAGCCAATACATTTGCTTCTCTATAAGCATACTGAAATATGGCATTGATCTTGATGCTTAGTTGTATGATTTGTTGAATAAAGGAATGAATCTTCCATGGAATGCTGTATTGATTGATTGAGGGCATTAAAAAGTACTTGAGAGTCTAGTTCAAAATCAACATTTGTGTAACCTTTTTGATGGCTTAATTGTAAACCTTGTTGGAGGGATAATACTTTTGCCTGTATATTTGTACCCACGTGAGGCAAGGGAGTTGCAAAAGCAAATTGTATGTTACATTGCTTATCATGTTATGCTTTTCCTCCTACTAATTTGCCTAGATTTCCTCTACAAACACCATCACAATTGACCTTGTATAGTGCATGAGTTGGGGAATTCCAAGCTATTACCATGGTTGAAGGTGTTTTGATTTGTATGCTAACTAATATCCATAATTACTCTAGTAAAATTTTTTCTGCTTGAAAAAAATTAGCAAACGGAGAAGCAGCTAGTATTAAATGAATAAAGGATTTAATGGAATGAATTACCTGATGGATTGTGATTAAAATATCTTCAAAGAAAGCTTTGTTTCTAGCCTTCTAGATTTCCCAATAGATGACATTGGGGAGCAATGTATACATCAAACAATTCAAAGACTTGTTTCAGAACTAATCCACCCACTATTAAGCATTTGAATAATATTAGCAGTTTGATCCCAGACAGTAATAGCTATGATGCAATTAATAAACACATGATCAATATTCTCTTATGAACAACATAAAAATGATATATTGTTGCCAATATAATTCTTTTTTTAATGGAAGTGTCTGGGGGTAAAGAGTTGTTTAAAAGCCTCCATATGAAAATAGAAATTTTGATGGGAAGTTTACTATCCCATATCACAGTTCTTAAGAAATGAGCAAGATTTCCGGTAGTGATTAGCTTGACAGTAGAAGTGACATAAAATTTACCAGGGTGGAATTTGGCCAAACAAACACATCGGCTCCGAAGGAGAGGCAAATAGATTTATTGTTAAGCCAATATGTTTGGAATCCATGGTTATTGGCCTTGATATTTGCATATTCCAAGAATCTTCATTCCATGCTTGACTGATGATAATATCATACAAAGGAGGCTCGTTGAGTAACATCTTCCCATCTCCATCCCAATTTTGATACCAAAATGAAGTGTCACCTCCATGGGGGAAAATATAGATGTGTTCTTCCACCAAATCTTTAACATTTACCATCCTGTTCCAAGTTGGAGACTATTTAGCATCATGATGGATCACAGAAGGATGAATCGCATTATGACTTTATTACTGAGCCATGAATTTGCTTCAAAGGGAAACTCTAGTTTTGAAATTCCACTAGAGTCTCATGGACATTCCTTTCATCAAATGGTCTAAGATGGGAATACCAAGGCCATTAATATTAGTAGATTTTGTAATGTATTTCCATAATTTGTAGTGTTGCTTGTTTTCTCTTTTAGTATATCCCCAAAAAAAGTTGGCCGTAGCTCTATTTATGTCTTTCATAGCTGCCTTTAGAGGTAAGATAAAAGATTCAGGTACAAAGGGATAGGACTTAGCACATGCTTAATAAGTATAAGTCTTCCCCTAATAGAAACTGTCTTATTCTCATGTCCACCTAGCAATAATGTTAACAATTTTATCCACCAAAGGTTGAAACATTGCTTTATTTTTCTTACCTATTTTTAGAGGGCAACCTAATTAAACAAAAGGAAATTCTTTGTAAGAAAAGACTATAATTCTGGTGATCATTCTAGCTTTTGATAGCATCCCTTTAGGCAGATAGAAATTGCTCTTGGAAGAATTCACTTTCTAATCGAAAGCTTATAGCTGTGAATGAACTTTTTAAAGTGATTAACAGTCTTCTTACCACCATTAAAAAAATGATAATGTCATCAGCATATTTAAGATGAGTAATGGGCAAAGCATTTCTACTAGCACAATAACAATAATCCATCTTGCTTTCCCCAAACGGCTTCTTAAGTCCTCTTGAAAAAACCTCAGCAACCATAATGAAAAGAAAATGGGAAATAGGTTCCCCTTGTCTACAACCTCTGGTAGATTTGAAAAACCCATACGACTACTATTGAACATCATTGAAAACCAATGATTCCCAGTGATACAATTGTGAATAACTTCAATAAAGTGTTGAGAAAACCTAAATTTGTGAAGCACTGCAGTTAGGAAATCCCAAGAAAAGTCTTTCAAATGCTTTGGCCTTTTCTAGGTTAACAGTTATGTTGCCACCTTTAACCTTCTTTCCAATAAATTCCACCAACTCTTATGCCAAAACAATGGTATCAAAAATGTTTCTGCATTCTGTTGGTAAGCATTTTTGTGAAAACCTTATTAGAAAAAGTGCAAAGGCCAATAGGTTTGAAATCATTAAAAGAATATGGATTAGTGATCTTGGGAATGAGGCAAATAATAGTACTAGTAATGGATTAAGGAAGTTGCATTAATTTGAATAAATCAATAGTAGCTTGTTAAAGATCTTCTACAATAATACTCTAGTATGATTTATAAAAGGTACCACTGAACCTTCTACACCTGTTGCACTAATAGTATTAAGAGAAAAGACCACATATTTTAATTCCTCCATAGAAGGTTGCATCAGAAGAGTACTTATTATCTTGAGTAGTAATGCAAGATGGGACAGAGTCTAAAAATATTGTCTTGAATTTTGGTATATTTAGCAGTGAGAAGATTCTAGAAAAAATGAAACTACCTCTTGGTGTAAGATTTTATGATCATCAATCCATTGACCATTGAAACCCTTTAGTCTTCTAATGCAAAGGTTACTATGTTTGATTTTCATCTGGGAATGAAAAAAGAAGAATTTTGATCACTCACTTGAAGCCACTTAATACCGCATTTTTTGCTTCCAATAGTTTTCTCCTCAACAAGGCATTTAATGAGATTAGCCTACTTTCTAGAGAGATTATTTTGATTCTCAAAAATAGGGTTATTCTAAAAATTAAGCTCTTGTGTTTTGACCAGCTTCCCAGTATCCTTTAGTCTTTGGAAAAAATTTCCAAAGGTTGCCTTGCTCTACTTTTTTAAAACAAATTTCAATCTTTTCAATTTAGCACTAAGCTTCTACAAAGGGGTACCGGGACAGAACTAATTCCGTACCTAACTTTGATCAACCACTTGATGGAAAGTTGAGTGATTCACCCAAACATTAAGGAATCTGAATAACCTAGGTCCATCGTACTATTTCTTTTGCAAAGTGAATAAGTGGGGGAAATGGTATGAACAAGTTCTATTCAGATGAATAATAGAAACATCTCGAAAGTTATCAATAAGCTTCTGATTAACAACAACCCTTTCTAATCTTTCTCAAACAAACATCCCTTGCCTTTTGCCGCACCAAATGATTCTATTGCTAGTGAAAGGAATATTGTTAAGACCACTACTATTAAGAGCATCAGTCATCTCAGAAAGTCCTCTTATAGCAGAACTTCCCAAATAATTTGGCACTAAAGTCACCCCCAACATACCAAGAAGTGTTGCAATTAGTAGATAAATTATGAATAGAATCCCAAAGGCTTTTCTTACCATGAACTGTAATACTAGCATAAACGATGGATGCATATATTAGAGCATTGAAAGAATTACAATCCAAAGATAAATGAATATATTGGTGACTTGATTCTCAATGGATATAATATTAACTTGGAGCTTATAAGACTAGAAAAACCAAATGGAGCTTTTAATATTTGAAATAGAATGATGAAACCTAATTTTTTTTTGAATATCTTAAAACTTATCCAAAGAAAGCATAGGTTCCAAAAACAATTTTGCTAAGAGTTTCTGAATCAGTTTTTCTTCGGACTAAATGGAGTCCTCTTAGTTGATAGAGCTTCAACCCATGCAGCAAAGCAAATGCCTCCACATCCAATTTTGTGTTGGCATCTAAGGATTTTGAGAATCCAAAAATTACATGGCTGGAAGAATCCCACACCACTCATATTCCAACACGACAACAATTATGCCACAAGGATTTGTCTACGTTTAGCATGAGTCCAGAGAGAGGTTTACACTACTAGACAGCCACAAAATGACGTCCAATTGGTGGTTGCATTGAAATAGAAAATCCTGAGAAAGAAGCTGCTGATCTACAAGCTGAATCTGCCAAGAACGGTTTCCCATCAAAGCTAAAGGAAGACAACATAGTATGTAAATTGCGTATTGCCCTGTTTGGTTTCACATCTTATCCATCATACACTTGTTTATTGCATGCAGTCCAAATCTGCCAGCAGATTAGCAAAGGTAGAATGATACACAACTGCCCTCGAAAAAATGTTGAAGAGTGCAACCACCATATTTGCAGCTCATGTAAAATCGAAGAGACCAGCCATAGCAGAATGCCTAGAAGACTTGCAAAATCTGACTACAGCTTCTTAGCAAAATTACATGAAACAAAACAATGATCAATACTTTCAATGGAATTGCAACACAAAATTTTGTAGGGAAGATTAAGTCCATGCTCTTCCATCGTATTTGCAAAGGAAGATTGCCATTGAGTAATCTCCACAAGAATATGGATAATTTTCATGGAATACGAGCATCCCAAATGAATCTCCTTGATAAGAGCTTTAAGCCCAGTTTGCGAACCACCGAATATGGTAAGGAAAGTATGAGTTTTCAAGTAGGTCAATAGTCATCTCTTTTCCAAATGTATGAATCCGGTTGAGGGGTTAGAAAGATGTGTTGCACACGAATACGTTGAACTGTAAGAGGAGGCAGATTGAGAGCAGTTAAGTTGCAATCACACGCATTATCAAAGACTTGAGCAATCGTGATGTCTAGTTGTTCTATTTCACCGTCTACGCAATCTACCACCAGATTGTCTCTTAACCAATTGTCAAACCAAATGCTACAATCCCATCCACGTATGAGATTATGAAAGTTCTCATCTGCCAATTGGCAAGATCATTCGGTTCCAAACTAGTGAATGAGCCATCACGTCAATATTTACATATCTTGCCCTCATATATGTTGCCCAAAAAGAATTTTAGAAGTATAAATCCCACCATAATTTGAGGGTAAAAGCTTGTAGAAGCTCCTGAAAGCTACGGATACCAAGTCCATCTTCATAACTTGGGAAGCATTACTTCTTCCAACGAACCCAATGCTGTCTATCTCCATGAGGCATTTCCCCCCAAAGTAAACTTGCTAACACTCGTTCCATTGATTTGAGAATGGTTTTTGAAGCATCCATTAGTGCAAGGTGGTGAATTGGAATTGTAGATAATACGTGCTTGATTAATACCAATTGTCTACTCGGTGAAAGAAGATTATTCTTTCATCCATCAACCCTAGCCTGTAATTTGTCAACCAAATGCTAAAAAAAGGCCTTCTTAGGTTTACTTGTAAAAAGAGTATAGCCAAGATACAATACTGGAAAAGTTTTATGAGGAATACCTGTTAAATGCTCAAGTAAGATTCTCATGAACTCGAGCACTTAGAAGGCTGTATCAATGAATCTTTAAAAGGTTTGTCTTTTGACCAGAGCCAAGTTGACAGGAGTAAAGAAATTTCATCAAATTTTGAATTGTTCAAAGATCACCTCTAATGAACAACTTGGTATCATCCGCATAAGACGAGTGATAATTGGACAACCCCTCGGAGTTGCGTACGAAGAGAGTGCTGTGATAATAAATTTAAACCTCTGGAGAGCACCAACTCTCTCTGAACACAGAATGAACAATAGAGGCAACAAGGGGTCCCCTTACTTAACCCCTCTAGATTGCTTGAAGAAACTTGTTACTTCTCCATTCACAAGCAGAGAAAACCAACATTCCTGCAATGAGTTCCATTGATTTGAGAATGGTTTTTGAAGCATCCATTATTGCAAGGTGGTGAATTGGAATTGTAGATAATACGTGCTTGATTAATACCAATTGTCTACTCGGTGAAAGAAGATTATTCTTTCGTCCATCAACCCTAGCTTGAATCTTTGAAGGGTTTGTCTTTTGACCAGAGCCAAGTTGACAGGAGTAAAGAAATTTCATCAAATTTTGAATTGTTCAAAGATCACCTCTGATGAACAACTTGGTATCATCCGCATAAGACGAGTGATATTTGGACATCCCCTCGGAGTTGCGTAAGGAGAGGGTGCTGTGGTAATGAATTTAAACCTCTGGAGAGCACTTCTGAACACATAATGAACAATAGAGGCAACAAGGGGTCCCCTCAATTACTAACCCCTCTAGATTGCTTGAAGAAACTTGTTACTTCTCCATTCACAAGCAGAGAAAACCAACTTCCCTGCAATAAGTTCATGACCAAATTTATAACATTGACATGAAAACCAAATTTACGAAGAGCCTTTCGTAAAATAGTAGACCCATTATATGATGAATATTATTACCAAGAGCCATCTTATTAGGTGACGTAATCATCTCCTGGGCCAGCAAAAGAAGCCGTCTTTTAACAAAACTAGATTGTTCGGCTGAAATCAAAAGAGGCAGCAAGATAGATAGTCTGTTAGTCAAAGTTCAAAAAAAGATTTTGCTAACAAATGTACAAACGAAAATCGGGCCTGAAGTCGCAAAGGTGCTAGGGTTGTCATTTTTTGGAATTGAACAAGAAGTGTTGCAGTCGTCAGAGACACACTAGCAAAAAATTCTTGAGCAGTCCAGTAAACATCCAGTGAGATAATATCCCAACAATATGTGAAAAATTAACCAGAGAATCCATCTGGACTCAGGTAAGCTTTCCTTGTCTAGTTAGAAAACTACCCCTTAACCTCCTCTAGGGTTATCGGCTTTATAAGCTCAAGATTGTCTGCATCCTTGATACTATGAGGAATAAACCCCAGAAAGTACTCCAAGTCTGACTCTTGAATGTCCTCGAGGTTAATAATTCTTGATAAAACTGAACACCATTTTAATCAAATCAATATCTTAACGCCAAAACCCATTGTCATCTTTTATTCTTCTAAGATGCATTATTGCATGCTTACTTGTTACCAAAACACGAAAAATTTCGTGTTACAATCCTCCTTGGCTAGCCACGTTCTTTACATTTTTGAAGCCAGAAGGTTTCATGTTTAAGTAATTAAAATAATTTCACTTGTGCCAAATGAAGAGCCTGACAGGAGTCTTGTGTTCGATCAGCTTCAAACCCTTGTTGACAATGCTCAACTACCCTCTCGGCCTCCTTGATGCCATCAAAAAATTTCCAAAGGTCTGATGATTGAATGTCCTCAAGTGAATTCTCCTTCAATCTCTTTAGCTTTTCATATAAGGCTCGCATGCCAATACAAGCAACCGGTTGATTCCAACTTCACTGAACTTTTGCAAGGAAAGTAAGATATTCCAGCCACAATTGCTAGAAACAAAACAATTTAGGTACTTGTCTATTCTCCATCCCAATCCCCGGGAATAGTGGTGAATGATTCGAAGCTGTTCTATTAAGGTGGGAAACCTGAGATGTAGGGAACAACTCTAGCCATTTGAAATTCACTAAGAATCTGTCTAGCCTCTTAAAAACCAGGGGACCATTTCTCACACCTTCCCAAGTATAAGAACTTCCAGTAAAATTCAATTCCTTTAGACCAAATGAATGGATAGCCGAATTAAAGTCATCCATAGCAAGCTGATTTTGTTGAGAAGTACTCGAGTACTATGAAAAGTTAGAAATTACATTAAAATCACCGCCACAAATTCAAGGTTGATCATGGACAATAGACAAACGAAAAAGAATGGCCTAAAGCTCCAAACATTCTCACTGCTAAGTACACTTAGCAGCATTGCCACCCATTATTTAGCAATCCCAATCGTATATATTGAGCATTATGAAAACCTCCTTTCCAAAAAACACAAATTTTATTATTAATATAACAAGTATAGAAAGAAAACCCTAGCTTGATTCTGTATGCCTCCAACTGAGATACATCAATTAAAGGCTCCATTATTGCCAAAATTGTGCATTATGTAATCGAATAAGCTTCTTTAAATGCCTTAAGGTAGAAATTACCAACTCCACGAATGTTTCAAAGGAATGTGTTAATCATGATGAATATGGGGTTGGGTTTCTTTGGTACTGCGGGCAAGTTGTCTTGTTAAAATTGTTCAGGTAAAAGAATATTCTTTGCATCGTTTTCTTCTCAGCACCGGATGAAAATCTTTATCATCAACTTTCTGTGTCTGTGGTGGCAATTTCTTATGCAAATTATATAAAAATTCATGAAACTTAAATTGAAATTGTCCTATACTCAAAGTCTTGCGAACGACTTCATCTGAATCTGATAACGTGTCCACAATTTCTTTTTTGTTTGGAGGCAACTTTAGATTACCCTTAACACAGAAAAGTCCATGGTGATCATCATGGATGGGTCTCATCATCTATGGGACTTCTGGGGAGATTACAAGTGCTGGAGCTTTGGTAGGCCGAGGGTCACACGATAATATAAACGTAGGAATATTGACTTTCTCTTGCATGCTGATTCTAGGCCCTCCTCTAAGATTCACCAATGGCTGAGTGGAGCTTAGGGCAGTTTCTGTCAATTGATTATTGTCCATCCTAGGTAGCTTAACAATAGGGTTCGATTGGATGTCAAGAACTGATTGAGCCAAGAACAGAAAGATTGAGCTGATCATCAATAGCAAGAATTTTATATTGTTGTTCCAATTTTCCAACACAAATGGAGCTGAATCTATTCAATAAGTACAGTATCTTTCGACTACCAAACGCCTAGGGTTTTAGTTGAGGTATACTTCACTTGGGATTTTGCTTTGTTAGTGCTGATTTCTTCGAACGAACTTGACTACTCTGCTTGCTTCCCAACGAACAAAATAGGGGCCTCTTACATACCCTTCATCGCATTATTAGTCATGATAAGCTACTTACCCTTATCCGTTTGTGGTGGATGAAGAACCCTACATTCTTCCATTGAGTGCCCAATTTTCTTACAATCTGCACAATATGGTGGAACGTCATGATAAAGAATAGGCTGCAAAAAATCGCCTTCCTCTCCCTTCCGAACTTGAGCACGATGAGAAAGCGGTTATGTCAAATTGATTTCACCACAAGCTCGTGCAAAACCAGGGTGATTGAGGGTGGCTGTGGAAAGTTCAACCTATAAAGGATTGCCAACCAATTGAGCGATAGAATAAAGAGGAAATTTGTTGAACAAATGACATGGAAGTTGATCTAGAGAAATCCAAATTGGAACCAGAGGCACCTCAACAGCAACCCTAAACAACAGTCTCCCCTTCAAAATTCTCATGCCAAATCCTTGAAAGGTCTAGAGATGAAGCTGTGGAACCAAACCCTAATATAGTCTTCTTCAAGTTTGAATCGAATAAGAACATATCTGTTGTTCATCAACCCTAAAGAAAAAGACCCCGTAAAACCAACCGCAAGAAAATCCTTACGAAGAAATTCCATGGATTGTCTTCCTTTAGAAAATTTCCCAATTAAGGCGAACTTCAATAGATTAGAAAAGATTTGTATCTCTTGTTGCGTGAAAAAAAGCTACTGGTTTGCGCTTGTAAGTAGAGGGATCTTTGAGAGGAATTTCATCAGTTTGTTGGAAATGACAAATGCAAAAGAATGTATGTTGTTAGGGATGGGGAATTGCCCTTCAATCCCTAACTAAAGTGCCACCATGGCTAGGGTTTTTGCAAGAACCCTAGAGACATAAGTTAGAGAGAAGGGGGGAGCAAACGAAAAAAAATGATCTATAATTAGTTATATTCTATCGCAATTAAGAATCAATATAATTAATTATTTGAACATGCAAATAATAAATCTTAAACAAATCTAATCAATTACATGTGATATGGATATAATTAGATAAATAAATTTGATATACAACTAATATAACAGAAACAAATAACAGATTTTTTGTTGACAACTCTCTCTGGGTTTCTCTATAAGGTTCTTCTCTGTCAATAACTTCACCAGAACCTCGCTCATGGCTGCTCTTCAGTCATCAACTGAAGGGCATTCCCTTGCAATCCGCTCTTTTACTTTAGTAGTTTCTGCTTTGAATGATTCTATTCCTCTTATTGAACCCTCCACCTACAAGGGAGAGGCTGCAGTTTTCTTTACACCTGAGATTATCCAAAAAACACGCACTTTCTTTCCAGCTCTTGATGTTGGTAAATTTTCCAAAGGAAGGCCTTCTATAGAGGATTTGAGTGAAGAATTTCAGATGATTGGCTTTGTTGGTTATTACACTTTAGGTCTTCTAGATTACAGTCACATTGTGAAGAAGATTATCTTCAAGTTTGATTTTACAGAATCTCAATAATTTTAGGGTTTGGGATGTAGATTATAAAATGTACTCCAGACTTTCAAGTTGATTGTGAAACCCAGTTGACCCGGTTTGGATCTTACTCGATTTGCTCCTTCTTCATCTCTTCCACAAGAAAACTCTTTTTTCCATCGGGCATTTGGTTGGAGAACCGTTGAAGATTGATATATCTATAGCCAATGGTGCACGACATAGCAAGGCTAGGATTTGTGTGGAGTTGGACCTTTTAAAGCCTCAATTTCATCGAGTTCGCATTGGCAATGGTGATAAAAGTTTTTGGTAGCCTATTGAATATGAGGATATTCCTAGTATTGCACAAATTGTAACAAGGTAGGCCACCTGATCATTGAATGCAAGTTTCAGGAAAACCCCAATGGTTAGCAAGGTGCTACAGCCACCAAGCAAGTTGATTTGGCCAAGCAGAACATCCCCTAAAATCATAGGGCTGTAAGCAACCCTAGCGACGACCTAATACTGCTGCAAAAGTATCTAAGATGGTGGAAACCATCCAACCGTCATCTTCCAATCTAGCAATGGGTGCCAAAAAAGGTTATTTCAGAGATGGTCCCAATTCAGTCCCGATTCAGCAAGTTCCACAAAAATTGGTGAAATTCATTAGAGATAGTTCTGGTCTGCATGCAGTGGAAAAAGAATCGGTTTCCACATATAATAAGGTGCAAAAGAGCATTGTTAAGCCCGTTTCATGAACTACTAGAAAATTGGTCATTAGTGACGATATTTGTAGTAGCGACATAAAAATCGTCACTAAAGGTGCACATTCAATGACAACTTTTCAAGTCATCAAAAATAATTTACACGAACAAATTATCCAGTGATAATATACAAATTTTTGCCACAATTTCTCTCATGCCCAAGATTTTTCCCATTTTTGTCACTGTATTCCATCTAGTAACTTGCCACAACTTTTGTTGTCACAATTTATGGTAAAAAAAAAATGTGGGAATAAATTTAGTGATGGCGCTAGTAGTAGAAAAAAACTCAACACTAGCCTCTTCACAAAACTAAATAGCTTTTGAGACTTAGACCATGAAAAAAAAAATAGGGAAAAAAAGGGCTAATCTCTCTATCTCCTTCATGCGTCTCCTCTGCTCTATCAAACAGTCGCCGCTTCTCTCCAACACTTCGTGAATCATGTATAAGAGACTCAATCGTTGCAAAAAGGCAAGTTCTTCTCTTTTTTGTTTTTGCATTTTTGCTATGTTAGGGTTCTACTAATTCATGGTGGGTTTTTTGGGGAAAAATCTTAATAGATCTGTGACTACTCCAGAACTGATATGAGTTTTCAAAAAAATTGAGTATATCTTTATTTATGATTTCAAATTTTTGGACAAGAAAGCCAAAAATTAGTTGAGGAATAAATTATGATAACAAAATATATCTGTGATTAAATTTTCATTGATTGCGTGTTTTGTTTTTTAAGATTTTTGGTTCAGAACTCAATTTTGATAACAACAAAGCAATATATTGAGCAACATTTTAGTTATCTTTAATGTCTACAAATTGTAATGCTTTCATTGCAACCTATAGTTCTGAATTTGATAGGTAAAGTCCATACTAGATTAAGTAATATCGTAGTAATAAATGTAGCTTTAGATGAAAGGCATACCTTCAGGCAAAATCGAGCAGATACATCTTGATCGAAAACCCTCGAAGCTATAATTGAAAGTGAAGTGAAGAAAACATTGCAAAGGGACAAAAACCAATCACTGTAGGCAGGCTGCAGAGAGAATGATGCATATGCTTCGTATAAGAACATAGTAAAATCAAATGTCACATTCTTATGGAAAAGTTGCATATCTACAAAAAAGAAGAGATAAATCAAATCATCAAGTTGATGGAATATGATAAAAAGATGATTAATAAATTTGAATGAATTGATTCTAGACCAAATAAAGTAGGAAGTTGAGGATGAGGCAAGATAAAGTATTTTTTTTAGTATTTTTGTTGAGAAATAGACAATAACTTACATGCAGCAGCAAAGAAAAGTGGTAAAAGGGGATTATACATGCAGCAGTAAAAAATAGTGATTAATGCTTAATTAAACTAAAGCACCAATACATGATTACAAATTAGAAAAAAGTTTATGCTACTGTTTAGAATTTAGTGTATTTTACAAGTTTGTTGTATTAATCTCTATTATACTCCACTATCAAGCAACAAGTCCATGTTTGCTTTTGTTTTACTGCATGCATAGTATTTAGTCTATAATATGTTTGGGAGGGTGCTCTTTGACTTCATAAATTTTTCAAGTGGACTGATTGATTAGTTATGCTCACCTTGTTTAACTAGAGAGTTCATGAAATTGTAAGCTTTTGAAGGACTTACATTGGGATATCAACAGCCGGTGAATGGCATCTGATTAGAAGAGTGCAACATATTAAGCGCCAATTTTCTAGGAAGATAACATTCATGCCAAAAGCAGGGAAAGTTAGGTAAAAAAAGAACATTGAAAATTATTGAACCTGAATGTAGAAAGGTGGTGTGCAAAACAAGGTATCAAGAAGTGGTCCATGAAGAGCCTTTGAACTTTGAACTTTGTAGGAAAGTTTGTGGAACTAACAAAGTTGATAATACAGAATATTTCTTTCTTTTTACGATTGTTTTTTAGTCTAGCTCCGAGAAATTTATAAATTTGACTTCCTTTCTAATTATTTAGGTTCCTATTATGTTACTGGTGAAAAACATTAATGTATTAAATGGGGAACTAATTAATGACAATCTGCCACTTACTAATCCTTCCTTTGTCAATTGGCTAGTGCATTTATCCTCTTTACCTTGTGATTTATAAATCAAGAAACTGATAAGTGAATTATTGTTTAGTGTGCAACTACAGGCGATGACTTATTTCTATTTGTTATCCTAGTATCCCAACACAAATTTAACATTTACTTATTAGACTATAATAGATGATCTTGATTAATTTTGTTTTTAAGTGAGATTTTTGCCTAATTATTGCATGTGTTTGTAGAGTAGTAATATTTACTTGCTTGGTTCTTTCAAACCAATAGTCTATTAAGGAAATTATATCTTTATTTGTGACATGATTCTTATTATTAATCCCTCTTGGAAAAAATTTGATTATAGTTAGCCTGCTTTCTCATGACTATGACCTGGAAGAGGACATTCTTGACATTAAATCATTATAAGCTTCATGCATGCAAATTATTTAGTTCTTGTGCCTTAATTAAAATCCAAAATCCACTTTCTTATGTTATGGAAACAGACTGGAATAACATGGATAAAAGTTGGATGAAAATTAAAAACTACCTAGATCCTGTGTATTTAAATGGAGTTGAAGAGTCAAGGACCCTAATTTTAATTATCGTGTCCCTACACATCATGTAACAACTTTGAAGATCAAACTATGGAGGTCATGGATAGCCATTTGAGTTGTAAGGGAATTGATGAAAATTATACTAGATGGATATATCATGGTGAAAGTTTTGAGAATCTGATTATGATGATGATGAGAATAACAACATAGGTATAAGTTAAGAAGATAGTGTTTAGGAAATGTTAAATGATGTTGGAGTTGCTACCTTTGGTGAGAATTGGAGAAATTCTCGAGAATCTACTCTGAATTTATTCCTCATGAGCAAGAAGGAGAAACAAGTAGATTTCTTAAATTATTATCTGAGGCTAAAAGAAGTCTTTATCCAGGTTGTGATAGGTACTCAAAACTCTCTTTTGTTGTGGACATTCTCCATTTGAAGACAATGAATCATTGGACATGTAAATCTAATGATATGCTGCTCAAATTCCTCAATGATGTGTTTCCTACTGCATCAATTCCCAGTTCATATTATGAAGCCAAAAATTTTATTCAGGATTTGGGACTCAAGTGTGAAAAGATACATGCTTGTAAAAATGATTGTGTTCTTTACTGGAAAGAAAATAAGGGCCTAGATATTGTCCAAATGAAAAATGTAAAACACCTCGTTATAAGTCTCCTGGTTCGAAAGTTCCTAGAAAGGTGTTACGCTATTTTCCATTGAAGCCGAGATTGCAACGCCTCTTTTTAAACAAGGATATTGCTTTTGATATGAGGTGGCATAAGGATAGATGAGTTGAAGATGATAACACGATGACAGACATCCAGCTGATTCAATTGCTTGGAAAGAATTCAATAAAAAACATGAATCTTTTGCTCAAGATTCTCGAAATGTGAGATTGGGGCTTGCAAGTGATGGTTTTAATCCATACGGAAACATGAGTAATGCATATAGTATACGGCCTATGAAACTCGTTCCTTATAATTTACCACCTTGGAAATCTTTAAAAGATCCTTTTTTCTTGTTGTCAATGATTATTCATAGACCTAAATCACCAGGAAATGACACTGACATTTATCTACGACCTCTAATTGATGAGTTGATAGAGTTTTGGCTCACAGACATTGAGACATATGATGCTTTCACAGGAGAAATTCATATTACGCGCTACTCTTTTATGGACAATAAATGATCTTCCTGCATATGCCTATTTGTCAGGGTGGAGTACGAAAGGGTACAATGCATGCCCTGTTTGTTTGGAAGAAACTAGTTGTTTAAATTTAAAGAATGGGAAAAAATGTTGTTACATGGAGCATCGTCATTCTTTTTTGCCAATTGATCACAAATGGCGAGCAGAAAAGAAGGCATTTAATGGTGAGAACTTTGAGAGCCTATTAAACCATTATCTAGCGAGGAAATTTTTGAGCAACTTCTTAGTATTGAACAAGCTAAGTTTGGCAAGGCCCTTGATGTGCTTCAACAAAGAAAAAGGAAACGCAAAGAGAATGGTCTAAATTGCATGAAGAAAAGCATATTCTTTGAGCTGCAATATTGGAGTACAAATAAAATGAGACACAATTTGGACATTATGCACATTGTGAAGAATGTGTGTGAGAGTTTGTTAGGTACACTAATGAACATACCTGGAAAAACCAAGGACACTTGGAAGGATAGGAAGGATTTGATGGATCTCGGTCTAAAGGTAGATCTACACCTCCAATAGGATGGTGAATCATATGTTATGCCAGCTGCATGCTACACATTATCACTTGATAAACCGAAGCAATTATGCCAATTTTTGAGCTCAATCAAGGACCCAGATGGATTTGATGCCTCAAATATCTCTCGATGTGTTAAAACAAAAGAGTGCCTAATTTAAGGGATGAAAAGTCATGACTATCATGTATTTTTACCATGTCTACTTCCATTAGCCATAAGAGGAATGTTGCCAAAAGAAGTTTCACAGTCACTGATTGAGCTAATCACATTCTTCAGAAAAATTTGTTGTAGAACACTATACGTAGATGAATTAGAAACACAATAGAGGAACATTGCTTTGATTCTATGCAAACTTGAAAAGATATTTCCTCTTACTTTTTTTTGATTTAATGGTCCATATAATGGTCCATTTGCCTACTGAAGCCAAGGTTGTAGGACTAGCTCAATACTGATGGATGTTTCTATTTGAGAGGTAAATACTTGTATTATATTATTCAATCTTCTAAGATTATCTATTTATCCTTGATTTCTTTACATTCTTTGTTTATTTTTCTTCAAACAGAAAAATAGGCCAATACAAAGGAAACATCCATAATAAGGCTCGACTAGAATGGTGAATATTGCTGAACACTACTTGGATGATGAATGTCTTACATTCATTTCCAAGTACTTGCACCATGTTCTGACTAGGTTTAATCGAATACAATGAAATATAGAGAGAGAAGAAGCCGTTGGAGAGTTATCTATATTTTCTGGCATGGCTCGGCCTTTTGGGGTAGCAATATTTGGGTACTTAATTGATTCTAATTTGCACAAAATTCATCTATTCAGCTTGAAAAATTGCGAAGAGATAGATGAGTATGTGAAGTAAGTAATTGTGATGCACTAAGCATTCTGACATTTCCTCTTATTGTTGAAGTAACTTAAAGGAGTTAACTCTAAACTAGTAGAGATATCATCTTAATAGGAAGCATATGGAAATTCTTGAGAAAGAAAATGCATCAAATATCCAGTTAAGGCATGAATCAGAATTTCCTCAGTTGTTTGAACAACGTGTAAGTGTACAACAAAGAGTTAAGAGATTTAAATTCCTTCATGTATTTCATTTTGGTAAACATCGCAAGGGTTTTGTACTTCATTGCTTCATTTGTTATATACTAGACACAAGTCACATATTTACATGCACACCGGGGATGCAGTAATGAACTCTTGTCATTGCCTAAAGGACCTGATTTTTAATCAACACATATCCCGATTGCAATGTCAACAAGTTTAGATTCCATACCAAAGATCATGAAAAAGAAAAGAAACCACACAATAGTGGTGTCATGGAAAAAGGGGAGCATGGTAAAAAACAATTAAATTTTTATGGCGCAATTACTAAAGTACTAGAAGTTGAGTACCCATTAACTCAAAACCAAGTAGTCTTGTTTAAGTGTGATTGGTGGTTTTTAGGCAATAGTTCAGGAATTAGAATAGAAAAACAGTCTAACATCACTAGTGCCAATATGTCAAGGAAATGGTACTCAGATCAACCATATATTTTAGCATCCCAAGCTCAACAAGTCTTTTATCTTAAGGACTTGAAGCTTGGCAGTCTTTGGCATATTGTACAGATGGTCAGTCCACGTGAATCATATGATGTTCTTGAAAAATTTAATGAAGATGATTTGGTTGATAACAATGAGGCTTACCAAGAACATGATCTTAAAGATATGATCGGCATACAAGAAAATGATGAATTTCACTCGCTTATAAGAAAAATATATGCTAGTAGCAGAAAGGATTGATGCTAACCTCTTGCATCAAGAATCTTCAACTAAAATTGCTAAGGAGATAGATGATACATTCATTGATGATGAAGACATTGATGTATCTTTGAGAATTGAAGATCAGAATACAGAAAATGACGAAAATGGTGATGACTTTGATTCTGCTTAAGCCATTCGTATGAGATAAATTCTGATTAAAGTCTACTACTTCCATAATTTAATGCAATTTACTTGTCTTATCAACTTTACATACCTTTGTTTTATTGTACAATTCTTAATGTAGTTAATGCATTTTACTAGACCTTGTGTCCATGATGAATTCCACATTAGTGAGTATTCTGTGATTTTATATGGTTAAACTTAATGTACTAATACATTCTTCAACGTGTTGCTAGTATGGCTGGACTAGGAAAAAAAGGAATGCTTTTGCACGATCAAATCAAGGTGTATTGCCTAGAAGTAATACAAGATCAAGTTGATAATTAGACATCCACGTACGGAAACTGGAATATGCAAATTTTGTTTTACATTTTAACATAGGATATTTTAACCGGTATTTCTCTTTTTTCCATATAGCAAGTTGGCGCACAAAGAGCAAATATAGGTGCTAATACAAATACTAGAGCACAAGTCCAGCGAAAAAGGCCAATCCAGTTACGTCTAATTGATGAAAATGAAATTGGTTGTAGTTATAGAAATTCAATACCCAAGACACTCAATTTTATGATAGTTTTGGATTAGTGATATTCACAAATTGATCTTATAAAACTAAGAAATTATAATTTGATAATTGTTATTCAGAATCATGATACTTCATTTGGTGGAGGAAGTTCAACAAAAACATCAAGGAACAAATAGTTATCACTTGCAACTGGTGGAGTACACACCAATAGTTCTCCTAGTAATTCACTACATCTAGAATCTAACCATTCAATTGCTTGTGCAGTAACACTCTTGAGGAGATTAACGAATTGCTTGAGATTGAAAATGGTTTATCGTAATTTCTTGTGAATTATTTACTATTTTCTTAGATAGCTAGGTAGTACTTCATTATTTTGTCTTACACTTTGTCAATCTTGATTTGGTAAGACTTTAGCACTTTGAAGAAGAAATGAGGACCAGCTCGCAACATTGCATTATCCAAGAAAAGGAAGGCAGGAGCAAAAGTTAAGGTTGATGTGTTAAAGGAAAGTTGAAGAGTAATAAGGAACTTCTAATTAAATATGAAGCTAATGGTTCAAATAAGACTGAAGATGATGTATGTGCTGAAGTGGTTGGACATGTACCTGGATATGTACACGGTCGTGGGGCCCAAAAGCCTAAATTATCAGCTAAAGACCTTCTAGAGATTGAAGAACCGAAAAAAAAGCTGAGCAATCTTCTGCTGAATTAGAACTTCAAGTTAAAGCTCATAACAATGTCAACAAGAACTTATGGAGAAGCTTGAGAACCAACAAAGGGAAACAAATAATCTCCTTCTAGCTTTAGCTGCAGAATTGCAATTGGCCAAGCAACACAATGGAAATGCATCTTCCAGTACTATTTGGTAAACAAATGTTCTTATAATATCTTTTATCTAGGTTCATACTATTTTTTGTGCCTAATAATCTAGTGGTAGTTGAAGAACAACCTTTGGAGCTACTACTTAGTTAAAGTATTCTGGTTTTCACTTGGCTTTGTGTTCACAAGTATATAATGTTTGGTTTCACTAGAACTTTAGATTTGTCATTAGTCCAAGCCCAAGGTCCTAATTTATCTGAATGTGTAGTGTATATGACATAGTATAGTTATAAAAGGCGCACTAGGTATGTTTCTTTACAAATTGACAATTGACTCCAGTTATGTTTCTCCAAGCAATCTCTCTCTATCTCAATCTCTCTCTCTCTCTCTCACCTCTCTCTCTATTTCTTCTCGTCTCAAACTCGCAACACAAAGGAGGTGTTATTTCTTTTTCCTTATTTGTCCTTGTCTCTCTCTCTCTCTCTCTCTCTTATTTTTTCTCTCTTTTTTTTTACTTCTTATTGTGTTATTTTTCCCCTTCATTCCAATTCAAAAAATTACCATATCTTTGTCGTTCTCTTTTCTATCTGCCTCTCTCTATTTCTGTTTTTTTTTTTTATACTGAATTCTCTATGTCTCAAATGCATATTTTTGTCATATTTAGTTCTATGCGTCTACTGTGAAAAAGCTTGCCCCTGCACCTTGCACCTGTAATAACTATGGTATACTAATTATATATTAGTCCATTTCTAGATGCATGCATCTGACTTCCTATTTGGGCATATCTTTTCCAATTTGAAAATATTTGGGATAAAGTTTCTCTAGCATCATTGGTTTTTTTTTTATATTTGCTCAGACCACAATCGTAATTTATTCTATTGAAATTATCTTAAATGCAAATAGACATTCCATGTACGGAATTGAATGGTCAGAGTTGTTGACACAATACTAATTCAATGCTTTTGACAGTGTAAGAGTACATTATTTTTCCTCTTGATTTTTGGTAGTACTTTATGCTATTTTTGAGTGTTTATGGATTGCTCAAAATGGTTTGTTGTGAAATGGTTTTGCCACTCTTATTCTTCACAAGATATTTTATTTTTTTGTGAAAGGCCTTGTGGTTTGCTTGAAACTGTTACTTTGATTCATTGTCAAAACTTTATGATTGTTGTGATAGCCTTTAGTTCTCTTGTATTAATGATTGTTTACTTTAACTGCAGATATGTGAAGATATACAGTACAAGTTCTTGAAGCCCAGTCAGTTACAAGCAGATCAATGGAGTTGTAGCCCTTTTTGCTCATGATATTTTGGTCTACAGCATATATGTTTAGGGACTAGACTTCTTTTTATTGATAGTTGGTTGTATTAAGATGTAAATACAAAGAATTAACTAGACATATTTCTAGATTGATGTTAGATACTCAAACTACTTAATATGATACTTATGTTATTTCTCTATTTCATTATAGTTTGTCATACTTTTATAATGAAATGCAAGTTGACTCTTAATGGTTGTTGGATTCAAATGTTACCGAGTATAGTTTAGTGATTGAGCAAGTTGTTGCACAAAAATAACAAATAAATCTTGCTTTATTCAGGTTAGTGATACCAAATTGAAACTATCTAGTGACAATGATTTTTCACTAAAAAGCAAGACTTGATTGAGAGCTTGACACATCTAATCTCAAACTTTGACTCGAGGGTTTGATAGCTTAATCACAAGCATCAACTTGATCGAGGGCTTGACATCTTTGTCTCAAACATTGACTTGATCGAGGGCTTGACATCTTTTTCTCAGACATTCACTTGATCGAGAGCTTGACAACTTGATTCAAATATTGAGTTGATCGAGAGCTTGACAACTTGGTCTCGAATGTTGACTCGAGGGTTTGACAGCTTGATCTCGAATCGGACTTTGACTTCTTCAAACCTTGACTTGTGGAAGGTTTGAACAACTTGTTGGAGGACTTCAGAGTCAAGATTCATCTTGATATGTTGAACATTTGAAGAATGTTGAGAGCTCTTCCGCTTCCAAGAATTCATATATTGTGTGACTTGTGTCTTTATATCTAAGGATGACCCCCTATCTGTACATGTGAGATGGGCAGGGTTGGAGTGTTTTGGCATAATTCTACTCTTAACTTTTCTCTTAAGAAACATGAAGTGCAAAATAAGTACACTACTCATGTATCATCTTTATCTCATTAAGAGATAAAATTAAAAAAGAACTAGTCTTCCTAAAATATTATCTCCTAGACTAATATAAATAAATAATGAATTTAATTACCTACAATACTATCCCTTTAGTTATTTATTATTTTTTTAATAAAAAGATAAATATTAAGGCATATATCTCTATGACATGGTACGATTTAATTAGGATAATACTCCAAGATGGCAACGTAATAACTTCAATTAGATTAAAATTTGGTTACCTACAACAAGGTCCACAGGTAGAATACAAAATCAGGATTACTTAAATATTCTGGTGTTCTAATGCCATGGAAATCATGTTCTAATGCATGGAAATCATGGCTGACTAGCCACGTATCAATGTAATATTGGCTAGTTCTTTTATACATTATCAATACATAAGTGTGTAAATGAATATAAACAAATCGGACACTTTAGAGTTCAAACTTGTTTAATTATTTTAATGAGTTTGAAAGTTTATTCAAGTTTGTCTTGTTTATTTTTCAAGCTAAACTCAAACAAATTTTTATCCAATTGAGCTTGAGTAGTTATAATTTTTTCATGAAAATTTAAACTTTTTAGCTTACTAAGCTACGTTCGAGCTAAATACAGAAATTAACGAATACTAAATTCTATTCTAGATTGGCTTAATTATTAACAAACCAAGTTCGAATGATATCTTACTGACTCGAGTTCAATTCGACTATCAAGTAGTTTAAATTCATTTACAACGCTATCAATACACATAAAAAAAATCAATTTAAAAAATATCCCACAAAAACTACTTATATTGATTTTCATCTTATTAGGGAACAATGGTATCGAGAAGCAAATTGTAAATAGCACATTGATCTTTCATGATATATATATATATATATATATATATATATATATATATATATATACACACATATTAAATCTTAGACCTATAGACCTTCTAGTCAAGATTAAATCTTATGAAATCTTACTTACATCAACTGATGTCATTTATTTTATAAAATTTCATCTACACCACAAGATTTATAACTGAAATCATAGATCGGATCTACTTAATTATTTCTCTTTATCTAGAGTACCACCTTCAGATGGTGAAGAATAGACAAACCATATTCTATTAAAGTGGTGATTTTTTTCCATGTCAAGAAAAGTCAATCTTCAATATTCCTAAAGCATAAAAATTTTTACAACTTCCCCTTCTAGTTTAACAGGGGCAAAGATGAAAATATACATTTGCTTACCTCCCATTCACCCTCCTTTCAACAATGTTGCCTCTCTCTCTTTCCCTATCTCTCCACCCCTTCCCATCTGCTTTCCACTGCCCCATATCCCTCCACCTCCTCCTACTTACAACCCTTTCCTCTCTCCTTCATCTTGCCTTCTTCATCTACCTTCCCCTTCAATCTCAGAACCCCTTCTTGCGTCCCCAATCCATCGTTGACACAACCTACTCCAAAGTCGTCTTCCCTTATCTTCCCCTTACTTCTCCAACTCTGCTAACTCCTTTTCTTGCTGCCTTCCTCGTCTTTTTTCCCTTCTCCTCCATCTCAAACCCTCTCCCTCTTTTTCACCATCAATCCCTACATCTTTCTTCACCATTACCCCTCGCCCTCCCAGTAAACTCCTGTATTTTTGCTACAAAAAAAATAACAATAATAATATTAACATTACATAATATCGACTTAACTAGAAAATTTTGTTTGGAATTGAATTACTTTTCTGTAATTGTGTATTTGCATGAAAAGACTAAATTTTCATTAATTTGGCATCCTATTTGTCTTGTATTATTTAATTTAGACTAACATCATGTCTAAAAGACATTTCCCATGTAAATTACAAATATTTTTCCAGTTATCTAATAATTTACATAATTAATTTTTACTAAATTTTCACCAACTTAAGTAATCAAATACCTATAGGGTTTCTAAAAAAATAGATAATATATAGTACTAGATGCTAGAGAACCCTTGGGACTCAATGTGTATATATAGGAGCTCAGGTAAGGGTTTAATGTTCATTATTTGGCAAGAGTTTTGGAGTGTTGGTAGAGCGAGGATACCATTCTGTTTAGGAATCATTGTACTTGGAAATTTGGTATAACTTTGTAAACTTAATTCTTTCGAATAATTCTGGTCATAATTATTTATAATTCTCGTATAAGATATTAAAAGCCTACGTGTTTTAGTAACCAAATAAAGTATTTCTGAAGTATTAAATATTAAGAGTGACACTTTTGTAATACTATGTTTTTGAATATATTATAGGTCCTTAACTTCTGTTTTGGGAAAATTATTTTAGTAATACTTACATGATTAAATAATTTTAATAAGGAGTAAAGAAGTATAGAACTTTTATAGTAATACTTATACAAGAATAAATATGATAAATATTTTGTGGTTAGGAAAATGATTGGTTTTAGTATTATTTTGGGAAATAAATATTTTCAAAAATTAATAGAATTAAAGATAACACTTATGTTAGGATATTTTGGGTCTTGAATAATTTGTTGATGGCATGACAGTCCTTATACAGTAGGTTTGTTTTGCATTTGAACTTAAGTAATGTTTGATAATTTTTGTATAGGACATTAGTCAAAGTTTTTGCTGCATTTGTGTTCGCTACATCAAGGTGTGTAGTTTTTACTCCTTTGTATTTACGAAAAATATTTTTGCATAAAATATTACCTTGTATAAAATGTTATTTTATTATGAAACTGGACCATACATGGATACCTGATTTCATTTGATATCATGAACTTATATATAAGTGGCATGATTATTTTTGAAGCCTCATGTGGATCTTTCGGATGTGTGTGGTTACATGAATTGTTTCTATCACATATGTTCAATAATTAATAACGGAACAACACTCTTAAAATAATCATGAATAATGGTAGGGACTATAGTTCTGCAGTATTTCTAAACCTACTAAATAAGCCAACTTTTGGCTCTAAACTTCGAACTTTGAGTCGAGATAAGTTTTGGCCGGATTCCTTGACAACCTTTTCTAATGGAATCCCTTAGAACTAAACTGTGTTTAGTAAGCTGATGATAGTGTGTTTATTTTATGAGTCTATAATAATTCATATTTTAAACTTTTATATGAATTCTAATTTTGATATTCTGATTCCGACATCAAGCTGAAAAATACTAAATGAATTCCCGCCTCCTTGTCGTGACATTGAGCACATTTCAGTTCAAGTCTTCAATTCTTTATTGATTCCACTTTGGCCCTCAAACCTTTATAATCTTGACTTTCATCTTTTCGATTCCTGACCTGTAAACACACTTAACTAAATTAATTAAAATTGATTAAAAATTTCATGATATTTACAAGAAATTCAAATGCAACTGCACGAAATGCAACTACGAAATGCAACCAATTAAATTAAAACACTTAATTTGACACCAAAAATCGGAATAACACTATCAAAATGCCATAATTTAGAAGTAAAATAACTCTAGTTCATTGGAGATATCATACATCTAAACTTATCGTTTTACTAGTCCCGTGCAAAACAAGAAATAAAAAGAACCTTACAAAACAACTTAGCGAGCACACCAAAAATTTGACTAGACACTCGATGAACAACGGATGTACTTATGATTGATCAGGTATTCTCTAAAGGGATCTCAAATACCATATACAATTGAGCTATTTCAATTAATCACTCAAAAGTTTTCTACTCAAAAATCAAAAATTCATTTACAACACAAAACTTCAAATTACCAAGCATTAACCACTATCAAAAAATTTCCCAAAAATTAAGTTCTATTCATTCAAAATTTCACCTTTTCTCAAATCACAAGTATTACAAAATTGATCAACCATTTCGGTAAGGTCGCATGGAAATAGAATTAGTTCATTAGCAATCTACTTATATACAAATGTCACACAATTTAGGAACATTAATCTATGAAGGAATGAGTAGTATGATATCAATGATAAGTATTGCAAACATTTCCTCCTCAACTTGTTGGTATTCTAAAGCATAATTCCTATTGGTTTAATTCAGAGAAACAACAGGGTACATGCCGGAATCCCGTAGTTGCCTTATTATTACTCTAAATGGCTTATTTTAGAAAAACAACATGAGTAAATGTCGGAATCCCGTACTTGCCTTATTTCTAAATGAAAAATAAAATAAATAAAATAAATTTCATGGACCTAAACCAAGGAAGATGAGTAAAACGTACCTAGATTAATACCTAATACCAATCATTCACAAATTAGAATAACATTTCCTATGCAAACGCACAAAATATCCTAAATTCCTTCTATTCCATTTGAATCAATTTTTCAAAAGATAAATCAATCACTAAAGTAATATTTATTATTTGATCAAAAACAATATTTCAAGACGATGTGAATGAATTTCCCCCAAAATTTTAGTACCTATTTTTTAAAATGGTAATACCAAGTTTTTTGAAATCTTATGTTGCAAAAGAACTACTCGCACACACATTTAAATTCATGAAATGGTCAATTCAAATAGTTCAATCATATAGTATTGCATGTCAAATATCATCATCGAGTACCAAATTGATCTGATGACCCACAACCTTGATTTTGATGATGACAAATGTAATCTAACAATCTTAACTTAAGTTGTGTAGAAATTCTACTTTATTTGTTTTTAACAGAGTTTTCGGACGAAGTACATCGTTTGAACAACACTATGTTTCTCGAACGCACAAGCTCGTCTAAACGAATTCACCACAGACGCAATGCACCGTCTAAAAGATCAGGTAGAAAGCAAGATTTTGGAGCATCTACAATGGACGCACAAGCTCGTTTGAACGAATTTATCTCGGACACAATGCACCATCCGAAAGGTCAGGCAAAGGGCAACATTTTGAGGCACCTGCAACGGACGCATCTGAACTGTCCGAAAAAAATCTTATCGGACGTGGCTAACTGTCCGAAGGAAAAGCAAGTCTTATTGAGCACCAAACCTTTCGGACATACTACACCATCGGATGACTGAACTCATCAACATATCTGGTTCAGACGAATGAACAGACGGAATCTCAACCGTCCAAACGGCATCCTCAACTCCTTGATATTTCAGATCGGATGATTGTTCAGACACTCAATAATAACCGGATGTTCGAAACCCATAACGGCTAATTTTTTAGCATTTATTATCTAGCCGTTAGAAAGTGGTTGAGAGCTAATTTATTGCACCTATAAATGCCAACCCTTCTGTATTATGTTTCATCAACTTACACATTGAATACAAGCAAATAGAAAGGCAATTTGAATTCAAATTAGCTCTTTAGTGATATTGTATTAGTGTGTACTTAAGAATGCTATTCTCTTATATTGAGTGGAGTGATAATCTTGCACAAAAGTGAGGTTTAGTGTAAAATTCTTGGCTCAACTAATCTAGATCAGAGAAGTAGTGTGAGCAAAGGTGATCCTACTTTGTGTACATTTGAGATTATTGGCTCACCAAATTTGAAGGAGCATCTTAGTGGATTACTACTCCAAACTAGTTAGCTTGGATGTGTTGTTTGTTTAATCTCTCTCTTAATTCATTCTATTCACTTTATATTTAATTTCTTATATTTTTATCATTTTACTTGTCAGGTGCAAGAAATTTGAATTGAGCATTATTTGCAAGTGAATTTTTAGAAACCTAATTCACCCCCCTCTAAGGTTGCTTGGGGACCAACATGATCAACTTTTCATCTAAGAGTCTTCAAACACATATATAAATATAAAATGACCATTCTCGATACAAGAAATAGACACCCCCAAACTTGACTCTTTTATTCTATTCGATGAGTAAAACTTATCCTACTGCTCACTAAAAATTCAAACAACATAACATATAAAAACAACGAGAACAAACTAGATAAAATCTTATCAAAAAACCACTAAGTGACATCATTAAGCCTCAGCACATGAAGTCATGCCATGCAATCCATCAATTGAGAGCGAAATTATCACCTCTAAGAATTAAGCATCACAATAATCTACATGGCATCAGCTTAAGTCCCTTAGCCACTATTAAAACTCAAACACATAAATTGACTAAAAGCATTAAATCATTAAACCAAGCATTCTACAATGAAGTTCAAAAAGATCAATTCCAAGTTAAGCGTGAACAAAAATCAGTTGGCATCAGCCTAATGCCCTTAACCAATCTACTACTAAACAAAAATATACAAACCATAATAGCTAAAGACATAAAATAAATATGAAAAACTACTAAAGTATTAAATAAATGAGAATGAAATTGTCTTCTAGTATCTCAAAATCTCTCAAATAAAATTCTTTCCCAAAAGCCTCCAAAGCTGTCATTTGCCAACACCAGCTACCTCAAATGTCATGCTCCATCTCCTCATGATCATCCTCTGCTTCACTGGCTAGCTGTCCTCGAAGTCCTCATCAAGTGCTCATGCACTGGTACCACCGACTTGTTGTGGATCTCCTTGCTTTGTTAGTACTAATAGTGGTGTATAGTAAGACTATCCATGAGGTAAGCTATAATGCCAAAATGGAGGCTGTGGTGACTGAACCCAAGTGCTGAGTAAAGTAGTCTAGATAGCTTCTTCTATCACGGCCAAATTGTTATGCATGACTAGTTGGCCATATGTCTCATACCCTTGTAATTCATTGCGCTTCTCTTCTGTAACTAGTTCATTGCACAGATATACTAGTGGCAAAGGAATGAATGATGTTCTTGGGGGTGGCGGTGGAGGCATTTGGCCCACTTCAGGGTGATGTTTCTCATATTTCTAGACCATCTTGTACAGTACTCCTTATTAATTCTGCCTCTCTAATGTGTCATTGGTTCATTGACAAAATAAGGGCATCCTACAGCAATAAATAGATGATTAATTAGACTGGGTGCATAAAGAATAGGTTTCCCGGACCTCCTACTATCAAGGAATCCCTGTCTAATCACCTCCAACTGCCCACATCCACTGGCATCCCGGTAATTATGGAATAAATCAATATCACTTTATCGCTCTCAATAAACTTAAAGAATTTGATCCCCAAATTCGACAACTAATAAAATAAAACCATAATTTTTCTACAAGAGATAAACCATGATGAGGAAAATTTCAATTCCATCGTCTTTGAATTATTCAACACCCAAACAACATCAACATCATACTACATTCTTTTAATTTCATTCATATCTTTGTCCTTATTGTTTACATGAGCATGGAACTTATCAGATGGAATAAAAGGTATATTTAAATAAGCATTAATCACATTGGCACTAAAATCAACAAATACGCCACTAACTCTCACTTTGCCATCCTCCAATTCACACAAGTTGTAATGGAACGCTTTGACTAGATATATATAATCGATCTCAACTGCCATATCAAATCTCTCCCAATGCCTTGTTCTAATTTGTATATCTATTTCCTTTCTTGCCTCTTCATAAGCCCCCCAGTGCATTATGATAAATCAAAACCCCTTTCTTTAATAACCTCCTGTTTCTCATTATTTTGAAACAATGCCTTGGCTCGCTCACTTGTGAATTGGGGTTCTACCACCGGTTCATTGGCCTCACTTGGCTCACCAATCACTCCCTCACTACTTGTACCCTTCCCCCGCTTTTCTTTTTTCTCTTGCCCTCTTTTCTACCCAGACTTCTAGCATGTCTGCCACTACCATACATGCCTCTAGTAATTTTCTCAGCCAAAAAAAAAACAAAAAACGTCAACAACAAATAATAGATTTTCATATAGAATATTCAATCTCCCAACCAATTAATCAAGATCCACAGCACCAAAATTTGTGCCAACAATTTCTCTAAATTAAGCAATTTTAACCAATAAATGACCAATCCACCACAAAAATTTCAAAGCCCCAAAATAAATAGTCAAGATAGCATAATTTCAAACCATGAATTTATCCCAATAATTACTCAAAAATTGGTCAAATTCTCAAGCAATTAATGGCCAGAAAATTACCACAAATCAACCACAATTATACACAACAATGATCTACAGGCTTAAGTACAAATAATTGGAAGAGTTTACCCAATTAAGTAGAATAAAAAAATCTATTGAAACTTGTAGATGAGCTCCTTTGAAGCTCGAAAATTCCTTCTTGAAAACCCTTGTTGGAGAGGTGAATGATGATGAAGATGATTTGGTAGGGTGAAATAGATGTGTTTGTGGAGGATTTATTGGAAGAATGTTGAAGAATTGACAAGTAAGGGAGGAGATGTACGGCTCTGGCTTGTAATTTGGGAAGAAATGCGGAAGAAGAAGAGGAAGAGAAGTCGAATAAATTGAATCTATCAAGTGTTGATGCTGCGACATCACTTTTGATATTACGCATGGACTAAAAAATGGGTTTTCAAAAGGCATCTCGATGTCATGACATCAAAATTTGATGTCGCGACATTGGCTAAAGTATGTGCCTCGCATATACTTCGATGTCGCGACATCACTTTTAATGTCAGATGACATGGAAACGATGTCCAATTTTTTGCCTTTGTAGAAGTTTGCGATTGATGTTGCGACAAGTGATTTGATGTCATGAGATCAAACAAATTACTTGATTGCCTTCCAAAAGTTGCACTTGATGTCGCAACATCAAATCTAATGTCGCGACATGGACCTAAACTTCTGTAAAGTTCATAACCAATACTTAGCCAATATTTTTGACTTCTTTCTCACTTGAACCGAAGTCTTCTCACTAACTACAAACATCAAAAACATAGTATTAGCAGACAAATTCCATCCATTTTACTATAATTAAAAGCAAAATTTTCAAAACCAAACTTAACAATAAACAAATCAAATCACCCAAAGTAAAATTGAACACAAAATAACACTAAAAATAAGCAAAATAAAGAATGTAAAACTTGGGTTTCCTCCCAAGAAGTGCTCTTTTATGGTCACTAGATTGACTACGGCAATGGTTGATTAATTCAAGTCTTTAAAGGTGGTCGACCACCCTCTGTGGTTGAAAAATTAACACCAT
This sequence comes from Cinchona pubescens, assembly GCA_025175665.1. Taxonomy (NCBI): domain Eukaryota; kingdom Viridiplantae; phylum Streptophyta; class Magnoliopsida; order Gentianales; family Rubiaceae; genus Cinchona; species Cinchona pubescens. Next base: position 3,340,179 of record JANKKI010000003.1, read on the forward strand.
TTTTCTCAACTATTAATGCTTGATTTCCATCTCTCACTTTAACATGTCCTTCTTTCCATGCTTTTTTCAGGGTTGTGAACCAATTATCACCTCCAATTACTTCTCAAACCATTTTATCTTCTTTTTGAGACTCTTCAACTTTTTGTCATCAAATTTTTTTTTGCACTTTTACACAAATCTCTTGATCCTTCATCACACTACATCCATCATGAAGTGGTTTTTCCTTCAATTCAATTTTTTAATCTTCCTTTACTTCAACTACCTCTTTGAGTGATTTCTCATCATCAACCGTGAGAGGCTCTTCAATTGACCTATCAATAAGAGAATTAAGAGAATGATTCGTACAATTTTCTTCAAAAATTGGAACATTATCATTATAATCAAAAACATCAATTTTAACCAATTCATTTTCAACTTGTAAAGTCAACTTCCCTTATTTAACATCGATCAATGCATGGCGGTTGACAAGAAAGATCTTCCCAATATCAATATATATAGAATTTCACTTTCTTCTCTGGTATCTAACACCAAGAAATCAAAAGGAAAACCCAATTTGTCCACTTGAACAAGCACATTCTCTAGGAAGCCATATGATTTTCTTTCAAACAAATCCGCCAATTGAAGGGTGAATCTAATTTGTTTAGCATTAGTAATTCCCAACTTGCCATAGATAGATTTCAGCATAATATTAATGATTGCCCCCAAATCACAAAGTAAACCATGCAATGTTCGACCTCCAATATTCACTGCTATGGAAAAACTACCAGAATCTTTGAGTTTAGGGGATAACATTTCTTGAAAATTGGCATTACATTTGGTAACAAGACATACTTTCCCTACATCATCCCATTTCCACTTCTTAGCCAAAGGATCCTTCATAAATCAAGCATAGTTGGGCATCTCGGTGAGAACATCAACTAAAGGAATGTCAACATAAATCTTTTTAAACATATCAAGGAATTGGTTGAATTGTTTCTCTTTTTCCTCCTCTCTTGAATATCTCAATAAGCCTCTGAGGAAATGGCACTTTTACCGGAGAATCTAATTTCAAAAGTTCTTTCATTTGTTTCTTCCTTGACATCTTGATTTCATCCTCTTTTTGCTTCTTGTCATCATCACAAACAACTTTCATCTTCTCCTCATTCACGTTGGATTTTTGTTTCTCATCTTATCTAACAAAAATTTTCTTATCATTAGGCACAACCAACTCTTTTCCACTTCTTAAAGATACAGCATTGCATAACTCTTTTGGATTTGGAATGATATCACTAGAAAGGGCTCCTATAGGTCTATCATCATTCAATCCTGCCAATTGACCTATTTGCATCTCCAAGTTCCTTATAGACGATCTCAAATTTTCATAATATCTCCTTTGTTCTTCTCTTTCCCTCCTTTCTCTTTCCAATTTCCTTCTCCAGGATTCTACCTCCCTTCTCCAACTATCATCATAGGCATTATCTCTTTGAGAAAATTTTTCATCATACATGGGTTAAGAAAAGTTGAAAGGAGAATGGTATGGAGAGGTCTTGGTTGTTGATGTTGAAATGGATGGTTAGATGGAGGTTGAAAGGAGTTGGCTTGGAAGTTTCTTTGGTGAGAAGGTTGATAAGATCTAGGAGAAGAAATTGGGACTTGATTTTGAAAGTTTTGACATTCGGGATTGTGTTGATATAGAGGATTTTGTTGGTTGTTTGGCTGCTCCAAGAGAAGTTTGGATGGTTTGTCCATAAAGGGTTGTTAGTATTTCCAAAAGCTCCTTAAGGGTTCCTTGAGGATAAAGGTTGATTAGATACATAGTTGATTTCCCCACTTGTACCCAAAGGAACCTTACATTGTCTATTAGAGTGCCGACCACTACAAAAGTCATACACAAGATTCGATTGAAATGAAGAGCCAATGGCATTCATGGTATTTAGTCTCTCAAAATTCTGCAAGACCTTTATAAAATTGCTCATTACATTCATAAGCATTGAAATTCAATATACCACCTTGTTGGGCATTGACTTAACTGTCTCAAAATGCTTTTTGTTGAACTGCTGGTTGAGTCATAGGCCCATGATAGTAATAATTTGAAGCCATTCTATTAAGCAACTCTTTAGCTCCTTCCGGTGTTTTGAAAGAAATGGAGCCATCAGCGGATGCATCAACAATAGACTTCCTTTCTTGTGCCAACCCATTATAGAAAGTGTAGATCTGTAACCAAAGCGGGATGGCATGGCGGTGATATTTTCTTAACAGCTCTTTGAACCATTCCCAACCCTCACTTAAACTTTCACATGTATCTTGTTTGAACGAAGTGGTCTCATTATGAAGTTTGGCGATTCTTGAAGAAGGAAAATGTTTCACCAAGAACTCTTGTGCCAATTGGTTCCAAGTAGAGTAGCCACACCTTTGCTCTATCTCTCAATGCAAAAGGGAAGACTCGCATATGCACACAATCCGAATGGATTCCATTGAATTGAAATGTGTCCAATACCTCTTCAAAATTCATTAAATGCAAGTTTGGGTCTTCAGTAGGACTATTTATACACATCCTTTGAACATGGCATTTGTTTGAAATATTTGAATCAAAGCAGGGTTTATCTCAAAATTATTTACATGCATGGGCATCCTTGCTTTATTTGAATTGGACCCATAAAAATTTAGCATTGCATATTCTCTCAAGGGAAAGCATTCATATTTATACAGTTTCTATTACCAAAGCCGTCAATTATGTTATTTCCCATGACTTCCTCTTATTCTTCGTTCTTATTGTTCAAATTCCTTTGATTTTGATTAAGATTCACCATTTCAATTCTCTCTAACTCTTGTTTAACCCTTTTGTTCTTCTGAATTTTTCTTGGTTCTTTCTCTTTTTCATAGTCCAAACAAATCAAATGCCATTTATCTCTTTTTATCATGCACTACAAAAGACAATACAATCAATTAGTCTCAAGTGTCAATTCACTTTACCAAGCAAGATCACCAACACAAACAAGTAACACAACTAAAGAAAGACTAAAATTAACAACTAAAACAATAAAAAATGCCTAATCTGGGTCTAATATGACCCGTAAAGCCCTCAATATTGCCAAAACCAAGGACAATCTTCCGCAACGGCACCAAAAACTTGTTGCCTTGTTTAGCTTAGGTAGAATAAAAATTTCAAATCAACAAGTAATAAAAACCACACTAACTCCTAACTTCTACTCTCACGCCTACAAGTATACGGTGCTAGATAGTAGTATAGGGTAAGCGGGACATTCCCATGAAGATTGTCTGTTAGCAAGTACCGAGATTTACGAGTTTTTGTATAGTTAGGCGAATCAAATAAGATAAAAATAATCTACGCTACTCATAACCATTATTAAATATACAATTAAACTCTAACTAAGATTAATCTATCGATCAACACAAGTAATGGAAGCAAGTAAACTACAACATTGAAAAACTAATTAAATTACCCTGATGAAAGCAAGTTAAATTACTTCTAAGTTAACTTGATTAACTAAAACTAAACTAGAATTGAAAGAAAAATAGTTCTAATTTGACTAAGGAAAGCAATTAAAAAAGTATGAAAAACAAATAAACTCTATTTTCTACTAATTTAGAACTAATGAAATGAGCAAGTAAAACTAAGTTTAAACTCAATATTTTTTTATTTTTAGATTGATAAAAGAAAGCTCAAAATAAATTAACTAGAAATTAAAGCAAAGAAGCAGAAATTTTAAGTGGAAACTCTAAATTATCAAGAAACCTAATTTACTCGAAGGAAACTTGAAATGAAAACAACTAGGATTTGACAAAATTTAACTAGAAAGCAATTAAAAATTATATCTACTTATAGCTAAAGATTAATCCAATAAAATTATCTAATCAAAATTTAAACTTGGAAGGAATTAAAAACAAAATAGAACTACACTAATCTATTCTAATCTAAAATTACAAACTACACTACCTACTATGTATACTTTTACTACTATTGCCTTTTTAAGTGCTTTAGAAGGTAAGAAATAAAAATTTGAAATTCAAAAATTATAAAAATGCCATTCAACAATAACCGAATATCGCCTTGATGTCGTGGCATGGAATTTGATGTCGCGACATCAAGCTAAAAAATATTAAATGAATTTCTGCCTTGATGTCGCAATATCAAAATTCATGTCGTGACATCGAGCACATTTCGACTCAAGTCTACAATTCTTCATTGAATCAACTTTGGCCCTCAAACCTTTATAATCTTCACTTTCATTTTTTTTTATTCCTAACCTACAAACACGCTTAACTAAATAAGTAACTAAATTAACTAAAATAGATTAAAAAAATAATGATATTTAAAAGAAATACAAATGCAACTAATTAAATTAAAACACTTAAGTTGACACCAAAAGTCAGAATAAAACTATCAAAATGCTATAATTTATAAGTAAATTAATTCTAATTCACTAGACTTATCAATGAGAAGTTAATGGTTAGATTTCTGACAAAAGAAATTTAGTATATTTCGCTGATAGAGAATTAGAGAAATATCGAGATATTTTGAATTTTGTTTTTGTGTTGCCTTTGGACTATTGGATAGCGTTTAATTTATATTCGTTTAGCAATATATTAAAAACATTTGTCGCTATAGATTGTTTAGGAATTTAATGAACTTATTTAGTTTCTGATTTGTTTTAGTACCTTGTGCCTTTGAGAGGTAATTGACTATTGAGAATACGATGGCTATCATGTATTGTCGTATACGGGCACAGGACGTGACACTCCCACTCTTCATCACAGTTGCCTACCCCATCTCCTTCCTTATCCCTCCATTTTTCCCTTGCTTCTCACCATTCCCTCTGTCTCTCTGCCTCTTCCACTGCTTCTTCCATTTCCCTCTCTCCCTTTCCCCTGCTTCCCTCTTCCTTTCCCACTGCACTACTTTTAATGCTTTCATCTTCTCTCATGAACCATAGATCCCTTACTCCTTTTTTCTTTCTTCTTCCCCATCTATATTCTCCCTATCCCCCACCCTGCTAACCACCATTCCCACAATTGTTATTCCACATCCTTAGATCTAAGTTTGATTTGAGTGATTGAATCTTGATATTTTTTTAATTCTCTAATTTTGCATAATTTGTCTTGATTTTTCGATAATTTGTTTTAGATTTGGTGAGATTAGTGGTAGATTTGGTAAGATTAGCAGTGAATCGAATATCATTTTAAGGCTTTGGCATTGATTCTATGAAAAATGCAAAATCGTATATGACCAATTCTTTTGATGTTTATCTTCCAAATAGAGGGACTAAAATTGGTAAAATTTTAATTTAGGGACTAATTTCATTTTTGTAAATTATTGGGGGACTATTTAAGTGATTTACCCAAATAAATTTCACGCTTAAAGCATCAAGTCCAAGTGATTGACACTTCTATCCCTTGTTAACATCGGTCAAAATTTTATTAAAAAAAATTTATATTTTGGACGGCTTCGTTATTTAGAACTAAATTGGATATAACTATTTAGAGGTGGATGGAGTAATTAGGCTAAAATTTAAGTTCGGAAATTATTTTGATTTTAATAAAATAATTAAAAGACTATTTTGGTGATTTATTAATTTCCCAACAAAACACAAAAAATTAAAGTAAATATTCTGTATACAGTGAATTTTTATACCTAAAATGTGTGCTTAATTTTCAAATAAATGAAGAACTCCAATATGTTCTTTTAAACATGTCTACAATCATGCTTAGTTATTTAGCAACCGATTCTATCCAAGTAATATTCTTCTACTCTCAAGACACTTGTGAATGCGAAAATCTATTTAACATGTAAATATTATGATGTTTATAAACATTTAAGAAAGTATGTTCCCGTCTTGATAGAAAGAACAAAGAAAAATGGATGCAACAGCAATGTCGTTACCCACAAAAACAATGTTAATTAATCATATCACATTAAAGATATATGTTTATTGAGTTTCTTAGTTGTGGATCCCGAGATTATCAACATAAATAGATAACGCGGCTTGGCATTTCGTCTAGCCACAATTTTCCCACCAAAATTTTAGGTTAAAAGAGACAATACATTTGTAGTGTGTGGGGATAGATTAGGAATTTCAACAGTATTAGGGCTTTCGTGTGAGATAACCTTTCCCTCTTTTCTATCCAGCAACACCGCTTCTCGCTCCCTTCCTCCCTACTCCTCTTCCTCAGAAAACACACAGATCAAGCTGGCCCCTTCTATTCCTTCCTTCGCCATCTTCTTCTCTCCCTCCAAAATAAACCCAACGAACTCTCTCTCTGCTCTTTCTTTCTTTCTTTCTTCTTTTTTTTTTTTTTTTTTTTGTTTCAACATAATACACCAACTGATTAGAGAAAGAACAAGAATCCGAAAAAATTCAAATGATGCATGTGAATTGACTTCCAGAATAATCTCAGGGTACAACTTCTTTTCTCACCCATTTTGTGTGCCTAATTTGTTCTTTTTCTATTATTACTACATTTTCTTAGTGTAAATCTTTTTGGGAAATTTCTAAAGACAGGTCTATGGTCATGGGAAGCAAAGACAATGGACCTTTTTCTTTGTTACTTGATCATGGTTTTCAGATCTCTTTAATCTTGGATTTTTTTTTTTTTTTTAAAAATAGTTTTTTATAGTTTCTTTTTTATTTCCATGTTTTTTGTTCGAAAGATTTGTTCTTTTGTTTGATTTGGATCTTTCTACCTCATACACAACAAATTGAAATCAGTAAATATTTGGGTAATATCTGTATTTTGTTGACGAAGTTCCGATCTGTGTGATCTTGTTTTCTTTTTTTTTTTGAAGTTTTTGTAATTACATTTTTTTTTCTTTCCATGTTTTTGTTGGTCTGAAAGTTTGTTCTTTGGTTTAATTTATATGGTCTTTGCCTTGTACACAACAAAATCAAGATTATAAAATGTATGGGTTATGACTGTTTCTACTATGTTGAGAAAAAGGTAAAAATCTATCATACGATTCTTTGAATTTTCCCACTTCTTTTGCTTTATTTAGAGTTTAACCTAATGTTAGTTCTTTGACTGTTTCATTTCAGGGATCTAATAAACTGATTAATTGTATGCTAATTCCACAATATGGTTGAAGTAGTCAGTAGGAAACTGTAGATTGTTATTGTTCCCAATACGATGATGCAAGTACGTTTTTTCATTGTGTAAGTTTGTCTTTAAAAGTCTATATACATATGTCCTATCAATAGAAAATTTCACTTTTTGCCTACTCTTGAAATATGATGCTCATGTCCTATGTTCTTTTGTCCAAGTAGCCTATTAATTTTGGTTGTTATCTTTTTCTTGCTTAGTAATTGGGATTTAAACAGTAATCAATGTTTAGTAATTGGGATTTAAATGGTAATCAATATTTAGCTTGTATCTTTATCCTTGCAAATTCCCTTTTTTTTTTTTTTCCTTTTTCAAAACTTTCTCATTCACACGTAGGTTATTAATTTTAGCAAGGCTTCTTACTACGATGAATATTGTGCATGAGTCCTTTCCTCAACTTTGGCTAATAAATTAGTTATTCTTAACTCTGTCAATGCAGTGGGGACTTCTGTGGCTAGAACTCATCATTCATCCAGTCTCTTCTTCCCACTTATATAATGATCTCTTACAAAAGAATTAAGTAAATGGTATTGTACGAAGCAAAGAGGGTAAAAAAATAAAGAATAAAAGAGTTAATGATCTATTCAGTTATTTATGGTTTTTCATTTAATGGTTACAAAGTCTAACAAATGACTTTGATAGTTTTTTTCTCAGATACTAGTGACTATCGAAATTGAAGTGTCAAGATTGAAAGCTACCTAATTTTTATAAATTTGTCTAGAGGTGATTATTCTTATTTAATTTGAAGTCTTGATTAGAGTTGTTTTAAATTAGCATTCTTAACTTTCTTCTATTAGTACATTGAAATCCGATGTAATGTATCACTAATCTATTAATGGAATCTCATATTAGATAGAGGTTTATGCAAATTATATCAGTTTGAAGTAAAAGGGTATTGGAATGAGAAGTTAATCTAATATTATTCTTTAGTATAACATTGAGGAGAGATATGATCTGGTTAAATTTATTAATCTGGTTAAGGAAGTAAGGTTTTATGTTAATCTCAGGATTTGTCTTATAAGTTTGTACTAATTGGAACTTCAGGTTTTAAATAATGAAGTTTCATAAACAAAATTTTTGCCTTTGGGAGAAGCATTTGTGGTCCGAGTTACTTTTTCTTGTTTTATGTTTGAATTTTTAGAGGTTTTCTGGTTTGGTTAAAATATGTTGCCGACATTAGCTTTAGAAGCAACAATAGCCAAGGTTATGCAACTTAAGTTATGTTTTAAAGAATTTCCACTTTAACTTTGAGGAATCTATAGCAATCAATGTGTTCAATTGAAAGTTCTGGTTTTTATTCATGCTCCAACATAATTTTGAGAAATCTATAGAGATATGTAAAATTTATTTTGTTGTCCTAATGTTGTCTCACCTATGCTTATATATATATGAAGTTGTGAAATTTGAAATATGTCTATATTTGGTATGTATACATTTTATTGTTAGGATCGTGCTAGGGTTAATTTACTTTGTAAAGAGTCACCCTTAAGGACGTGTATAGGTCAAAATATCTTTCTACTTGCTTTACCACATTCAAGTTCTATTGTTTTCTAAGTTGCTAATTTTCTTTTAGACACTTCAAAATCATTGAGTAAACTAAACTTGATGCCAATTTGTCAATTATTTACTGAATGTTCAAAATTTTAAGCCCTTCAATCTTATATGTGACCAATTTTTTGGAAGTTTTCAATTTTCTGAATTTTTTTTTTTTTTTAATTAGTAAAACTTGTTTCATAGTGAAATATTTCTTTTCTCTATTTTTTGTGGACATACATGAAAATTTCACTTTGTTCATAGTATAGTTCTTTTATTATTTTTTCTTAGAATAATTTTTTATTTTCATTGCAAGGAAATCTTTGGTAGCCAAGGAGGAGATTTTGATAAAAAGAAACACACTCAGGTCTCTTAACACAAATATTTTTTTCATTGTCAACCACGCTAAGGTAAATTTGTTTTTTTTTCCTAGTTTTTGCTTTAACATTTGACCAATATTGTCTCTAAATATTATGATTTTAGAGCTGGATGTGGGGTCTTTTACTTTATTATTCCTAAATAGTTCTCTATTGATAAGTAAATTTTTTTTATTTAATTTTTGGCTTGAGGTATATGTCGCAACATAATGAAATAGAGATGTTTGCTCTTGGTTTAGTTGATTGTAGTTGATTGTTTCTGTCATAGTTTTCTCAGTTGCAATAAAAAAATTTCCCCTTCATTTTGAATTTATAGCCTTCATTTATTCATTTATTTGTTTTTGTGCTCTTTCCAAGTTCTCTTTGTCTTAACTTCTGGTGAGTCCATCTTCTTCCTAACTATTTTACTTTCAATTTCTTTTTAACTATTAATTAGTTTGTTATCTCTGTTTTTATTTTAATTTAGCTTTGTGAGCTGCGTTTTTAATTTTTGAAAACCATTTAAAGTATTTGCATTTTGGCTCAAATATTTTCTAGATAAGGTATCCTAGATAAATGTCAAGTTTTTTTAAGAGTAAAGAAGGTCTCCAGTTTTGTTTTCTTAACTTTCTCAAGTTTTGAAATTGAATGTATTTTTGTTCCCCTATGTAAAGTGTTACTATCAAATACAATATTTGTTGATATGTAGGGTGTAATTATTTCAAGGAAATTAGAAAATTGGTTCACCTTTCCTATCCAGGAAAATAAAAAAGCTTAGTTCTCTTTTGAATTTAGTTGGAATTTTTTCTTTCTGAAAGTTGGGTTTGATTTTGATTATATTGTAAACTTATTGTGTGTATAGAATTAACCTAGAAGGAAGGAGATGTGGAAGTAGAAACTGAAGCGAATACTGAAGGTAGTGAGAAGTCTGTGAAAATACTTTGGAGGTAGTGAGAAGTCTGTGAAAATACTTTGGATGCAATCACACGAGCATTTCCATGTTCTTCATTTGGCAGTGAATTTCACTTCTATCTGATATCACATCTATAGTTATTTATTTTATAAATTTGGATATACTCTTACTTTTCTTAAGAATACAAATACATAATTACATGATATGAAAATAAGCTAAATATTCGTTTCTTCAATTTTATTGGGCATTTATATATGTATTTATCTATTTCTTCACCTTACCTAGTTATAGATAAAGACGAGATAGAAGAAAATATTGGTCTGTCGACAAGAACCAGCCACGAAGGCAAGGACAAGGACGAGACAGGTTCGCAAAAATATTTTTTCAACATCCCAGTAAGGCAACCAAAAAAAAGTAGAAGCGGGTTTTAAAGTCTTAGTTGTTTTGTATTAAATTTTTTAACGTTATTTTTATTTTATTTTATTTCTTTTATTAATACACATCAATAATTTGACTATTAAAAGTTTAAAAAAGACATTTTTACCCTTATACATTATAAAAAATATGCAATTAACCCCTTAAAGTTTATTATATTTGTCATTTTAATCCCTAATTCTAATTTTGTATCAATTAACCTACTTTACCCATTAATCAATATAAATATATTTTCAAAATAACTAAAATATAATTATGCCCACCAACACTAATGGTTCTTTAAAAATATTTGTGAAAAAAAATTTAAATACAAAAATTTCCTAATGCTATTGGTATTTTTTGGTCTTTTTATTATATTTTATTTCCATGTAAATATAAATTTTTAAATACAAAAATTTCTTTATGTTTATTTAAAACAATTTTCTTCTTACTTTTTTTTTTCCTTTGTTAACATAATTTAACTATTACCTAAATTATACCAAGTAACTTTATTCATATAAACAAAAACTCAAATTAAAATAATTTGGGGGAAATATATTTTAGTAATTCATCAAAAAAATTAAAATTAATTATTTCACTGTATTTTTAAATTTTAAATATGAAAGAAAGCATAGTTTGAGAATTATATTTTTAACAATATTGACACCATTATTAAATTTTATTTTTATCTCGATAAATTAAATGATACAAAACTTACACGAGAGGGTAAATTAAAATCTTACTTAAAGCTTAAGAATACTACAATTAATCTTTAGGGGTAAATTTGCATTTTTGAAAAAACTAACAGTAGAATTACATTTGACTGTTAGTCAAAGAGACAGCGAAAAAAAATAAACGTTAGGAAATTTAGTGCAAAACAACCTAAATCTGAAGAGAGTTTCCTGTATTTAACCCTTTAAATGAAGATATGATTGTGGTAAAGAATTTGTGCTTTGTCTACTAGTGGAGAACCCAATAAAAGGACAAGTGGAAAAACGTAAATCAATTAATATTTAAGGCAAGGCAAAGACTTAAGTAAACTCGATTTTTGGTCCTACTTATACAACTTGTGGTGTGGATTAAATTTTAGAAAATCTATGATATCAGCTGATGTAAGTAAAATTGTTTAAAATTTATCTTGAACATATGATTTACAGGTAAGATCAAAGATCGGATCTACAATGTATGCATACGTTAGATTAACTGTCATTTTTGCATACATTGTTTAAATCATCGGATCTACATTGTTTAAATTTTAACTGTCATTTTTGCATACGTTGATTAACTGTATTTATTATCTTCTAACTTACAGGTAAAATTCCCATTCCCACTAGTAAGTTAGAAGATAATAAATACACGTATACACACAGAATTCTATAATCAACGTATGCAAAAATGACAGTTAAAATTTAAACAATGTACATGTCACATATTATTTACACGTGACGGTGTAGAAAATTTTCTATAAACGACGATGTATGAAAAATTAACTATTTTTTTAAACCGCCTCTCTTCCTATTCCTTAGTAACTTGAAAGTCGAAACCATGACCAATAAGTTATAAGCAAACATCTTACCATCTAATTTGTATTTCATTGTTATCTGGATAATAGTTTTAATGTAAAATTATTAAATCAAACAAAATCATTATTTTTTATTCTATCTAAAAAAATTTAATAGTTTTAATAGTATAGGTTCTAAATTGCTTGAGAACAAGGTTAGTAAGGAAAATGGCTCAATTAGCTCGTAATCTTTAAAAAAATAAAAAACCGCAATAGTTCTTCATCTTTTATTTTGGCCAATTTAGTGTTTTAATAAGATTTTTTTAGTTTATTTAATCCTTCATATATCTCCGTCACAAGCCACCATTCCCTCCACCGTGAGCCGTGTACCACCTCTCCCAGCTCACTCCCAGCCTCAGTCCCTCTATCCCTCACTTCCTTCTCCTTCTCCAACCTCATTATCTGCCACTTTTAGCAGATGGCAAATTTATAATGTAATTGCAGAAAACTAATTGAGCTACAACTTAAGAAACAAGGCCTATTTGTTAGTCTTCTAATGGCTACAAATATATCAAATGAAACACAACCCTAGAATCAATTAAGTTGCAAATTCAAGAGAATTAGCTACGAGAAGCAGTCAGGTCCATTCCTACATTTTTTTTCGAATCCCTTGATTAAATACATAGCATTACTTTGTTGGGATAACAAATTACACACGGCCCACTATAAAGGTTATAGCACTTAAATTACAGACACAGAGGCCACAGTCCTTGTTGGCCCTACCTTCGTCACATGATATTTCTCCTAAATTTTCTAGAGGGAAAAAGGCATAATTAGTCCCTAAACTAATTTACTAAAACGCAAAACGTCCCTATACTTTGTTTTGCGCTCTGGTAAATAGTCACTGAACTTTTTTACATGCGCAAGATTGGTTTTTAAGTGGTGGCTCAATCCAAAACATATGTTTTAGCCAAAAACAACAAGTAAGCAGGAGGGCATAATAGGTATATCACCTATCCTCTTATAACTATAATGAACGGGGAAAAGTAAATACTCCCCAAATTCAACATATCAAACATTTTCTACCAAAAATTAGGCCTGAGATCTCCTCCTCCTGAAGAACCCTAATTGATTGTCTCACTTTGAACAATGAAATGGTCAAAATCAATTGAAATTGATAGTGAGGGAGCAAACTAGATGCACTTTAAGGCTTAATTTTAGAAATTTTTGTAGAAAAAACTATGTCGTCAAGGGTATCAATTGGCAGTCGAGGGATACCAATGGACTATGAAGTTGTGCTCTGTTACTGTGGAATTCCTACAGAGATCAAGACTTCATGCAAGGATGCCAACCCTTCAAGAAGGTTCCATGGATGCAGCAGATTTGGGGGTACCATGATTAATCTATTCAATTGTCACAAAATTAATTCTAGTTAATTTGTTGCTTCAATTTATTAATCTTGTTGTTTTCCTTGTGTTGGTAGAGTAATAGGGACTGTGGTTTTTTTCTCTAGTATGATTAACATTGTAAGAGAGCTGCTAAAGTCATCCCTGGACTGCTTAGACGATTGAATACAATGGAGGAACAAAATATGAATCTTGCAAGTTAATTGAGGAAAAAACTTAGCAAAAGGCAGAATTTTGTGGGTTGTTTTGATTACAGGATGGGCTATTGTCTTTGGTACTTGGTTTAAGGCAACAGTGGTTGGGAAATCAAATGCCAACATGCTACAATGCTACAACTAGGAACTTAGTTGAAGTAGAATTTGTGGTTGTTTATGATGTTTGCAGCCAAAGAGGGACAAAGGTTTAGTGTGTTTTGAAAAGTAGTTGTAGTAGATACCCTTGTATGTTGTTTCTTTTGATTGGTAGAATGTAAAACCTTGCTTAATATGTATGAATGATTATATTCTGGTATTTAACTTCAGCATAATATGTATGTAAAACCTTGCTTGATTCAAAGAAGGTTTAATCTTGGCTAATATGTTATACAAAAAGGATATAGTTTGGCAGAAAGCTCATTAATGGGGCACTGTATTGATTAAAATAGGAGAAGTACAATATTCAGCTTTGCCAGAACTAGAACAACATTGCCACAATCCTAAAGAGTAATACTTGCAAAATGTTACCAAAAGTTACATAAATAAATAGCCAGAAAGGGTTTGCCTAATCTATTACAAATCAGTCACATAAGCAGTCACAAAATTCTGAACAAAAGAGTCAATCCCAAATCAGTTTTAAGTTTCCTCTTCACCAAGTGTATTCTGGATTATCTGCCCTAAATTGTCTCCAGCTTATAGCTTGAGGAGATGGACAAGTTTTTTTATTATGTCCAAGTTGGTAGTAGAAATAACACTTTGTGACACTCTTAACTACAGGATTCAAAGCCTCAGCTGTTGCAAAAAAATGAACACTGTGTAAAAGAGTCAAAAAATGTTGCAGATGCAATAACATATAAATGTATAGGGATGAGTTCATGACCTGCAGCAAGATGTGAACCAAGAAATGCACCAGAAATTTCAAAACTTGTCACTGGTTTAGAAATTGGGTTGAAGCATTTTCAGGCACAGAATTGGGCTCAGGGCTAGTTACAAAACCTACTGAAGTTGCTGCAGGATTAGATTTAGGCTCAGAGGCAATTCTAGAGCCTATTGAAGTTGCTGCAGGCTTAAAAATAGGTTGAGAGCCAGTTCCAAAACCAGCAGAAACTGTTGCAGGATCAAAAATAGGCTCAGAGCCAATTCCAGACCTGCTGAAGTTGCTGCAGGCTTAGAAATAGGCTGAGAGCCAATTTGAGAACCTACATTAGCATGGGAAACTGGCTCAGCACCTAAGACAGAAGCTGCTGCAAGCTGAGTACCACCTATTGAACCCTATTAAACAACAATTAATTGGATACTGAACTCAAAACATTAAACAATAACTATAAAGTACAGTAAAGTAATATACCTTTACTTGGGCAAGTCCACTTATTATGACCATATTGTTGACAATTCTTGCAATTGATGGTATTCAAACTTGACAGAGAAGCAACATCCTCTGGTGGGAATTTTTGAGGCACTTTCTAATGGTATGCCCAATAGAATGACATTAGGAGCATGTCAGTCTAAGCTTTCCCGCCCTTGATAATTATTGTTTTCCTATCACAATTGTTCTACAGGTCTAAATTAGAAGTTGGAAGCTGGAATGAGCAAAGTGCAAGGACCAAAAGGCAATTGCAAAAGAATTGAAGAATTGCTCGAAGAAGAGTCCATGTCGTGGTCTCAATTGTTCCAAACCGCAAGATGGACAGGAAAAAAGGCTAATGTAATTTTAGTCCATGTCGCGGTGACATTGACACGGAAATAGGTTAATGTAATTTTAGTCCATGTCGTGGTCTCAATTGTTCCAAACCACGACATGGACACGGAAATAAATTAATGTAATGGTTTTAGTCCATGTCTCAATCTCAATTGTTCCTAACCGCGAGATGGATTCCCTTCTAGCAATAGTAGTAATGGTAGTCTTATAAATTTAACCGCGAGATGGATTCCCTTCTAGCAATAGTAGTAATGGTAGTCTTATAAATTTTCAGCAGCCAATTTCTATTCTTAGCTTGTGTAATACTCAACTATTTAAGGTACTTTAGATGTGTGCTAGTACACATAGTTTAAGGTGTAGTCAGTAATTTAGCATAGATTAGAATAGAGTAACAAGACTTGACTTTCAAGTTTTATTTCCTAAATACAAAATCCCCTTTAATTCTTCTTTCGATCTACCTTTTAATTTCTTACAAGTTTAGATTTAGATTACATATTAGTAGTGGGTTAATCTTTAGCTTTCAGTAGATATAATTTTTACTTAACGTTCTAGTTTAATTTCCTAAAAAACTCTGTGCTTTTATTTCAAGTTTTCTTAGAGCAATTAGAGTTCTTGTTAATTTAGTATTTTTCTTCCATAATTCAAGATTTCAATTCCTTGGTTCTAATTCTAGTTAATTTTTATACCAATTTCTTTATTCAATAAAAAAATCTACAAATATTTAGTTTATAATTTAATTTTCTCTCAAGAATCAATAGTTTCATTTGCTAGAAATGGATGTTACTTTGTTCTTATGCTTTCTAATTGCTTTCCTTAATTAAATTGGAACTCTTTTCTTCCAATTTTATAATAAAGTTAATTCTTTTATTTTAGTGAATTATGGTTAGTTTCATTTTCTTTCATGCAATTGCTTTTCTTAGAATAAATTGGTTAATAGATTAATTTCGTAGATAATTATCACTATTACTTGCTTTATTAGGAAAGTTAATTTAATTATCGAATTTGAATGTGCAATTTCATTGAGAATTTGCGTAGTTTAGATCTTTAAGCCACTTTATGGACGGCTTAACTACACAAACACTTGTAAAACTTGGTACTTGCCTATCACAATCCTCGTAGGAACAATCCCGCTCATTCTCAACATACTACTATCTAGCACAGTATAAATATTGGCGCGAGGGTAGAAGTTAAGAATTAGTGTGGTTTTATTACTTGACATATTTGGATTATTTTTATTCTACCCACGGATCAAATTTTTGGAGCTGTTACCGAGAACTCCTTGCTATTTGACAATATTGAGCGCTTTATAGATCGTATAGATTAAGCACTTTAGTTTAATTTAGTTGTTAAATTTTTTTTATTTGTTTATGTTGGTCGTTTTCTTGTTAGATTATCATGGCACTTGGATTAATTGCTTGTTTTTACTTTTATAGTGTATAGTAAGAGTGACAAAAGGCCTTTGATTTCTTGGACGAAGAAAGAAAAAAAGAGTTGAAGGAAATCCTCAAGTATAGAAGAGTGCAACAAGAGTAAGAGAGAATTAAACTGGCAAATGTTAATCAAAATCAAAGAAATTTGAACAATGGTAATGATAAAGAAGTTGCCAAACATGGAATGGGTGGTTATGGGAATGGGAATGGGAATGGAGCATTATTAAGAATGGGAATGGGAATGGGAATGGGAATGGGAATGGTATGAATATGAATGGAAGACTGTTGAGAGAATATGTCGTACCGAGTTTTGATGGGACAAATTCTAGAATTGCACTGATGCCCGTGTAAGCAAACAATTTTGAGATTAAACCTGCTTTGATACAAATGCTACAAGCTCGCGTGATGTTTGGGAGTGGTCCTAATGAAAATCTATATACATACCTAATGAATTTTAAGGAGGTTTTAGACACTTTTAAATTCAATGGTGTGCACCCAAATTGTGTGAGAATGACAGTATTCCATTTTTCTCTAACGGATAGGGTAAAATCTTGGCTTCAATCTCATGCCCAAAGGACGTTTACCACTTGGAACCAACTTACTCAAGAATTTTTGGCAAAACATTTCCCACCTTCAAGGACCGCCAAATTGCAGAATAAAATTATGCCTTTTAAGCAAGATGTTGATAAGACCTTAAGAGATGCTTGGGAGCAGTTTAAGGATTTGCAGGTACAAGGAAGTGCCTTCATCATGTGATTCCATTATGGCTTCAAATTCAAACCTTCTACAATGGATTGACACAAGAGACAATCCATAGTAGATTCTTTACCTTCGCCGATGGTTCCATATCCTACAAACCACCGGAGGAAGGTAAAGAATTACTCAATAGGATAGCCTACAATTATTATTATCATAGACCAATGACTCCACCGGTAACTCAACACCAAGGCAATCAAGCTAATGCACAAAATGGAGTATTGAATTTGAATATGCAAGATACTCTTTTGGCACAACAAAGTATGTTTATGAATGTGATGAACAATATTGCAAAAGTGTTAGAGAACTTAGGCAAACCGAGTAGTGTGAATGCAATGTCTTCTTCTCCAACTCAACTAAAGCATGGTGTGTGATTTTTGTAGGGGATGACATGCAAATGGGCAATGTGAAATGCCCTATTGGTCCAATGAGCAACTCAACTATGTGTCTAACAATCATATTTTCTAAAGAACCCGTCAAGATAGTTTATGGGAACACATATAACCCCTCGTGGAGAAATCATCCCAACTTTTTAGGGATCAATACCAATAATCAATCCAGCCCTCTCTATCAACCAAATCCCCTACCTCAAAACTTCCATAACCAAGCTTCATGTTCCTCATCTAGACCCTATTAACCCTCACATCAAAAAAAATTTCAAACCAACTCATATCAATAATCCCCCTAACCTTCCATTTCAAAATCAATAACCACGACCTCCGTTCCAACATGCAAATTCTTCCCAACCTATGTATAGTGACCAATTTGCTCCAAGAGAGAATATATGCAAAGATGGTTGGAAAAGAGAAGTGGAGTATTTGAGAAGAGAGTTGAAAAGGGAAAGAAGGGAAAAGGAAGAACATAAGAGAGATTTTGAGAATTTGAAAGCCTCAACAAGAAATTTGGATATTCAATTAGGTCAATTGGTGAGGTTGAATAATGAAAGACCAATAAGGGCATTATCGAGTGACATTATTCCTAATCCCAAAGGAGCAATAGAAGGCCACTACCCCTTAGAAGTGGTAAGGATGTGAAAAAAAGTGTTGGGGGACATCCATTTAAGGGTAGAGAAAAAGAAAGAGTTGAAGTTGAAGAGAAGGAAAAAGGAGTCTTCAATAGGACAAAGCAAAAAGATGAATGAGCCTACTATGCCCAATGTATAAAATAATGAAGGAAAGAATCCTAATTATCAAGAGCCGAAACAAGTTAACGTGCCATTTCCTCATAGACTAAAGGATGAAGAAAAGCCGAAAAAGTTCAAAAAGTTTCTTGAAATAATCAAAAAACTTGAAATTAACAATCAATTCATGGAGACATTTGAAAACGTACCCGCTTATGCTAAATTTATGAAACAAGTTCTCATTTCAAAAAAGAAATTGCATGGGGATGAAATCTTATGTCTAACAAATAATTGTAGTGCACTCTTCACAAAGAGGTTACCACCTTAGCTTAAGGACCCTGGGTCATTCACCATACCTTGTGAGATTGGAGGTTTACATATACATTTGGGAAAGCATTGTGTGATTTGGGAGTTTCAATAAATCTCATGACTTATGCGGTATTCAAGAAATTAAATGGAGGACAATTGAAGCCAACAAGCATTTTATTGCAACTTGCGGATTGTACCACAAAGTTTCCAAAGGGAATCATTGAGGATGTGATCATTAAATTGACAAACTCTACCTTCCAGCCAATTTTATTGTGCTAGGCATGGAAGAGGATAAAGAGATGCCAATCATACTTGGGAGGAGTTTCCATGCCACTAATTGTGCACTTATTGATGTTCAAGAAGGGAAGTTGAAATTTCGGATAAATGATAAAATTGTTATATTTAATATTTTTAGTTCATTAAAATTACCTTCAAAATTTGAGGATGTTATGAATATAAATATAGTGGATGATCTAATTGATGATTGTTGTAGGAATGCATTAGAGAATTTCTCAATGGAGGAAGAGGTGTTAGATTCAAATGCCCTAAGTCAAGATGATGAAGATGTACTGAAAACTGACGTGAATCACTTAGAGAATGATATCTTATTGCAAAAGGAAGAATAGGAGAATCAAGAAAAATGTAAAATGAGGTCTCAGACCAACGAACCCCTCAAGGTGGAGTTTAAACCTCTTCCTATTCATTTAATGTATGCATATCTTGGTGAAAATGAGATATACTCAGTAATTGTGAATACATCCTTGACAGGTGAGCAACTTGAAAGATTAATTGTGGTGCCCAAAATGCATAAAGATACCGTTGCTTGGTCTGTTGATGATATTAAGGGAATTAGCCCTTCCATATGCATGCATAAAATTTTGTTGAATGAAGGGAATAAACCGGTAAGGCACCTCAAAATAGATTAAATCTTACCTTAAAGAGGTTATGATGAACGAGGTTATTAAACTTTTGAAAGCTAGTATTATTTACACTATTAACGATAGTGAGTGGGTTAATCTACTCAAGTCGTTCCAAAAAAAGGGTAGTATTACCGTAATAATAAGTAAAACCAATGAACTCCCCCCCTTCATCTAGATTGGTTACGGGTTGGCGTATATGCATTAATTTTCAAAAGTTGAATGAGGCCGCCTGTAAGGATTATTTTCCTTTACCTTTTATTAATCAAATACTTGATAAGTTGGCCGATTTTGTATATTATTGCTTCCTTGATGGTTATTATGGTTATCTTCAAATTGTCATTTGTCCGAAAGATCAAGATAAAACAACTTTTACTTGCCCATTTGGTAATTTTGCATATAGGAGAATGCCCTTTGGGCGTTGCAATGCTCCTAACACATTATAACATTGTATGTTTGCCATTTTTCCTGACATGGTTGAAAAGAGCATAGGAATTTTCATGAATGATTTTAGTGTATTTGGTGTCTGATTTGATGAATGTCTTGTAAATTTGTCCAATGTGTTGAAAATGTATGTTGAAACTAATTTGGGTCTCAATTGAGAAAAATGTCATTTTATGGTGCAAGAAAGAATTATTTTAGGTCACAAGATGTCATCAAGAAGTATAAAAGTTGATAGTACAAAAGTGGAGGTGATTAAAAAGTTGTCTACTCCTATTAATGTTAAGGAGTTAAGAAATTTCTTAGATCACACGGGCTTTTATATAAGATTCATTAAGAATTTCACACATATCGCTAAGACCTTTGTATTCATTACTTCAAAAAGATTGTTCTTTTTATTGTGATGATTCATGTTTGAAAACATTCAATGAATTGAAACATGCTCTTGTAATTGCAACTGTCATTGTAGTACCAAATTAGTTTCTTCCATTCGAACTTATATTTGATGCTAGTGACTATGTAATAGGTGCCATTTTGTGTCATAAGGTGAATAAAATGTTGCATGTCATTTACTATGCAAGTATGACCTTAAATGAAGCACAACTTAATTATTCTACTACAAAAAATAAATTACTTGATATAGTCTTTGCATTTGATAAATTTTGATCATATTTGACTGGGTGTACTTGTGCACACCGATCACTTCGCATTAAAGTATTTATTTTCTAAACAAGATCTAGCCAAACCATATTTATTGAGATGAATACTTTTATTGCAGGAGTTTGATTGGGAAGTGGTGGACAAAAAAGGTGTTAAAAACATGGTAGCGGACCATTTGTCAAGGATTGAAGAATCTAGACTTATCAATCATGAAGAAACAAACACCAATGAAGAATCATTAATTAAGAAATTGCTTGAGATGAATGAAGTAAGTCCATGGTATGCAGATATTGTGAACTATCTTATTACAAGGATAGTACCAAAAATGCTAAGTATCATTGAGAAAAGGAAGTTCTTTGAGAACTCAAACATTACTTTTGAGAAAAATCGTATCTATTCCGAAGGTGCAATATTCAAGTTCTAAGGAGATGTGTTCCAGAAGGTAAAGCAACCGACGTATTGAGACATGTCATTCATCTCCTGTTGGAGGTCACCATGGAACTCAACGAATGGCCTTTAAAGTGTTTTAATGTGGCTTATATTGGCCAACTATTTTCAAGAATTCTAAAGAGTTTGTGCTCAAGATGTGTGATGAATGCCAAAGGGTAAGTAATATTTCAAAGAGACATGAGATACCACTTCATGACATTATTGAGTAGGAAATATTTGATGCGTGGGACATTGATTTTACGGGACCAATCCTAGCTTCATATTCCAACAAATTTATTTTGATTGTGGTAGATTATATATCAAAATAGGTTGAAACAATTGCTACCCCAACCAATGATGTTAAACTGATCACTAAATTTCTTTGAAAGAACATATTTTCTCAATTAGAGTGCCTAGAACTATTATTATTGTAGGGGTTCACACTTCAAGCATTTACATTTTGAGGTCTTAATGATAAAGTATGGGGTGAAGCACAAAATTGCCTTAGCCTCATCCTCAAACGTCTGGTCAAATTGAGGTTTCAAACCGAGAATTGGAGAGAATTTTGGAGAAACAGTGAATAATGCAAGGAAGGATTGCGCAATTAAGTTAGATGATGCATTATAGGCCTACCGGACGACATTCAAAACTCCCATAAGGCATGTCTCCATACCGTATTGTATATGGAAAAGCACGTCACCTACTGGTGGAACTTGATCATAGAGCATATTGGGCAATTAAGAGCTTGAATTTCGATTTGAAGGAAGCATGTGAAAAGAGCTTCTTGATTTGAATGAGATAGATGAATTTCAGAGAGAATCATTTGAAAATTCTTTGATCTACAAGGAGAGAACTAAGGCATGGCATGACAAACTCATCTTAAGGAAGAAATTCAAAGCCAATGATTTGGTATTACTTTACAATTTAAGACTCAAACTATTCCCGAAAAAACTCAAATCACGGTGAAGTGGCCCATTTGAAGTGGTTCAAATTTTTCCTCATAGAGCGGTAGAGATCAAAGGGAAAAAAGTAACGTTCAAGGTCAATGGTTACTGGCTCAAACCCTACTTAGGAGGAATTATTGAAGAAAGGCAAGAATTCGTCTAATTTGTGCAAAAATGAACAACTATTCTACAGTCAAACTAGTGACTATAAAGACACCGCTTTTGTGAAGCAAACCAAGTTTTTAATTTAATTTGTTTTTTTTCTTTGTGGTGTGATTTTTAATTTGTTCTATCTTGAATGATTTGGTTGTTAATTAGGTTACAAATTTTAGTTAAAAATGTGCTTTTGATTTGAATAAATCGTGCTAAAAAATGAGTGAGAATTGTCATTTAAACTTGTTAATTTTGTGTTTGTATGTTGTGCATGAACTTGAAGAAAAGTGGTGAAGAGCGGAGAAATCTTGGCTAAATGTCAAAAAATACACTTTACAGAAGTTTAAGGCCAAATCACGATATGGAGATCCAAATCAAGACATCTACCTCAAACTTTTGCAAAGGCAAAAATTTCACCCGAGGTGAGATCGCGATATGGAATTCCAAATCGCAACATCAACCCCAAACTGCTACAAAGGAAAAAATTTCACTTGAGGCGAGATCACAATATGGAGATCCAAATTGCGACATCAAGATAAAGCAAAATTGCAGTATGGAGAAATCCAAATACACGGTTTCGATACAAATAGAAGTGCAATTTTAAAAGACCTCTTCTTCTTCTTTTCTCATATCTTCAATTTCTCTTCTCTTAACCGTGGATACCTCTCTCCTAACCCCGCAAATTCTTCTATTAAAAATCCTTTCAACATCATAATTCATCACCACAACCTTTTTACATCATCCTTGAAGCATCAAATTGGGAATACTTTGCAGTTTGTTAGGAAAAGTTGAATTTCAAAGAGGGATTTGCACTCAAATTCTTGGAGAATTTTTTGGCAACAATCGGGTAACTTCTTCTTAAATTTGGTGGTTGAAAATTTTTCAATTGCTGAAGACAATTTTAGGGTATATTTGAATTAGCTATATTTTGGAATTATTGATAACAACTGGGTGATTTTGGAACAAAAATTTGGTGCGAATTTTTGGAAAAGATTGTGGTATTAAATCTATTAATTCTTTGAATTGTTGGACTGCGAGTTGGATTAATTGAATTTTCATTGAGAAATTGTGAACTTTCTTTCTTATTGAAAAATTAGTGAATAGTTTTTTTCATGGTTCTGAATTCGGAATTTTTCAGTGCTTAATTGTTAAATTCACTAATAATTGTTGTGAAAAATGGCAAGAGGTGTGTATGGGAGTGCCGAGAGGAGGGCAAGAATGAGGGATAGAGGAGTTGGTTCAAGAAAAAGAAAAGCCGATGAAGGTACGAGTCAAGAAGAAGAAATAGGTCAACCTAGTGAGGGAGGAGAGCAAGTAGAACGTCAATTTTCTAATGATAGGGCCTATCAATTGTATAAAAATAATAAAAAACATGAGATGATAAAAATAATAAGAAACATGAGGTTAGGAAGGTAAGAGAATATCAAATTAAGACAAGGCATTGGGAGGGGTTTAATGCTCCAATTGGTGCCGGAGGTACTCAATTAATCAAAAAATTTCATTGTAATCTGTGTGATCTTGAGGATGGAAAAGTGAGAGTTCAGGGAGTATTGGTTGATTTCAACTCAAAAGTGATTAATGCTTATTTTAACATATTGTCTCCTGTATCTTCGGATCAATATTTAGCACTTTTGAATGATAAAAAGAAGGAAATGAATGTAAATAAAGATGTTATTTGTAATGTCAAAGAGAATTGGATTCCGAATGCTACAAATGATACTGAATTAAGATTTGCTCATCATGGACTATCACTGGTAGCAAAGTTGTGGTTTATTTTGTTAGCTATCAAATTTCGGGTCTATCTCTTTAAGTTTTGTTCAGAGGAACAAGACATTTGTGGTCTATGCTATCATGACAGGGATACCAGTGAATGTTGGCAATTTGATTAGACAGGGATTCTTGGACAGTGGAAGGTCCGGGAGACCTATCTTTTATGCGTCCAGTCTAATTCACCATTTATGCACTGTTGCAGGTTGTCTCATTGATCCCGCGGAACATATGACATTTCCAAAGGTAGGATAAATTGGGAATATGTCTATAGGATGGTACGAGAATATGAGAAACATCACCCCGAAGAAGGCCCTGCTCCACCATCACCTTCTCCACCACCTCTAGAGTACATCATACATCTATTTACCACCCACATATATAGGCAATGCCACAGTCAGTGAAGAAGAGAGGAACAAATTGCAAGGGTATGCACAACAACTTGGCAGTGATAAGAAAAGCTCTCAGGACCACTACACTTGGTACATGGGTTTGTCCACCGCCACCTCCACTTTGGCATTTTGGTCCACCTCATGAGCAGTATTATATACTGCCCGCAACTTCGGCATATTATGAAAAAGCTCAACCCAGTGATGCAGAAGATGGTTGAGAGGAAATGGAGCAGAACAGTTGAGCAACCAATTGCAAATGATAAAGAGGGCTTTGAATTCGAGCTTTTGAAGGACTTTAATGAATATGGACAATTTTTTCTTATTTTTCATTATTTAGTACTTTTATCTTTAATTACTTTTATCTTTAGTATTTTATTTTAGAATATTTTAGTTCTAGAATAGAGTGGCTAATGGCTTTAAACTGATACCAAGTAACTATCATTTTATTGTTTCATGGATTAGAAACTCATTTTGAGAATTACTTTGTAAAATACTTGGTATGCTTTTTGATCATTTTCATTGATTGATGATAATAGAGTGGCTAAGAACCTTAAGCTGATGCTATATTTGCATTTGTTGATAACTTGATTTGGACATTGATTTTTTATAGAGCTTTATGGATTAGATATATGACTTCGTGAAGTGTCCTTAGTACTTTCACTTGGTATTGATTGTTATATTAAAATTTTGTCGTAGTTTATTTAGATCTTGTTTAATTGTTGCTATGCCTTTATGTTGAAATTTTGGATGAGTAGAAGAATGAATTATTCATCAATTTGAATAAAAGAGATAAGTTTGGGTGTGTTTAGTTCTTGTTTCAAGAATGGTGATTTTGGATGTGTTTAGTTCTTGTTTCGAGAATAGTGATTTTGTGTATTGGTGTGACTGATGACGAGTGGATGAAAAATTGATCAATTGAGTACTCGATGATGATATTTGACGTATAATGTTATATGATTGAAATATTTGGAGATTGGGTCATTTTGTGAATTAAGTATGATTGAGTAGTTCTTTTACAACATAAGATTTCAAAAACTTGGTATTACTATTTTTCAAAAAGATGTACTAAAATTTTGGGAAGATTCATTTGAACTATTGTTTTTGATCAAATCACCCATATTATTTTGTTAGCCGATTTATCTTTTGGAAAGATAAGAAGGTCAAATGAAATAGAAGAAAATTGAGACATTTTGCATGTTTGCATGTATAAATGTTCTTCTAATTTGTGAATAATTGGTATTTGAAATTAATTTTAAGTGTGTTTCACTCTTTTTCCTTAATTTAGGGCCACTTCAAAAAAGAAAAAAAAAAAAAAAACCTTTGCATTTAGGAATAAGGCGAGTATGGGATTCTGACATGTACACATATTGTTTTTCCAAATTAAACTATTAAAAATTACGTTTTTGTATACCAATAAGTTGAGGACGAAATATTTGTAATACTTATTATTGATCTCGTACTACTTAGTCCTTATTAGAGGTTATATTTTCAAATTGTGTGATATTTGCATTTAAGTATATTCCAAATGAACTTCTATTTTCATGCGACCTTGTCGCGATGATTGACTGACCTTATAATATTTGTGATTCAAGAAAAATGATATTTTAAATGAAAAAAACTAAACGTTTAGGAATTCTTTTTTTTGAAAATAGTAATGTTTGGTGACTTGAAATCTTGTGTGACAAATAAACGTTGTGTTCTTAGAAAATTCAGAAATTTGGATTGACTCAATTAAATACTTTAGTTATCATATATTATTGAAAGTCCTTTGAAAGATTTCTTAGTTGTTCCACGTACATCCATGGATCATCAAGATTTTTTGTCAACTTTGGTGGTGTTTTTGTATTTAACTGAGTAAAGATCTTTTTATTTTTTATTTTGCTCGGAACCAACAAATTGCTAAATTTGGGGTGTGATAACTCTAGTAAACTAGAGTTATTTTACTCTAAATCCTAGCATTTTGTTAGTGTGAATTTCAAATTTTGGTTAGCATTAATTGTAGATTTTAGTTAATTTTCAAATTATATATTTAGATTTTAGTTATTGTTAAATATGATATGCTTTTATTAGAATTTCCTTTAAATTGATTACTTACTTGGTTTAATATTATGTAGGTCTAAATTAGAAGTTAGAAGTTGAAATAAACAAAGTGCAAGACCAAAAGGCATTTACAGAAGAATTGAACAATTTTTGGAAAAAGGGTCCATGTCGCGGTCGCAATTATTCCAAACCGCGGCATGGACACGAAAATAGGTTAATGTAATTTTTAGTCCATGTCGCGGTTTCAATTGTTCCAAACCGCGACATGGACACAAAAATAGGCTAGGCTAATGTAATTTTTAGTCCATGTCGCGGTCTCAATTGTTTCAAACCGCGACATTGACATGGAAATAGACTAACGTAATTTTTAATCCATGTCGCGATCTCAATTGTTCCAAACCGCAACATGGACTCGCTTCTAGCAATAGTAGTAATGGCAATCTTGTAATTTTGCTATATCCAAGAGCCAATTTCTAATCTTAACTTGTGTAATACTCAACCATTTAAAGTAATTTAGATGTCTGCTAGTACATATAGTTTAGGGTGTAATTAGTAGTTTAGGATAGATTAGAATGGAGTAAAAAGACTTGACTCTCAAGTTTCATTTTCTAAATACAAAATCCTCTTTAATTCTTTTTTAGATCTCACTTTTAATTTCTTACAAGTTTAGATTTTGATTACATATTAGTAGTGGGTTAATCTTTACCTTTAGGTAGATATAATTTTTACTTACATTTTAGTTTAATTTCCTAAAAATCTCTTTGCTTTTATTTCAAATTTTCATAGAGTAATTAGGGTTCTTGTTAATTCAGTACCCTTTTAATTCAAGATTTCAATTCTTTGCTTTTAATTCTAATTAATTTTTAGTGGGTTTTCTTCATTCAATACAAAAATTTAAAAATATTTAGTTTAGAATTTAATTTTCTCTCAAGAATCAATAGTTTCATTTGGTAGAAATGGTTGTAAAACTCTGTTCTTACGCTTTCTAATTGCTTTTCTTAGTTAAATTAGAACTCTTTGTTTCCAAATTTGGTATAAAGTTAATTAATTTATTTAAGTGAATTAAGGCTAGTTTCATTTGCTTTCATGTAATTACTTTTCGTAGAATAGATTGGTTAGTAGATTAATTTAGTAGATAATTGTCATTAATTGTCATTATTACTTACTTTATTAGGAAAGTTAATTTAATTATCGAACTTGAATATGCAATTTCATTCAAAATTTGCATAATTTAGATCTTTAATCTGCTTTTTGGACCGCTTAACTATGCAAAGACTTGTAAAATTTGGTACTTGCCTAGTACAATCCTCGTGAGAACGATCCCGCTCATTCTATACTACTATCTAGCACCGTATACTAGCAAGTGCGAGGTTAGAAGTTAAGAATTAGTGTGGTTTTATTACTTGACATATTTAGATTGTTTTAATTCTACTCACGGATCACCTCATTCTTTCAACACTGCTCTATCTAGTTAAACTTCCCGTTTGTTTTAAATATCATCCCTACATAAAAAAAGGGGTCTTCCATTTCAACTTCCCTAAATTTTTTGAACTTAGGCTTGTAACTTTTGTTTCTTTCATCATCTGATAAGCTAGATAGGCTAAGTAAATCTTCTAAAACCATGGAATCTGAATTCTCAACTACAACAACATTTTTACCGTCATAAAGATACAAGTCTATGTCTAAGTCCCCACTTCCAACCCCTGTACCTCTATTTTTATGTGGTTCAGCAATAACATTGCTCAAATGCTTCTCATTTTCCAAACCAGTTCCATAGTTCCATAGTTCACTACTAACAAACCTCTCTTATCCATATCAGCATTTGCATATTTGTCATATATTATACCATTATCATCACCTCTAAACTCATAGTCACTATCATAAACTCCTCACCTTCACTATCATCATATACTGCATTAGTAACTACATTACACTTCTTAAAGGTAAGCTTCATGTCCTCATTTACCCTCAAAGCCTCCTAGAAGTATATGACTGCACTTCACTCTCCACAAACCTATTATAAAATCATGCACAAGGAAAACTTCTACTTCACCATGTATCATGCCTATAGCCGCTATATCAGAGACATGCTCCTCAATGTCTAACTTCATCAGATTATACTTCCCAACTTCAGTAGGAATTCTATACATAATTTTTATTTCTTCTTCATATCCAAGTTTGCCTAGAAACATCCTTATAATAGACCTATCTATTGTTTGACCATTACATTCATCTATATAATCTAACATGCCACCATTATATCCCTGGTATATTGTCTTTTTCACCCACAAGTACCCCACCATTATTAACCTTAATTGAAAAACACTCCTAATCTCACCTGTTAACAAACAATAAACATATTTAATATTAATTAGTAGTATTTTGTCTATAATTTATGAAACATGACAGCAACACATTCATATAATATTCACATACTTAAGGACCACATTATAATAAATTAATTTCCACTGCATCCGACATTGATACATCGGAAAAGCCCAACATGATTTCATAAATTATACATTTCGTACACGTTGATAATCACAAACACTCTAGATTACTAAACATATTATAGACCCTAAAATATTATTATACAGTAAACATAAAAGTAGGGTTTTTAGAACATACCTTGGCTACTGCCTTCAACCTTTTGACATGTGATGTGCATGGTGCTAATCATCCTTGAAATGGTCATTTTGAGTTCTGCACCATAATTTTCAACCTCTGATCGCGATTTGGGAGAAAGGAATTGGGGGGATTTTTTGAAGAGTGAAAACCCTGATGTGCATGGTGCTAATCATCCTTGAAATGGTCATTTTGAGTTCTTCACCATAATTTTCAACCTCTGATCGCGATTTGGGAGAAAGGAATTGGGGGATTTTTTGAAGAGTGAAAACCCTAAGTATTTTTGGGAAAAAACGTTTAAGGTGTTGAAATTGGGGATTAATTGGTTTTCTCGTTTATTGTAATTATAAAAGGATAGGCAATATTTACCTATTATACCCTTCTGCTCACTGGTTATTTGTTTCTAAAACATATGTTTTAGATTGAGCCACCACTTAAGGACCATTCTCGCACATAAAAAAGTTCAAGGACTATTTGCACGCAAAAAAACAGTACAGGGACATTTCGTGTTTTAATAAAATAGTTCAGGGACTAACCATGCCTTTTTCCCTTCTCTGGCATAAGAATCTGGCAAGGTGGAGCGGATTAACAATAGTTGACAAAACCAATACTCAACTCCTTAATACTAGTGCGAAAAGCTCCAGTTCCATCATCAGCAACTGTTTCAGTATCTCTTGGAGATTGGTGATCGTGGTCGATGAGAGGGAGAGTAGGCTGTGGAGGGAAAGAGGTGGTTCATGGTGGTTAATTTACCATTGCACCCTTTTACCTTGTATTTGGATTTCTTCACTTCCGTCCTTTTAATACCAAACTTGCAAGTTGCCCCTATCTATCTAACTGGTCGCTTCTGACACATCAGATGACTCATCCTGACACGGTCATTATATATTGTTGGTTACGGCTGATGTTGCATTTCTTCACCACTAAAAATGAAACAATTTCACTCCTATATATGCATCCCTGACTTGCAAGCTTAGCTTTGTACAAGTTCTTTTTATGGTTCATCACGAGGCAATAGCAGTAACTATGACCTAAGCTTTGTATAAATTCATTCTATACCTCATCGCGACTACAGTCTATATTAAGGAACTTATTCTCTAAATCCAAAAGGAAAGAACTCATAATCTACTTCAGTCCGCCACCACATATGTTTTTGGCATAAATGTTTAAGATGCTGATGTAGGAAACAGTAGTTTAACATTTCCAGTATAATTCATAGACATTTTACTAATTGGAAAAAAGCATTAACCATAGAGTTTCTAGATTCCTTTAAATTCACTTGGACTTTTGATTTCATTTCTCTTTGGATATTTGAAATCTGACATGCAATAAACATCAAGAAGTTACGAAAGACGGATATCACAAACACTTCTTATGCGGTTTGAGAAGCAAGATGCTAGTCCTGGAATTTACCAATGTACACAACCAAACTTGGAAAGGAAGACTACAATGACAACAAAGTCGTCAAAAAAAAATTTTTTTTTTTTTTTTTTTTTTGGGTAAATGAAGAAAATGTTCTCACCTTTGGTTTTCTCTAATATTTTCTGCTTTTGTCTCGCTTTTCCTAGCTTTGTCAGCATGTCCACGAGGAGGATCTCTTAATTAGAGGTTTCATTTGCTTGTCCTCTTCTAGAGAGATCATCCCCAAGTGTGAAGGATCTTCTAACATCATCTTTGCAACCAGATATCCGGCGATTGACCATGTCTGGTATTTTCTTGCTTGTTTACCAACATATCTACCAAGTTTACCATCATAGTATTCTGGCCAGCTGTCCTTGAGCATACGGCTCTCAGCGAGATCAATTGCTCGTCTAGCAATTTGTGGTCGTCCCGTCTTGATGCATGCAGCCGTTAGTAACCAAAGAAGCACTGAATATGACATACAGATGTAAAGGTTGTTGAATGTAGAATTAAGAAAATAACTGGTTTATGGCAGAAGGATGAGTGAGGAAAAGCATTAAAAAAATTTGCAGCTTCAAGATCTCTGCTATTCACGTAAAATAATAGGAAAGAAAATTAAGATAAGCCAGTGGATCCTATTTCTTTCAGTAGATGCATAGTTGAGAGGTACTTAAATCAACTAGCTTCGATCAAAACTAGTAAAGTTTTGTAAAGTGCTGATATTTTTCTCTAAGCTAAAAAATTCTGTAAAAGACCACATTATATGGAAGTGCTGAGTGAACTCTTAAAATGCTCGCAGGGGCTCAAGATGAGTTTGCTGATGTTCGCAGGGAAATATTAGAGTGAAGTTAATTACAATTATCATAGAATCTCTATAATTCTTCAACATATTAATAGCAGCCAAAATAAATAAATAAGTGGGAGCAAATTGATGAGAGAAAGATGGGAGAACCTGGCCAAGATCCACCATTGTGGTAACTCCACCTTGTGTATGATCTTTGGATCACATCCAGTAACAATTCTCCACTCATGACTTTCTATTGCAGGATAGCATATTTTCAGAGGCATTTCACCAACAAGCTCTTCCCAACGAGCTTCTATAAGATCCATAATGGCAACAGCTTGCTCGGCAGTAGCAAGACAAGATAAAATAGCAACACAATTTCCCAAGGCAAACCATCTCATATCCATTCTTGCAGGACTAACATTGCCAATAAAATAACCGCCACGTGTTGGCATAAAATCAAACACCCACTCTGGAATCGAATCTGGAATAACATTAAACTTATTTACAGCAGTATGTGAGTATTCTTCGGTTTTATAGCGATATATGTCGTTTAATTGTTGGAAGTCAAGCCAGAAATAACTTCTCATGTGGTAACTTAAGGCATGCAAGCGCTTTACTATTCTCTCAATGAACTCTTTCCCCTCTGTGTCATGCTTCAACATCCCCAAGGCACATCTCAATGCCATAAAGAAGAGTGCTTGGATTTCAAGATCAGGATAACCATAGATACCCTGTAACATCAAATTAACCACATAAATACCACAAAATGTATATCACTATCTACTACTGTCACATGAAACAAATTCTGATTAACTCTCTTAAAAAGGCAGCAGAATAACAATCAAAATAATGGCCCAAGGTAGTCCAATTCTTTTCAGTTAAAACTATCCCAAATAATAATCAAAATTGATCAAAGTGTATCTCTTTCTATATAGTCTGGGTGTCTATCAAAGAGTAAAAAACAAAAAAAAAACAAAAAACAAAAAAAGAATAATTTATGAATCTTAAAATAATTATCATTCTTGGTGACATCTATTTAATACTCCCTAGCATATATCCACTGACAGATGTGGTAACAACGAGAGTTAAGCCAGATATATATGCATAAACTAGTTTTCCACAAGACAAAAGATCCAACACTTATCAGCCCAAGGAAGAAGAAAAAGAATGGAATCCAAATTGAGAACTAGATAACATTTACTTTCTTCATAGGACACCTTCCAATGTAGTACAATGCAAAAGGCAACCCTTGGATGTGCATATTAAGCGTAGTGATAGCCAAGAGGTTAGCCAAAGCAAAAGGGGTAGAGGAAGACCGAAAAAGACATGGGAGACTTTTAAAAAAGATATGGACACGACGGGAATTGGTGAGGAAATTTCATGATAGAGCGCAATGGCATATCAGGGTTCAAACAACCGACCCTGCCTGGGGGGATTGAGGCTTGCTATTGTTGTAGCTTTTAGAGCAGAAAAAGAACATCAATGCATGCCACACTAGTGGGCAAAAGGAAGAGAAAGTATGCATTGAGCAATCATAGATAACAGCCATCATAAAACTAAGCTGTTGTAGCTGCTCATTGACCAAGTAAAATTTGTTGATTCAGTTACATAAGAAACAGGAATCACTAAAGAATTCAATATTGAAGCCAATGGCTATTCAATACTACTTTTTAAAAGAAAAAAAAAAAGGCTGTTCAGTCAGTGTTCATCATCTATCTGCACCCACGTTATCAAATCTGGAAGCATTTGTAGAATTGATCAAATTCTAGAAGGGTAAAATATACATGACAATAAATTTTGATGCTGGCAGAAGCACGAGAGAAGGGAATATCATTCATGATCAAAGATTCGGTTTTTCCTAAAACCAGTATAAAACCTTGATAGGGTAGCTTATCTGCCCAAAACCCAGAAGTTCTGATTGAAGAACTTGAATGAAACAATAATATTCAATTGATGTCAAAAGCTATCTACAATTCATGCTAAACTAGACAATTTATAGAAGTGTAATCCCTAACTAGAATCCTAATCTAATAAGAGTTATTTGTCTCTCTAATCCTTATCTTCAAAATCCTAATGTATATAAAGTCATTATCTTTTTAAGCTTATCCTAATCCTATCATCCCAGAATTTATCCTGCATCTAATTTATTAGTGTAGTTGCAGATTGAGTTTTCAAGATAGATACCCATTTAGCACCACAAGACAAAGATTGTGAAAATGGTAGATAGTAAATACTGCTAAACAGCTAATGAAAAAGAAACCTCACAGAAAATGATAAAAACCAGTACAGTCGAGTAACTGATGCAAGTCGTCTCTAGATGTTAGAATAGTATACAGGCATACTACTTCCTGAAGAAGCATCAAGGATGTTTCAGAGTTAGACTATTGGATCAGATACAACCATTGGTCAACGAAAACTTGAATGTTCAGACCTAATGAATAACTAGAGAGAAAAACAGACGAAATAAAGAAATGTCACGACTTCCAGGCTGCTGAGTTAACATTGAAAATTTTATCATTTTGGTGCTAATTGGAACTGGCATTCCTAGGTAAGCATTTTCTCAAAAGGAAAAAGATGAAGGACATTTCTGGAAAGTGTCTAAAATGGAAGAACACATAAGCAGAAAAAACATGCATGAAAATAAATATTGTATTCCAATTTGGCAAATGATACCACTTATCTTAAATGAGTTGGAAAAGTTAAAAAGATTACAGTGTGTAAGCAAATTATATAACAGAGCTTTAAGACACTCATCAGTATATCTAAAACTGGAAAAGTTAAACAGATGGAGTTACATTGTGTAGGCAAATTACACACTCATCAATATTGACCTAAAATTCCCGATATAATTGTTGTGTTTTCATTCATAACCTGGTAGTTATTGTAGGTAAATCAATCTAAAAAAAT
Organism: Cinchona pubescens; assembly: GCA_025175665.1. Classification (NCBI taxonomy): domain Eukaryota; kingdom Viridiplantae; phylum Streptophyta; class Magnoliopsida; order Gentianales; family Rubiaceae; genus Cinchona; species Cinchona pubescens. Next base: position 3,374,368 of record JANKKI010000003.1, read on the forward strand.
TGTTTAGTTTTAGCTATAGGCCATAATAAATGGTTGGTATTAAGACTTGTATACATGCAAATAGGGCAATTCAACAATATCTCAGGACTATGTGTCTAATTCTTCCATAAGCCCATGTTTTCAAATAAACCTATGCTAAGTGAACCTTCATGCATAGAACAACTCTCAAAGAGAACGAAAACAGATTAAAAAGAATTTTATTTCAAATTTCCTGTTCTAGAATGGGAAGAACTACATCTTCCCATTGGTTTAGAAATCCCATCTACCACAAAATCAAGATCACTGTTAAAGCAGGCGCTTTTGTTCCCATCTACCTTTCAGCAAACATTCTCCCTTCACAGGTTGGTTCATTCACTCTAGCATTAGTCAATTTCACTCAAAATTACACAATAAAGAACAAGAAAATTTGTTCCTAGGGAATAGGACTGAAGAATCAGAATCTTATATGCAAGTTTAGCAGTTGGTCACTAATCAAAGTTATGTTGCTGAAATAGGTTTATTTTGTGCTAACCCAAATTGATTTAGCAATTCCAAAGTCTGGATTACAGTGTGTAATTCCTTTTACTGCAGCAATGTTTACAAAATGTGTAGCAATTGACATGGAAACTTCAACAACTGTAGAGTAGCAACTACTTCTCACAGCCAATCTTTGATAAACCAATACAACTAGAATTCAAGATTAGCAAACACAACTGGTAAGACGAATTCGAGCATCCCATGAACAATAAACTCAAATTCTCCAATCAAAAAGGTGACACCTTTGGCAGGCAACTTTCAACAATACCCCAACCCCTATATCTGTAAGTCTCTCAAACTTTCAGAGCATCAATGTACAAACAAATAGATTACCAAATTAGGTGCACTCTTTCACATAAAAAACAGTTACTTTATTTGTTTGAAACTCTAGAGAAAGGAGCATCAAGGCACATCAGATGCTGGTTGATAGTTCCATCATCCAATTGAGGCTAGTGAAGGAAAGAGAACCAAAAAAATTAACTAACCTTATCCCTAAAGTAAAAAGACATCCTACCACATGTATTCTGCTGCATTACTAGTTATATAGAAAAGAATCAATGAAGGCAACAGATGACGATATATTAAGAAATGTCATGTCAACTGAAATATTCAACCTTTTAGTTAATTTCAGTTTTTCCTTGCATCCCAGCTAGAGAATTGCTATGTTGGGTCAATGCAAAATCCATACCACCTAATTGAGAACCTTTACCATAACTAATTCAGTTTGGCAGTATTGAGGCTGAAACATAGCTCCCCATTCTATTGAAGAAACATCTCTCCATGAGATTATCTATAGTTTCCCAGATGTTATATTATAACTTACAGCATCAGATTTATTTTCTTTTGAGTTTTGATGCCTTTAAAATTGGCAATATTTCTTATCTAGTACCAAATATTTTCAACAGAATTAGGGGTTAGTAGCTTTTAGATCAGATAAACAAGACCCAAACAACCATTAGCATTGTCATTCACAATTATTAAAATTTCCTACACTTTATCAAGATATCTAGACAAGGAACTTACCATGCTCCTATCAATCATTGAGCATCCATCAGCACACAGTAAAGTTGGAAAGGTATCAAATCCTTCAGACAAACATAGGCTCAATATAAGCCTCATCCCCTTTTGGCAATCCGGTGTTTCAGCCAGAGTTAGGTCTCCTGTAGACTTTGTATATGCACGTAGAAGAATGATCCACCAAAATCCGGAGTCAACTGGAGCAACTCTTCCAATTGCACTCTCACCAAAATCAGCTACTATTGTATCTGTCTTACGAACTGGGTCGTGTAGAACTTTGAAACTAGCTGGCATGGCCCCTTCCCCAAGCTTAAATCTATCACCAATTCTTTTTTCCCATCCTTGAAGCTGAAGTGTCCTCAATAGGAAATTCTTTACAATTTCAGGTTCACCATTCATTAGAAATGCCAGAGCACTCGGCACAAAGTCTCGAACAAAAACCTGAACATGAAAGAATAGCATTAACAAATTAATAGATCAAACACTACAGAAAATCAAAATCAGAAAGAATTTTATATCCAACTTCCAGTTCCAGCATTATATATCCCACCAAATCACAAAAATAATCACAAAGATAAATTAATAACAATATTTGGCCAATATTAGCATCTGATCACCACAATCCAACTAGTAGGAAATCCCGACACCAATGAAATACCACAATATTAAAAATCAACAGCAAAGAACATGTCAAAGTAAACAAACTTCACCTGATCGTAATTTACAACCTCCTCAGAGAAATGATCATAGGCCGCGATTGTGCCAACGGGTTGGTCTCGAAAATACACCAAAGATTGCCGGAGAGCTTCCCAAGCCTCAGCAACAAGAGTATCCCATAGGGTGGGGCTCAAAGGAGTTTCTCGCGGATGAAGCAGGAGTATTCAATGCAGACCGACCAGGTGAATAAGCAGTGTCATATGTGTCTAAAGCTCTAGATAAACCAATAGACAACTCACTCAGTGATCTCTCATCAAAGGATCTCTGCCTTTCTATATTTAATCTCGGCTTATCTGGCTTATCAAGAAGCTTTGACAGATCAAAATCATCCATTCCGGAGATTGAACAATGGGAGCTGACATTCCTAAGTTGATATTCTTTAACACACTCCATGATAAACCCTCAGACCTTCAAACCAGAAAGTGCTCAGTCTGAAAATTTTCAGATCAAAGTGTTACACAGAATCGCACAATACACACACAGAAAGATCAACGCAGGACCTGTACGTGTGACAGAGAATTAATATTTTTCCGGCCAAAAACACTATGTATACAAATATTGCATCTTTAGAGGAAATAGATGCATAAGAGATAATAATGCACCTAGTAATATATGTATGAAAGCATATAAAAGTCAAAAACTAGAAAATACTGTGCATGAAAAACCCAAAATGGGACTTAAACCAATAGGAAAGTCTAACACATGGAAATATAAAAAGAACAAATGAATTTCCATATCAAAAATCATCTAACCCCTTACCTAATCTTTATTTGATTAAGCCTTTTAACACATGGAAATATAAAAAGAAGAAATGAATTTCCATTTAAAAAATCATCTAACCCCTTACCTAATCTTTATTTGATTAAGCCCTTTATGCACATTATTATATACAGAAATTAAGAAGACAAAGTAAAATAGAAAGAAGCAACTTAACTACCAAACTAAAATAATCTTAGCCATAAAACTAATTGGTTAGTACTAAAGTTGAATTCATGTTTGATTGGTAAATAACATTGTGTATCCAATATTGAAAGAAGAAAGAATGCCAGCTAGTATTTTAAAGTAGACTAAGACAATCTAAATTAAGAAACAAATTAGTATCATTAAAGACATGAAATTCTAAGGTTTATAACATAAGCTGCACACAATACCATAAGGTAAAGCTAAAAGTAAAAGTTACCTAAAAAAGAGAAATTTCAAGATCCCAGTAAAACTAATAATAATGTAAAAATTAACATTGAAAAAGGAGTTTTAAACAAAGGGTCTACGAAAACATTAACCAATCAGTAAAAGACAAATCAGATCTAAATCTCTTTCCTATGAACACTAAGAGACAGAGAGACAGAGGGGGAGAGGAAGAGACCTCAAAAGGGATGAGAGACAACAAAAGGGAATAAGATATTCCGGCGATAAAGGGTCGGAGGGCAGGCGAGATTGCCGGAGGAGAGAAGTATACGGGAGAGAGAGAGAACACGTGTGTGGAAAGTGGAAGGAGAGAGGAAAAAATTCGCAGGGTGGCGTAAGGTGTATTTATAGGCTAAAATGAAAGAAAATATTTAAAAATAGAAAAAAATAATGCCAGTTGCCCATTTTGGTAGGGGCAGCGTAGGGGTAGCATTAGCGTACTACTTTAGTTGTAACATTTCCATCCAACGGACGGTTTTGGGTTAATAACACTTTGATCCCATTTGTTAGAATTTCTATTCTACATTTATAATTCTATAATTATACTATTCTACGTTAAAATCTTATGTTTATGTTTATGTTTATGTTTATGTTTATGTTTATATTTAATAAGTTAGCTTCTTTTTTGATAATTTTTCATTCAAGTACTATATTTGATGAATTTAGATTATTCATATTTTTTTTTTTTTGAAATAGACTACCCCTCCCTTTATCCTTAGTGACTAGATCCTATAATCAATAAGTTAAAAGAGAAAAGTCTCACTACATAGGTTACACTTCATTGTCAATTAATTTTTTTAGCTTTTAATCCAAAAACAGTATTAAATTTATGATAACTCAGAAATTTTTACATTACAAGTACATATGCCAAATACTATATATTTAAGTTAAAGAAACTTATATACTGATGAATATTGAAATTTTATATTTATTTGTATAAGTTTTTACTAACTAATATTAGTTTTAAAAATAAATAAAAGTTATTTTTTTTGTATTTTTGGTAGGACTTACAATCCTACGATCATATCTACGATACAATTCTATAACCTTCAAAACGATCTAATTTAGGATCCCAATTCTACAAACCTTTAGAACTTGGTAGGTAATTACATTTTGTCCACCTGAATTAAAATAACATACCGTTCATCCTTTAATAATTTTAATATAGGTAATAAAACCCAAATAAATGTTTGAACTACCCTTAGCAATCTTTTTTATTTTTCTTGTATTTTTTTTATTGATGTTTGATAGTTTTAAAAAAAAATTAAAAAAATAAAATTATAATAAACAATTGATTTCATTGTATGTATGGAGTGAAAATATAAGTAAATATTGAATCAAACATATATCCAAAATTGTAATTTATACAAGTTTAAAAAGTGTCAAATAATAAGAGATGTCAAAATATCAAAAAACTTTTATAAAAACTCTATTGTCACACAAGACCCTTAAAAAAAAAAATGATCTGGTAGAAAATAAGCTAAGTTTGAAAAGTATGCTATCACTATGGCTAAACACTCAAATTCGAAATGATACCAAATAAGCTTCAATAAATTACGAAATTTTGACAAAAAAATATATTAATATGGATTATACAGAGATATTTAATAGTTTATTTTTTCTTTATTTTTTAATAAATATCACACCATTATAAAAAATTAAATACGTAAAAAAATAAAAAAAGTATATAATGTTGAGGGCATTTAGTCATTTAACTAGATTTTCTTGATGATGTAAAGTCGTTAACGATGAATAGTTCAAGGAGGTAAAGTGTATATTTTTCTAAAAGCAAAGTGCCTATTTGGTCACTCAACTATGCTCTGATTATCAATTTGGTCACTAAACTTGTTTGGTGGCCGAAAATGTCACTAAACTTCTAAAAATATATTTATGTGGCCAGTCTGTCTATTTCTCCATTAACTGCTCGTTAGTGACCGCATGTGCAATTCACATGCGTATTATCTAGGGCATTTTTTTCTAATTACAGCGAACTAATAATAATAAAAAATTTAGGGTCAAAATTAGATAATACAAAATAAGTATAAATTATAATTGAGATCTTATTAGAAGATACAAAAAGTTTTGGGTAAAAATTTGAATAATTTTAATTTTCTAAATTTGCAATTTGAGCCCTTCCCATCCCCATCTCCGCCACTCCAACCCATCCTCTACTCCCAATACCCTAGCCCTACTCAAATTCAATCCTCCAACCTCTCTTTCACGCATCCCGCCATTATACTGGGCTAAAGGCCATTATACTGAAAGAGCTGAGCTTATTGATTTTGCTCTTGATGCTGCTCGAAAAGAAGTTGAAAATTGTGATTGCCTACAAGGTATTTGTTTTTATGTCTCTATGAAAAATTTTGTGCTGTTATGGGTTAGAAATTGCTTGATTTATATTTATGCTTGTGTTCGTCCATATGTTTGTTGAATTTGGAATTTAGGTTTTTCTCGAATTTGTGTTAATTTGTTGTTTTTTTATTCTTTTACTGATTATAATCTTGAATTTAGAGCTTTAATAGTAGTAGAGTAATTTGGATTAGATCTGTATTTGTTGTGTATGAAATATGAAGATGACATGATCCAAAATATGTCCGCTTTCATATAATATTAGTAAAATTTTGGGTTCTTGATAGAGGATATTGGAAGGCTAATTTAAGATTTGATGTACAATTTCAGGGTTTCAAGTGTGTTATTCATTGGGGAGAGATACAGGGCCAAGAATGAGAACACTATTGATATCAAATATTAGGGAAGAATATCCAGATAGGATGATGCTAGAAGGGTGCCGAATAGGGTAAAAGAGAGGTGGGGTGACGAAATGGGAGTGGGAGAGGGGAGGTGGGTGACGGGATGGGGGTGTGGGAAGGGTGGGAATGGTGGGATAGGTGGGAAAGGGGGTTGTGTATTAGATCTGAGTGGGGGAGGGATTGGGGGTGGAGAATGGGTTGTGGATGCCTGGGTTGGGGTGGTGGTAAGAAGGTAGGTATGGTTGTTAAAGGTTAAAAATGAGGATGGTAATAAGGAAGGAAGATGTTAATAGTAAAGGGTGACAAAGGTAATTGGACAATTTCACTACTATTGAAACTCGTGTGACATGCAATGTATTGACTAATAGAGATTTAACGGTTCAAATTAATGGAGTGACTACATAGACATATTTTTGAAAGTTTAGTAATTTTTTCAACCACCAAACAAGTTTAGTGACCAAAATAACAATCGAGACATAGTTGAGCGAACAAATAAACACTTTACTCTTTTTTAAATTTAGTTGAATAACTGTAATTACCTACCTCAAGTTTTATTACCCTATTTTCTATATCAGAAAGTAATACAGCTGAAAATTGAAATCCAGCAAAAAGGATGCAAGTAACGTTTTCTCCTTGAGAGAGTTTCTTTGCGGAATAGTCGTGGGTGGGTCAGACTTAGGAGCACGAGGAAATTGCGGGAGTCCCACGTGGACAAAAAGACGCAGCTATGACATTTTTCTCTAATTTGAATAACTTTTTTGACATGCGGCAACAAATACTTGATTAGCTTACATGTCAACTTGCGAATTTTAAAATTTTGCTTGATCAATGAAGTGGGATATGTGACGGCGGATTATGACATCCAATTTGTATGGAGAGTGGACTTCTTTGAGGATGACTTGCAATAGGAGCTTTTAACCTGTTTCAATCTAGACATTTGAAAAATCACGATCTAGCAAAGCTGCAAACCAAACAACAAACCTAGTGATTCAGCTTCAAAGTTTGTCATGACACCTAAAGACTTGCATATCCAAAAATAACTGCACCGCTGACATCTCACGAAGAACACTACCGCGATAATCTCATTCAGGGGTTAAAAAGAGAACTGAAATTAGACAAATTTAAAAATTAAAAGTGTAAAATATTCAAAATTAAAATTTGAGTTATAAAGTGAGAATCGAATATAAATTGAGTGGTATAAAATAAAATTATTCCTTCGATTAATTTGCACGTCCGGGTACTGAATATTCGACACATTCTATCAAAGATTCAGCTATCTTCATTGGTATCCATCAAATTATCAAACCAAAATGAAATCGCTCCTTGATGAGGCAGCTTATGTATGGAATTGGCTGAAAGTCCCTTCCATCGCAACATATGTTGCCAAATTGATGAAATAATAGTGAAATTCAAGTGACTGCCACAACGGTTGTCACATGAAATTTGTTGATGTTAATCTGGTTATAAATACACCTAAATCAGTTAATTTAACTAAATGATATCATACGAGTATATGTTGTCAAATAATAGTTAATAGAGAAAGAATTATTGTACAAGGATTGAATAATAATAGTCGGTATTAAAATTAATTCATTATTTGGAGAATTAAATAAAAAGAAATTTGATTTTGAGAACTAAAATAAATTAAGAAAATCGTTCGAAAAAATAGTTAGGATTTAGACTAGTTAATTTTTGGTTGTGATCAATTTAATAGCTTCACACAAAACACACATACATTCAACTGCACCACGCTACCCCCTTTCCTTTTCATTTTGGCTTCCTCTTCTTCCCAAGCATACACAAACACACTCATGACTCTCTCTTTTCCCCATGTCTTCTCTTCCCCTCCTTCCTTTTTTTTTTTTTTTCTTCCACAAACATAGCAACAAACCAGCAAATATGCGCTGAAATTTTGGAGACGATGAACTAGAAGAAAAGAAAGAGGAAATTGCCTAGCCAAGCTTATTGTTAGGTCATCCCCATCACTGTCCAAGTTCATGTTTTGGTAATTTCGTTTGAGTCTTTTATTTTCTCTCGTTTGAATGCTTTATTTGAATGTTAATGGAACTTTATGGCATGAAATTAACATGAAGATGCTAAAATTGTTGGTTGAAATGTTTTGAGGCCTGAATGTAATTACTGCAAGAATAAGGCTTCCAAATGAAGCCCGTTACATGTTGGCTAAAATGCCTAAATGATGTTATGAATATGTATGTCTGACAAAAGATAGATAGTACCCAAAAACATATTTAATCACACTGTCCTGAAGGTGATATTTCCAGCCCCCACTATTGCTGCAAGATATTGGCAAATCACCCCTACGATTAATTCTAAGCAATCAGGAATTTACAGATATCAATTTCTCTAAATTCTTCTGATAAACTCTTTCAGGAGTCAGAGAAAGTAGGAAGAATGAATAATATATCGTGATGTTCTACTGACTCATATTTATAATAGGAGTCTTGAACAAACATGACTTTCTATAAAATCACAATTCTTTTGAAGAATACGTCAGTTAATTACAATCGTAATAATTAATCAAAAGTCACAACCCAATCAGGAATCATGCCTTTTAGTTAAATTATAATTAAATAAAACATAACGTTCTTGAAGAGAAACAACTTATCAGAAATCATTATTATTATCTGAAAAGTCACAATTTATCACACAATTTATCAGATACCAACTAACTTAGTTTTTTCAGACTAAATATTTCTAATAATCCCACACTTAGTTTGAATAACTAAGTATCTTCTCTATATCATACATTTTTTGCATAAAGATATGTATCTTTCGACTAAGTCATGTTAAACCTATCTTTAGTGTAACCATTTCAAAATTCTAACTAATCATTGGTTGCTTATAGCATTAAACCACAAATTCTTATATTAAAACCGAAAATGCTACACACAAAACTTTATATAACTCCCAAAAGTTCTCAACATTTTAGCACTCATACGGCCATGTGCTACACCCTAGGCTTTTCATGAACATGTCCAAAAGTTAACCCCACACTTTTGATAAAAGCGGCACCACTTCTTATGTTCAAATAGGTGGATGTCCTTTAAACCTTACTAATATAGGCTTTCTTGGATGCATTAAGAGTTTTTTTTTAAATTTTTTTTAACTCACCCTTGGTATCTTATGCCTTATAATATGCACTAGACTTGGAATGGCAACATATTATTATCTAGTGCCCACAGCCACTTATCAGTAACTTGTTATTACCCATTAAACCTTTAAACTAAATTTAGTTTAGATAAAGGTTGGGTTCCTATTACTGGTGACTCTAGTTATTTAAAAGGTTTCAATCTGTGAGCTGTACCATTCCTTCTGCTGTTTTCTTCACTAACTCCTTAGTGAGTCCTTTTGTAAAAGGATCAGCAAAGTTATTATTTGTTCTCACATATTGAATTGTGATTATTCCATTACAAATCAAGTGTCTGACATAATCATGCCTTAAACTAATATGTCTAAACTTTCCATTGTATACCTTATTAGAAGCTCTTGACATAGTAGCTTCACTATCGCAGTGTAAAGAAATAGCTGGCATTGGCCATGGCCACAAATCGATGTCCAATAATAAATTCATCAGCCATTCTACCTCTTTACCAGCTGCTGCTAAGGCAATGAACTCAGATTCCATTGTGAAATGAGTTATACATGTTTGTTTCTTAGAAACCCATGAAACAGCTCCTCCTGCAAGTGTAAAGATCCAACCTAAAGTTGACTTATTATCACTTGCACTAGTTATCCAACTAGCATCAATATAACCTTCCAAAACTGGTGGAAAATTATTATAAAATAGTCCTAAATGTTTTATCTTCTTAACAGATATCCTAAGACTCTTGTAATTGCCTTCCAATGTTCTTTACTAGGACAACTAGTAAATCTAGATAGTTTGCAAAGCGCCAAAAAGATATCTGGCCTTGTACTATGCATTGCATACATTAAACTACCAATAACACTAGCATATTCAATTTGAGCAACTGATCTATCAGTGTTTGGTGGCAAGTTTTGTGAACGTTCATAGGGTGTATTTGCTTCCTTTATGTTCAAGTGTTTAAACTTGTCCAAAATTTTCTCAATATAATGAGTCTGGTTCAAAGCAAAGCCCCTATTACGTTATTTAACTTTTATGCGTAAGATAGTATCCACCTCTCCAAGATCTTTCATCTTAAATTGCGAGAATAGATTTTTCTTAGTCTCATTCACAGCAATCATATTTGTCCCAATAATTAGTATATCATCAACGTATAAGCATATAATAACACCATAATCATGTGTAAATTTTGAGTAAATGCATTTATCAGCATTATTATGATTAAAACCTGCCATGAGACAAAATGACAGAATCGAATTTCTCGTGCCATTGTTTTGGTGCTTGTTTCAGACCATATAAAGACCTTACTAATTTACAAACTTTCTTTTCATTTCCAGGAAGAACAAAACCTTCAAGTTGTTCCATGTAAACCTCTTCTTCCAATACACCATTTAAAAATGTAGTTTTAACATCTATTTGATGTACAAATAAATCGTAAATAGATGCCAAAGATAATAACACTCTTATGGAAGTTATTCTTGCTACTGGTGCATAAGTATCAAAATAATCAATTCCTTCTTTTTGTTTAAAACCTTTTGCTACCAATCTGGCTTTGAATGTTTGAATTGAACTATTTGTATTGTATTTTCGTATAAATACCCATTTGCATCCTATAGGTCTTGAACCTGGAGGTAAGTCTACTAACACCCATGTGTTATTTGACAAAAGAGAATCCATTTCCTCATTTATCGCTTCATTCCAGGAATCAACATCTTTAGATGTCATAGCCTCCTTAATACGTTTTTGGATCTTCGTCAATATTAAATAAAATAGGTATTTGACTGAAAAGACATTCCCTATCACCTTCAACTAAGAATACAATAGCTTCAGAAGAAATAAAATCAGAGTCTAAATATTTTTCTTTCTTGTTCTTTGACTTCTTCTAGGTACAATAAAAATATCAATATTTTTGCTTTTTTTACTATAAATAAGTTCATCATTATTTTCTGAATTAGGTATATGATCAGAATTTGAATTCACAGATTCATAAATGAACTTATTTTCAAAAAAATTCAACATCTCTTGATTCTGCAATAACATTAGACTCGCATTCAATAACCTATAGGCCTTGGAATTTTCTGCATATCCTACAAGCACACTTCTTGGAGCTCTTGGTCCTAATTTATTTCTTTTAGGATTAGGAACTCTATAAAATTCTAAACATCCCTAAACTCTAAAATAATTTAGATTTGGTTTTCTTCTTTTCCACAATTCATAGGGAGAAATTTTTGTTTTGCTTGAAAAGGAATTCTATTATGTATATGACATGCAGTCAACACCCAAAGATCTAAAGGTAATTTTGCACTTAATATCATAATATTTGTAATATCTACTAATGTTCTATTTTTTAACACATAGTAGAATTATAGTTGGGGGGTATAAGGAGCACTAGTTTGATGTAATATTCCATTATTTTCACAAAATTTAGAAAATTCTGTAAGAAAATATTCTCTACCCCTGTCACTCCTTAAAAATTTTATTTTCTTTTCTTTCTGATTTTCTACTGTTGACTTATAATTGGAACATTTCAAAAGGTTGGTCTTTTGATTTCATTAAATACACATGTATGTATCTTGTATAATTATCAGTAAAAGTAATGAAGTACCTATTTCCTCCTCTAGTTAAAACACCATTTAATTCACAAATATCAGTATGGACAAGTTCCAAAGTTTTAGAAGTTCTATTTATCGAAGGAAATGGTTTTCTAGTTATTTTTGCTTGAACACATACTTCACATTCATTATTCAAATATAATTTTTGCAAGAAATCTGTTGGTCCCAAAGCAACCTAAGATAGGGGGGGTGAATTAGGTTTCTAAGAATACTTTTAGAAATATTAAGATTTTTCAAATAAAACTGATATAATCGAATCAGTGAAATAACTCATAGGAAAGAGAGAAAATTAATCAGCCAATACTTCCAAGCTAACAAGCTTGAAGTATCAAATCACTAAAATGCTTCACACACTTGGTGAGCCAATAATCTTTACAAAGTAGGGATATTCTTGCTCACACTAAAATTCTTTTAGTTGAGCCAAGAATCTTACTTACAACCTCACTTTCGTACAAGATTATCACTCCACTCAAAGTTGAATTGCACTCTAAGCTGCACACTAATACAACAAAGCACTATAGCCAATTTGTACTAAAATTGCTCTTCTCTAAGGCTTGCATTCAATGTATTAGATCATTTTTACAGAATATGAAAGTAGTGATTTATAAGAGCAATAAATGGTGGTTGCAACTACTTCAATACTAATGGCTAAATAATAAATGCACAAAAAGTAGCTGTTGGGGTTTCGGACGTCCGAGATAGATGGGATGCGTCCGACACAGCGTCCGATCTTCATGCAATTGGTGAAGAACTTCGTTCGGACGTACGTGCATGCATCCGTTCCATCGTCCGATAGAGGTTTCGGACGGTCATGTTCGTCCGTTTGGAGAAGCAGTAGGATTCTTCTTTCTGCCTGTTCGTTCGGACGGTGGAATGCGTCCAAGAAGCTTGACACAGTTCGGAAGGTACAGTGCGTCCGAAAACCCTGTCTGTAGCAAAACAAATAACAGACCTGCAAAAACTTGTTTACAGAGTTAAGTGTTTATGTCATCATCAAAATAAGGTTTGAAAAACATCAAAATCAAACCTTACCAGTATTTGCGGTAGGCTCAGGGTATTTTCTCTTGCCATAAGTTTTCTTGTTGTTACCAAAATTTTCTTGAGACTTATTTTTTGTTTCCACATAGTTGACCTTTGAACCAGATTCATTAATTTTTTTTATGCAAATTTTGAGTTTCCTCTTCAATTGACAAATGTTTCAAAATCTGATCTAAAGTGAAAGTCTCAGTAGTATGCAACAATTTATTTCTGTAGTCATGCCAACTAGGAGGTAATTTAGAAAGTATAGCCCCCCACTTGCATTGACTCGGGAACATCCACTTTTGCATCTTTTAATTTGGAAACAATTATCTGTAGATCATGAACTTGATCCAAAACAGACCCAAAATTAACTAATTTAAAATTAAAGTATTGCATAATGAGAAACTTATCTATTCCTTGTTTCTCAGTATTATACTTGGCTTCAAGTGCATTCCAGATATCTTTTGGAGAAGTCAATGATGAACATAAGTCATAAAACCAGTTGGATAGTGTATCCAGAGTATGTCCTCTAGATAGCACTTCATCTTTTGTCCTCTTCTTACTTTCCGCATTAATTTGGTCAAAATCATCATCTTTAAGATTAGGCAATTTTTCCAAATTTGGAGCAAGCAAATAGGAAATCAATAAGATCTTCATGGCAGTCAGGCGAAATATCATCTTGTCCTTCCAATGATTAAAATTCTTCCAATCAAAATGATCCAATTTTATAAAGTCTTGGTTCATGACTTTGAAAGCAGTCTCTTGGGTAGTCTTCATTTTTAACCAAGTATCACCTTAAGATTGTTATGAATATGTATGTCTGACAAAAGATAGATAGTACCCACAAACGTATTTAATCACACTGTTCTTAAGGTGATATTTGCCCCCACGATTGCTACAAGGTATTGAGAAATCACCCCTAGGATTAATTCTAAGCACTCAAGAATTTACAGACAGTAATTTCTCTAAATTCTTTTGATAAACTCTTTCAGGAGTCAAAGAAAGTAGGAAGAATGAATAATATATCATGATGTTCTACTGATTCATATTTATAATAGGAGTCTTGAACAAACATAACTTTCTATAAAGTCACAACTCTTCTGAAGAATACGTCAGTTAATTACAATCGTAATAATTAATCAAAAGTCACAGCCCAATCTGATAGTAGGAATCATGCCTTTTAGTTAAATTATAATTAAATAAAACACAACGTTCTTGAAGAGAAACAACTTATCAGAGATCTTTATTATTATCTGAAAAGTCACAATTTATCACACAATTTATCAGATACTAACTAACTTAGTTTTTCCAAACTAAATATTAAGAAATGAACTCGAATGTATAATCTCCATTTTTGTGGGCAATTGTTGTTGTATTATGGCATGTTATTGTGGTGAAACCTTACTTTAAATTACATAATGATTTGAGCAATAAATTTGAAGTTAAATAAAGAAAATTGCTTTAATGAGTCTCTAAAATAGCTCACTGATCTTCTTTAATTTGTACTCAAAAATTTCATTATATTTGCATTCTACTTGTTGTTGGGATTGTTTTGGTACCAAATTTGTGTGATTTATTTTACAAATGAGTAAGATATTAAAAAAACAAAGGTCAAAAATTGAAATCGTAGCCATGGCTAGAACGTGGGAAGAAGGAGAGAGTTTTCAAAACAATTTTGCATATTAGTCTCCCAAGTTTCCCCTAATTTTTATTTCAACCCTAGTAGTTTATATGTCTTTCAAATTGATCCTTGAAAGTTTCTATTGTAGTAATTTTCAATTAAGTCCATGTAAATAATCTTCCTAGACTCCAAAACTTTGTAGGACTTGCATTTTGACCCCTAAACCTTTTCCAAAAATTATAATTGTACCCCTCGTAGTTTTTCTTGTTTTACAATTAGGTCTGAAAGTTTTCAAATAAGCATTTTTGGGACCATTAGAGTTTCTAAGTTTAGGATTTTGATTTTTGGCCCCTAGAAAGTTTTAAGATTTCGCATATAAGCCCTTAAGAGTTTAGATTGTCCTCAATTGAATTCTTTTTTTATTGGTAACTGTTATTGTGGTAATATAATTTTGTTTTTTCTTGTATTTTTTGAGTTTTAATTGTTTGGAAATATTGCAATTAAGTTCTTTAAGTTTAGATTTAGTTTAATTGAGTCCCTTTTCTTTGCAATATTTGCACTCTTCATTTATCCATTTTAGGACAGTTTGTCGTGATTTATTCATTACAAAAATTTATTTTGTTAGGCTTATAATATTATTTTTTGTTAGTTTAATTTTACTTATATATTGGTACATTAATTTGTTTGCTCATATTTTGAGCTAGAAATAGGATAATTTTTGTACTTTTCGGTACTTCAAGAGGTTTTTTTCTAAATCATTTGTAATGTTTGGTTTATATGCTAATCATTAGTCGCTTTCTTTAGCTTATTATTATTGTTTCTTTTATTGTCATCATTATCCAAAGTAATTTACATTTCGTAAAAAGGTTTTAGTCTAATGTATTATATAAGGTTATGTGCTACGTGTTTACTGCTTTTGTTAGGACCTACATGTTAGAATATTATGTTTAACGTGCTTACGTGCTTTTTGTACTTGCATGTTTGTTACTTTATTCTGTCAAGTATATTCATTTTTGCAAATACCTTTTGCTCACATTCCGTACTAGTCCAATACTAGTGTAAAAAACCTTTTCTCTCCTGTGTTAGTCTAACACTGGCACAATGGGTTCCCGGTTCCCTGGGCTTTCTATGCATGTTTTTACTGTTTATTTTCTTTCATGTTTATTTTATCCCAACTTAATAAAAATTAGGGTTAATTTCTTGGAAATATGAATTAAATCTCGCAACCTGTTCTTATCGGGGGTGAAAGGGTTCCTAAGTTGTCTTTAGAGTAATCTACCCTTCCATTTTCTCAATAGGACTCCTGAATCCTTTTCTTTTATTTTTGTAGATCAAGAGTCTAGTGTAGGGTTTTTAAATTATTTATATTACATATTTAATTATTTTTTATTATATCATAAACATTTAAAAACTCTCATTTTTATTTTTCCCTCAACCTTTAGGATTTTCCCATTTTGCTTAGGTTTGAGTTAGTGTCTTGATGCACTTCACACACTAGTCGGTGACTCCGTTATTGATTTTTTTATTTTCAAAAACCCTATTCTATATTATTTTAGGGTCTTCAACATCGCATTTTATACAAATCCTATTTTAGACCTTATTTTTGTATTATTATTATTATTATTATTATACTTATTTATTCTTTATACTTATTATTTCATTTTTTGACTGAAAAATGTGGCGTGACAGTTTGGCGACTCTACTGAGGACATTAGAGAGTCTGAGCACCTAATTTAGTCACGTTTTCTAAATTTAATCTTTCTTTACATTAGGTTTAGATAATTATGTGTTATTTTCTTCTATGTGTTTATTTTGTTACTTTAATTCTTGGCATGTGTTATTTAATTATTTGTAATTGTGGGGTTAGAGGGTAAACAACCTATAGTCAAAACCTCCAACATGCTATAAAGGTAATTAAATCCTTTTGCCTCTAGGAGACACATCATGCATCACTTATTTGCATCACCTGATGGGTGCCATCCTACTTCCCTTTTAAGATTTGGACCTTACGTAGGCGTGTGGGTACAGGATGCAGTGCGTTTGTACCGGTGTTGAACGGGTCCAACTCGAACCACCGACCTGAGACCGCACCCTAAGAATTGACGAAAACATACTTATTGGGTCACTCAATCTGAAGGTTCGGGAACCGTAAATCTTTGTTGAGTCTAGATTGTATTAATGATCCCAAACTCGTGCACTATATGGATTACTTGTAAGATAGAGCCTCTCTAAAGTCTAATAGGACACTAGGCATGAGGGGAGGGATAATACTTGTGTATACCTTCTTTTTTTTTAACTGTATTCTTATTTTCTATTCTTACTCTCTTTATTTATCACTTTTTGGATTCATGAGCCCAGAAAAAGAGCCTTTGGGCAAAGTGTTCTTTTAGTAAGCCATTTTTGATTCCTCAAATTTTTGCACGTTTAAATTTCCACTGGTTGCATCCAAGTCCCAAGAGTCAAAATAGCGTCATAGCTTAATTTTTGTAAATGCAAGGTCTAAAAAAGTTACCCCCTAGGGTTCCCTATCATATTTGTACCCTTAGATTGAGTTGTAATTGAGTTAAACTTATATAGCTTTTCCCGAACAACTGTATCAACTTTTTTCATATTGTACCATTAAAGATTTTTCTTTGTAATTTCTTTTTAGTATTGATGTTAATTTGCATTCTTGGGTTATTGCATATCACTTTGGGCTCACTTTGCCTTCTAAAGGAAGCACCTTAAAGCATGTTTCAATTTGCATTTTTTTTACTCGCTTTAATAACTAACATCATGTATTAATCGTAAAGAGAATACCTGTTCAGAAATCCTGTGGTAGGAATCAACCATTCCTTTTGTCTTGGGTACATAACCGAATAAGACATACATATTTATCTTTTTGTACCATCCAAAGGGTAGTGTACAAGGTAAAGACCCAAATTTGGAATCTACTTCAAAATCAAGCAGCATGAGGGCACAAGTCAATTACTGGTTTAATTTACTAGAATATGAGCATTTGATAATCACATTTTGGCCAATTCTAATAAACTTGGCATAAATTCTGTGCATGTGGACACTAAATTTAAGAATTAAATCAAACGAGTGTCTACTCCTTAAAGAACAAAGCAGCATAACTGGGGCCAAATTTTGATTACAACTTGCTCATAGATTAAGTAAATTAAAAGTAGTCTGGGATGAGCAAGCAGAAGTCAAATCAGTGATCCCATATACCTTTGGTAGGCCCTACAAACTACTCAATCCATTCCAATAAAAGTACTTAGAGACTCATGTCTAGACAAGACATAGGTCAACAATTTACAAAAAAAAAAATAAAAAAAAATGATATTAGTGATATTCTCTATACTTGTTCATGAACCTTTCAAAGTACCCAATTCATTTGAACATAGTTCTCATTATACTTCGTTACCCAATCTCAAAAACACTGATCACCTTCTTATAGGGTAATATGATGTATTTTGAATCTTTCAATATCCTATATTTCATGACCCCTCAAATGAGTCCATCTCATTTAATCACAAGGCTTCTTGTTGGCCCATTCAAATATCATCATGTTTTCTAAGAACATCTCATTGAGAGTCAAGCTGTCACACTCATTATCTGATGGAGTTTATGGATCAAGCGCAGAAAGCTGATTTTCCTTGAATCATAAGGTCAAACACTGACAAGCGAATGGTTTGGATTCATCAAGTATTGTATAGTATCTACCCCGGAGGATTACATTTCCATGCTAGACAGACCCTTTGCATAATAAGGGGTATCCCAATAGGGCATGCATACCGTGTTGTGTTTCTAATTACTAAATCTTTGTTTTTTTTCCTTTTCTTTATTTTTTCTTTATTTTTTGCCTTTCCGTTGATTGCATCCATATAATGATATATTATTAAATACTTGTGAAACACTTTCCTTGTATTGGTATAGTTGTTCATACTTTCTTTTTACTCATCACGAAAGGTTTTAGAATTTGAAAAGGGTGTTGTTTCTCGATTTTGACAAAACTTTAGCGATTCATGGCAAATTAGAATTAGTCAGTTCTTGTGGTGACAAATTTAGTACAAGGGTCTGGGAATCGTGTTTGGGATGCGAAAATGATGGCTAACACTTCATATACGAGATCCATTAGTTCGATATACCTAATGAACCATCAACCATTTTTCCATAATTGGCCTAAAGTTATTCCACAACCTTTTGAAGAACCATTTGTCCTTTATCTCCTAAATTCTCCTCCTTCCCAAAACCCCACTACTAATCATCATTTTGCTAAGGATTCCTCAATGGGCGACATGGATTTTGAAAGTTCATGTTTGTTCCTAGATGAAAAGCTTTCTCAAATTCTAAAATTCCAAATTTCACTAAATATGGAGGAAATGGAGACCCTCTTGCACTAGTTAAGGTTTTCTGCAATGAATTGGGTGCATATGGAAAGGATGAGCAGTTGAGAATGTGTATTTTTCAGAGGAGTTTGCATGGTAATGCACTTCAGTGGTTTATACATTTGCATAGATCAGAGTTACAAAGTTGGAATGGTTTTACTAGAGCATTTTGGACAGATTTCAACTTGGCAGTGAAAGCATTCTGGACCGAATAGATTTAATGGATGTGAAAAGGAAGCAAAATGAAAGCTTTGAGAAATATGTTTGCCATTGGAGGAAGGTGGCGGTAAAAGTTGAACCACCAATGAGTGAACGAGAAATGGTTAAAGCATTCATTCGCACATTAGAAGAATTGTTTCATGAGAGGCTGTTAGGTCTTGTTAATCATCGTTTCTGAAAAGTAGTAGGACAAGGCGAAATGATTGAACAAGACATCAAATCTGGGAAGTTTACTGATGTCTCTGAACTGAAAGTATTGGCAAAAAGGAAACAAAAGGCAAGGGAAAGAAAGATATGGGTAGTATAGTGATTGAACGAGGACGGTTCAAAAGAAAAAAGTCATCTCGATCTCACAAGTTTCATTCACTTCCTCCTATACAACTTACTTCCCAAGACTAGATCCTTAACTCAGAAAGGTGTTTTTACACTACTACCAAAGCCTTTGTCTCAGATATTCATAAATCTGCATGCAACAGGAGAACTTGAACCACTTCCACCGGGTTTAGAAAGGATCTTGTTGAATCCCAATCATGTTTTAATGATGACAAATTCCTTTTTCTAATGGTTTAAAGTTGAATGTGCAGGAAGATCTTATAGTAAAAGGTAGTACGGACGCTGAGGATTGTCTGAAGGAATAAGGCTAGGATGCAAGGAAGCATCGGAAACATGACCAGAGAAAACTGAAGAAAGAACACATCTTTTGGATGCTGATAACTGTCTGAAGGATAGTGCTTCGGATGCAAATGACTGCCCGAGAAAGATATTAGAAAAGGTGTCAGTTTCAAAGAACGGATGCTAGGCAGCGTCCAAAGGGCAAAAAGAAAATCTTATATCTCCAAGCTTCAGACAAAGAATGACGTTCGAATGGCCAAGGAAAAAGTTAAGAAACTGCTGGTCCAGTATTGGACGCAAGCTTGGACATAGGATTAGATAGCCGAATGAAGGCAAGACAAGAATCCATCAAGTGTCTGAACGAATTGTTGGATGTAGTGAGTTGGGATCGGATGATCGAAAGCTCTAGCAGCTAGTTTTTCGGTAAATAGAAAGTAGCCGTTGGAGAATTATTCACGGCGGTAGTTTTTGGGTATCTATAAATACCCCCTAGCTTAAAAATGTAAAAAGAACTACTACATTTAATAGAAACACTTGTGACAGCTATTTGGGGAGAAATTGGCTAAAATATCATGGGTTGTCTTGGTTTGGGTAGAATAGAACTCTTGGCCCAACTAGAGGGAATTAGTGTGAGCAAGAATAGACTAGTGGGTGATCTTCAAGTGTAAGAGTTGAGGGGTAACAAGTGTACAAAGTGGGATTGTGGTGTAAAACCCATTGGCTCAACTAGAAGGATTTAGTTGGTGCAAAGGGTGATCCAACTTTGTGTACAAGAAGGTTATTGTCTCATCTTCTTTGAAGAGGCATTACTAGTGGATATGCTTCAAACTTGAGGAGTTTGGGAGTTTGGTTCGATATTGTTAATCTCAATATTTTATTTGTTCTTTTGAACTTCAATTGTTGAATATCTATATTATTCATTTGTGGTTATTTGTGCTTCAGTGTTCATTTGGTGCATATATAGTTTGCATTTTCATTAAGCAAATCAAACGGTTTATTTTTTGAGACAACCTAATTCCCCCCTCTTAGAATGCTTTGGGCCAACAATGGGTATCAGAACTTGGCCTCTCAGATTGAGCTTAACTAGCTTAAGAGCAAAGATCACTATTGTAACCAACAATACTTATGTTTTTGGATGGTCAATCCATAACTAGACCAACTATGTTTAATGATGTGAACTTTATTAGTTAGAAAGAGAGAATGGAGATCTTTTTGCAATTAATAGATATTGAGTTATGGTATATAGTCAATGAGGGTCCTTTTGAAGTCACAATTATAGATGAGGAAACTCATAGACTTAGACTCAAAATTAGGAATGAGTTAACTCCCCAAGATAAGGCCAACTTAACTTTGAATGTTAAAGCTATGAATGTGTTGTTTAATGCCTTAGATTCCAATGAATCCACTAGAGTGAAAGGTTGCATGTTAGCTAGGGAAATCTGGAACAAGTTAAAAGAGATTCATGAGGGTAGGTAGTGATAGTATTAGAGAGCAAAAGAAATCATTGCTTGTAGCTAAATATGAATCATTCAAAATGGAACCTCATGAAAGCATTGATAAGACGTATTATAGATTTAATGACATTATAAAGGATTTGGAAGGATTGGGTAAAGAATATTAATTGGGTGAAAAAAATAGAAATTTTTTGAATGCTTTGTCTAAAGAATGGGAAATAAATTCTATTGCTATTTAAGAAGCTAAAAATTTGAATTCTGTGCCCATTGAATCATTGATTAACTCCTTTACTTCATATGAGTTGAAGATCAAATTCAAAGTTTAAGATGATGAAGAACCAAAAGCTAAGAGAAGCATTGCCTTGAAAGCTTCACAAGAAGATGATGAAAATAACTCCATCAACTTGGAGGATGAAGAATTTGATGAAGGTAATCTTGCACTCATCATCAAAGGTTTCCTAATGTACTACATCAACAAAAGAAGAATGAGAAAGGGAGGAGCAATTAATTCCAATCACTTCAAAGGGAAGTAGAAATTAAGAAGCAAAATGAAATTTTTTTTGAATGTGGTAAATCCGGGTACTTTGCAAATGAGTGCCTTTCCAAGAAGAAGAAAGAAGGAAGGAAGCCCAGCTTCAACAATTTTCAAATTACATGGGATGATTGCAATTCTATGGGAGAAGTAGAAGAAGAGGTTGAAACCACTCAAATGGCCTTTATGGCATTCGACAATGATGAAGTATCTACTAGCGTTACTTCTCTTGATGATTCATGTGATGATTTTATGAAAATAATGCTCTTGAGGCATTTGTGATGAAATTGCGTGATAGCTTGAAAGAATCTTATGCTAGAAACAAGAAGTGAAATCGAAAGAATAATGCTTTGTTAAATGCTAACTCTAAACTTATAAATGAAAATAATAGGTTGACACAAGAAAATGATGTATTGAAGAAAAGATTAGATGTGAAAACGAAGATCAAGGAAGAATAAGATTCATTGAAAAAGAGATTAGATGATCTTAGATGTACTTTTGCAAAAGAAAAAGGAAAATATTATTGAAATGAAAAGAAATAGAAATATGTCCATCAACAAGAATTTCACCACCTTTATAAAGGATGGTTTGTACTTTGTAAAGTCCAAATCTTCTTTATATGAAAATAAAAATATTATTTGTAATTATTGTCAACAACATGGACATATAAAAAGAAATTGTTATGTAGAAATAAAAAAATTAGGAATGAAAGCTATATGGGTGCAAAACCATTTCACTAACCCAATTAGACCCAAGAAAGTTTGGGTACTAAAAGTTGTTGGCCAACTTTGTGTGTAGCTATGCTTGGAGAGCACCAAAGGATTCAAGATGGATCATCAATAGAGGGTGTTCAAACCATACGATTAAAGATGACTGAAAACAAAAGTAATTGAAATGGGTAACATTTAAATTTTTTTGTCAAGAATGTAGTTTCGTTTGATAATGTGAACTATGATCTCTTGAGTGTTATTCAACTATGTGATTGAATTTAGTTTTTTCTTCTTGAACTTTTGAATGCTTGATTGTGATTACCCCCAATTTTGTTTGATTTAATTCATTACTAGCAAATTGAAAGGGGGAGCATTCTTTTTAATCTGGCTTATGGTTCTTGGGCAAGTGAAATATTTTGCATGATGGTGTTTGTCAATCTTGTACTTAAGCCTTCATATGTATACTTACATTACATCATGGTGAGATGAATGTGGAATTGCATCACATATGCTTCATTATTGACCAACTTCTGTTCTGATAATTGTTTTTTTCCCCAAAATAAGAGAAGTTGTGGAAGGTTTGAGTGAAAATGCTTTAATCCTTTACATGAATTCTCTCATATGTACTTGAATATATATTCTTGAAGGGAAGAAATGTTTTGCATAACTTGACTTATTTCCTATATACTCACTTGAATAACATGCACTTTTTAAGCGGGAGAATAAACTTAGGGGGAGCTTAGAATTCCATTAATTTTTTTTCTTTCTATGTTTTGAAGATGCCAAAAAGGGAGAAAACCAAATAATGGACAAACTTATTGTCTTATGCTTCATTTCTTATGGTTGTTTTAAGATTGTCCAGTTGATTTGTCATCATTAAAAGGGGGAGATTTTAAATTCCAATCTTGTTTTGATGATGACAAATTCCTTCTAATGGTTAAAAGTTGAGTATACAGGAAGATCTTATAGTAACAGGTAGTTCGGACACTGAGAATCGTTCGAAGAAACAAGGTTAGGACATAAGGGAGTGTCCGAAACATGACTAGAAAAAACTGAAGGAAGAACACATCTTTCGGATGTACATAATTGTCCGAAAGATAGTGCTTCAGATGCAAATGACCATCCGAGGAAGAAATTAGAAAAGGTGTCAGCTTCAGAGAATGAATGCTAGGCAGCGTCTGAAGGGCAAAAATCAAATCTTTTTATCTCCAAACCTCGGACAAAGAATGACGTCCGAACAGCCAAGGAAAAAGTTAAAAAACCATTGGCCCAGCATCAGACTCAAGCTCGGAAGTAGGATTAGATGGCTGAACGAGATAACTTATAGGCAAGACAAGAATCCATCAAGTGTTCAGACGGACTGTCGGACGCAGTGAGTGAATTGGACTTTCGAAAGCTCTAACGGCTAGTTTTTCGGTAAATAGAAAATAGCCATTAGAGATTTGTTGGAGGTAGTTTTTGAGTATCTATAAATACTCCCAAGCCTGATAATATAAAAAGAGCTACTACATTCAATACAAACACTTGTGAGAGTTATTTGGGAGAAATAGGCTAAAATAGAGTGGGTTGTATTGGTTTTGGTAGAACAGAACTCTTGGCTTAACTAGAGGGAATTAATATGAGCAAGAGTAGACTAGTGAGTGATCTTCAAGTGTAAGAGTTGAGAGATAACAAGTGTACAAAAGTGAAGTTGTGGTGTAAAACTCTTTGGCTCAACTAGAGGGACGTAGTTGGTGCAAAAGGTGATCCTACTTTGTGTACATGAAGGTTATTGCTTGATCTTCTTTGAAGAGGCACTACTAGTGAATGTACTTCAAGTTTGAGGAGTAATTGGTTTGATATTCTTAATTTCAATATTTTTATTTGTTCTTCAAGCTTCAATTGTTGAATATCTATTTCATTCATTTGTGCGTATTTGTGCTTAAGTGTTCATTTGGTACATATAGTTTGCATTTTCATTAAGCACATCAAAAGGTTTGCTTTTTGAGACAACCTAATTCTCCCCTCTCTTAGGTTGCTTTTGGCCAATAGATCCCTTGTAAGAGACACAATGCTGACCAAACATGTGCCTTCCATTCTAATAGCCCAGGACATGTAACTAATAACTGCCATGCACTTCATCATGAAGTTCAAGATTTGATTGGTAAAAGTGAATTCAAATCATTGATGGATGTGGAACAAGCGTATGATCCAGGTATGAAAATGATTTCAGTTGAGGAAAGTTTGGATAATCCTCTAGAGTTAATCATACCCAAGAGTGAGATTATTGAGAAATTCAACCAAATGCATCTTCGACTGAAAGGAAAAGCTACTACCAGTGACGAGTCTGTAAGCCAATTGCAGAAATGGTTACTAGAGTGGAATTCCTAAGGTTGCAAGGAAAATTGAAGAACATGCAATTAGTGAATGAAATCCTTTGGGATAGAACTAGGGCATTAGAGGAGAAAATGGATGAATGGACAAGTTGGGAGCAGTCAAATATATTTGGTTACTTTATCTCTGAAGAAGTCCCAACTCCTATTCAATCACAATGTGTTGCCACGAATGTTACTAGTAAAACTAAAAAGGGTAAGAGAATCCTCACTCCCCAACCACTGATGCTAATAGAGCTATTTCAACATCTTCAAAGAATGAGCATGAAGTCTCTAATCATTGCAATTCCAATACATAAGCCCAGGATATCAGAGATGGTTGCACAAAGAAAATACAAACCAGGTGTATATTGTGTTTAGCATTCCTTTGTAGAAGGCCACTCCATAGAAGAATGTTGGGCATTGAAAAACAAGGTGCAAGATATGATAGAAGGGGATGAATTTACTTTTGTAAGGACCTTGAGAATGAGTGGACGACCAATACCTGTTATTATGAAATCTCAAGGATTCTCACCATCAAGTACACCTTTGAATGCTCACACTGGAGAGGTTGCAGGCAAATTTTTTTCAGGGTATCAATTGACTAGAATGATTAAGAAGGGCATTTATGATCCTAAGCCATTACACCTTCAAGCTTTTTCTCTGATCCCACTGGGTTATACTTTGAACAACTACAATGAAAGTCCCATCGTTACTAGAAACAATGGTCCATGAGTCTTTATTGTGGCTTTTTGATTACTTTTTTGTTGCCTTCGAGCATTTTGACTATGTTTCTTTTGATGTCTTTGGAATGATCTTCCCCTTAAATGTAATATTTCATTTTAATTTGCTAATAATGTGTGCATGAGTTTTACATCTTAAATTCCTATCTTTTAATATCATCTGTGATTTTGTAAATAAATGTTCACAGTGTGAGGAAATTTTTGAATGAGCCCCAAAGAACAAGATTGAGCTAAAAAGTCGCATGTTCATTATAAAATTATGCAAGCAATTCTTATGCATACATTTGACTGCCTAAATTCATTGCATGCGCTTTGAATATTTTTGACCTAGCTATTTTTGTGAGAGAAAATTACTATCCAAACACTATCTACAATTTGCTAAACTGCTAAATTTTAGAATTGGTAAAGATAGTTTGATAAATTACACCTAGACTGGGGCAATTTTTTTAGAAGGGTAAAATCTATCTAGGCGGACTCATATTACATCTATTTGAAAGCAGAATATGTTCTTTGTCTCGATTATCATGGGAATCTAGGATGGCGCTTTGAGCATTCGCTTTCTATCTAAACACAATACGTACTTTATCGTCCCTTTTGAGCATTTAGATATGATAATTTCATTTCAATAAATTCCTATATGATTACCCTCTACATTGGGAAAGTTACAGATGACAGATGACAGATGACAGATTACAGATGACAGAGTTAAGTAAGTCCCGTCTTGGTCATACATTTCTTATATTGGTTGCCATGAGAGTTATTAGAATGATGTATTGGCCTTCGTTTCTACTACTATACACTGTTCATCCCTTGCATCCCCTTTGAGCCTCCAGAGATGAATTTTTCGTTTCATATGCACCTATGGATTGCATCCCTAAACAGGGAAGGAAAGAATTTGAAGTTTTATTTAGATAAAGCAAAATTTCCTGTATAATACTCACAAGAAGTGAATTTTCAACAAAAAAAGAAGAAGAAATTCAATCAAATAAAAAATCAAGTGACTTAGCATGCCAAATGCACCAATAATGAGAAAATCAAGGTGGTAATCCAAGTGCAACCACCCATTTTTTAGGTGTTAGATAGAAGTCTAAAAGACAAGGTGCAATGTCAAAATGTGAGCAAGGCAAAAAATGGTTAGATATTCACTGGTGTTTGAACAAATTTTGAAGCCTAACACTGGGGCAAATTTCTTTTTGAATCAATAAGCAATCAAAGGTGCACAATTCCATGATAGAATTTTGTTTTGATTTTCTCTTTCTAGCCACATTGGTCTACAAGCCTATAAAATCCTCTACTGGCTTTTCTTTCTTGGCGACCAAAAGTAAGAACCAATGTTTTTTTTGGGTCTATCTTTTTCTAGTGATCACAAAAACATGTCCCATGATGTACGGTTTTAGCTATCTCTTTCAAGCCACATTAGAAGCCTATAAAGCTCATATGCAGACTACTTTCCCTTGGCCAATAGAGGTAGAGAACTAGCTACTTTCATCAAGATGTAGAGATGAGTCGACTAGAATCAGACTAGTTGCAAGGTTGATATAATCCCTGACACAGTCCCAAAACCTAGAATGTCAAACTGACCTTTTCCCAGCCATATTACAACCCTCATTAACTCTACATCATTGCTCTGTAAGGTTATCTGATAGAAAAAGGCATTCATTTTCCACACAATGACCTTGGTAAGGGAGTGAATTACCATAGTTCATCTTGTTATAAAACACTCATGATGTGATTCCTATGATAAAAATGTTCCAATTTATCTATGTTTTCATGTAAAGTACATAGTTTTTCTTAAGAAAATCAATCAAAATGAATCATTTGTTTGTTTATATTGCTTGGTGTATGTTCTTATGTATGTATTTTGCTACACATACTCATGGAGCATCATTTTTAATGGTCAAGAGACCATTTTGTATTTCATGAACATCGATCCCAGGGAGAAATTTTGAATATTGAAATCTTGATCTAGTATTTTGAGTTTTCAAACATAATATTTCAACCGAAAAAAAATTGAAATAAGATTTGAAGACTTGCATAATTGTTTTGAATTTGAGTACCTGAGGTTTAAAGAGAAACTGGGGCAATTTATCGTAAGTCTCAACATTGGTGATTCCCATCGAGATCATATTAAGATGTGCCAATGAATCTGTGGGGTATACATGAAAATCGAGTGACATAGCCCATAACTCTTTTCCACAAATTGGATTCCAGCATCTCATCATACGTTTACCGTCGTTTTGAAAGAAAAAATTACATTCTCCCATCTTCTACAGATACGATGCTAACTAAAGAATGAGTAAGGTTTCGTGTCAAGTCAAGTAATAAGATTTCA
The DNA here is from genome assembly GCA_025175665.1 of Cinchona pubescens. Classification (NCBI taxonomy): domain Eukaryota; kingdom Viridiplantae; phylum Streptophyta; class Magnoliopsida; order Gentianales; family Rubiaceae; genus Cinchona; species Cinchona pubescens. The sequence continues at coordinate 3,402,235 of JANKKI010000003.1, forward strand.
TATTTCTCCAAGATTATTACAATCAAGTGTTCACTTCCTATTGTTAGCTAGGTACTCTATTGGTTTTTATTTTGGTTCGCGAGTTGATTCTCAAATTTCAAGGTTTCAATTAATTTTATTTTCAAAGTTTAGTTGAATTTTCAAAATCAGTTTTCAAATCTAATTCCAAAATTTCAAACATCCCTAAAATTTCAAAATTTCAAAAGAATATTAGTTGCATTTTCAAGCTTTGGATTTCGAATAGTTACGTTCTTTTATCTTCGGTGTATCTAATTTCTCCAACTTCACCATGGGAACGCCTTACTTTATCGAGGCAAAAAAACCAATTCCCCAACTTTATTGTGAGAATCACCCGATTTTGTTGGGACAAATATCATATCTTCCTAACTTTACCATGGGAACCACTCGACTTAATCGAGGTGAGAATCAAATTCTCCAATTCTACCATGCAAACTGACCAATTTTACCGTTGTAAAAATAAAAAATTTCCAACTTTGTCATGGCCACCGCCTAAATTTAGTAAGGCAAAAGTTATATTCTCAACTCTATTGTGGGATCTGCCTGACTATACCATGACAAAATTCATATTTTTTTTATTTTACCGTGAAAATTGCTCGACTCTAACAAGGCAAAAAAATATGCCCCCGACTTTACCGTGGGTGATAATTTTCAATGCCCGATTACACCGTGGTAAGCTTCCAATTTTACCGTGACTGAGTGATTGCTTCGATAGATAAAGTTCAACTATGAAAGGAAAACCAAACAATAATTAACCACACTAATACACGATACTCTACCTAACTTCCACAAGTATACGGAGTTGATAGTAGTATAGGATGAGTGGGTATCGTTCCCACAAGGATTGTTGGAAAGCAAATACAAAGATTTACAAGTATTTGTTCAGTTAAGCAAAAATCATCAATGAGAGATGAAACTACACTAATCAAATCCATATTTAAACCCATGGAAGTAAACAAGACCAAATTAAGCTAATTTATCTACTAAAACAAGTAAAGGAAACTAAGCAATTACGAAATTAAGAGACTAGCTACTAAATTCTAACAAAAACAATTAACTAAAAGTACTTAATTCTCCCCTAAATTGACCAAAATAAGACTAAAATTAAAAGCAAGCAAGTTACCCAATTAAAAAGACTACATATAAGAACCTTGAAAATTGAAAGCAACCATTTCTACACTAGAAATTGGAACAAGTTAAAATTGAAATCTAAATATTTTTTGGATTTTTGATAATAATAAAGAAAGCCCACTAAAAATTAGCTAGAAATTAATGTAACAAATTGAGAATTCTTAAATGAAAAGAAAGAAATTAACAAGAACCTTAATTTTTTTAAGAAACCCTAAATTACAAGCAAAGAGATTTTCGCTAAATTAAACTAGAAAGAAAGTAAAAATTATATCTACTTGAAGTTAATGATTAACCCACTATAACTATCTAATCAAAATTTAACCGCCAACTTGCAAAGAAATTAAAAGTAGATCTATGAAATGATTAAAGAGGACTTTTCATTCAAAAGAAACTTGAGAGTCAAGTTTTCCTAATTTATCCTAAATTCTACTAATTTCCTACTTAATTCTATCATAATTACCCTATTAAATTTTTTTGAAGTAGCTTATATAGTGTAGTGTTATACAAGGCAAAAATAAAAAATTGTTTGCTGGAAAATTACAAAATTGCCCTCACAACTTATCCCTCAGCAAGTCGAGATTGCGATTTGAGATCGCGATCTTGACTCTAATACATTTAGGGAAATTTCCCGAGTTGAGATCGCGATCTAGGGAAGTTGAGATTGCGATCTCAACTCTCTTCCGAACATTCTTCCATTTCTTCCATTATTGCAATTTGGTCCTTTGAGCTTTGTTCATTCCAGCTTCCGATCTCTAATTTTAACCTGTATAATATTAACACCATTAAGCAATTAATTAAGCTAGAAATTTAATAAAAATTTGTCATAATTAACAAGAACGAAAATACAAACACATATGAAAGAAATTAACTAAAATCTTCAATTACTTACCCAAAGTTCGGGATTTAAACTATCAAATGCCATAATTTAGAGGGAAATAACTCTAGTTTACTAGAGTTATCACAAAGATCTTTTATACTTGATTATATCAAGGTAATCTTCCCGATTTTACTATGGTTGAGAACTTTTAGACTCGCTTATACTGTGGTTATCTCCTCAATTTTACCATGGTTGAGAATGTTATGCCAGATTATACTGTGGCAATTTTCTCGACTTTGCCATAGTTGAGAATTTCAATCCCCGATTATATCGAGGGAAGCCCAATTCTATCATGGCTATCATCCGATTCTCTCGGGATGACATTCAATCGTTGAATATATCGAGGAAAGCCAAATTCTACCATGGCTATCACCCGATTCTATCGAGGTGCTATTTCGATCCTCAATTATACCGAGAGAAGCTCAATTCTACTGTGACTATCACCTGATTCTATTGACGTTGACATTTCAATCCTCGATTATACCAAGAGAATCCCAATTCTACTGTGGCTATCACCCGATTCTACCAAGGAGACATTTCAATAACCAATTATATCAAGGGAAAGCCCATTTTTACTGTAGCTATCACCCAATTCTACCGAGGTGACATTTCATTCCCTGATTATACTAAGGAAAGCCAGATTATACTATGAAAATATACCTGATTCTACCGAGGTAGTACTTCAATCCTCGATTCTACTGAAGGAAGTGACCAATTTACCGTGGCAAAGTTAGATTTCAAGTTGTTTTAAATTTAAAGTCATTTCAATTCTAGACATTTATTTGATTGTTTAAGTTTCAGAGTTATCCCAAGTTGTTATTTCGTCTATAGGGAGGACAATATCCAAGGTTGTTAAATCATTTCCATTTGAATGTTTAAATTTCAGAGTTATCCAAACTTGTTATTTTGTCCATAGGAAGAATAGTATCCCTTGTTTGTCCATTAGGATGACAATATTCCAGGTTATTACAATCATTTCAATTCGAATGTTTAAATTTCAAAGTTATTTCAAGTGAATCATCTATAGGGAGGACAATATCCCTTGTTTGTCCATCAGAAGGATAGTATCCCAGGTTATTAAATCATTTCAATTTGAATGTTTAAATTTCAGAGTTATCCAAACTTGTTATTTCGTCCATAGAGAGTACAATATCCCTTGTTGTCCATCAGGAGGGGAGTATCCCAGTTTATTAAATCATTTCAATTCGAATGTTTAAATTTTAGAGTTATTTCAGGTGAATCGTCCATAGGAAGGACAATATCCTTTATTTGTCGATCGAGAGGACAGTATCCTTTATACGTCCATCAGGAGGACAGTATCCCAAGTTATTATTTTGTCCATTGGGAGGACAGTATCCCAAGTTGTTATTTCGTTCAATGGGAGAATAATATCCTAAATTTTTATATAAATATTTGCATTAGTTAGTATTCCCAGCTTGGAACTCACAACTGGAATACGTAGGCAGTTTTAAAGAAGCCTTATTTGGTCATTGCATTTTAGTAGTCTTAGTTTTATTTCATGAACTACGTTTGACCCGATTTTCAAAGGGGGATACATAGGCAATTCAATTAGAATCCAGCCACTATTTTGGCATTGTCATTATATTTTAATTCATGTTATGTTTTTTTTGGTGTAGTTGTCTATGTTTCCTGTATTCAAAAAAAGTTTGAAATTCATGTTGATCATTCCAAGTACGTCTTTTGCATTGTTTCTTGTATTAATCTTTCTATATTTTCAATCTAACATCCATGTTGAAAAAAAAATTGGTAAGTTCATGTTATGTCTTTCTATGCAGGTGCCATCCGATGTCTACATTCTAAGAAGCAGGCCACAAGATCAAATTGAGCGGCATTGTAAGCACTCTGTGACAAAATGTGGAATTTCAAAAAATCAAGTGAGCATCTAGCAGAAGATTTTTGCACCTCTCAAAGGCAGAAGCAAGAACTGAGATACTCTAACGATGCAAGGATGCAGAAATAGCCAAGTCTAAACCTGCATGGAAGCGTAGTATAGGTTTTAATTTGTATTTCGTTTATGTAATAAATAGAGTACAAAGTGACAATCGTGGTGGCAATGACAATGGCTATGACAGAATCTTCCATGAGTGGCAATATCCTCCTTCACTCAAATTCTCTTTCCTTACCGTAAAACATAACAATCACCAAATCCATCTGATAGTTTTTTGTCCTTACGCGATAATGTTAATTTTTTATCTAGTTGTTGGTTAATTTGGTAAAAAATTTAGTGTTTTACAATCTTTTTCTAAAACCTCTTCAGGCTTTTGATAAAAAAGGGCAAGCTGTACACACCAAAATTTTAACGCATTTTTTATCGTTTTAATTGTCTTATAATTGCACGCTTAAAATCTGTAAAAGTTCTTTTTTTTTTTTCTTTACATTGCTCTTATACTATTGAAAATGATCGAATATTCAAAATTAATAATAAGTGTCACTTAAAAGTATAAAAATTTCAAAAACTTTTGAATTTTATTGAATCAAATGAACATATATATTTTCAAGAGACTAGTCCCTGAAAACACTTCATCCGTTCGTTCCTTTGTCATTTGGGCTTAGAAAAAAAAAAGAACATTCATTTTTATTTTAAATTAATTTTTTAAAGTACATGTTGCATAAAATTGAACATCATGTCATTTTCCAAGTTTTAAAATTATCTATTCTACTATAAATTTTGATTATCTAGAAGGTGAGAACAAGCATCGTTGCTTGTCATAGTTGTGTAAAATTAATTTTCTACTAAAAAGAAAGTAGATTTTGTTCTTTGACGGTTGTTACACGTATATTAAAGTATAGGTGGCAATGGGTTGGGTTATGTCATTTTCGCATCATGTCAAGCGTAACCCATTTCTCATCGTATCGTGTTTTATGAGACTCATTTTTTATCGTGTCCCATTCATGTTCGTGTCTGACCTGTTTACTCATAACAGATGTACTAACCTACTTGACAAGTTAAATAACTTGCGACCCATTTGAATTAAAATATTAAATTTTAATAGATTTAAAAACTTAAATAATTATTAGTATTACCTTTGTTCTCATAGCAATTTAGAACACATAAGTAAAATTATTCAAAATTTTTAGATAATATTTAAAATAATTATTATGTTTGATTTAATAATCTTATATTAAATCTATTATTCACATTTTTAAAGTATGCTATATTAAATTATAATCGAGATAACACATCAACAAAATATGTTCATTCAATAACTTAATGGGTTATCGTGCCAACCTATGGATTAACCCAACCCAACCCATTTAGTTTTGTATCATAAACAGATTGACTCAATAATGATCCGATAAATTTGAGTCATACAGAACCTGTTGATTTTGTATTGTGTTCGTATCGTGTTATCGAATCATATAAGAAATTGCCAATCCTATACTAATGCGGTTGCTCTCTAACCTTAGGATCCTAGATTCACTCCTGATTAAATGCTAAATAATTACTATTTTTATATGGTGATTTAAGAAGAAGTTCATGAAATATTTTAGTTTTATACTTCAAGCATAATCTGAATCTCATTTTACTAGAAAGACCAAAAAATCACATAGGTATTAAAAAACATGTTTTATTTTCTCTGGCTCCTAAGATGGTAACAAATCATTAAGTAAAACAAATAGGCAAGCATATGAGCATAAATGATTTGTTCATGTTAATACAAATTGGTTAAATAATTACATAAATCGATGTTTGGAAATCAGGTTGTAAACAAAAATTTCAAGTTAATTTAATAGCAACAAAAAATAAAGCAATAAATTAAAATTTTATTGATACATTAAAAAATGATTGTGCAATCTCCGTTTACAGTTTTTAGACAAAAAAGAAATATATTCTCTAATTCCATTTTCCATTTTCTAGTGAATTTAATCCAAGGGCTAAACAATTTTGATCTCGAATTAACACAATTTTTCAATCCTCCAATTGATTTGAACATTGAAAAATAATTTATTTCCTACTAGAAAGTATGTTCTTCAATTAAACATTTTTTACTTTTAATTTAAGGGAACCTGAACATAATTTAATGTGTTTTTCAAAAGATGTTTTTCAATTAAAATATTATTTGATCTTTTATATTAAGGGAAAGCCCAATTTAATATATTTTTGGGGGGATGTTCTTCAATTAAAATTTTTTTGATCTTTTAAAAGAAGAGAAAGCACAATTTACTGTGGTTGTTTTGTTTTGTTTTTTGTTTTTTTTTATAAGGATGTTCTTCAATTAAAAGATTTTGATCTTTTAGAATAAGAGAAAACATAATTAATGTGTTTTTTTAGAAGGATGCTTGGAGAGCTTTTCGTAAGATGCTCTATAGCCTTTGCTTTTAGTGTGTATATTTTTGAAGGATGAATGTTTCTATTATAGGCAAAGCATGGGCTTTTTAAATGAGTTGAAGCTTCTTTTTTACCAATAAGAATTCGTAATGTGTTAAAAATGGCAATAATTGTTAAATGTTTGAGTTAGTCACAAAGATACTATTATTATCCAGTTGCTGGATAATTCTTTAATTGCCCATATTATTTATCCATTGTAATTATACATTCTCGAGCAATTTTTTTTACAGATAGGAGGTGTTTGGTTTATGAGTGTGAAGGTATGGAATGGGAATCATGATTAATGATACCCATAAATGTTGTTTGGTTAATCAATATAGGAATCATTCTTTAGGAATGAAAGTATTAGAAATTGTCCACTTTTATTCTCTACTTGTGACATGTGTTTCAAATTTATAAACTTATCAACATCATGAAATCTATTCCTTATTCAAACCAAAAAAGTAAAGGGGAATGACAAAAATCCAAATTGATAGTAGAGTTTATGATTTACGATTCCGATTCATGAATGTAAACCAAACACCTCCTTAGGGTCTAATTATTATAAAAGCATTCTCGAATTCTTCGTCGAGTTATTACTTGTTTAATAATGTTAGTTAACAAATACGTTCCATGAATTTGCTTCAAGATCCAGCTACTAACGTTTTGTTCACGAAGACAACCGATTAAATTAACGAAAAAATCTACAGTCTCTTTTGTTGGAAATTATTCTCTTGTACTTTAAATGCTTGTACAGTATAACATCATATACTTTAAATGTTTGTACTGTACAAACTTTTAAAGTTAAGAGAATGATTCCCTAAAAAAGACTGTAAAATTCCCCTAAATTAACAACGTTTTATATTGTTCTGAATGTCATCATGAATCATGAAGAATTACAAATGAAATCAATAATATTTTCTCAAATCACGCCAGATGATCTGGTTGATGAAGGTTTGCTAGTTACTACATTCGCAAGAAAAGTCGAAATAGTAGTATATTAAGAAATAAATGGACAAAGAAACTAAGGCGCAAGGGTACAGGCAATTTTTTTCAAAAAAAAAGATTAAAAAAAAAAAAACATTCCGTGATGTGGAGATATGTCTAAATACCAAGCATGACTAGTAAACTATTGAAGGCCTATTAAAACAAATAAATTAAAAGAAAAAGTAAACACATTGACCAAAAAATATTTTGACCCTTTCCAATTTAGTGAGAGAGTATTCCTTAATTTTCCTAGTATTTTGTTTTTCTTATCTTTTTTATTGCTAAAATGTGTACCATTCCAATTCTAAAGTAAAGAAATCCAAATCCAGAAGTTCTAAACATGGTATTTGGAGAAAGAATTATTTCTTCAAAAAGAAATGACTACTGCTTTATCAATGCAAACCTACTTCAATATTATCTATAATGAGACAAATAAGATTCAGTAGCGGTGGATGTAAGAGGTTTCTTGAGGAGGCATGCAAGACGTATGAATTTATAGATGGGGGGCTGTTTTATATTGCTCTAGAATTTTGGAGGGTCAAAACTTTTATTTCTACATAGTGTTATTAGAAAGTTTCAAAAATTTCAATGATAGATATTATAATTTTAAATTCTTGATTGAGTTTTAAAATTTTTTATGGTAGATATTAGAGTTTTTATATACTTGGGACGGTAAGTTTGCCTCTGTTTTAGACCTCAATTATCCACCTATGTGCAGCACAATATATAACTAAAGGAAATCATATCTTTTAATTGATAAATCCACTAATTTATACTTGATTATTGCTTTAAACCACTAATTTGAAATATATTGTATCCCTAATTCTTAAAATCGGTTCCACTTTAATATCATTTTTAATACTATTAACAGAACTACCGGATATAAAATACATGTGCCGTTAATAGTATATCGTATCAGTGGAAGTAGTCAACACATATTCGACTTTTACACCCTTTATTTATGTCTAATTATCACTTTCCACCACCAATTCAAAAGTTTGGATGCATTGTATCCCAAAATCTCAGACTATCCTACTTTAGTCTACTTTAGTCCTTGTTCAATCTAAATTTAATAGATGTTCTATTTCAAGTGTTTGGTGTATACAATTGGAACTTTTGTTAATTTCAAAAAAATAGTAGTAAGAATTTGAATAAAATTAAACGAACTTGAGAAATAAGGGTGCACTATATTAAAAATCAAATTCAAAATACAAAGCGAGAATAATGTATAAATTTTTGGGTATAAAGTGGAATCTGTTAGGCATTTGAGGCTAGACTTCAAACTCTTTGTGTTCCATCGAATGTCTTTCGTCCCCTTCTCGTGTCACCGTCGTATTCAAACAGTTCCATTCTTATATAGGACTTCCCATGTTATTTTGAGACAAAATTGAAAAGGAAAGATTCATATATAGAATTTGAATTGAAAACTTACATTGCTGCCATCATTGACAAAAAAATAAATATACTTTTAAAATTTGATATTTTTAATTAACAAATTATTCTTTCTTCAATTCTCTAAACCTCAAAGAAACATATTGGAATAATTAATTACATATTTTTCTAATAGATTATTAAAACTAACACATCTAAGCATTTTTAAATCTCAATTTCAGTTCACAATTATGTAGTTATTCACATGTTTTATTGAGATATTATTGAGTATGAAATTTGTATAAATTTTGGTACATATAATTTTTAAAGTTTTTCAAGGTGTATTAATGTGGTTAGACAAAAAAAAATTTGAATCAAATATGTAATTTTAACCTGTTCTTGAACAGTTGAAGATGATTTTTTAAATTTGAATCAAATATGTAATTTTGAACGGTTGAAGATGATTTGTTTTAGAGAATTGGAGGTTATAAATAAATGTTGCATTGAAAACGAATTTGTGTTGCATGTTTTGTTTAAGATAATTTTAGATAGTTTTCAGGTAATAAATAAGTTTTGCATAGAAAATCAATTTTCCAACCAGGTTAATATTGTCTTTCTCAATTTTGCAAAACTATCTAACCTTATCGAGGTTTAATTTAGACTTAATTACAGTTTGACTCCTGTAAATAGAGACCAATTACAAATTACCTTCTACATTAAGTTTATCTATATAGAACCACCCAAAACATAATAGAGTTAAATTTTCCATCCAAAGGGGTGATAAATATCATAATAACCCTTAATATTTTAGTTGCACTTTATTACCCTGAAATTAGAATGTGTAGTACTTTGGTTCCTTAACTTTTTTTGAAAATAATTAGCCCTTCAAAACTAATAGTGGTTCTATATTTGCATCCAACATTATTATAAACAAATTTTCTTAACCTTCACTAATAAGTACACAAACTATTTTTTCTTGTTTTTTGCCATTTCTTATGCCACCACTTTTTCCCCTATCTCCCTCCCTTCTATATTTTGTATAATTAAATTATTTTTTTATTAATATAACTTGAGTTTTATTTTCATTATAATAAGAGATTCATTATCTACATTGATATTTTCCTATTCAATCAATATTGTCAAATTTTGATTAAAAATATGTTTTACTAAAAGTGGTTGATAATACTAGGTGATCATTTTGAATTTCTTTTACTAAAATTCTTCTCTTAAACTTGAAAGGGAAATAAATATTTTTTTGAACTTGTCTTTTAGCTATATTTTTTTGAAGAGCATGAGTAAGTGACTTTTATCAACTTAAGTTTATAGAAAATATATATTTATTATATTTTAAAGTAACATTTTTACTCAAATAATGTAATTTTTAAAATATAATGTGATGAGCTAAATAATAATAAAGAGCCAAAAAGTAAAAAAATTAATAAAACTAAAAAACTGTGACGGAATAAATGAAATACTTTATTGTATATATAAAGATAATCATAATGGAATAAGTATGTAATGGCTTGTCAAAAATAAAAATGAACAAAAAAGAAATAGCAAACTAACTAATGCATGTAATTCTTAATATTGAAGGGTAAAAAGTCTATCTAGTAATGTTGGATGGAAAAAAAGAATCGCCGCTAGTTTGGAAGGACAAATTATTTGTAAAATATAATAAGGTACTAAAATATAACTCCTCTAAATTTTAATATAGCAAATGTAACTAACAAATTGAGAAAAATTATAATATTTCATCATATTTCATATGGAAAATTTAACACGGACAGGCCTTTGATACAACTTGTAAATCACATAAATAAGAGTAATTTGCAACAAACCTCTTTTTATAAAGGGCAAAGTTTAATTAAGCCTTCCTATATTGAAAAGCTGACGTTATTCTTAGAGCAATTTATTTCCTGCTAAAGTCCACGGCAATTTTGACTTGCCCTTCTTCCTCAAACTTTATTTCAATCTCTTCCTCCGTTGAAATTCTTCCCTTCGTGCGACGTATAAATTCTGGATTCAAGTCAGCAATAGCTTTAAAAATCAAAGCACTCTAAATTGAGGATGTACAACCCCGTCTCCAAATAAAACATCTCTCCGTGGACTATGACTCCAGTCTCAACCAACTACCAGTGTTTTGAAAATTATACCTGTGAAACCCAGTATTTTAATAGGATTGTCCATTTGATTTTAATTGGTTTAAAATGTTTTTCATATTATTTTTAGTTATAAGGTACTTCAACTTATTCGTTTTTTTATTCGGCAAATTTTTCGATTTACGCGATTAAGAGACCGGCGGGTAAACGGGTCAAAAGTTGGATTAAGTGTAATTAGTGCATTGTGGTGTGTGAGTGTTGTAAGATGGCTGATTTATAATGTTAATTTAGTAGCAAAACAATTAGTTTTTGGGTTAAATAGTCAACTTGGAGACTATTTGGAGTCAATGGGTACTATTTGAGTCAACTTTGGAATTCTTTTTAAGTCTTCTTCTTGTTATTTCTTCTCCATAATTTCTTCTAGCTGCTGGCCGAACTCTCTTCTCCATTTTCCCCAAAAATTTTCTTGGATTTCAAGTAGGAATCACTTGGAAGGTAAGATTTTATGTATTTTAGCATTTATAGCTTATGGGCTTTATGATTCAAGCTTTAATTTCAAGTTTTGTAGGATTCTTAGGGCTGAAAATAAACCCTCTTTGCAGCCTTATATATGTTGATTTATGTATGTTATGGGTTGTTCTTAGTGTTTTGGAGGTTGGGAAGTGATTGGGGTTGATAACCATAACAACTTTCCATGGTTAGATTACAAATTTTAAGATTATGAGTTAGGGTTTTGTCTTCCATATGTGACCTAGAGTGTTATGCTATGAATGCTTATGTCTATGCACATAATGATGTTTTAAGAGTGGTTTAAGGTTAGTTTGGATAGGAATTGAGACTTGAAACCATTATAGTGGAATTGATTTCCCTTCATTTTGTAAGTAAGCGGAAGTTTGGCGCAACTAGGATAATTTGGATAATTGGTTATGTTTAAAGGGTCTTTAATGATCTTTTGATGGTTTTAGGTGTTTTCCATTGTGGTGGAATGCTATTGATATAGTCCCGGCTATTGCTCCGGTGAATCTTTCCGTTTATGGATTTTGTTGGTTGAATACGTTGTTTTGAGTTGGGTTGTAACCAAGGTCCCTTGAATACCTTGGAAATGGATTTTGTTACAATGAATATGTTGTTTTGACATCTAGATGTGTATAAAGGTCCCTTGAATACCTTGGAATTTGATTTTATTGGCGGAGGATAGCCTAATTATAGCCTAGGGAGGCGAAGTTTTTCGGTTTTTCGAAAACTGAGCTTATTATCTCCTAATCTAGTCAGTAATACGAAATTGAGGGATTAACTAAGGGGAAAAAGTGGTGGCATTAGCTTGTCGAAGTTGGTCAGAAATTGTGAAAAGGTCATTTTTGACCAAAGAGATGTTGGTGTCGTTTTCTATCGTTTCGCGTCGTTTTCGCTTCCCTAGTCATTCTTTAACTTCTACATCTCTATAAGATCTCCTGTGTATATGTTTTAGGTACCACGCCACCTACCGCTGGCGATCGCGTAGGTGGCGTGGTACCTAAAACATATATACCTAACTCTTATATAGATGTAGAAGTCTAAAGAGCTGATCTAAGTCGACATCTAAAATGTATGAACCGATTTTCACCTTGTGTATGAATCTTGGAACTGTCTCTTATACACAAGTTTTGGAATTAAGATATATGAAATCGGGACTAGCTATTTTATGTAAATCAATTAATTTATTTGCAAACTCTTCTGGTCTTGAAAGCATTTTATGACTTTTTGCATTAGTTAGTTTGCTATTTCTTTTTTGTTCATTTTTATTTTTGACAAGCCATTACATCTGTCTCTTATACACATCTAGATGTGTATAAGAGACAGCCATAGTCATGAAGCAGTTTCTACAATGAAATGATTGGATCTTTTTGTCTCATGTTTTGGAAATGTCAGGCGTTTAAATGGCATGAGACATTTTAGAAACTACTTATGATTATGGTTTATTGACGTTTAAATGGCATGAGACATTTTAGAAACTGCTTCATGACTATGGTTATTTTAAAATGTTATACAATCAGAACCGTCGCACCCATTATCGCCAACCAATCCATACACAAATTAGATGTGTATAAGAGACAGACCATAACTGAATAAGGCCGATTCCACATTCCGGTAGGACTCTGCGGATAATCTTCCAAGCTTCTCTTTTGTTTGGAGAGGGGTAGTGTATTAGATAGGTTTTGTATTGATGAACTTTGTTTTTGTTATCAGCATCTTTTGTACTAAAAATCTAAAGCATAATTCGTATTTTTGTGTAAACCTGTCTCTTATACACATTAGATGTGTATAAGAACATGGTTTAACACCCCCTATTACATCAAGAGACATCGGTCGTTCGTTGTGCCTTGCGCTTTGGACCGGTGTGCCATTAGCGCGGCGTGTTACGGTCCCGTTTTGGGGCGTGACATTTAGTGGTATCGAGCATAGGTTTGAATCCTATGTCCAAAATAGGTATTTGATGAGTCTTTTGAGGTTTAAATCGATGTGCTCGGGCTTAGAATTATATAAGATTCTGTTTTGCTCGCGACATTACAGGATCTGTGGAATTCTTTGACCTGGAGTTATTGATTGACTTGTTTTGGGGGGTTTTTGAGAGGTCCTTAATCCTCCGACTGGACCGCCAGTGGTTGATTATGGCGCCATTGCGGCGGTTGTGGCACAGGTTATTCCACAGTTGGGCGCTGAGCGACCTCCCGTTGCTCTACCACCTCCACCACCGCGTACCGACATTCCATCCCTATTTCAGACGCTCAAGAAGGCCGGGCTACCTACCCAACTCAAAACAACATATCAACTTAAGGCAAAGTCATGTATGGTATTCAATTAATTTTAATCAGGTTTTCTCCCGTTTATACAAAACCTAAATTAAAGCTATAAATTAAAGGTCTGTGCTCATAAGAGCCCATGAGCTTCTGAAAGTGTCTTGTACACATCGTTGCCCACACCGAGACACTGTGACTTGGGAGATATTCGGAGCAGTTTCTAGCTCATTACTTTCCCCGTCCATCGAGCTCGAAGATGGACGAGTTTTATCGCTGGAGCAGCGAGATCGACCCGTGGTGCAAATGCATACCTGTCTCTTATACACATCTAGATGAGTATGTTCCAGCTGTCTGGCGTGACGAGCAGCAGTGTATGTATCATTTTCGGAAAGGTCTTAGAGCTGAGCTTCGGAGAGAGCTGATAGTGGGTCGTCCCCAGACTTAGGAGGAGATGTATAATCTAGCCATCCAGCTAGATTCGGAGCGAGGCGTGAGGAGAGATCGGGATACCTTTCAGAGGGGTCAGAGCTCTGCGCCAGCACAGACCGGCCAGACTAGCCGACCATTTCAGCCTCACCTCGCTCGGTAAAGCATATTTGATTGTGGGGCATCCCATTCATTTGTAGCTAGATGTTTTCTTAGATGTCTGTCCGATAAACCTAGATAGAGACAGCATAAGTAGTCAAGGCGTTTAAGGCCTTAGATAGGGGTTGTGAGAGCTATTTGGCTTATGTGATGGACTCTGATAAAGTAGAGCCAGGCATTGAGGATATCCTAGTGGTTAGAGAGTTTCCGGACGTATTTCACCTTGGGGAGCACGGTCTTATTTGTTCGGAAGAAAGATGGTAGTTTGAGGCTTTGCATTGACTACCGTGAGCTTAATAGGGTAACTGTGAAGAATAGCTACCTGGGGGCTTGAGAGCCTCATGAGATCGAAGTATCCAGCTTTGTTTGCTTCGTGATTTCGTAAGTTTCGAGGACGAAACTTTGTTTAAGGGGGGTAGAATGTGAAACCCAGTATTTTAATAGGCTTGTTCTTTGATTTTAATTGGTTTAAAATGTTTTTCATATTATTTTTAGTCATAAGGTACTTCAACTTATTCGTTTTTCAATTCGGCAAATTTTTCGATTTACGCGATTTCGGTACCGGCGGGTAAACGGGTCAAAAGTTGGATTAAGTGTAATTAGTGCATTGTGGTGTGTGAGTGTTGTAAGATGGCTGATTTATAATGTTAATTTAGTAGCAAAAAATTAGTTTTTGGGTTAAATAGTCAACTTGGAGACTATTTGGTCAATGGGTACTATTTGAGTCAACTTTGGAATTCTTTTTAAGTCTTCTTCTTGTTATTTCTTCTCCATTTTCTTCTAGCTGCTGGCCGAACTCTCTTCTCCATTTTTCCCCCAAAAATTTTCTTGGATTTCAAGTAGGAATCACTTGGAAGGTAAGATTTTATGTATTTTAGCATTTATAGCTTATGGGCTTTATGATTCAAGCTTTAATTTCAAGTTTTGTAGGATTCTTAGGGCTGAAAATAAACCCTCTTTGCAGCCTTATATATGTTGATTTATGTATGTTATGGGTTGTTCTTAGTGTTTTGGAGGTTGGGAAGTGATTGGGGTTGATTTTTAACAACTTTCCATGGTTAGATTACAAATTTTAAGATTATGAGTTAGGGTTTTGTCTTCCATATGTGACCTAGAGTGTTATGCTATGAATGCTTATGTCTATGCCTCTTTACCACCGATGAGGAACCATCCATGTCCTGTCTCTTGAACAGATCAATAGACTATCCACAATGGAAACACCTAAAACCAAGTAGGATAATTCAGATTCCGTTAAACATCTTATCTGTCCCGCTAGATGTGTATAATAGACTGCTGTCCGCCACCGCCATCACGCGGTTGAATACGTTGTTTTGAGTATACACAACCAAGGTCCCTTGAATACCTTGGAAATGGATTTTGTTGGTTGGTTGAATATGTTGTTTTGAGTTGGGTTGTAACCAAGGTCCCTTGAATACCTTGGAATTGGATTTTATTGGCAGGGAGGATAGCCTAATTATAGCCCAGGGAGAGGCGAAGTTTTTCGGTTTTTCTAGAAAACGCGAACCAACATCTCTTTAATCTATTCTGACCTACGCCCATTTTGGAAGAATATTATATCTCGCTTCGGAATACCCAAGAAACTTATCTGTGCTGGCGCTGTCTCTTATACACATCTAGTAATCTACCATCATAGTTTTGTCTGACCATTTGTGAAGTTTTTCCTGTCTCTAGGACACAACATAGATGTCTTCCACACATATTTTGTTTAACGACTTTCGAAATATGTTTGAATGGATTTTAGAATGTGTATGATGTTTGGAACTGCACTTTTACCAAGTTTTGGAATTATTATATATGAAATCGGGACCAAGCTATTTTATGTTAATCAATTAATTTGTTTGCAAACTCTTTTGGTATGAAAGCATTTTATGACTGTTTTGGCTCATAGGTGATCGAGGTATATAATTTTGAATGTATCTGGAAATATGTCTGATTTGGGGTGCACCGGTTCTATAGTCATCCATGGGACGCCATGGTGACGGATGTGAATGTTTTGAACTAATTGACTGCGGGGTCTTGTGATGGGATAACTTGACCTCCCGGTCAGACTAGTAGGTGTGGTAGATTACTAGATCTGACTAGTACTGTAGGTCATACCTTCGAGCCTAAAAGATACTCATGCTATTTTATTATATTCTGGATTTGAAACTGTACTTGGATTTGTTCGCTATGCTTTAGCATACTATGTTTTGAAATGATTGGATCTTTTTGGCTATGTTTTGGACATGCCTGACGTTTAAATGGCATGAGACATTTTAGAAACTACTTATGATTATGGTTTATTGACGTTTAAATGGCATGAGACATTTTAGAAACTGCTTCATGACTATGGTTATTTTAAAATGTTATTATCTTTATGTTTTCTTTTTATCGAAATGCTTGGCCCCATTTGAAGAGCTTTTATGATATCCACTGAGCTAGTTATGCTCACCCCATGTGATTTATAATTTTGAAGAGTCAAAAACGAGCACCTAATCCATCGCGTTAGCGCTTTTAGATTGTCTCAGATTCCACATTACTGGTAG
The DNA here is from genome assembly GCA_025175665.1 of Cinchona pubescens. Lineage (NCBI taxonomy): Eukaryota > Viridiplantae > Streptophyta > Magnoliopsida > Gentianales > Rubiaceae > Cinchona > Cinchona pubescens. The sequence goes on from JANKKI010000003.1 coordinate 3,418,956, forward strand.
GACTCTGCGGATAATCTTCCAAGCTTCTCTTGTGTTTGGAGAGGGGTAGTGTCTTAGATAGGTTTTGTATTGATGAACTTTGTTTTTGTTGTAGCATCTTTTGTACTAAGAAGGAATTTTGTAATTCGTATTTTTGTGTAAAAATGAACTTATTCGGTTTTATAGTTAAGAAATGGTTTGATGGTTCTATTACATTGCGGTTAAGTTTGTTGGGGATTCGTTTGTGCCTTGCGCTTTGGACCGGTGTGCCATTAGCGCGGCGTGTTACGGTCCCGTTTTTGGGGCGTGACAATACCGGATTAGCCGGTTCGATCGGTAGGACCGCAAACCAGAAAAGTTACCGCTACGATCCATATGTACATCTGGTTTGTATTAAAAATTGAACAAAATAAAAAAAAATCATGAACCAGAAAAAAATTGGTTCTACCGATTTCTTGCGATTTTTTAAATTTGAGATTAAAAAATAATTTAAATAAAGAAAAAAATTAAAAATTTGTGAAATAAACTCCTAAATAACAAAATAGTGAACAAACCAAAGTATAAATTATTAAGTTATTATTTTTTAATCTTTTTTATATTTATTTTTGTACAAATTTGATTTTTTTTATTAGAAATTTGATTAGTATTTTTGATATTAGGACTAAAATTCTCAAAAAATAGTGTTTCTCTTATATTTTGGATTTCATAAAAATATATTTTAACTCATTTTAAATTATAACACACTTAAAAAAAAACCTAAAGTAGTGTACCGACTAGTTTAACCAGTTAGATTGGTTAAACCGCGAACCAAATATACACCGATTCAATACCCAGTGTGGTTTTCGAAACATTGATAACTACAACCCCCATCAATCAATTAGAGCGGAATTTGAGGAAGTACAACCCCATCTCCAAACTAAGGCATGGATGTTTCGTAGCACTCCCAACTAAAGCTGACTTTCTGCATCAACACATGATACTTAGTCATCTCCAAACTTTAGTTTCAGAGCATTAAGTAGTAGTGCGGCCATAAATTGACGAGTATTTGACTTTAGAATTAAATTTTTTTTCTCTCTCTTTTAATTCTAGATAGATCAGCACATGGTAGGGGAAAGAATAGACTTTGTTTATTGAAAAGTCTTACTACGGGTGTGTTAATTTTCAATTTGTCCTTGGGCAAAGAAGGTTTAATTATTTTGCTTGTGGTTGTGGATGCTACCCGAAAATGGCTACTGCATGTGGATTTTGTGTAGTGGTAGTGATAGGTTTTTCCTGGGTTCATGAAGAATAGTTGATTTCTATTGGAAGATTTTGTCAAACAAATCTAATTTCTTAGTTGTGGTTTTCGTAATGTAATTCTGACAAGGAAGGAAGAGGTGGAGTAGGGTATTCAAAAGTCAGTCAAGTTAAAAAAAAAAAATTTGACTTGATTTGTTCGATTTTCGACTTGATTTTGATTTCAACTCCCCTGTCTTCAAGTCAAATTACCGGTCGAATACCGATTTATAGGTTGATTGGTTTGACTGGTTTAACGGTCGAACAAGTCGTTCGACTTAGCCAGTAAAATATTAGTCAAATAAATCGAACAAATATATATATATATATATGTGTATATATATATATATGTGTGTGTGTGTGTATGAGGATATACAATTATAATAATATATTAATGTATTTGTGTATATAATATTTTAGCCATAATATTTTTAATTCTTAATAATTAAATATGTTAATAACTGATAATATTATTTTTTCTTAATACTTAAAATATCTTTTCTTTGTATGATTGTTGGTGTTACGTACAATTTTTGTACTTATACATTAATGTAAGTGTATAACTTATTAATGTAACATTTTTGTTTCAATAACTAATTAAATGAATTACTAATTTTCTTCTAATACACATAGATACTAGAGTTAAGTAATTATATATATTAAAGTATTTAATGAAATATTTACGTATAATATATCTATACATAACAAATGTTCTTATGTTCATATATTAATATTTGTATCACTTATAATTGTAATAAAAATATGTTTTACATAACATTTAATTTATGTACTTATATAGTTATACTATATGACTTATTAACATAACATTTTTACTATTAAAAAATATATTAAATGCATTACTAACTTACTATTAGTACAGATAGAGTTAAGTAATCATATATATTTCTATATACTTAGAAGATAAAACTTAATAAGGGTTCGTGATTCAATAAGATTTTTCTATATGAATTGATTTTAGTAAATGGTTCTGAATTTCGAATTTTGTAAATAAAATTTTAATATCTATATATAATATATACACAAATACACATTTATATATTAAGATTTGTAACTTTTGTGTGTGTGTGTTGATAACTCTAGTAAACTAGAGTTATTTTCTTATAAATTATGGCATTTTGATAGTTTAAATTCCGAAATTGGATAAGTAATTGAAGATTTTAGTTAATTTCTTTCATATGTATTTGTATTTTGACGTTCTTGAATTAATTATGATAATTTTGTGTTAAATTTTTAGTTTAATTAAGTGTTGAATGGTGTTAATATTATGCAGGTTAAAAATTAAAGGTTAGAAGTTGGAAGGAACAAAGCTCAAGGGACCAAATTGCAAAATGGATGAAATGAAGGATACTGGAAGGAGAGTCGAGATAGCGGTCTCGACTGTTCCAGACCGCGATCTCAACTTGGGTATTGGTTTTACTGTTTTAGAGTAGAGATCGCGGTCTCAAATGTTTTAGACCACGATCTCAACTCGCTGAATGCTAAGTTGTAAGGGCAATTTTGTAAACTTCCATCCCAAAAATCCAAATTTTGCCTTGTGTAATGCTGCACTATTAAGTTAAGTAGAATTAGTAAGTAGGGAGGAGTAGATAGTTTTTAGAGTAAATAGTTTTAGTTAGTTCTAGATAGATTAGGATAGCTTGAACTACAAGTTACTTTTTCTAATAGAAATTTCTCTTAACTTTCATCTTAGATCTTTCCTTTAAATTTCTTGTGAAGTTTAAATTTTGATTAGATAATTGTAGTGGGTTAATCGTAAGCTTCATGTAGATATAATTTTTATTTTCTTTCTTGTCCAATTTAGTAAGAATTTCTTTACTTTCAAATTGGAGTTTTTAGGAAAATTAGGGTTCTTGTTAATTTCTTACTTTCTATTTAAGAATTTTCAATTTCTACCTTTAATTTCTAGTTAATTCTTAGTGGACTTTCTTAATTTCAATCGAAAATCCAAAAATATTTAGATTTCTAGTTTAACTCTTTCTAATTTATAAGTTTAGAAATGAATGCTTTTAATATTCAAAATTTCTCTTTTGTAGTCTTTTTAGTTGAGTGATTTACTTGTTTTAAATTTTAGACTTAATTTGATTAAATTAGGTTAGAATTAAAATTATAGTTTTTATTAGACTACTTCTATATCATCTACCAATTGATTTTGCTTAACTACACAAGCACCCTTAAACCTTGGTAATTGAAATCGAGAAGCTTCTTGTGGGAACGATCCCTACTTCTCTTTGCTACTAGTTGACAACCGTGTATTTGCGGGATGCCATCTAATTAGTAGTAGGATTTAGGTGTTTCATTGAATTATAACTAGGTGTGTTAAAGAGGCATCAAGTTTTTGAAACATTTGATGTTACATTTGATGAAGCTAATGATGTTATCTCAAAAAATATATGTGAAAATAAAGATGTAGGTATTCAAAAGGAGCTTGAGAAGCTCACTATCCATGAAGATCATCAAGAGATCACATCAAGCAATGATGTCAACAACCATCAAGTAGATGATGAAGAAGAAAAGAACGAGAATATTCCAAAAGATCTTCCAAAAGCATGGAGATTTGTCTCTAGTCACCCTCAAGATTTGATCATAGGTGATCTATCCGATGGGGTAAAAACTCGATTTCATAAACCTATTGGTCCCAAAGCAACCTAAGAGGGGGGTGAATTAGGATTCTAAACAATACTTTTAGAAATATTAAACTTATACACATCTAGATGAGATTTTTCAACTAACAATTAATATAATATAATCAATGAAACTGTCAAGTAAGAAAGAGAGGAAATTAAACAACCAATACTTCCAAGCTAACAAGCTTGAAGTATTAATTTACTAGAATGCTTCACACACTTGGTGAGCTAATAATCTTTACAAAGTAGGGAAATTCTTGCTCACACTAAAACTCTTTTAGTTGAGCCAAGAATTTTACTCACAACCTCACTTTCGTACAAGATTATCACTCCACTCAAAATTGAATTGCACTCTAAGCTGCACACTAATACAATATAGTACTATAGCCAATTTGTACTAAACTTGCTCTTTTCTAAGGTTTGTAGTCAATGTATTGGATTTTTTTTATAGAATAGTAGAGCAGGTATTTATAAGAGCAATAAATGGTGGTTGCAACTACTTCCTAACGACTAAATAATAAATGCACAAAAAGTAGCCATTGAGGTTTCGGACATCTGAGATAAGTTTGATGCGTCCGACACAGCGTCCTTATCTCTATGCAGTTGGTGAAGAACATCATTTGGACGGCCGTGCATGCGTTCGTTCCATCATCCGAACAGAGCTTCGGATGGTCATGTTCGTCCGAAAGAGACTTTGTTTGGGTAGTTGTGTGCGTCCGTAGAGAAGCATTAAGAACCTTGATTTCTGCCTGTTGGTTAGAATGGTGAAATGCGTCCGAGAAGCTTGACATAGTTCGGACGGTGTACTGCATCCAAACACCCTGTTTCCAGCAGAAAGAGTAACAGACCTGCAAAGCTTGTTTTCAGAGTTTAGTGCTTATGTCATCATCAAAATAAGGTTTGGAAAACATCAATCTCCCCCTTTTTGATGATGACAAACAGTCATGGAATAATCAATATGTAAAATCAGCAGCTATGAGTGATAACCAATCATTTTGCAATATATTCCAACACCAAGCAATAGATATGAGTGATAACCAATCATTTTGCAATATAAATTACTACTTCCCCTTTTGACATCATCAAACAAAGCTCCCCCTGAGAAAGTGTACCCAAATATTCAACAGGAATAGTACAAAAAGTTAAAGTAATTTATAAAAGGATAAAACTGAGAGTGAATCCAACTAGTCAAAGGAAAAATTCAAAGAAATGCCAAAACTAAAATACATATTATTATAGAATCTAAGTCGAGTCATTTTTCTTCTTAGAGCGTTTTTCGATCTTGCAGCGTTTGGAAGGGGCGTCATTATCAGTAGCCTCACTATCTTCATCTTCTTCATTACGGCGTTGCATGATGAAATTGAATGTGTCGTCAACGTCCTCATCATCGCCTTCATCTTCATTGGCAGCACCTTGATTATTTGTGTTCTCTTCGTCATCCTCACGAACATCCCCTTCTTCGACATTGTCATCACTTTCGGTAGAGGAGTCGAGTGGATATTGTGATTGAATATTGGCAAATTGAACCTAAGCTTAAGCCATACATGCCCAAACTAAGTGCCTCTTGGAGAATCAACTGACGAGTTTCAAGTCGCTTTAACTTATGATTACTGTGCGACGTTGAAAGGAACTTACTTGAGTGCTCAAAGAAGTAAGAAGGTCACAGATTTGAGAAAAGTGAAGGTTCGGAGGAAGATGGACGAGGATCATGGACTGGTGGAGGTGTTTGAGCAGGAGGAGAATGGGGAAGTGCCAAACCAAAGGTAGAGGCCTGGGATTTTGAACGTTCAATATCAAAGGCTGCCTTAGTTAACCATTGATCGTTAAAATAACGGAGGCATTTTTGCTCAATAAAAGATTTGTTAAAATAGGGGAGAAATTGTTTGTTTCCGCTGAAAGGTACATCAAGGAAATCAAATGCTTTGGTTAGAAATTTTTCAAAAGGAATGTTTCGTCGGGTATCAGTAAGAAAGAGTTTCCACAGGGAGCAGAAGAGATACCCAAAGTCAAGAGGAATTCCCAAAAAAATAAGTAAAGTTGCATTTTTCCGGGCTCAGTGCGATGCCCATTTGTTGGTAACAACAAATTTGTGACAAGAGTGTACAGAATTTTCAGTTCAGGAGTGATGCAATGTAGTTTTGACTTCCGAGGCCTGTTTGAAATTGATGTTAAAAACTGCTCTGATCTCATCAATGTCAAATTGAGTGTCAAGAGCGGGCCATTTATCTAAAGAAAAGAAATAAGAAAAATCATTCGGATTTGAGATTTCACATTCAAAAATAGTGTTGATGATGTTGGAGGAAATTTCAAGATTTGTGTTGTTTACACGAGAAACTAATGTGCGAACAGTAGGGCCTTTCCTAAGATTGGCTGTGAATTGGAGCACCATGTCATGATAAACGGGTAAGTCAGTATGAACTAAGTGACCCCAATTTTGTTTTTCAAATCACGATTTGACAATGGGAAGATTAAATTCATCGAAAAGACTCTGAGAAACAGGGCGTTGAACGATTATAGATTTGCTAAGAAGAGATAGATACCGTTCGGATGCCTTGGCATCGATGAATCTTGGTAAGGTTGGATTTGATGAGGCTTGAGGATTAGCAGACGATTCCCCACGCACCGGATAAGCTTTCCCTTTTGATTTTCGTCCACGAGTTGCTGTTGAAGAACCTCCATGGGATTTGACAATTGTGAATGAAAGGAAAGAAAAGAAAAAAAATTTTAATTTTTTTGAAAAGTTGGTGGGAATTTGATTAAATGAGATGGTAGATGGGTGGAATTAGGTGCAATAATGTTGATGAATACTTTGGGAATGACAATTTTCTAAACAATTTTGGGGAAAGAAGGAAGAAGTTGGAGGAATTTTTGAGGAGAAAAATTTCGCCAGAGAGGGTTTCGTTGGTTAGGGTGAGTCCGAAAAGGGGAAAGTGGCCGGTTTTAATCAAGCAGAGAGACCGTTCGGACGTCCAAACATTGGTGTGCATCCGATGATGCGTTTGAAAGCTGATGAATGGACTGCCGATCGAAGAGCTAGTGCGTCCGATATTCTTTCAGACGATGGGAAGCGTCTGATAGTATTCCAGTGAGTAAATGAAGAAATTGAGTAACATTCAGACGATCATAAGCGTCTGAGGCAGAGAGCCTGAGATTTTCGGACGAGTGAGAGTGTCCGAGAAAGAGTGTTGTTCGGACGATAGGATGCTTCCGAACGAAGGGATTATGCCAAATTGAACTGTAAAATTCCCAAACTTTTTTTGAGAGATTCAAAATTATCTAGATCCAAGGGTTTTGTAAAAATGTCAGCCAGTTGATCTAAAGTAGGCACGAAATCAACACATATTTCCTTTTTACAAACAAGATCTCTAATAAAATGGTGCTTAACGTCAATGTGTTTGGTCCTAGAGTGCATAACTATTTCTTTTTTGTGAGATTAATTGCACTAGTGTTGTCACACCTTATAGGCACACAATAAAAAACAACACCAAAATCTTTTAGAGTATGTTTCACCACAGAAGTTGAGCGCAACAATTTCCAGTATCAATGTATTCGGCTTCAGCCGTAGAAAAAGAGAAATAGAATTTCATTTTAGACTAAACCAAGACACAAGACAATTACCCATGCTGACATATGTGACTGGGTTCTTTTTCTATAATTCAATTGACACCCAGCAAAGTCAGCGTCAGAATAACTAATTAAATCAAATGTAGAGGACTTTGAATATCACAGACCAAAATTCATTGTACCCTTCAAATATATAAAAATCCTTTTTTATAGCTATCAAGTGCGATTCTTTGGGGCAAGATTGAAATCTAGCTCATAAACAAACAGCAAACATAATATCTGGTCTGCTAGCTGTTAAGTAAAGTAGATTTTGCCGATCATACCTCTATAGTGTTTTTCATCAACACTATTACCTCCTTCATCTTTATCAAGTTTGGTTGAAGTGCACATAGGCGTACCAACTTGTTTGCAATCTTCCATTCCGAATCGTTTGACTAGCTCCTTTGTGTACTTGATTTGTGTAATAAACGTTCCTTCCTTTGATTGGTGAACTTGTAGTCCAAGAAAAAATTGTAACTTTCCCATCATACTCATCTCAAACTCTTTTTGCATTAAATGTGAACAATCCTTGCACAAGCTTTCATTAGTTGCTCCAAAAATAATATCTAATCAACATAAATTTGAACAATTAACAAACCATTGGAATTTGTTTTGGTAAAAAGAGTGGTGTCAACTACACCTCTTTTAAATCCATTTTCAATCAAGAAACCACTTAATCTTTCATACCAAGCTCTTGGAGCTTGTTTCAAACCATATAAAGCTTTAGAGAGTTTGAAAACATGATTTGGAAAATTTTTATTTTCAAATCCCGGAGGTTGTTCAACGAAAACTTCTTGATCAATAAAACCATTTAAAAATGCACTTTTGACATCCATTTGAAATAATTTGAAATCATTAAAACATGCAAATGCGAAAAGCATGAGAATGGATTCTAATCTAGCAACGGGTGCAAAGGTTTCATCAAAGTCAATACCTTCTTCTTGAGCATAACCTTTTGCAACAACTCTAGCTTTGTTCCTTATGATTTCACCTTTATCATTTAATTTGTTTCTAAAAACCCATTTTGTTCCAATTATGAGATGAGAAAATGGTCTTTCAACTAAGGTCCATACAGTTCTTTTTCTCAAATTGACTAAGTTTATCTTGCATGGCAATGACCCAAGATTCATCTTTTAAAGAAACATCTACATGTTTAGGTTCAATGAGAGAAAGTAATGCACAATTACTATTCAAAGGTTTACGAGAACGAGTAGTTACCCCATCGGATAGATCACTTATGATCAAATCTTGAGGGTGACTAGAGACGAATCTTCAAGCTTTTGGAAGATCTTTTGGAGTATCCTCGTTCTTTTCTTCTTCATCATCTACTTGATGGTTGTTGATATCATTGCTTGATGTGATCTCTTGATGATCTTCATGGATAGTGAGCTTCTTGAGCTCCTTTTGAATACCTACATCTTCATCTTCATATAAATTCTTTGAGATAACATCATTAGTTTCATCAAATGTAACATGTACAACTTCTTCAATCAAAAGCGTTCTTCTATTGTATACTCGGTATGCTTTCTTGTCACTAGAATATCCTAGAAAGATCCCTTCATCCGATTTTTTGTCATGATGAAATTTACCAAGATTTTCTTTGATTTTTAAAACAAAACATTTGCAACCAAAGACTTTAAAATAGCTCACTACGGGTTTTTTACAAAAGAGGAGTTCATAAGGAGTTTTGTTTAAAATGGATCTTAATAAAACTCGATTCATGACATAACAAGTCGTGTTAAAGGCTTCGGCCAAAAAATATTGTGGTAAGTCGCATTCACTAATCATAGTTCTAGCAGTTTCTAGAAGAGTTCTATTTTTCCTTTCAACGACACCATTTTGTTGAGGGACTCTGACAACCAAAAATTCAGGTGAAATACCTTTGTGATCACAAAAATGGGGAAAACCTCCAAATTTAAATTCGACACCATTGTCACTTCTTAAATGAATGATCTTTAAATTCAATAAATTTTGACTTTACAAAAACAATTTTACAAATTTTTCAAAAGCTTCATTTTATCAAGATGAGTGGACACAAAATTCTTTGGTTTAAAAGAAACTTTAACTTGTTTACCAAATTGGCATGCTATCACAAATTTTATTTTCCAAAACCTTTAGTTTTGGCAAATCTCTTACCAAATTCTTCTTCGCAAGTTTTTCAATTAAATCCATATTAAAATGACAAAGTCTTCTATGCCAAAGCCAAGGATCATCTATGGAAGCGGTAAGACATTTTACATTGCTATTGCTAATTTTATCAAGATGAATCACATAAACATCATTGTGCCCAGTGCCTTTAAATAGAACAACATGATTTTTATCAAGGATAAGAAATTCATGCTTGGTAAAAAACACATATAATTTTTTATCACAAAGTTGACTTACACTTAATAAATTGTAGTTCAAATTATCAACAAGAAGCACATTCTTTATCAAGGTTTCATCATTTTTACCTATATCACCAATGCCGATTGATTTTGCTTTATTGTTATCTCCAAATGTTACTTTTTCACTATTTTTGGATTTGAGATTTGTGAAGAGAGAAGCATCACCCATCATGTGCCTTGAACATCCACTATCTATGAACCACTTAGCATTGTTGGTGGTGTTAAGTACCTACACAATAGATCAATTGATAACTTTTGGTACCCACATTTTCTTGGGTCCATTTGAGTTAGTGAAATTGCTATTAATCCATGCGGCTTTCATTCCAAGTTTCTCATTTTTCTTGACATAACACATATTCTTGACATGTCCATGTTGTTGGCAATATCTAGAAATAATATTTTTATTTCCATATAAAGAGGATTTTGATTTTACAAAACATAAGTCATCCCTTCTAAACATGATAAAATTTTTGTTGATTAATACATTTCTATTTCTTTTCAAATCAACAACATTTTCTCTCTTTCTAGTCAAGAGAACATTCAAATCATCCAATCTTTTCTTCAAGGAGGCTTGTTCTTCCTTGACCTTTGATCTCACATGCATTATTTTCTTCAAGTCACAATTTTCTTGTGATAGCCTATTATTTTCATTCACAAGTTTAGAGTTAGCATTCAATAGAGCATTTGATTTCTTCACTAACTGTATGCCTTATTTCTAGCATATGATTCCTTTAAGCTATCATGCAATTTCAAAATGAAAGCTTCAAGATAATTTTCATCATTTTCATCATTGGAGTCATAGTTAGAATTTACCTCATCATCTCCAATGGCCATAAAGGCCATTTGTGCCGACTCCATTTATTCTTCAACTTCTCATTCGGAGTTGCAATCATCCCATGTGATTTGAAAGTTATTGAATCTAGGCTTTCTTCCTTCCTTCTTTTTCTTGGAAGGACACTCATTTGCAAAGTGTCCGAGTTGACCGTATTCAAAGCACTTTTCATTTTGCTTCTTCATTTCTAGCTTAGTCTTTCCTTTGAAATTATTTGAATTTTTAGCTCCACCTCTTCTCATTCTCCGTTTGTTGATGTAATGTTTAAGAAATCCTTTGGTGATGAGTGCAAGATCTCCTTCATCAACATCTTCGTCTTCTAGATTGATGGAGCCATTTTCATCCTCTTCTTGAGAGGTCTTTAGAGCAATGCTCCTCTTTCTTGATCTTGCTTCTTCATCATCCACCACTTTGGCCTTCAATTTCAATTCATAAGATGTAAGAGAGTTGATTAGCGATTCAATAGGCATTGAATTTAAATTCTTGGCTTCCTCTATAGCGATTGTTTTGGCATCCCATTCTTTGGATAGAGCATTTCGGATTTTTCTATTCTTTTCACCCAAAGAATATTCCTTACCCAGGGCTTCAAGATCCTTAATGATGTCATTGAACCTACAATACATTTTGTCAATATTTTCGTGTGGTTCCATCTTGAAGGACTCATATTTGGTAACAAGTAAGGATTTCTTTTGTTCACGAACATCGCGCTCCCTTCATGGATTTCCTTCAATTTATCCCAAATTTCTTTAGCAAAAATGCATCCCTTCACGCGAGTTGATTCATTAGCATCCAAGGCATTATATACACATTCATGGCTTTTGCATTTAACGTCAAGTTTGCCTTGTCTTGTGGAGTGAGCTCATCCCTTGTCTTTTCTCTTCTTTCTATTTGTGTGATCATCAATGATAGTAGCTTCAAAGGGACATTCATTAACAACATACCACAAGTCAATATCAATAGATTGCAAAAATATTTTCATTCTATCTCTCCAACTAATAAAATTTACCCAATTGAACATAGGGGGCCTAGTAACGGATTGACCCTCAAAAAATAGACCATTGTTGGTTGCTATAATAGTTCTTTTCTCAAAAACAATTTAAGCAATAAAATGAGACCAAGCTCTGATACCAATTGTTGGTCCCAAAGCAGCCTAAGAGGGGGGGGTGAATTAGGTTTCTAAAAAATACTTTTAGAAATATTAAACTTATTTAGATTTTTCAACTAACAATTAATATAATAGAATCAATGAAACTGTGAAGTAAGAAAGAGAGGAAATTAAACAACCAATACTTCCAAGCTAACAAGCTTGAAGTATTAATTCACTAGAATGTTTCACACACTTGGTGAGCCAAAAATCTTTACAAAGAAGGGAAATTCTTGCTCACACTAAGTATAAACTCTTTTAGTTGAGCCAAGAATTTTACTCACAACCTTACTTTCGTACAAGATTATCACTCTACTCAAAATTGAATTGCACTCTAAGCTGCACACTAATACAATATAGCACTTTAGCCAATTTGTACTAAAATTTCTCTTTTCTTAGGCTTGTATTCAATGTATTAGATTTTTTTTACAGAATAGTAGAGCAGGTATTTATAAGAGCAATAAATGGTGGTTGCAACTACTTCCTAACGGCAAAATAATAAATGCACAAAAAGCAGCCGTTGAGGTTTCGGACGTCCGAGATAAGTATGATGCGTCCGACAGAGTGTCCGATCTCCATGCAGTTGGTGAAGAACATCGTTCGGACTGCCGTGCATGCTTCCGTTCCATCATCCGAACAGAGCTTTAGACGGTCATGTTCGTCCAAAAGAGACTTTGTTCGGACAGTTGTGTGCGTCCGTAGAGAAGCATTAAGAACCTTGCTTTCTGCCTGTTGGTTCGGACGGTGAAATGCGTCGGAATTGACGACAAGCTTGACATTGTTCGGACGGTGTACTGCGTCTGAACACCCTGTTTCCAGTAGAAAAAGTAACAGACCTGTAAAGCTTGTTTTCAGAGTTTAGTGCTTATGTCATCATCAAAATAAGGTTTGGAAAACATCAAAACCTTTGAATAGTAATTGTGCATTACTTTCTCACATTGAACCTAAACATGTAGATGATGCTTTAAATGATGAATCTTGAGTCATTGCCATGCAAGATGAACTTAGTCAATTTGAGAAAAATAACATATGGACCTTAGTTGAAAGACCATCAATTCATCCCGTAATTGGATCAAAATGGTTTTTTTAGAAACAAATTAAATCATAAAGGTGAAATCATAAGGAACAAAGCTAGAGTTGTTGCAAAAGGTTATGCTCAAGAAGAAGGTATTGACTTTGATGAAACTTTTTCACCCATTGCTAGGTTAGAATCTATTGGCATACTTCTCGCATATGCATGTTTTAATTATTTCAAATTATTTCAAATGGATGTACAAAAGTGCCTTTTTAAATGGTTTTATTGATCAAGAAGTTTTTGTTGAACAACTTCCCGGTTTTGAAAATAAAAATTTTCCAAATCATGTTTTCAAACTCTCTAAGCCTTTTATGGTTTGAAACAAGCTCCAAGAGCTTGGTATGAAAGACTAAGTGGTTGTTTGATTGAAAATGGATTTAAAAGAGGTGTTGTTGACACCATTCTTTTTACCAAAACAAATTCCAATGGTTTGTTAATTGTTCAAATTTACGTTGATGATATTATTTTTGGAGCTACTAATGAAAGCTTGTGCAAGGATTTCTCACACTTGATGCAAAAAGAGTTTGAGATGAGTATGATGGAAAGTTACAATTTTTCCTTGGACTACAAGTTTACCAAACAAAGGAAGGGACATTTGTTACACAAATCAAGTACATAAAGGAGCTACTCAAACGATTCGGAATGGAAGATTGCAAACAAGTTGGTACACCTATGTGCACTTCAACCAAACTTGATAAAGATTCATGAAGGAGGTAATAGTGTTGATGAATAACTATAGAGGTATGATCGGAAGGCTACTTTATTTAATGGCTAACAAACTAGATATTATGTTTGCTGTTTGTTTATGTGCTAGATTTCAATCCTGCCCTAAAGAATCACACTTAATGGCTGTAAAAAGGATTTTTAGATACCTAAAGGCCACAATGGATTTTGGTCTGTGGTACCCAAAATCCTCTACCTTTGATTTAATTAGTTATTCTGATGTTGACTTTGCTGGGTGTAAAATTGATAGAAAAAGTACTAGTGGTATGTGTCATCTCCTGGGTAATTGTCTTGTGTCTTGGTCTAGCAAAAAACAAAATGCTATTTCTCTTTCTACGGCTGAAGCCGAATACATTGCTACTGGAACTTGTTGTGCCCAACTTCTGTGGATGAAACATACTTTAAAAGATTTTGGTGTTGTCTTTGATTGTGTGCCTAGAAGGTGTGACAACACTAGTGTAATTAATCTCACGAAAAATCCTGTAATGCACTCTCTTAGAACCAAACACATTGATGTTAAGTACCATTTTATTAGAGATCTTGTTTGCAAAAAGGAAATCTGTGTTGAATTTGTGTCTACTTTAGATCAACTGGCTGACATCTTTACTAAACCCTTGGATTTAGATCGTTTTGAATCTCTCAGAAATCGTTTGGGGATTTTAAAGTTCACTTCAGCATAGTTTCTTAGTTCGGAGGCACATGCTCGTCAACACCCTCTGTCGGACGCTCTAACTAATCCGAAAACCTCCTCTCTGCCTTGGATGCTTATGATCATCTGAATTTTCCTCACTTTCTTCATTTTCCCACTGGAATCCTATCGGACGCTCCCCATCGTTCGAGAAAATATCGGACACACTAGCTCTGAGTTTTGGCCGTCCGTTCATTAGTTTTCGGATGCACGATCGGACGGATACAAATCGTTTAGATATCCGAATGGTCCCTCTGCTCGCTTAAAACCGTTCATTTTCCCCCTTCCGGACTCACCCTAATCTCCGAACCCTCTTAAGAGACGCTCTGGAGAAAACTTTTTGCCTCCAAATTCCTACAATATTTTCCTTCTCTCATCAAATTGATTGAGGAATATTTATTCCCAAATTGTTCATTACCCTTATTGTACTCCATTTTATCAATCTACCATCAAATTTCATCAAATTTCCACCAACATCCCAAAAATCACACTTTTTTCTTCTCTTATATATACCTTCAATTCACAATGGTTCGATCTCTTGGAGGCTCTTTAACATCAACTCATGGACGTAAATAAAAAAAAAAAGCTCCAGTGCCAAGGGAATCATCCGCTAATCCTCAAGCTTAACAAATCCACCCCTACCAAAATTCATCGATGCCAAGGCATCTGAACGGTATATATCTCTTCTTAGCAAATCTATAATCGTTCAAAGACCTGTTTCTCAAGGTCTTTTTGATGAATTTAATCTTCCAATTGTCAAATCTTATTTTGAAAAATAAAATTGGGGTCACGTAGTTCACATTGACTTACCTGTTTATCATGACATGCTGCTACCAATTCACAGCCAATCTTAGAAAAGGCCCCACTATTTGCACATTTGTTTCTCGTGTGAACAATACAAATCTTGAAATCTCTTCCAACATCATAAATACTATTTTTGAATGTGAAGTCTCTTCCCCGAATGAATTTTCTTATTTATTTTTGTTGGATAAATGGCTCGCTCTGGACACTAAATTTGATATTGATGAGGTTAGAGCAATTTTTAATAACAATTTCAAACAGGCCTCGGAAGCCAAGACTACTTTGCTCACTCTCGAAATGAACAATTTATACACTCTTGTCACAAATTTATTGTTACCAACTGACGGGTATCGTACCGAGCCCGAAAAGATGCAGTTTTACTTATTTTACTGCATTTTCAAAGGGATTCCTCTAGATTTTGGGTACCTTTTCTGTTCCCTGTGGGAACTATTTCTCACCGATACTCGCCAAAACATTCCCTTCGGCAAATTTCTCACAAAAGTGTTTGATTATCTTGAAGTACCTTTTAGTGGCAACAACACATGGGAAAACAATTGCCTCCCTACTTCAACAAAGGCTACATTGAGTAAAAGGGCTTACGTTATTTTAATGATCAATTGTTAACTAAAGCTGCTTTTGATATTGAAAGATCAAAAACCCAAGCCTCTACCTCGGGTCTGGCACTTCCCCATTCCCCTCCTTCTCAAACACCTCTACCAGTCCATGATCCTCGCCATTATTCCTCCAAACCTTCACTTTCACACATCTGCAACCTTCTCAGTTCCTTGAACACTCAGGTGAGCTCCTTCCAACGTCGCACTAATCGCAAGTTAAAGCTACTTGAAACTCGTCAGATGATCTTGGAAGAGGCACTCAACTTAGGCATGTCTGCTTCAGCTCAAGTTCAATTGGCAAATATTCAATCACAGTACCCCCTTAACTCCTCTACCGAAAGTGATGACAATGACAATGCCAAAGAAGAGGATGATCGTGAGGGCGGCGACAAGGACATTGATGATCAAGGTACTGCTGATGCTGATGAGGGTGACGACGATTGGATATTGACAATACATTCAATTTTATCATGAAACAACGCGACGACGGAGATGACGATAGTGAAGCTACTAGCGATGATGCCCCTACCAAAAGGTGCAAGATCGAAAAATGCTCTAAGAAGAAAAATGACTCGACTTAGATTCTCTGTTCCTCCTTGATTCATTAGTCTGTATTTTGGTGTTGGAATTATTTTGGTATTACTTTGAAATAGATGTTGGAATTGAAATTATTTTGGTTTAATGAATTATTGTTGGTTTGGAATTGCAATAGATGTTATTGTCATGTAATGGTCTAATTTTAGTGTTGTTGATGTTGTTGGTTATTTTAGGGCACTTTCTCAAGGGGAACTTTTTTTGATGATGTCAAAATGGGAAGTAGGAATATGCAAAATTGTTGGTTGTGCTATTAATCATATCTGTTTATTTTTTTGTTTTTTTTGATATACATGATTGGATATGTTTGGTTATTCAATGATTGTTTGTCATCATCAAAAGGGAGAGATTGATGTTTCCCAAACCTGATTTTGATGATGACATAAGCCCTAAACTCTAAAAATAAGCTGTGCAGGTTTGCTATCTTTTTTGCTGGAAACAGGTCGTTCGGATGCAGTACACCGTCCGAACTATGCCACTTTTCTAGGACGAACAGGAGTGTCCAATACAGATTCACTCAGACGCATTTCACCGTCTGAACGGACAGGCAGATAGCACACTTCTTGATGCACCTGCAAGGGGCGCACAGACGCGTTAGATGAAATATCCCTCGGACATATATTTTCGTCCGATTGATATGAAGAATCCTAAGCTCCTCAACAGACGCAAACAACTATTCGAACAAAACTTGCTTCGGACGAATAGAACCGTTCGAAACCCAGTCCAGACGATGGAACGTACGCATGCACGGCAGTCCGAACGACATCCTTCACCAACTACACTGAGATCGGACGCTGTAGCGGATGCACCATCTCTATCTCAGATGTTCAAAACCTTAACGGCTAGTTTTTGTGTTTATTATTAAGTCACATTGGGAAGTAGTTACGACCACAATTTATTGCTCCTATAAATACCTGCTCTATTGTTCTGTAAGGTGCATCTAATACATTGAATACAAGCCTTAGAAAAGAGCAATTTGAGTGCAAATTGGCTATAGTGCTATAGTGTATTATTGTGTAGCTTAGAGTGCAATTTAAAATTTTGAGTGGACTGATAATCTTGTACAAAAGTGAGGTTGTGAGTAAAATTCTTGACTCAACTAAAAGAGTTTTAGTGTGAGCAAGAATTGTCCTACTTTGTAAAGATTATTGGCTCATCAAGTTTGTGAAGCATTCTAGTGGATTAATACTTCAAGCTTGTTAGATTGGAAGTATTGTTTGTTTAATCTCCTTTCTTACTTTCTTTACATTCCTTAAGCTTCATTGATTCTATCTTCATTATATTATTTGTTAGTGAAAAAATCTCAATAAGTTTAATCTTTACAAAAGTAATTTTTGAAACCTAATTCACCCCCCCGTCTTAGGTTGCTTTGGTTGGACCAACAATAACAAATGAAGAAGCTTTTTGTGAGAGGTTCTGGGATGCAATGAAGCCCGTAGACCAGCCTCTGGGGGATGGGTACAATAATCATTCTCTGTTATTGGTAACTTCGAGGATCCTAAATATTAAGGTCAAAAATAATATATCAAAAAAATGCTTCAATTTAATGGTGCAAGTGATGCACGAGATGATGTTGAAGGACGACATAATACCAACGACTTCAACGAGTAAAGAATTTTGTTAAAACCTTAGATCTTCCAGTTAGGACAATAGATGTATGTCCCAATGGATGCATGTTGTACTGGATAGACGATGAGGATGCAGACTTTTGCAAGTGGTGTGAACTTCCAAAATACAAGGCCAAAAGGGTTAACAATGGGAAGCCAAGATCTTTCAAGTAATTATTCTATCTCCCGCTAACACCCAAATTGTAGTGACTATATGCACCTCAAGTGACGACTCTGCATATGGTGTGGAATGCAAATCACGAAACAAAAGATGAGTACTTTACCTGTCATCCTTCAGATGCCAAGGCAAGGAAGCACTTTAATATACTCATCCAAATTTTGCGGTGGAATCCCATATTGTTTGCTTAGGGTTATGTCCTGACAGATATGTCCCTTTTAGTAAATCTGGAAAGACTATTCGCGTGGCCCTGTTATCTTAACTCCTTACAATCTACCTCTAGAAATGTGCATGAAAACACCATACATGTTTCTAACTCTAATTGTACCTAGTTCCCATATCCCAAAGCAACTTGTTGATGCGTACATGCAACCATTGACAGAAGAATTACAAGAGTTGTGGTACCAAGGAGTTCCTACTAGGGACATCATGACATAACTAGTGATAAAGACCACTCTATAAGTGTGCAATAAAAAAATTTATGGATAAACTATTTTTAAAAATTTAATTTACATTATTTACCTAACAATAAAAAAATTACCCATAGATTATTTTTAGAACCAAAATTAATAGACAGCATTTGCCTTTCGGTTAGTTTTACACAAATTTTAACTTTTACATAAATAAATTTAAGGAAAATCAGAAGTGATGAGTAGTGTTAGTTTTTTTTTTTTTTTAGTTACTTTACAAGTTTTAAACCTTTAAAAAGAGACCAAGGGGGGAGACCACCATACAAAATGGCCTCTCCCTTTGTGATCGTCTAATACTAGAAGTAGACATGAGAAGCACTGGTTCGAAGTTGAAAGTAGTGTACAACTTGACCAAAGACAAGAAGCGGGTAGTCTACAAATGATTGAGGGATTTAAAATTCCAAGATGGCTATGTGTAAAAAATTTGTAGATGTATTGATTTGAATGATTGTAAGTTAATGGGAATGAAGAGTCATGGTTGCCACATATTTATAGAAAGGGTACTCCCTATTGCCTTCAAGGAGTTTCTTTGCCGTTTGTGTGCTCAGTCTTAACAAAGGTTAGTCTATTCTTTTGAGACCTTTGCTCCACATCATTAACCATAACAAACATGTAGAAACTTGAGAACGATGCTCTCATAATATGGAATCATGTCCTCTACAACCTAGAGATGGTTTTTTCTCCAACTTTCTTCAACTCTATAGAGCATATGATAATTCATTTTCTGTTTGAAGCAAGAGTTGTAGGTCTGATAGAATATCAGTGGATGTACTCGTTCGAAAGATACAATGGTTTCATTTTAATAATTTTATTTGTTTTAAAATATATTTAATTTGTCTGTTGATTCTTGTTTCACCTAAAAAAGAAAATTAAGA
Source organism: Cinchona pubescens (assembly GCA_025175665.1). Taxonomy (NCBI): domain Eukaryota; kingdom Viridiplantae; phylum Streptophyta; class Magnoliopsida; order Gentianales; family Rubiaceae; genus Cinchona; species Cinchona pubescens. The sequence continues at coordinate 3,438,446 of JANKKI010000003.1, forward strand.
ATGAGGCGTGCATTGAAGCCTCACGCAATGCATACATTGTGGAAGAGATGACAACCATTGCATCTTACTATTTTGAGCTGGACATTCAGTTGAAGAGGCAAAGAGCCAGTAGGAACGATGAAGGGCATGTCGATCCAAATGTACCTTTGTTCTTATTTTTAATTATTTAGGTAGATCCGCCGAAACATGTAAATGAGGCCACTTACATGAGACAAAATATGAGTAGCACACACATATATCTTGCTGAATAGTCTTGATGTCAAGCCATATGTTCAGTGAGTTTTTAGGGTAATATTTTAATTGTGTACTTGAGTTTTGTTTGCTCACATTCATGTTTAATAAACTAAATTAGAGTTTCTAATACTTTTACATATGTAGGATGTTTCAATCTTCATGTTACAGTGTTCCTAACCACATAATTGACCAGAAGTCCAACGAATGGTTTGCAGAATGATTCAAATAGATCGTAAGACATGAGCTAAATGCTTTACATAGAGTAATATTGTAATGGAACAGTATTTGTTGAATGGCAATTGATATGTTTTTGTCGTGTATAGATACAAAGTGATAATGACAAGGCAATGGAAAAGGGACTATTGTAGCATCTTGATTTAGTTATGATGATGTAAAATTTACAATGCAATTACTCAATTTTGATTGTCTTTATTTAGTTAATAATTAAAAGTTTCAAGTAATAATTGTTCCACTAATATTATTTTATTCTACAAATCTAATATATTTATCTTCCCGTACATAGCACGAGTTAATATCCACAAAAATTAGTAACTATAATCATTGTGTTTAGAACCAACAACACCAGCAAACCTTCTAGTTATGGGTTTCCTATTAACCTTGATACTATTTTTTTTTAATGTGAAATATTATTTGACACATGTCAAAGTTGAGGGGAAAAAAAAAGAAGAAAAGTATGATATTGTCAACTTATCTTATAAAAATACAATATACTTTTAAATTAAATAATCACTGTGTATAAATTGCTACAATTCACTAAAATTCAAAACAACTTCTATACATTTTAGAAAAAATAATTACAAAACTTAAATCTTGATCCAAATCATTAAGTATGATTAGATGATTATACTAATTATTAGACATAACAAACTTATTAATCAACTTAATAGCTTACATATTTTTAATTAATCATTTAATCCAAGCATTCCGATCAAAAATCAATAAAATGACAAGAAAAACTCATTTCTACTAAGCACAAATGAATAAATGAAATGAGAAATAATACGCAACTTTTAGTTATATTATTTATATACAAAAATAAAATTTCTCTTATAGTGTAAAAAGTTGATAATGTCACCAACTATAAAGATTATGAAAATCAACTATTACTTATATTACCTATATAAATAAAAACTAAATAGTGTAAAAATATCATAATATCTACAACTATTACAAATATTGTTACTTATTTTGCTTATTTGATTTAATTATTAAATATTGCATGCCATCATCATGATTTTACTAACATATTGTGTTTTACAAGTTAAATATATTTGTTTACCCGTGCATAACATGGGTTTTCCTGCTGGTGGATTTGTATAGTGAATGGGTTTCTACTAATGGAAAAAACAAGAAGAGAATGAGATTAAGCCTTGAGTAAGGGTAGCAGGATTTAACTAAATGCTATATAGAGATGTGAGAAAGATGAAAATTAAGTGTGGAAGAAGAACCAAGTTTATTTGATAGAATAACAAAGGAAAAATTGAAATGGGCAGAATTTGATGCGTGTATAACATTTTCTTTAAGGTTTTGATTGTCGCCACTATATTCAATAGTTCTTGCTCTTGCTCTTGGGTGATAAAGCAATCTACCTCTAAGATACAACAAATGCTTTGAAAAAATCTGATAGCAAAAACCAGAAAATTTCAATAAGAACAATGTATGAAAATTGTGTCAGTGTTTTTGATATTGAGGAACTTGTATTTATAGAAGAAAATCATTGTATTTGAATTAGAATTGAAGAAGCATCACAAAAGGTTACATCTCTTCAGGAAAATAATGTTATTTTTCATGGGATATGACTTTTGAAACTTAGGATGTTAAAATCAATTTAAAAAAAAAAAATTGATTTTGGAAGTTAAAATTAGTTGAAAAACAGATTTTGGTAAATTTTGATGCTTCTAGTTACTTTATGGATTTGAAGTAGCACAATTTTATTCAAATAAAAGTTTAATTATTTATATAACAAACTAAATATTCAACATTCTCCTACCTAGTTTTTAATATAAAAAATAAAACTAACACAATTAACATCATGCTTAAAGAAAAGTAACTTTCGTCTTAAACTTTTCCTTAGTGTAAATAATTCACTAGTTCAAATTAAATCAGGTGGCAAGGTTGCTTAAACCATGATTTAAAATTAGACTAGAATTATCACACACATGAACTAGTTAAATTCATACAAATGTTCACTAAACTATTTTAGCACTATAACCAGCCATGCGTTCTATCCTAATTCATAATCATGTACAAAAGAGAACCCCAAACTTTTGTTAGCGGCACCACCTCTAATGATCATATAGGTGAAGTCTTTCAAGCTTTTAAAATAAAAGTACAATAAAGATGAATTCATTAAGAGTATAAATATATATATTCTCAATCTTCTCACTTAAGAATTACAATTTTGCACTAATAATATAGAATAGTATACACAAATTTTAGTGCTCACCGGTATCATGAAACTACTGGGATCCTTGAGTTTAGGGGGAAACCGTCTTTGAACAATGGCATTACATTGGGCATCAGGGCATACTTTGTCATCATCATCCTACTTTCGCTTCCTTGCCAAAAATAAGACCCTTCATGAAACGAGCATAGTTGGGCATCTTGGTGAGGACATCAACCAAAGGAATGTTGACATTAATCTTTTTCAACATATCCAAGAAATGGTTGAATTGCTTGTCTTTTTCCTCATTTCTTGGATCAATGAGTCGTTGAGGGCATGGCACTTTTATTGATGGATCCATCTTCAAAGGTTCCTCCACGTGCTTCTTCTTGCATACCTTGATCTCATTCTTGTGTTCCTTCTTGGCTTCATCATTAATCACTTCCCTCTCATTCTCAACTACCTTGGACTTTTGTTCCTTGCTTCCTTCCTCCACATTTTTCTTCTCCTTAGATGCAACCAATTCTTTTCCACTCCTTAGGGTTTTGGCATTGCATTGCTCCTTGGGGTTTGGAATAGTATCACTCAGAAATGCCCCAATAGGTTTGTCATTATTCAACCTTGCCCATTGCCCCAATTGAATCTCCAAATTTCTTGTCGAAGTCTTCAAATTCTCATAATCTCTTTTATGCAATATGAATCTTCCGCTTTCCTATCCAATTCTCTTCTCAAATATTCGGCTTCTCTTTTCCAACTTTCTTCACCCAAATTCTCTCTAGGAGCGTATTGATCATGATACATGGGTTGGGAAGAATTTGCATAATGGAAAGGAGGTCTTTATTGTTGGTTTTGAAACAAAGGATTGGGGAAATTTTGATATGAGTTGGGTTGGACATTTCTTTGATGTGGCGGTTGATAAGGTTTAGATGAGGAATTCAGGGCTTGAGTGTGTTGGGCATTTTGAGGTGGGGGGATTTGGTTGGTAAGGAGGATTGGATGGGTTGCTGGTGTTACTCCATGAGAAATTTGGGTGATTCCTCCAAGAAGGATTGTAAGTGTTCCCATAAGCTCCGGATTGGTTCTTTGGAAATGAAAATTGATTAGCCACATAATTGATTTGCTCAGTAGCTCCATATGGCATCTCACAATTCCCATTGGCATGGCTGCCTCCACAAAAATCACATGTCATGCTTGGTTGAGATGTATAATTTGGAGAAGAAGTCATAGCATTTACATTACTAGGTTTCCCTAGATTCTCCAACGCTTTTGCCATGTTGTTCATCACACTCATGAACATGCTTTGTTGTGCCAAAAGGGCATCTTGCATGTTTAGATTCAACGCTCCACTACTTGCATTCGCTTGATTAGCTTGGTGTTGAACCACCGGTGGAGTTATCGGTCCATGATGGTAGTGGTTGCATGCTATCCTATTCAACAACTCTTAAGCTTTTTCCAGAGTTTTGTATGAGATAGTGCCCTTGGCGGAGGCATCTATGATGGATTTCGTCTCTTGAAGTAAACCATTATAAAAGGTTTGGACTTGAAGCCACAAAGAATGGCGTGATGCGGGCATTTTCTTAGCAACTCTTTGAATCTTTCCCAAGCTTCCCCTAGGCTTTCACCAGCATCTTGTTTGAACGATGTAATCTCATTCCTTAATTTAGAGGTTCTTGCGGGAGGAAAGTACTTCGCCAAGAACTCTTGAGCAAGTTCGTGGTTCCAAGGGGTGAATGTTCCTTGGGCGTGGGATTGCAACCATGACTTTTCTCTATCATGAAGAGAAAAAGGAAACACCCTCATTCACACACAATCCGGGTGTACTCCATTAAACTTAAATGTGTCCAAGACTTCTTCAAAATTCATGAGGTGTGTGTAGGATGCTCATTTGGTCCACCTCCGAACATGGCATGGGCCTGAAGCATTTGGATTAGGGCTTGATTTCGAAATTGTTGGCTTGCACGGGCATCCGTGCAATGCGTGAGTTTGCCCCATCAAAATTAGGTAAAGCAACTCCCTCAATGGTCTTCCATTCCCATTTATGCCATTTCCATTCCTATAGCCACCCATTCCATTATTTCCAACTACCTCTTCTTCTTTGTTTTCCATGTCACATTCCCTTGATGAGCATTAGCGTTTGCCATTTCTATCATTTCTTGCTCTTGTTGTACCCTTCTCAACCTTTGAATTTCTCTTAGCTCTTTCTCCTAGTCCTTGTCTATTTAGCAAATGAATGGCTCTTGAGCTCCTCTTACCATGCACTACACAACCAAGGCAAATAGTCAATTGAAATTCCAAGTCAATTCCACAAGATATCCAACAAACATAAAAATTCACAAAATTAACAACTAAACTAAACTAAAGAGCTTAATCTACGCGACCCGTAAAATGCTTGATATTGCCAAAAACCGAAGAAAATCCCCGGTAACGGTGCCAAAAACTTGATGTATTTACACACTTAGTTATAAATTAATAAAACACATAAATCCTACTACTAACTAGATGGCATCCCGCAAGTACTACGGTTGTCAACTAGTAGTAAAGGGAAGTGTCTCTTATACACAAGGATTGTTGGAAGGCAATTACCAAGATTTATGGGTACTTGTGTAATTTAGCGAAATCAAGCGATGGATGGTAGAACTATTCTAATAAAAACCATAATCGAATGAAAGCGATCAAAACTTAAATTAAAGCTAGATTAACTAAAAAAAAGGTAAATAACTGAAACACTATAACTAATTATGGAATTAAGAAACTAGTTAATCTATTCTAGTAAAAGCAAGTAGAGGAAAGCACTTAATTGTAACCTAAATTAACCAAATTAAGACTAAAATTAAAAGCAAGCAAATTACCCAACTAAAAGGATTACAAATGAGAAACCTTGAATATTAAAAGAAATCATTTCTAAACTATAAATTGGAAAGACTTCTTATAGACATCTAGATGTTTATTGGATTTTTGATAGAAATAAAGAAAGCCGTCTAAGAATTAACTAGGAATTAATGCAAGAAATTGAAATTCTAACTAGAATTGCAAGAAATTATCATGAACCCTAATTTACCTAAGAAACTCTAAATTGCAAGTAAAGAAATTCTTACTAAATTAGACAAGAAAGAGAATAAAAATTATATCTACACGAAACTTGCGATTAACCCACTACGATTATCTAATCAAAATTTGAACTTGACAAGAAATTAAAAGAAGATCTAAGAGAAAATTAAAGAGAAATTTTTATTAAAGAAGTAAACTTCGAGTTCAAGCTATCCTAAACTATCTAAAAACTAACTAAAACTATCTACTACTCTCTCTTACTAATTTTTATGTAGCTTAAATAGTCTAATATTACACTAAGCAAAAAATCAGGAGTTACTGGCTGAAAGTTTACAAAATAGCCCTTACAACTTAACTCTCAGCGAGTCAAGATCGCGGTCTGGAACATTTGAGACCGCGATCTCGACTCTAATACAGTAAGACAATATCCCCAGTCGAGATCGCGGTCTGGAACAGTCTAGACCGCTATCTCAACTCTCATCCCAACATTCTTCATTTCATCCATTTTTGCAATCTGGTCCCTTGAGCTTTGTTCCTTTCATCTTCTAACCTTTAATTTTTATCCTGCATAATATTAACACCATTAAGCACTTAATTAAACTAAAAATTTAACACAAACTTATCATAATTAATTTAAGAACGAAAATACAAATACATATGAAAGAAATTAACTAAAATCCTCAATCTAAAATTTACTTATCCAATTTCAGAATTTAAACTATCAAAATGCTATAATTTAGAGAAAAATAACTCTAGTTTACTAGAGTTATCAGTAGTACAAACAATTAGCATGTTTTCTACATATAGACAAATAATCACACCATTCTCCTCAGTAAATTTAGAATAAATGTACTTATAAGCATTGTTATATCTAAATTAACTAGAGAGTAAAACTAATTCAAATTTCTCATGCCATTGTTTGGGTGCCTGCTTTAAATCATACAAAGATTTAACTAATTTACAAACTTTATTTTCATTTCCTAGTAATACAAAACCTTTCGGTTGTTCCATATACACCTTTTTATTTAAGTCACAATTTTAAAAAGTTATTTTAACATCCATTTGATGCACACACAAGTTACAAATGGAATCTAATGACAACAGCACTCTAGTGGATGTAATTCTAGCAACAGCTGCATAAGTATCAAAATAATCAATTCCTTCTTTTTGTCTAAAGCCTTTGACTAGGAGTCTTGCTTTAGAGAAGTTAATATGGATCTATCAGTAGCATATTTCCTCCTAAATATCCATTTACAGACAAAAGGTTTAGAACCAGGAGATAAATCTACTAGAACCCAAGTATTATTTGATAATATTGAGTCCATTTAATCATTTACAGTCTTTCTCCAAAATGTTGCTTCTCTTGATGCCATAGCTTGACTAAAATATTTAGGATCATCCTCTATATTGAATAAGATTGGTATCTTATCAAGTAAGGAATCTCTATCGCCTTCAACTAAGAAAACAATAGCTTGTGAAGATATGAAATTAGAAGACAAATGTTTTTCCTTTCTTTGTCTTTGACTTCTCCTAAGTTCAATAGGAGTATCAACTTCCTTTCTTTTATAGTCATTAGAATGATCAACATTTGGAGTAGGCCCTTATACTTTAATTGGATCTACATCTATAGTTGAATTTTTTAAGAAATTTATTCCCAAAAAATTCAACATCCCTTGATTCAACAATAACATTAAAATCGATATCAGGAGTAACCTATAAGCTTCTGAATATTTAGCATAGCCAAAAAACACATTTTTAAGTGCTCGAGGTTCCAATTTTATTCTTTTATTACCTGGGACTCAATAAAATGCTATACCTTCCCAAACTTTAAGATAAGTTAAGTTTCATTTTCTCTCTTTCTATATTTCATATGGTGATACTTTATTATTGAGAGATGGAATCCGGTTATGTACATGACAATCAGTCAATAAAGCTTCCCCCCACAAATTTTTTGGCAATCCAGAACTTAAAATCACGGAATTAACCATGTCCACTAAAGTTTTATTTTTTCTTTCAGCCAAACCATTTTTTTTGTGACGTGTATGTTGCACTTGTTTGGTGTATAATGCCATTTTGTTTACAAAATATTGAGAATTCAATGAAGAAATATTCACCCCCTCTATCACTCCTCAATATTTTAATTTTCTTTCCAATTGATTTTCCGCAAGAGATTTATAAGATTTAAACTTATTAAATGCTTCATCTTTTGCTTTCATCACACAATAAACATGCACATATGTTGAGTAATCATCAATGAAAATAATGAAGTATCTATTACCACCTCTTGTTAAAAATTCATTTAATTCACAAATATCCGAATGCACAAGTTCTAATAGTTGAGTATTTCTTTTAACTTTAGGAAAAGTCAACTTAGTGATTTTTTCTTGAATACATGTTTAACATTTTTTCTCAAAATTTTCTTTAAATGAGATTATTCCATGTATAGACATAAAATGTAGTACTTTATGATTAACATGTCCTAATCTACTATGCCACAAAAATAAGAAGAATCAACAATATAAATAGAAACATTATCTTTACTAATACTTAACTTAAACATATCATCACAAGAGTAACTTTTCCTACAAAAACACCATTCTTAGACAAGATAACCTTATTAGACTCTAGTACAACTTTCAGCCATTTTTTATTCAATAACATGGCTGATACAAGATTCTTCCTAATTTCTTGAACATGATGTACATTCATCAATACAAGTATTTTGCTGGAAGTGCTTTGCAATTCCATACTTCCTTTGCCATGAACTTTGGTTGAAGCATGATTACCTATGAGCACATCATGACCATCAATGACATCTTCATAAGTCTTGAATTGTGATTTATCATTGAAAATATTCATAGTTGCACCAGAATCAAACCACCAATCATTGGATTTGGTTGAATCAGCCATATTTAATGTAGTGATTATACAAATGTGACAATCCGTTGCCACTACAACAATTTCAGCACTATCTTTTTCAACAAGATTTGCTTTAGGGGCATTATTTTTCTTTTGCTTCTTGTTAGACTTGTGTTCATTTTTATAATGCCCTTTCTTGTCACAATTGTAACAAACTCTATTCTTCTTAATCTTGTCCTTAGAATTAGAATTTTTGGAAAACTTCCTTTGGAATTTGTCACTTGATTCTTATTCTAATCAACAAAGTTAACTTTTGAATCAAGTCATTAACTTTCGAATCAAGTTCCAACTCCTTCTTTTGGAGAATCTATCTAATGTCCTCTTCAATTCTCATATATTTGAAAACTTGATCTTGTTGGTCCCAAAGCAACCTAAGAGGAGGGTGAATTTGGTTTCAAAAATTACTTTTATAAAGATTAAACTTATTGAGATTTTTTCACTAACAAATAATATAATGAAGATAGAATCAATGAAGCTTAAGTAATGTAAAGAAAGTAAGAAAGGAGATTAAACAAACAATACTTCCAAGCTAACAAGCTTGAAGTATTAATCCACTAGAATGCTTCACAAATTTGGTGAGCCAATAATCTTTAAAAAGTAGGACAATTATTGCTCACACTAGAACTCTTTTAGTTGAGCCAAGAATTTTATTCACAACCTCACTTTTGTACAAGATTATCACTCCACTCAAAATTTTGAATTGCACTCTAAGCTACACAATAATACACTATAGCCAATTTGCACTCAAATTGCTCTTTTCTAAGGCTTGTATTCAATGTATTAGATGCACCTTACAGAACAATAGAGCAGGTAGATATTTATAGGAGCAATAAATTGTGGTTGTAACTACTTCCCAATGGCTTAATAATAAATGCACAAAAACTAGCCGTTAAGGTTTCGGACATTCGAGATAGAGATGGTGCGTCCAACACAGCATCCGATCTCAGTATAGTTGGTGAAGGATGTCATTCGGACGACCGTGCATGCGTCCGTTTCATTGTCCGGACTGGGTTCCGGATGGTCCTGTTCGTTCGAAGCAACCTTTGTTCAAACAGTTGTATGCGTCCTTTGAGGAGCTTAGGATTCTTGATATCAATCGAACGAAAATATATGTCCGAGGGATATTTCCTCGGATGCGCCTGTGCGTCTGTTGCATGTGCATGAAGAAGTTTTCTTTCTGCCTGTTCGTTCGGACGGTGAAATGCGTCCGAGTCAATCTGTATCGGATGCTCCTGTTCATCTGAGAAAAGTGGCATAGTTCAGACGGTGAACTGCGTCTGATCGACCTGTTTCCAGCAGAAAATATAGCAGACCTGCACAGCTTATTTTCAGAGTGTTTAGTGCTTATGCAATCATCAAAATTAGGTTTGGGAAACATCAGCTATACATGTTAACAGATCTTGTTGGAAAGTTGTTTGGCTCGTACCAGCTTGCTCTAAAGTATGCTCATAACTACTACTACTATACCCCCGATTTGGACGTGTATTTTATCCTATAGCATCAATAGAACAGCCTCTAGTAATGATTAAAATGGATGTAATCACAAAATGACTGAATTAAAGGAACTTGTACGTTACTGGAATTCGAATATTCTTGAAAATTTTGACCGTGGCAAGGCCAGTTGAAATAGTTTGATACGAATCCATACCTATACAGGTGCTCTCTTACTTAATCTAAGGTTTGAAATCTAAAATTCCCGCACTTGGAACGTGGACACATAATATTGCTTTCATCTATATACTAAAATTACCCGCTTGCAAATGTCAAAAACTTTTCCACACCTATACGAAACTCTACCGTACATTCTCAATGACCAGGTAAATTCTTATTATACATCCATGAAATGCTTATTTTATTCCATTCTGAATTTGTCTTGTATAAATCCACACAAAAATTATCATAATTAAATTATAACATATATGATTCTCAATTAATGTAAATATAGATTGTATTAGCCACATGTATAACTTCAATTACATGAGAATGAAGAACTACCTACTTATTAAATTTAAAATAAAAATATAAAAAATATTTCAAATTTAAGTTAACTTGACCAAAATCAAATCTCTACAAAATACTTTTTAATGTCAAAGTCTACTATGCACCGTTGCAACCAACTCAGCTTAAGCTTTGATGTTTATCTCTCATATAAAACAAAATTTTTGGATGTTACAAAATTCCAAAAAAAATATTGTATTAAGTATAAATTGAAAAAAATATGGAGAACTTGTTATATAGTTGAAACACCAACATATTTTGCCACAAAAAAATTCGTTGCTAATTACCCCAATGAAATTTGTGCAAAAACTAAAGTCGTTGCTGTACCTACCCTCACCCACATGGTACATGAGATGTCTTCCAATGTTCTTTGTAATGAAAATAGCCATGAAATTTGCTGTTGTGGCTATACCTTCCTCACCCACGTGCTGTACGAGTTATCCAACGTTACTAGCCATGAAAATTTGTATTTGTTGCTAATTTTAACAACGAAAATAGCCACAAAAATACCTTGCAGCTATCCCGACAACTTTACCAACGAAATTCGTCATTGCTAACATAGCCACGTGTTTAGCCATGAATACTTCATTGCAAAGTTCTCCATTTCATTAGCCATGAAGTTCACAATGAATGGTTGACTCTAGAAAGTTTTGTTGGCAAATTTTTTGCTAATTAGCCATGAAAAGTATTCATTGCTAATTTCGGGTTTTTTTGTAGTGTTCTCTTTGATGCTATTTTGGCTGAAATTTGGTGCTATCATAGCCAAAAGTTTTGCTAACCCAAGCAATTTCGCTAGCTAGTACATCTTGTATGAATGGCCATTACCACCATCCATCATTGGATGATAATTAAGTTGGTTTTATTTGGAAAACTGCTATTATAACTCTTTTGCTTTGTGGTATTTATGTTATAGTGGTTTATGTAATAGGTGGACATTTAGTCAAAAACTTGAATTGAGATATCTGTTTGTTCATTCATTGGGACCTCTTTTAGGTTGTATTAGTTTACTATTAAATGTTCCTTGGTTACATTCAATAAATTGTGGAATACAAACCTCTTTTTCTGCTTTTGTTTTTTAGCTTATGGTATGATTGTAATTTGTGTCTTGTTGGTAAGGTTGTAGTTTACTATATAATGGACCCATCCATTGAAGGCCACGTGCTCTTTTTTTTTTCCCTTTTGGTTAGTTAACAATAAATACAAAGTCACCAGAGGCTTTTCCAAGTTTTTAGTCCTTTTCGTCATCCTTTCCCATTTGTTTGGTTGTCCATCCTATTAGGTATGCTTTGTATATTGTGTTTTGTCCTACTTTGATTTTCAAAGAGCCTTTTCTCTTCCACTCAAGGTTATAAATTAAGGTCTTGAGTTCTAGTTAAGATTTTAAGTGCACCAAACTAATAGAAATTTAGTAGGCTTTTCTGGGCCTTTATGGTCATCTATCCTTTTGTCATGTTTTGGGCTATATTGTACTTTTGTCATAGTGCCCAGAGCCCATTTAGTATTTTTGTATAACACCATTCATATTTATTTGGTATTGACCAAGAGAGTAAATTGGGTCTTTGAGGGCCTTTTATCTATTAAGCCCCTCATTGGTTTTTTTAGGAGTTTTATTATGGTCTCTTTGGAGTTTGTAGTGGTTTTCCCAATTTTTTTATGGGTTTGTGAAGGATTCTTTAAATTTGTAGTCCTTTTGTTGATTTAGTAGATTTCTCCCCTTCACCCGTGGACGTAGTTGGTCTTTTGACCGAACTAAATATTTATGTCCCTTTCCATGCTATATTTCTCTTTGTTTATCTTTATTATCGTCTTTATTGACTTGTTAAGTAAATTTCATAAATTCTCGGGGTTCTGATCCTAACATATCCGTCAGGGCCACATGTGATTAGTAATTAATGACCTCTTCCCTCCCAATCTCATGGCAATGGGATGAATAAATTTAATAAGATCAGAAGCAACATGCTTGCTTATTCTTTTCTCTCTATTTTAACTGTTCTTTCTCTCCTTGTTTAGCTTTATTCCCTCTCATCTTCTCTCATTCTTCTCCACTTCTTCTTTGTTTTGGGTTTTTTTTGCCCTTTTACACAACTAATTTGCTACTTTTGTGATGTGGATAACTTATTGATGTTGGAGCATTGCAAGGAATTTGGAAGAATAACTTCGTAGGCATTGAAAGGGGTATGCCAAAATTATCGAGAAGTGCTCAGTTTACATACCTAGAGCACATTATTTATTCATTGAGTTGTTGGCATTTGATTTGTGGCCTTTGTTTTGTTTTATAGTTGTGTTCATTTTTTAAGGTGTTTACATCTGTCATATCTAATCAGTCCAAGCTTTTCCATGAAAGATCAGATTTTCGTGTGTGTGAGAGCTTCAAACATATTTGTGTCATATAATTTTACTTTCTTTCGATATTGGCTTTTCAAAATTTTTTCACACTATATATATATATATATATATATATTTTTCATATTTTAAAAGTTTAGGAACTTGATTGATTCAGCTTCTTTGACTACATGACATGTAGCACTAGAGCACCTGTAATTAGACTCCTCTCCACTTTTTCTTTCTTCCTATCGATTTACAACTTTTTGTCATGCTTAAAGACAAAATTTGGACCTCTCTTTCTTTGTTTTTTCATTTCATCTTGTGTACGGAGAAAATAGTAAATATCATGGAAGAAACCTCTTGACTAATCGATTTTATGAATCTCAATTGATTAAATGAATCAAATTCTTTTTCAATGCAATTGTGATTTTTACTGATCACAATAGCAATCCAAATGATTTTGTGTTTGTAGATTGTGAAAGTTTATAGGATGAGAAGTCTTGAATATTAGATTTTGTGTAGCATTAGAAGCAGTAAGTAAATTATTAGTATTTGCTTAGAGACATTAAATTATGTATTCATTAGCTGGAAAATGGATAAAATTGTTAAATGGCTAAAGTTTTCACCGTAATTTTTTATTTACAGTTCATTTTATTGTATCCTTGTTCATAATCAATGGGCTTTTTTGTTCACCTCCATGATGTTAAATACTATGTTAAACTTGATAGATAAACAAAATTTTTCTTTTTCTTTCACATGTTTTACCCTCACAAATAGCTAAAGCTGAAAGAGTCTTAATCGTTTATTCTAATCAGTACGCATCAAACATGAATATGTCGATTTTATTGCTATTATTAAATATGTAATTGATGTCTATTTTTCTAGAAAAAATAAAAAAAGATCGGGGAAAACAGAGGTTAAGCCTGATAGAACCCACGATGTATTTCATAAAATTTGAATTGAGAGGTTTAATATAGTCAATTTGGTGTAACCAAGGCTTTTGGTCAAATGAAGACTATAACTAAGTTCCTATATCATTGTTTGCTCTTCTTGCCGTGTCAAATTGTTAATACATCCAAAGGTTGATAAAATTTCTTTGTCCTACTTTCATAGCTGTTTTGCTCGTGGATGAGTGTAATTTTCTCATGAAAGTTATGTCTAACTAGGGGGGATTGAGTTCTTGTGAAAGTTTTGTCTAATTGGGGAGAGGGAAACGGTTGGGTTTTTTTCAGTATACTTATGTGGTCCAAATCATAATGTAATTGTGTTATAGCTTCTAATACTTCTATTCCCTTATTTTAACACGTCCTTCTTTTTCCAAACAACAGGTACATTTGGTAGCCTCTTATTTCTCAAAACATAGTAATGGATACTAAGAATTGACCAAGGTGATGTGCTTGCAGATGTGATTAATGGCACAACTATGAGACTGGGACTGGCCACAACTTCAAATGGAAGTGTTTTAGGGTATGCCTTTAGTTTCTCTTTGTCAATCGGTAATTTATTTTTGTATTCATTTTATGATAAAGATTGAAAGATAATATAATAAGACATATCGACCTGTAGAATAAGACAACATGCTGCAAGATCTTAATAGGTTTTAGAAAGTTTAACCATTTAAGAAGGCAGCATATGCAATGGCTTTATGCCATTTAAAAGTTTCTAATACAATATTATGTTGTAAGGTAGCAACAAATCATGTTATATGTGTGGAAAAATTCTTTTAGAGAATAATATCAATGCTTACACTAAAGAAATAAGAAAATCAATAAATAAATTTGATTAAAATAATTTTTCGTTGTCATATAACGTTAATTTTTTATAACAACCTAAACTATTATGCTTAATAAAATAGATTTGTCAAATTTCACATGCCCCAGAATAAAATGACAAAAGTAAAATTCAAAAGTTGTCACATAGTGATTTCTGTGCATGTGTCAACTAAAAAATTGTCATTTCCTGCTTCCTACAAATATCTTTCCCAATAAAGAAAATCCAACTATGATTTAAAAGAATAGCAGAAGGGAATAAATAAAAGTTGGTGATTTCTTTTCATGTGTCAACTCAAAAGTTGTCATTTCATGCTTCCTACAAATATCTATACGCATTAAAGAAAATCCAACTATGATTTAAAACAATAACAAAAGGGAATAAACAAAAGTTAGGATTTTCTTTTAGTTTCTCAGCTGCCGCCTCTTCAGACTCCCTTCCACACTCTTCGCTAATCCCACAACCTCTACCGTCGCATGTCACTGTCATAATCGCCGCACCACTATAATCACTGTTACGTTTTCCAATTGCAGTGATTTTCTCTCACTTAGCTCTGAATCTACTGTCGTACTCATCTATTTAGAGACCGCCAAGATTTTTGCTAAAGAGGTTAAGTTCTCACTATTTCTCTGCCATTTTCAGTGATAAAAGATACTTGGAATTTTATTCGATAACAAGCTTCGTCATCATTTTTGGTTCGCAATACTAATTTTGATATATTTAATTTTTTATTAGTTTTGGCAATTTCACAGCCAAAATAATTTCATATTGGTTTCTTCACCAATTCAAAAAGTTCACGATTTTCCTCCTGAAGTATCATGTGAATGCATCAATTATAACATGAATTCGATTATTCTCGTAAATTTTGCACTTTTATTTTGTGTTTTTGGAAATGAGAAAACATATCTAGAAGGACTTTATTTCGAATATTATTAATGATAGAAAATATTGTATTTATCTTTACAAAACCCTTACTGATACTTTATGTAGTTATGCTAGTTGATTTTATATGGTAATTTCAGAGTTTTTATAGTACAAATGAAAGTTGTAGAAATATAGTGTTCCATTGTTGTTAATTTTTTTAGTGCGACTTTTTTTAATTTGTAAATAGTTACGCATTATCCATATACATTATCCATTTACATTGTATATTATTTTATGACTTAAACCCTTTTTGAGGAAAGATTAGAGAAAGATAGAGAAAAAACTAAAGCATGATAATGTCATGCTATCTTATCTTCTTGTTAAAACCCATTCTCCTATTCTACATAGTATAGAATATAGATAGAACTAGTTTACTATTGGAGCTAACCAAATCCATTAGTAATACTTTTAAACAACTCTGCCTAATCCAAACATATAACAAATTTATATATGACTTCTAGAATCTAATACAAATTTAATTCTAAGACCAGTCTAACTAAAACATGACTAACAAATACAATTCTAGATAAGTTTGGTTTATATGCCAATATTGTCTTCCTTTAACCAAACTCTTTATGGAATCCAGTCTAATATTATCACAAGGTACAATCTCCATACAAATTTTAGTCTTTGTGTGGAAGATATATAAACCCAACTTGTAGTTGGCAGTTCTTTAACTTCATCTTTGCATGTGAGAGTAGGCAAAACTTGTATTTTTTATACAATTTGATGAAAAATTCTTCTTGATCAAAGAATATATTCATGCTTACCGACCATTGAGTGCACCGTAATTTTGTCTCACACAATATTCATACAAATAATTTCCAAAGGCCGCAATATCACACTTTTCTTTTTTGGAATAATTTCTATCAACAAAATTCTCAATAACACCATAACTATAACATAATTGGTTTACTCCAATATCCAGATATTGAATAAAATTTCTTACATCACTTTTTTCTTTGAATAATTTGTGAATCCCAATAAAGTGAACTTCATCCACATTGTTTTTCTCAATAATATTTTAAAAAAACACTAAAGAAAGCTTCTTCAAATACTTTTTCTTCTTTTTCGTGCAAATCACAAATTTCCATCTGCCTCATCTAAATCAATAATTTGCTCTTTCTCATGGAAAAGTTCCACATCCTTAATCATCCCTCAAACAATCAATTCAAATCAAAATTTCCAGCATCATGAAATCGTCACAAATTATTTTATTATCAATAGACATATCCTCATAAAAATCAACTTCTCATTCCAATTCAAATTTAGATTTTCAATCATTATCATGAACAAAACAAAACATATAAAATACCCGATAAAAAAAAATCAGAGGTAATTGAGTATCAAGAATAAGTCTCTTGTAAAATTCTTCAACCATTGATTTATTCATAATTTAAAAAAATAATTTTGCCTTCCTCTTATGAGTATCCAACATTTTGGCAAAGGGTTGGATATTCTTCATTCTATGGCATCTCCGAAACTATATCATTTCACATGTTCTTCCATGATTTTGGCTTATTCAAATCTTTTTCACTACTATTAAGTGTGTGCAAAAATGAAAATTTTCATTGCTGAGAAAATCTCTTTCCATGATGGAAACCAAAAAAAACGTTTACGTACTTTAAATTTCTTGGCCTCTCTGGCTTATGACTTGATCAAACTCCATAAACAACCAATAATGTGACATGGAATTTTTTCCAGAAGTTGTCCAACACTAACAAAATAATAATCATGACAAGATCCCTCTTTTTAGATCTTGCCCCAACTAGGATTGAATTCATTATACCCAAATTGTCAACAAACGAGTACATACCCCAAAGACCCTAAAATTCGATTTTCTACCACAAAAATATTTTCACAATTTTTTTACAAACAGCAAACACCCTAAAATCAAAGTCTAGGGCTCTAATACCACTTTGAAGGAGCTATAAAAACAATATACTAGGAGGTGTTCGGTTTATGGGTAAGAGAACTGGCTCTAATATCCTTCTTCTTTTACTTCTCCAAGAACCGGCTCTTTCTCCACGAACACCTCAAATAGAACCTCTTTTATTGTAACCGGGACAAACGCACACTCATGCAAAGGGAAAGTTGGTGATTCCTCTACATAAGCATTGAGTGTCTCGGTTGTTGTAACTTCAACTTCATGAGGCTCTTGAGAACCGGTTTCTTGCAAGACATTTTCAATTTGTTCTTCTTGAACCGTTCTTCACCCATTGGTGGAGGTGTTGGAATACATTGTTCTTCACCATTTGTTATTCCTTGAATCTCGGCAAGTTGGTCTTTTAACCAATTGTTGGATGTGGCTTCCTCTTCACGGATTCTATCTATTTCATTTTGAAGTTGAGCAAGTTTTACTCGCTCTTTGGCCATAATTTCTCGAAATTGAACCCTTTCATCTAGAAGTTGGGCTCTTTCTTCTCAAAATTCTTGAATTTGCACAATTCCACATGTCCATTCTTCTTACGTCTTCACTTTCGTGAGTTGTTTGGTGAAGGAAATATGATTCCATTTGATCATATGAAGGCTCTTGTGGTGGAGGGAAAGAGTAGGAATTTTCTTGATAGCTCTCATAAGGATATGGATGGTAGACCACCCCATTTGATATTTTTGGTGGCTCTCATAAGTGTATTGATGGCTAGACCATCCCACTTGATAATCTAAGGGGTAAGGAGAGTAACCATAACAAGAATCATGCTCATTGGGCAAACCTCTATTACCATAAAAATGATAATCTCTTTGGTTGGAATCATTCCAATTAGGTCCTTGCATGTTCTTGAACAACAAAAAAACACAAATAAAAGCAAGAAAAAGAACTAAAACAACACAAACAAGAAAATTAGGAAAGCTTAGACTACTAGCTCATCCAAACCATCCATCACCACGAAAATCTTTTTGTATTTTTCAAAATAAGAACACAACTACAAAAGGAAAATCTATTTGGTTTCCTTCAAATAGGTGAAACACCTATACAAGAAAACAATAGACTTCAATCTAGTCTTCCAACCAAATTATATCGATATTACTGAAAACCAATCCTCGGCAACCTGCCAAAAACCTGATGCCTTACACACCTAGTTATAGATTTATAAAACACCTAATTCCTACAATTAACTAGGTGGCATCCCGCAAGTATACAGTTGTCAGGTAGTAGCAAAGGGAAGTAGGGATCGTACCCACAAGGATTGGTCGATAATTAACGGTTATTGATGCCTCTTTAACACATCTAGTTATAATTCAATGAAACACCTGAATCCTACTACTAACTAGATGGCATCCCGGAAGTATACGATTGTCAACTAGTAGTAAAAGGGAAGTAGGGATCGTTCCCACAAGGATTGTCGATTGCAATTACCAAGGTTTAAGGGTGCTTGTGTAGTTAAGACAAATCAATTGGTAGATGATAGAACTATTCTAATGAAAACTATAATTTTAATTCTAACCTAATTTAATTTTATATTACCTCAAATTAAGACTAAAATTTAAAACAAGTAAATCACCCAACTAAAAAGACTACAAAAGAGAAACTTTGAATATTAAAAGCATTCATTTCTAAATTATAAATTAGAAAGAGTTGAACTAGAAATTTAAATATTTATTGGATTTTCGATTGAAATTAAGAAAGCCGACTAAGATTTAACTACAAAATTAAAGCTAGAAATTGAAAATTCTTAAGTAGAAAGCAAGAAATTAACTAGAACCCTAATTTTCCTAAAAACCCTAATTTGGAAGTAAAGAAATTCTTACTAAATTGGACAAGAAAGAAAATAAAAATATATCTACATGAAGCCTGCGATTAACCCACTAAAATTATCTAATCAAAATTTGATTTGAACTTGACAAGAAATTTAAAGAAGATCTAAGATGAAAGTTAAGAGAAATTTCTATTGGAAAAAGTAACTTGTAGTTCAAGCTATCCTAATCTATCTAGAACTAACTAAAACTATTTACTCTAAAAACTATCTACGATCTCCTCCTACTTACTAATTCTACTTAGCTTAAATAGTGCAGCATTACACAAGGCAAAATTAGGGTTTCTTGGGCTGGAAGTTTACAAAATTGCCCTTACAACTTAGCATTCAGCGAGTTGAGATTTGAGACCGCGATCTCAACTCTAAAATAGTAAAACCAATTCCCAAGTTGAGATCGCGGTCTGGAACAGTCGAGACTGCGATCTCGACTCTCCTTCCAGCATCCTTCATTTCATCCATTTTGCAATTTGGTCCCTTGAGCTTTGTTCGTTCCAACTTCTAACCTTTAATTTTTAACCTGCATAATATTAACACCATTAAGCACTTAATTAAACTAAAAATTTAACACAAAATTATCATAATTAATTCAAGAACGAAAATACAAATACATATGAAAGAAATTAACTAAAATCTTCAATTACTTGTCCAAATTCAGAATTTAAACTATCAAAATGCTATAATTTAGAAGAAAATAACTTTAGTTTACTAGAGTTATCAGTTATTTGGTTAGATTACAAGTTGAAGTGATTGATTAAGGGAAGAGATTTAACTAAAAGTAGAACTAAAGAACTAAGAAAGCAATTTAAAGACTATCTATTGCATTAAAGTAAAGACTAACACTAAGAAAGCTTGTTTAAGAAAGTAAGTAAAATGGAAGCATGTAAAAAGAAGTCATTTTTTAGAAAGCAATTAAAAGGGAAAAATAACTTGAAGAAGCAATTAACTAATCTAGACTACTAATTACCGCTAAGAAATCATAAATAATGAAAGCACATAAACTATTCAATGAAAGCATGTAAAAAGAAAGCACTTTTAGAAAGCAATTAACTAGCCTAAACTAAAAATTAACATTAACGAAGCACAATTAAGGGAAACCCATTAACTAATCTACCAATTAAACTAGGAAAGCAAGTAAAGAAAGCAATTACATGAAAAAAACAAAAACCAATCTATCCTAATTAACCCATCTAAACTACAAAATTATCACTAAAAAAAGCATTAATTAAAGAAAGCTCATAAACTAATCTAAAATTAGTCTAAGAAAACAAGTAAAGGAAGCAATTAGATTAAAGCAATTAAACTAATTAACAAAAGGAAAATGAAATTAAAGCTTAACTGAAGGAGTTTGAACATAAACAAAGGACTTACAACTAAAAAGCCTCAATCTTTAGCTTGGATTTGAAATCTACAAGAAAGAAGTCTAATCTACTCTAATCTAAGAAAACCCTCCCCAAATGGGGAGGAAAAATGAAGAAAATTACTCTCTAATCTAGCCTACGTCTACTAGCTAAGTTCCTTCCCCAAATGAGGTTTAAAAGGGGTATATATAGTGCTAGGGTGGGAGGATACTTGTGCAGCAAAAATCAGCCCCAAACAAAGTCATTTTTTGCTTAAGCCGCCTCCAGATCGAGATCTCAAAATTGAGATCGCGAAATGGACTGAAACTTCTGAAATGCAGCACTTCACAATTTTGCTTCCAAAATCTTCATCCGACGTCTGATTAATGTCTAGATTTCTTTTTTTTTTCATGCGACCCTAACACATAAGAGAACATTATTATCTATAATAAACCTTTAAAATAACACTTAAACATATAAATAAAATTCTCACAAAATAGGCCAAAAAATGAAGGACAAACAATGACGAATGAAAACTTTACTCCCAACGAAGTTAAGTCAAAGACACAACACAACTATAAATGGAAAAACCTAGGTGTGATTATGCTAATTATCACCTAAATAAGTACTCAAACATTAATAAACACATACTAACACACAAAAGAAAAATAGATAAAAACACACACGAAAACACTAAAAATACTCGAAATTAGGAGCAAAATCATTAAGTTTAGGGTATATATAGCTCTAGTTTCCTAGAGTTATCACTTATGCCTTAATCAAACTCCATAAACAACCAATAATGTGACATGGAATTTTTTCCAGAAGTTGTCCAACACTAACAAAATAATAATCAAGACAAGATCCCTCTTTTTAGATCTTGCCCCAACTAGGGTTTATTTCATTGAATCATATACCCTAATTGTCAACAAACGAGTACATACCCCGAAGACCAGCTCATAGTCTAATTTTTAAAATTCGATTTTCTACCACAAAAATATTTTCTCCAATTTTTGACAAACCGCAAACACCCAAAAGTCAAAGTCTGGGGCTCTAAGACCACTTTGAAGGAGCTATAAAAACAATATCTTGGTGGTGTTCGGTTTATGGGTAAGAGAAGAAGGAATGGTAATCAAGGTTAATGATACCCATAGATATTGTTTGGTTAATCACTGTGGGAATTGTTCTATGGTTACGAAAGTGTTAGAAAATGTGCATTCTTATTCCCCACTTGTGACCTGGGTATCAAATTGATTTACTATCAACATAATGAAACCCAAAACCCATTCTTTATTCAAACCAAACAAGCAAGGGGGGATGACAAAAGCCCATAACGATAACAGTGTCTATAATTCTCATTCCAATTATAATTTCTGAATGCAAACCAAACATCTCCTTAATTTAATCAAGGGTCAAGAAACAAATAAAATGGCACACACTATAAAACAAATAATTGCTAACATACAACGAAATAATATGAAAGGCAAACAATTTTTTTTTTTCAAAACTCAAACTTAGTGACAAATTTTCCAATACTATAGATTTGCGGGTTTTTATTTCTAATTTGCACAAGCAAACACATTAGACAATGTGTTATATATATATATATATATATATATATATATCCTTCAAGAGCTAACCAAATCTATTCCAGTAGTAATATTTCTAAACAAATTTCCTAATCTAAACATATCATAGATTTGTATAAGACTTCTAGAATCGAATACAAATTGAATTCTAACACTAGTCTAACTAAAACATGACTAACAAATATAATTCTAGATAGTATTAGTTTATATGTCAACATCATTGAGAGCAACATGAAGGAAAAATGCCTATTGAACAAATTAAATAATAGAAATAAGTTTTAATCAAATTGGTGAAGGTAAGCCAGACTAAGTTTATGGCTCTTGAATTCACTCATGTTGTTTTTTTGGTAATTGTGACATTAGTTGTTATTGGAGTCTGTGCAAAAAAAAAATGAATTTGTGGATATTGTGTGATTCTTTTCTACTTTCAATCAAGAGATGGAACAAAAATTTCTTTTTGTATATGCGAAGAAAAAGCAAGTAGGGATTGTTTCTTATTGACATTTAAATTATTGATGTAGAGAGAAATTTCAACCAAGTGTCTCAATTTGTTAGATGACTCAATGCTTCCTTGATATTATTCAATAAAATGGATTTCCTCAAGTCCACAATCATTGTCGTCTCAACAGTAGATTTTGAGCCGATTTCTATTCACTTGAAATGTTGATTTATATCCCTTTTGTATTGTGAATCCATAAGGAAAAACACGTATCGCATCATTCGGTCCACCCCATCTTGACTTTAACTTACATTTTCCAAATGAGCCTAAAGTTATACTCCAACATTTTATCACCAACCTGGAACTTTTATGAAGGATGTGCTTATGATGTCACCACTTTGATATTCTCAACTTATAAATCATTTACATTCTCATATAGACATCCTAAACTTCTTCCAATTTACAAAGTCTAAACAATCGCTTTTCACCCATAGTTTTAGCATCAAAATTCAATGCTTTAATCCCCCAAAATACTTTGTGCTCTATTTCCACCAGTAAAGGGCACGCTTTTCCAAAAACCAACCTATATGGGGGGACATTCCAATAGGTGTTTTGAATACTATTCGGTATGCCCATAATGCATCATCAAGCTTCCGAGTCCAATCCTTATGTGAAGCATTCACAGTTTTCTCCAATATGCACTTCAACTCATGATTTGAAACCACAACCTGTCCTGAAGTTTGGGATGGTAAGGCAGAGAAATTTTATACGTTACCCCATACTTGGATAGTAAAGGTTAAAATTGAGAATTTGTAAAGTATGAACCTCCATCACTTATTATTTCCCGCGGCACTTGATAAGCTCATAAATGTAGTATATTTTATGTGTTGTTTACCTTCGTTTTAATGTATAATTTGAGCCTAAATTGAGTAATTATGAGCTAAAATGGTTTATGTTGAGGTTTTTTGGGTTTGAGTAAAGAAAGAATCCAAATTTATCTCAAAAGTGGAGGAAAATTCCAATATTGGAATTTCGTGCACCGGTAAGGAGGGATTCTGACATAGTTTGGTAGATTGACCATAACTTTATTGTGTGAGCTCCAATTAAGTTAATTAAAGATGTTTTGGAAAGATAATACATAGAGCTACAACTTTCATGTTTTTAGTTATATAAATTCGACCTTAATCATGGTCAAAATCGAGGAGAAAATTGAAGCAAGTGCTAGAATCAGTGCCCAAGCACCGTAAAATTGCAGTGCCCAGGCGCCAATTCCAGTAAGTTGATTCACATTCTAGACAGCACACCCAGGCACTACAAAAGTACAGTGATCAGGTGTTGGTCACCGGATAGGTTGCATGGGTTTGCTTATTTTGCAAGAAAAGTCCTCCTGTTGGCCGGTTTGCATGAGAAATCATGTATGTATACTTATCATCGTGAAGCCCTAAAACCCTAAAAATACCTATAAATACCCCATTATGAGGGGAGTTGAAAGAGATATATCATCCATTAGTTAAAGTAGACATTAGAATAGAAATTCATTAGATTTATACTAGGGTTTTCTTTGTTTTTAGGAAGGATTGAAGAAGAGGTTCAAGATTGACAACCTTGGACCAAGAACTTACGATTCTTCATTAGAGAATCATTCTTAAACCTTTTCTTATGTTAATTAGTTATCGTTTTATGGTTTTGTAATCCTTTAATGCTTTCTAGGGTTACATATGTTTCCTTGTTTTCAAATTTAATGCTTTCTTTACTTGTTTTCATAGATTAATGGTTAGACTAGTTTATTTACTTTTGTGGATTAATTATAATTTTAGTTTTTAGATTAATTTAGTCAAATCTCTTCCATAATGATATCTTCAAATAGCGTTTGAGTCAAATAATCGGTAATTGCTAAACCAGACCCTTCTGCTATTTAGTATCGATATGTGCCCTACACTTTCGGTGCGTTATCTGGTTAATAGTTGGATTAGGATCTTATAAATTTTATAACTAGATATTTCACGTATCAACACTCCAAACCTTGAGAAGATGTTGTGAGGAATGAACTTGGTGACAACTCTAGCATCATTTGTCGGCAAGGCCACCACCTCAACCCTTTTAGAAAAATAGTCCACCACCACTAGAATGTACCAGTTGGAATAAGAATTCAGGAATGGTCCCATAAGATCAATCTTCCAGACATCAAATACGGCAATTATCAAAATATTATTCAAGGAAATCTCATCCCTAAGATATATGTTTCCCATTTTTTGACACTCATGACAACACTCAAATAATTTTCTCGCATCCCGGGACAATGTTGGCCAATAAAATCCACTTTGAGGAACCTTGGTTGCAATTCTTTGATTTTTGTGGTGACTCTCATATTGCGACGAATGACACATGCGAAGAACATTTTACATGGCCTTATTGGGTATGCACCTCCAATCAATAACGGGGTTTGATCGCTACACCGTCGGTACAAATAAGGCTCATCCCAGTAATAGAATTTTAGATTTGAGAAAAACGTCTTCATTTGGTTATAAACCATCAACGGTGGAAGAACTTTTGCAGCAGAGTAATTGGCTATGTCAACATACCATGGATTAGATTCCATTATCATAAACTGTTCTTCCAAAAATTCCTCTTTGTGAATGAATATTTCAAGATGTCTAAGAAATCTAATCTCCTCTCTTCACAATTTCTACTACATTCTCACTCCCCTTTATGTCAATCACCTCCCAATCAAATATCTCCAGCAATAAAATCTAATGAATTAGTCTAGGTTTTGCTTCACTTTTAGAATACAAGTATTTTAATGCTACATGATTTGTTTGAACAATGACTTTTGAACCAATCAGATAAGAACGAAACTTGTCAAAAGCAAATAGAATAGCTAGTAACTCTTTCTGAGTTGTAGAATAATTAAATTGATGTCATTAAGAGTCCTACTAACATAGTAGATGTCTTTGATTAACATACAAAATTTTATTATTATTATTTTTTGTCAGAGGACTGCACCCATAGCAAAATCACTTGTATCATACATTATTAACTAGAAAGGTAAAGACCAATTGGGCACCATAACTATAGGTCTAGACACTAAAGCCTTTGTCAAAACATTAAATGCATGCAAGTTATTCCCATCAAAGTTAAAAGTCATATCTTTTTTGCAATAGGGCACACAAGCACTTGAATATTAAGGAAAATCTTTAATGAAACGGCAGTTAAACCCAACATGTTCTAAGAAACACCCTATTCCTTTAACACTATTTGGTGGAGGTAATTTTTCAATAACTTCAATTTTTTCCCTATCCACCTCAATCCCTCTTGGTAGAAAATTTATGACCTAAAACTATTCCTTCTTGAATAATGAAATGTTAATTTTTTTTTCAATTCAAAGTAAAATTAGTTTCTTCACATCATTCAAAAACTAAACATAAACTATGTATGCAATCATCAAATGCAAACCAAATACAACATAAAATCATCCATGAAATCTTCTATGCATTTCTCAATCATGTCATGAAAGATTGCAAACATACATCTTTGGGATATGCTAGATGCGCTACATAAATCAAAAGGTGTTATTCGATAAGCAAATATGGCATAAGGACAAGTAAGGCAGTCTTTTTTTGGTCCTCTTGGGCCATAGCAATTTGAAAGTGTCCCGAGTAATCATCCAAGAAACAATAAAAAGCATGACATGCTAATCTTTCTAACATCTGATCAATGAATGGAAGTGGAAAATGGTCTTTACAGGTAGCTTCATGTAATTTCATATAGTCAATACAAATTCTCCAACTCATGGCCAACCTAGAAGAGATTAACCCATTATGTTCATTAATTATCATTGTCATTTTCCCCTTCTTATGTACCACTTGAGTAAGACTAACCACTCACTATCACTGATTGCATATGTAATTCCTGCATCTAACAGTTTTATTGCTTCTTTCCTTACTACCTTCTCCAACATGGGATTTGGTCAATGATGTTGAGGTTTCCTACAAGCCTTATAACTATCAGTCATCAAAATTTTATGCATGTAAAAGGTAGTGCTAATCCCCTTAATGTCAAGAATGCTCTAAGCAATTGTATTTTTGTGCTTTCTCAAAACCACAAGTAACTCATATAATTGTTCATCAGATAAATTTGCACTAACAATTATTGGATAAGTATGATTCTCACAAAGAAAGCATATTTTAAATAATTAGGAAGCTATTTCAACTCTCCCTTGGAGGGTTCGTTGGTCAGAGACTTCCCTTTACCTAACTCTTCATCTGGAAGTACCTCTTCAGCCAGTGGGTTTGCTTCCAACATTTTTAAGCAATTCCTTATTGCTTCATTATGTCCCTTACCTCTCTTGAATGAATCAAGGCCTATCCCAATGGAAGTTGTGGAACTTCAAACCTACAAAAATCATCAACAAAGTTATCAACCACATCAATCATCATCACATCATCATAAATAGCAGGAAGTTTAAGAGAATTAAAAATAAGACCGAAACAAATTGAGAGTCTAATCGTCGAATCTCAATTGCAACTTCCTTTCTTGGACATCTATCAATGCCCTACTAGTTGCCAAAAATGGTCTGCCTAAAATTAGCTGCATTTCTTGGACCTCTTCATCACTAGAATGATAAAGACTACTGGAAAATAGCGCTTTGATAACCCTAAGAAATTATGGTTATTCATTGTTTTTCTTATGATTTTTGCACTAGTTATAGCATTTTTAGGTTGTATGTGTTCGTTTTCATGCATTTCTATTTCTCTGTGTTAATATGTGTTGACATATTTTTAGTGTAGTGTTTTAGTTTTTATTTAATTTTATTTAACTAATATTTATGTATTTAAGTGTTTGTGGTTGTGTTTAGATGGTTTACCGAATTCTTACCAGAGTTAGTCTTCTTCATGCGTTCTTGTGCGTTATGTTTATAGTTTTAGTCAGTGTTTAAGTGTTACTTTTTTAAATTAAATTATAGATATTAATTTGTGTTATTGTTCTATGGTCATGTAGGATCAAACGGTGCATCAATCGAACGTTGGACAGGAATTTTAGAGGCAAAACAGTGAAACCATGCAAAGCTACATTACCAAGGTTGAATCAGCCCCCTGACAGTGGTTAAAAAAGAAGGATACCCACTTTCAGTGTGTGTTTGAAGGCAAATCAACCATTGACAGCAGTTGGGGTAGTTGGGACAAGCTATTGCGCAATTTTGACGATTTTTAGAGTTTTAGGTGTTCATTTGGGCTTGTAAATATACATTTCGAAACTTATTCAGAGCCCAACACTTTGTAATACTTAGAAACTATAAATAAGGGTTTTTTAGGACCTAAAAATGACATTCTAATTCAGTATCCCCATTGGGGGCTGCAAATTAGACTAGGGTTTCTTACTTTTCTAATAAGCGTTGAAGAGGAGATTCAAGATTGATAATCTTGTACCAAAATCTTGGGATTCTACATTAGAGAAGCATTTTAAAACTTTTATTATGTTATTGAATTTTAGTTTTATTATGATCTTTTATCGTTTTCTTTCAATCAACGCTTTCTTTAACCGTTTCCTTAGATTAATGCTTAGACTAGTTTACTTGCTTTCAATATTTTCTTTTGTGTTATTTCTTTCATTCATGTTCTAAATAGTTTGGATTAAGGTTGGATGATGCTAATTCCATTAGGTTACGATTAATTTGATCATCAATAGGGATAATTATATTAATTGGCTAATAATTAACATAAATAGACAATTATAAGGAGTAGCTAACCTTGGTTTGGTTAGGTTGGCAGAGGGAATAAGGTTTTTGAATCTCAGGCATAGATCAGTGTTAAATTATTTGGCTAATTATTCTAGTTCAGGTTGACAGAATTAATTAGTTGATTCGCCGAGTGTTCTAGGAAAGAAACTCAAATTCCATTAGGATAGTGACTCAAATTGGTTAGGCAGGCAAGAGATGGTTTCTCGAATCCTAGTTAATAAATTTGATAGGATTCAATTATTGATTACTTTAGTGTTGGGTTGAAATGCTCCTAGGAATAGAATCTCCAATAATTATAATTGGACCAATTAATTTTATGAGTTAATCAGAACCGGTAATTGGCTAATCTTAATTCTAATGTATTGTTTTCGTTATTTAAAATCTTTAATTCTATTTGTGTAATTCTCTCTCCTATTTTCAATTCTTCAAATAGCATTAGAACCAAGTAACCGGCACTTGCTAAACCAATCCTTATGTGTTTGACCCTTCCGCTATATACTATTTGACCTTGTACACTTTCGGTGAATTATCTAGTTATAGTAGAGATAGGTGATTATAAATTTTATAACTAGATATTTAACGTATCAAGTTTTGGCACCGTTACCGAGGATTAGGACTTTGGCAATATTTGTATAATTTGACAAGAATACTACTTTGAAGTGTAAATTATGTTTTATTTGCGCCAGTATCATTGTGTATTTTCAATATTTAAAGTAAAAAAACAAAAAGACTTTCTCTTTTTTAGTGGATAGTTTAGGCTAAATTTTTTCATTTTTCCTTTTTGATAATGCGTGTTTTTGTGTTAATCTTATAAGAACATGCAAGCCATGAATTGGAATCAATCATGTTAAGGATGTTATCATCCTTATGATTATGGAGGCATGACCAATGAGCGTGATTCTTACGATAAGTTGGATGTACTCAAGATTTGTATTGATAATAAGTCAATCCAGCTACCTTACAAAAGGAATTCATTGATTTTTGTGCTAATTCCATTCCTTCTAATGGTTCATATTGTGATTCTTTTGCAGGTAACCATGATAATTAGGATTGTGCATACCAATACGATCCTTATCCTTGCAATTATCAGATGGGATGGTCTGACCATCCAAATTTTTTGAGCTACTAAGATTGTCCTTATTCTTTTTCTATACCTCAAGAGTCTATGTATAAAATAATTGGAGCCCTATAGTGAATATCCATGGTCTGCAAAGATGAATGCTACCCAGTGGAACTTCCATGACTAACCAAACACCATGGAAGTGTAAGGTGAAGAAGCCTACATGAATAATATTACAATTCACCATCACCTATGGGACAATGTACATTTGGGAGAACGGCATTCATGGAGATATTTATGACTACTACGGTTATGACTACACTCAACCACTACCAATTTAAGAAGAAGATGATAATGCAAGATTGGAAAGAAAATTAAATTCCTATATGGAGGAGTCAATGAGCACCTATGACCGCCTAGAGGAATCTCTAAAGCTCCTATACGAATCCATAAAGATAATATCAGACCACCTTGCTTAAAATCATAAGAATGATAGGTGGTGAATGTCACACCCCAAAAACGGGACCGTAACACGCCGCGCTAATGGGACACCGGCCCAAAGCGCAAGGCACAAACGAACAGAGCAACAAACTTAACTGCAATGTAATAGAACCATCAAACCATTTCTTAACTATAAAACCGAATATTTCCTTTTACACAAAAAATACGAATTACAAAATTTCTTCTTAGTACAAAAGATGCTACAACAAAAACAAAGTTCATCAATACAAAACTTAACACATTCCTGTCTCTTATACGACATCTAGATCTGTATAATTATAAGTCATGTGGGGTGAGCATAACTAGCTAAGTGACTATTATAAAATCTCTTCAAATGGGTCTCTTATACACATTTAGATGTGTATAACATAAAGATAACAACATTTGTGAAAACCATAGTCATGAAGCAGTTTCTAAAATGTCTCATGCCATTTAAACATCAGGCATGTCCAAAACATAGCCAAAAAGATCCATTCATTTCAAAACATAGCTAAAATGTCTCATGCCATTTAAACGTCAGGTATGTCCAAAACATAGCCAAAAAGATCCAATCATTTCAAAACATAGTATGCTAAAGCATAGCGAACAAATCCAAGTACAGTTTCAAATCCAGAATATAATAAAATAGCATGAGTATCTTTTACATATGGTATGTAGTCTTATACATCTGTCTACTAGTCAGATCTAGTAATCTACCACACCTACTAGTCTGACCGGGAGGTCAAGTTATCCCATCACAAGACCCCGCAGTCAAATAGTTCATAGCAGTCACAGCAGTCACCATGGCGTCCCATGGATGACTATAGAACCGGTTCTCCACAAATCAAACATTTCCAAACACATCCAAAATTATATACCTAGGTCACCTATGAGCCAAAACAGTTATAAAATGCTTTCATATCAAAAGAGTTTGCAAACATATCATTTGATTAACATAAAATAGCTTGGTCCCGATTTCATATGTAATAGTTCCAAAACTTGATAAAAGTGCAGTTCCAAACATCATACACATTTTAAAATCCATCCAAACATATTTCGAAAGTCGTTAAACAAAATACAAGTGGAAGAGGGTCTATGTTACCCACCTATCAAGTTCCAAAACTTGGTAAAAGTGCATTTCCAAACATCATACACATTTTAAAATCCATCCAAACATAATTTCGAAAGTCGTTAAACAAAATACAAGTGGAAGACGGTCTATGTTACCCACCTATCAAAGCAAAAACTGCACAAATGATCACTGAACGCGACAGGGCGGTAGGTGGCGTGGTACCTAAAACAGATATAAGAGGACTCTTAGAAGAGATGTAGAAGTTAAAGAATGACTAGGGAAGCGAAAACGACGCGAAACGATAGAAAACGACACCAACAGCTCTTTGGTCAAAATGACCTTTTCACAATTTCTGACCAACTTCGACAAGCTAAAACCCCAGTCAAAACACTTAGTTAACCCCTCAAATTCGTATTACAGCTAGATTAGGAGATAATAAGCTCAGTTTTCCAGAAAAACCGAAAAACTTTGCCTCTCCCTAGGCTATAAGTAGGCTATCCTCCCTGCCAACAAAATCCAATTCCAAGGTATTCAAGGGACCTTGGTTACAACCCAACTCAAAACAACATAATCAACCAACCAACAAAATCCATAAACGGAAAGATTCAGCCGGAGCAATAGCCGGGACTATATCAATAGTATTCCACAACAATCCATACCCCATAACCACTACAATTAACTCTATTACAACATTAGAGCAACAACCTATGGTTGGAATTCCTCTTTACTACCAAACTGAAATTTTTACCGATTGTCACACGCATGATTCAAACATGCTTCCTATCCATCCCACTACCAAGGAAACACTTAAAACCATCAAAAGATCATTAAAGATCCTTCAAACATAACCAATTATCCAAATTATCCTAGTTGCGCCAAACTTCCGCTTACTTACAAAATGAAGGGAAATCAATTCCACTTGGTTTCAAGTCTCAATTCCTATCCAAACTAACCTTAAAACACTCTTAAAACATCATTATGTGCATAGACATAAGCATTCATAGCATAACACTCTAGGTCACATATGGAAGACAAAACCCTAACTCATAATCTTAAAATTTGTAATCTAACCATGGAAAGTTGTTAAAAATCAACCCCAATCACTTCCCAAGCCAGCCTCCAAAACACTAAAAACAACCCATAACATACATAAATCATAACTTACAAGGCTGCAAAGAGGGTTTATTTCAGCCATAAAGAATCCTACAAAACTTGAAATTAAAGCTTGAATCATAAAGCCCATAAGCCATAAATGCTAAAATACATAAAATCTTACCTTCCAAGTGATTCCTACTTGAAATCCAAGAAAATTTTTGGGGAAAAAGGAGGAGAG
This sequence comes from Cinchona pubescens, assembly GCA_025175665.1. Classification (NCBI taxonomy): domain Eukaryota; kingdom Viridiplantae; phylum Streptophyta; class Magnoliopsida; order Gentianales; family Rubiaceae; genus Cinchona; species Cinchona pubescens. Next base: position 3,470,870 of record JANKKI010000003.1, read on the forward strand.
AATTTCAGCCAGCAGCTGGAGAAAATGAGGAAGAAACAAGCAAGAAGAAGACTAAAAAGAACTTCCAAAGTTGACCCAAATAGTTCCCCATTGACCAAATAGTCTCCAAGTTGACTATTTAGCCCATTTACTAATTTTTTGTACTAAGAGATCATTTTTTTTTTGAATAATTCAGCCATCATAATTACACTCACACACCACAATGCACTAATTACACTTAGTCCAATTTTTGACCCGTTTACCCGCCGGTACCGAAATCGCGTAAACCGAAAAATTTGCCGAATTGGCCTGTAAAAACGAATAAGTTGAAGTACTTTATGACTAAAAATAATATGAAAAATATTTTAAACCAGTTAAAATCAAAGAACAAGGCTATTAAAATACTGGGTTTCACAGTGAAGATCAAGGGCTTCAAACACTCGCAACAAATGAAGAGAACTATGGACATAGAGGATAAATGTGCAAAGGTTGAGTCATTGAGCATGTGCAACAAGGAGGAACCACAAGACTGCTCAAATTTCATGACCAACATACCTAAAGATGTGTCGTATGAAGCATTTGTTGAAAAGAATTGGTTCAAGGAAACAAGAAAGAAGAATGCATTTCAAAAGAAAATGGTCATAAAGATCTTCTTGAGCTTCAATTCTCAATAATTGGGTCACCCAACATTTGTTTAGAAGCATTATTGACATATTATTTGGATAAGCATGTGTTTGTTTTGATGACCGTAAAGGAGGTACCATATGGAATGTTCATGGAAAAAGAGGTGGCTCAAAGTGTAGAAGAAGAAGGTTATATTTTCTAGAGGAAACCGGGGATATGATAACTACGTATGCCGGAGTTTCACCTATCCTTGGGAACTTCGAATGTACTACACAATCCAGACAGCTGAGCAAGGACTACAACATTCTCGGCAAGCCTCCTTGGCTTTATTACGGGAGTATTTCTTTTAATTTTGCTTTCATTTATGTTTTAATTATTTATGTGCTCAAGACTCTGGTAGGGTAATAAAGGCTTTAAGCCTCATGTCTAGTTAGGTTTATGTGTTTTATGTTGTGAACTTTTTTTTGTTTTGCTTGGATAATGTGTTTTTAGATTATGAAAAATTAGTCTAATTTAGCTAATGATGGTGGTTATAACTTACTTGATGAATTGTGGTTATTATTAAATTTTCAATTGAACTTGAAGTTGTTTTTCTGTTTGGTTATGGAATTTCTAGATTTTGATGCATTATCTTTGTTGGTTGAGTAGTTTGATGGGTGATTTATATGAATGCTTGTTATAGATTTGGATTAGTCTTACTCCGAATATTTGGGTGTTCTGTACATTTTCGGGCTAATTATGTTTCTAAGCTAAGTTGGGGGTATGAATTGGACATTTGCAACCTTTATTTTGTGATAAACCTTGTTACCCTTAGTTAATGGCCTTTTATTTTTAATTGTGAACCCTGTGAAGTTCTAATGACTCCCAATTATGTTTATTGTATTAGTTGGGAAGAAAAATAAATTCCTAAATTTTGTGTTGTGGTTGAGCCATGTGTTCTTTTGAGTTAAATCAACTTCTCTTGTACTTGATAATGTTTTTATTGTATTTTGTGAGTAATTTCCAAGATTCAAAGTGAAACATAAGTTTTAAGTTGAATTTTGATCCTTCGATTTTTTTTTTCACATTCATTTTCTATGTATATGATTCCATATCTCATAGGATTTTGATTGTCCAAATATGTTAGAAGTGATTCTCTAGTATTATGTTTAGTTGTGTTTATATGTTCATGAGATGTTTTATGTTTTAAGGTGGGTTAGTGTTTAAACCTAAATGATTATCCCTAAAAAATTAGAAAATTTTCCAAAAATACAAAAAGATTTTCTTTTCTTTATTTAGTGTCTTAGTAGTAGTGGAGAGTATTAGTCTTAAGGATTTGACTATTTAAAAAACTTCCTAGATGGATGCCTTCAGCATGTTCTATACCCTCTTTACCTGAAGTATTGTAGAGGGTTAACCACAAAGATTTTCTATTTTTTGTGTTCATTTACTTTTGTGACATATTTCAATAATTTAAAAATGTTTCAAGGAGACTATTTGTTAGAGTGTCATGGATTGAAAGTGTATATAAGTTTTTTTTCTTCTTTTTGAGCCCTTTGAATTGTAAAAGTGTTATCACTATACCCATGTACATTCCATGAGTAAGGGTATGAAAGTGAGATAATTTAAAATGAGTGTTAATCATGATTGTCTTTTAATATTTGTGTTACTTGTGACATTCGTTGGAATTGTATGTGATTTTATACTTGCTAAGTACGAGTAAATTTTAGACCAAGGAAATGATTTAGTCAGGGCAAATTCTTTGGACTTTTTGAGCCAAAAAGCCTACATAAATATCATTTTATCCTTAGTGTCCCCTTTTGAGTCTTATAAGCCATATTTCTTTGTTTTACCGTGTTAACAGCCAAAATTATCCTTTTTGTTTTAACCTTCTTTCTACCCATAACCTTAGTAGTTAGTGTTGGTGATGCGCAACATCAATACTATGTACATAATGCTATGGATGGCTAGGAAGAATATGAATTTTGTTTTTCAAGGAAATGTCCATTTTATGACTTTTAACATTTGTAGTAATCTTGGATGATTTGTAATGTTTTGTTGGAAAAAAAAAGTTGAAAAAAAGAAAAAAAAATGTTGAAATAGGAAAAAGAGAAAATAGAAAAAAAATAATAATAAAAGAAGGACAATTCCTTCTAAGTTGTGTCAAGTGTTGTGAATAGAGAAGGACAAATTCCTTCTAAGTTGTAATAAAGAAGATACATTTTTGCCCTCTAAAGAGGTAATTGGTTAAATTCCATTGTTGATCTTTTTGGTGGATGTTCTAATGGATTATGGTTTAAAGTAATTCACTAACATATCTGAGGTAATATGAACAGTTTTTATCCAAATATATATCCTACCCTTATCCCTTATCTTACGGTACAAGCTTTTAAGACCTATTTGATCCTTGGTTTAAGTTCATTTATATTAGTGAGTATTGTGTGTGCTGACTACTTCTTACTGTACTTCAGGTTAGTTTTATCCTTTCCTCATTGCCATCTACTATCCATGGGCTTTGCCCTCAAACAAACCAGTGATTTCATCATTATTGCCATGATAATAGACTTTGTACTCTCTTCTTCTTCTGGGCTGATTGTATGATATGTGAGTGGAAACTTTGCCATATACCTTTAGCTCCATACCTCCCATAAAAATGGAGACCATCTATCCAATCTGTTACAAGCACAATATCATTTCTGAAAGCATAAATTTATCATTTGTCACTCAAATTCTAACATTCCTAGATTGTGGGTATGGTCGTGGCTCAGGCTCAATGTCATGGTGGAGAGAAAGAGAAAGGGGACTGAGAGTATCAAAGAAGAATTAGAGTACCAGATCTGTAACTAAGTGTTATACTTTAAATAGAAGATACGAGAGCGAGAAAGACAAGTGAGAAGAAATGGCTGATGGTTGGTAGTGCAATATTAACTATTCACAGGATTTTTTATGTACAATTCAATTTTTTTTATAAGAAAGAGAAAAAGAAAAACATTGTGAAAATATAATTGTATTTTTATTTTATTGGGCATTCTAAGCATGTGATATGAATTTCACAAGTGCGTAAATATCATATTTTGGAATTGGGAACAATAAAATTGCTTTTTTGGAAATGCGAAAGTGCTAAAATAGTTTTTGTCATAGTAAAATGATTTTGGTTTTGATTTTTGTTATTCAACAATAAATAAAAATTACAAATTCAATTGTTACATTGTTCTCACCTCAACCTTAGCTATTTCAAAAAACTTGGTATGTGTTGACTCTCTAAAAGAGAGTATTTTTATGTACTTTTTGAAGCTTGGCTTTTATTCTTAATTCAAGGATTTTAGTTTATGAAGTAGGGATATTTTCATAATTTTATACCCTGAGTCCATAAATTAGGTTTTTATTTTTTAATTCCAAAAATGTATATTTATGTCCTTAAAATTGTGTTTTTGAAGGTTTTATTTGCAGTAGAAGTCAAAAAAGTGAAAATAGAGTAAAACGGGTCAAAACAGAGATGACCGGGCACCCCTAGTAGTGAGCCGAGCCCTACCTGCAACTAGAAGGCTGACAAGAGTGCCCGACCACTGCCTTTTCGCACTTCCAGTGCCTAGGAGGTTGGCAAGGATGCCCAGCCCTCAGAACTACTTTTTTTTTTATGGTTTTGACTCAAGTTTTGGATATTTTTTTACCATTTTTGTGTAAACCCTAATAAGCACTATATAAGGGCTATGATAGGTCATTAATTAGTAGTTTTTTTTTTTTTTATAGATTTTTTAGAGAGAGAGTAGCAGTCGATAGAAAACATCAGACAGTTGCAAACAAGAAGAATGGAATCAACATAAGAGCGATCGTTGCTAAAGAGAGTAAGAAAAAAGAAGAGAAGAATCGGCTTGACAACCCTAGTTTTTTATTCTCTTCTTTATCTCTTGTATTTAATATGCTATTCACGATTTTAATTGAATCTTATGTTCTATCAATTGGTCTGATGATGCACTAAATCCTAAATCTATTCTTTCATTCATAACTTCTCAATTGATTTGATTTATGTTGTTCATGATAAAGATTTTATGCTTGATTTGCTTAATTAGATGGTATTAAAAGCATTTATATGCCTGATCAACTTATAAATTGGTTTGTATCCCTAATTCAGAAATCGAAAGAGGAGCTTTAGGATGAGAAATTGTTCAATTAGCCTTTTTTCAGAAGTTCTATAGGAAATGACGAACGTTTTGTGAAACAGATCAAAAGATACCTATTCATCTTTTGTAGTTCTGTAGAGTAGTCATCTACGCACTTGGCTTGAATTCACATAGAAATATAGTGAGTTGGCTCGATTTAGTATAGCTAATTTGTGGTATAAGTGAAAGAGAACTCACAGTTACATAAGACTCTAGACTAGTAAATTGCATAAGTGAATCAAGAATTGATAGAACAAATAAATGGATCAATTGAGAGGGTTAGTAAGGGAAGAGTGACCCTAGATAACTTAATTATTGACTTTTTTCACTCTTTACTTAAATTATTGCATTATTTTTATTCAGTGTTTTTATTATTACTACACCATCATTTGTTAGTTTAGATAGGATCAAAAGTCTGACTTTATGTGCTTAATAGAATATTAGGGCAGTCTTTGTGGGAACAATACTCTACTTATCATTATATTACTGGTTCGATACGTATACTTGCATAATTCATGAGTCGTGTCTAATAACATTAACCACAAATAGAACAAGTTTCTTGCACTGTTGCCAGGGAACTTTGTTCTAATATTGTATATTCTATTAACATCTAATTAAGCACTTTAATTCTAGCCAAAACATAATTTTTATTTTTTTTTATTTTTTTGTTTTGCATTACGTATTCTTTTATTCTATTTTATATTTTTGCTTTTTCGTGCTTTGGTTGGTAGGTCTTCGTTGTTTATGCCAAGAAGGTCAAATAGGGAAATTCTACCCTTAGACCTTGAAATAAGCAAACCATACATCGAGTAAAAAAGGATGTCGGACGAGGGTTCCAGCTGATAGTTTAGATTGTAGACGATCAAGTTCCAGTCAACCTAGTGATACCACGCCAACCGACCAAGGAAAAGCCGATCCCTTTAAGGGACTTTGCTATTCCAACTTTGGATAGACTTGAATCAAGCATTATCCAGCCGCCAATCTAGGCAAATAACTTTGAGCTAAAGCCATAAATTATCCAAATGGTTCAGACGTTGGCTTTGCTTGATAGAGCACCAAATAATGACCTGAATGTGCACATATTCAATTTTCTTGAAATATGTGACACTTTCTGTCATAATGGGTAATCTGATAATGCAATCAGACTTCAAGTTTTTCAATTCTCTCACAAGGATAAAGCCAAAGCACTGATTGACATCACAACCCCCATGTTCTATTACTACAAAAAATGATTTGCACAAATGTCTTTAAGTAAATTTTTTCCACCTTCTAATTGGCACAATTAAGAAATTATATTACGTCTTTTCTATAACAGGACAATGATCCACTCTTTGAGGCATAGGAATGGTTCAAATATTTACTAAGGTCATTCGCATATCACGATTTGCTAGGCTAGTTGCAGATTCAGACGTTTTACAGTGGGTTGCATGAGCCAAACAGGACAATAATTGATGCAGCAACCAGTGGGGCAATAATGAGCAAACGTTATAAGAAGGTTGTGCAAATGCTTGAGGACATGTCCTCAAACAACTACCAGTGGACAAATGAGCGCAACATGCCTAGAAAAACAACAAGAACGTACAACATGGACTCATTTACCACTCTAGCTGCACAAGTAGAGGCTCATACCAAAAAGCAAGAAGGGTGAATATTCAACCAAAACAAGTCCACTATATGGTAGTAGCTTGTCAGAAATATGTCATGAAGAACATCCCACTAAGGAGTATCCAATTAATTTTGAAGATGTCAATTACATGGACAATTTTAACCGATCGCAGAATAATCTATAGTCCAACACTTAAACTATGGGTGGAGAAACCACCCCAATTTCTCTTGGAACGATGGCCAATAGGGTAGTGCTAGCTGCTCAGTGAGACCACCAGTGCCGCCTAGATTCGAAAGGCATAATAGGCATGCCCAACCAATTTTGGGAAAACAAGATAGCATGGAGGAACTCTTTCCATAGTACATGGCCAAAACCGATGTAATAATTCCAAATTAGAATGCAATTCTCCGAAGCCATACAACATCGTTAAGAAAGAGACCTAAACGGGGCAACTTGCAAGTGCCACAAATAATAGGCCCCAGGGTTCTTTACAAAGTGACATGGATGTTAACCTGAATAATGATGTTAGCGAGCATTGCAAAGTAGTTACTCTCCGTAGTGGCAAAGAATTTGTGGCCAAGAACCAACGCCAGAGAAATCAAAGGAGTATGATAGACGGGTAACCTTTGAAGAGGAAAAATAGAGAGAGAATGAGCAACCTAGAGAGTATGAAGTCAAGCTGCCTTTCTCTCCAGTACCTTATCCGTAGCGACAAAAAAAAATACAAGTCAAATCGTTAGTTTAGTAGATTTTTAGAAATTTTTAAAAAATTACATATTAAAATTCCTATTACAAAGGCATTAGAACTAATGTCTAGTTATGTCAAGTTTATGAAGGAACTATTATTTAGAAAAAAAAGGATAACAGATTTTGAAATGATACCTTTGACGAAGGAATGCAGCACAATTCTCCAAGAAAAGTTACCGCCAAAGATTAAGGATCCCAGGAAGTTCATCATCCCATGCACGATTGGCACACAGTTTAGAGGTAAGGCCTTGTACGATATAGGAGCAAGTATTAATTTAATGGCCTTATCTATTTTACGAAAACTTGGGATACGAGAAGCAAAGCCGGCAAATGTCACCCTTCAATTGTTTCTGTAGAGCTAATAGGACTTTGAATCTTCCACGAGGTATCATTGAGGACATCCTGGTATATGTTGACAAGTTTATTTTTCCTACTGACATTATAATACTTGATTATGAAAAAGATGCAAACATTCCTATTATTCTTGGTAGACCTTTCTTAGCTAAGGAAGAACCTTCATTGACATGCAAAATGGTGAACTCACTATGAGAGTGAACAACGAGGTGGTAAAATTTAGAGTTTTTAAATCTAAAAAGATGCCTAACCAAGATGAGGACTGTTTTGTAGTTAATGCAGTCAAATGTGAAGCCATAGTTGAACCCTTTGAAAAGCAAGTCTTAACTCTAGCATGGAAGGAGAAGATAAAAAAGAACTATTTAGATGGATAGACAAAAAGCATCATCAAGTCAATTCTTGATGACAACTAGGTGCAATTTTTCAAGTGAAAATAGACAAAAGCAAAGAAAACTTAGAGGTGAAGGAGAGGAACGAGTGGATAATTTAAAAAACAATTGAAGAATTACACTTTTAAATTGACAAGTGAAAGATTCTTCCTAATATCTATAAGGATTATGTTCCCCTTTCCCGTGATAATGAATTACTTGAGTTGTCTGAAAGAACAAAGAAGTATGGTGAGATGAAGGCACTGCTACAGCAATGGGAGAATTGAGAAAGTCAAAAAGTTACAAAATTTTGTAATAGACAGCTCCTAAGCATACTACCTAAAAAGAGAAAGATCTAGGGAGTTTCATTATACCATGTGTTATTGGAGATATTTTTGTTGATCAAGCTTTATATGATTTAAGATAGGTATGAATTTAAAACCTTTACCTAATTGTAGGAGAATAGGGTTAACGAACCTCAAAGAAATCAACCAAAGTGTCCAATTGGCTGACAAAATTAGACCTAATGGGAAAATTACATAATGTACTCGTCAATGTGGTGAAACTCAGCTTCCTGATTGATTTCATTGTCCTAGATATGGTTGACGAAGACAAGGATGATATCTCTATCATATTTGGAATGCCATTCCTTACTACGACAAAAGTTTTAATTAACGTGGACCAAGAACAAGTCATCCTAAAGGCAGGAAACGGCTCAATTACATTTAATGTGACGAAAGCATGAGCATTTCCATATGGGTGTTTTGAATGTGTAAAACTAAAAAGTATGCCCAATAGAGATTCAAGAAGTTCAATCAGATGAAAAGACTTGTAACATCTAGCTAATGATGTTAAACATGCGCTCAATGGGTTGCAACACACGTTTCGAACTCTAACTTTTAATTTATGTACTTAACTTCCAATTTTTAACATATTTTTTTCTTAGACTAACTTAAATTAATTTGATGTTTTAGGTCTTAAATGATTGTTGGAGGGAGTTTATGAGAAAAATTTGAGCTACACATGAAAAGAGTCCAGAAATGAACTAAAACGGCAAAACTACTCACAGCGTGGGCACTGGCACGTGGAATCTGCATCCAGCCACTGATGGACAGACATTTATAGCTATTTTTAGGGTTTTGTGTCTCCGCTAAAGGATGATAAGTACACATTTTTTCCACATAACCGGGCCCACCGGAGGACCTGTCGACCTGCGCCTGGGCGCGGTTTCCTGTGAGCAACAACTTCCTCACTAGACTTGGCGCCTGGGCGCTGCAAAATTGCAGCACTAGGGTGCGAGTTCCAGCAAGTCCTTTCATTTCATCTTCGACTTTCTCTATGATGCAGGCAGAATTTGGGAAAATGTAAAACATAAAAGATATAGATCTATGTCTTAACTTTGCAAAACATCTTTAATCACCTCAATTGGCCCTCGGACACAAAAGGTATACTCAATCTACCAAACGGTGTCAGAATCAATCATCGCCGGTGCATATTTTCTAAATTTGCAATTTTGAACGAGATGTGTATAGAATCTTGGAAAACTCAAAACATAAAAGTTGTAGAAATCTTCTTTATATTTCTAAATCATCCACAATAACATCAATCAGAGCTCTAACCTGAGAGTTATGCTTCATCTTCCGAACCATATCCGATTTGCACTTACTACACGCAAGTGAACGTTTTCCTCCAATATTGTGATCCATTTTAACTCATTCTTCACTCAAACCCTACAAAACTCAAAATAAACTATTTTAGCTCATAATTACTCAATTATTGCTGAAATTACATTAAAATGGAGGTAAATGACAGATACAATTTAATACATTTACGAGTTTATCTGCAGGACGGATGTTTCATGAATACGGGTCAAAATATACCTATTTATCTTAGTCAGTTCTATAGAGTGTTCATCTATGCGATATGTTTGGTTCAAATTTACATAAAAATATAGTTGAGTTGGCTCGGTTTAGTAGATTTGTGAGAGAAGTCAAAAGATAACTCACAATTACATAAGACTCTAGACCGGTAAATAGCATAAGTGAATCCAAATTGATAGAACGAATATATGGATCAATTGAGAGGCTTGGTAATGAAAGAGTGAATCCTTATAATGTAATTATCGACTTTCTCCACTCTTTACACGAGTTATTACATTGTTTATATTGCAGTGATTTTATTATTACTACTTCCTCATCTCTTAGTTTACATAGGATCAAAAGTGTGACGTTTAGGTATTTAGTAGAGTGTTAACGTAATCTCTATGAGAACGATACTATACTCATTATTATATTATTTGTCTGATAGGAATATTTACGTAATTCGTGAATTGTGTCTAGTAACAATCAACACAGAGCAAACAGTGTTCATGTGCATTTCCAATGCCATTTTGTGCACACTGATTTACGTTCACATTGAGAACATGTTCACCCTCTCTGACGATCACAGCTGCCCCAAGCGGAGGCTGCATGTTGGTGTAATGAACTGTCCTCACAACAGTAGCATGATGTTGGTTGTCCACATGGGGAAAGGCAGCAAGCAACCCGCCTTTTGTCTGCACTAGTTATGTAACGAGACATAGAACCTTTTGAGTATGGTAGCTGGTCCAATACTATCATGCGAGCCGACTTCAATCAAATTAAGATGCAGTAGCTACTATTTCATTCTAAAATAGGTCTTGTACACGAAATGGTCGGTTAGCAAGATTAGATCTTGAATTATTGGCATTTGCGGCTGGATTATCACTCGATTATATTTCAACTCGCAAATTGCGCTTGACAACACCTGGCTGATTCTGTCCTTTTCTTTTTCCAGTTGCTATTCCCGGTGTTTGCTCTCAAACGAACCACTGATTATTTTGAAAATTATTTATAGAATAATTATTAAACTATAAGTAGTATGCACTTCGTGACCTGAGGTCTAGTTGGTCGGATTAGTACCATTGATGACCTGAGGCCTGTCAGCAATAGTAGTACAGTTCGTGACCTGAGGCCTGTCTGCAATAGTAGTACAGTTCGTGACCCGAGGCATGTTTCGAGGACTTAGTTTCATGGGTACTGATTCAAAATTGCTTTGGATTGTGGCATGACATTGAGCGCACAAGCGGCGATTCTGAATCTCATCAAGTTTTTTGTCAACATTGACATCTATGCTATTAGTACTGTACTTGCTTTCTTCCCAAGTATTCCTTTGTCAATTTTGTTATCTTTATTAATTTCTGTACTCAAGGACGGAAGCGGCGGGGACACCAAAAATCTAAAAATTATAGAACTTTCTTTTAATAAATTTGAAATTATCCAGTTATACACATATTTTTTATAAAAAAAATAAGCTTTTGCTTCTCTAAAATTTAATTATAACTACAAATCGTCAAAGAAAAGCATACATGAAAACAGTAAGTTCAAATCATAAACTTTACCTCCATCTAGAGATGACAGCCTGTCGGGACAAGAGACCGGAGATGACAGTGGGTCGGGACAATCGCGAGGACCAGTGTCTCTTATACACATCTAGAACCTGGCTAAGAGACAGCATAGAACCTTACCTGTGTATAAGAGACAGGGGATTAGCATTGAACCCGGGCCGGGCCGGCACTCATTGGCCCGTGACCTGCAGGACAAACCGGGTTGGCCGATCAACTGGCCAAACCCATCGGGCCTACTGTTGAATTGTTTTTAAAAAAAAATGCAATTAATTTGGACTGTTTTACCCTCCCAACAGCTTTAAAATAGCTAGTTTTTGGGGGTAATGTTGGAAATTTTTTTCTATAAATACCACGCAAGTTTTCCAACAAATCACACAACAATTTCTCTCTACTTTCTCTTATTTCTTCTTCCTACTCTCTATTCTATCTCCAAGTGCTATTATAATTTCTTTCATACTACTTAAATTATAATATATAATATTTTAGAAATTTAAAATTATCTTAAGTTGAGAGCTCCATTGAAGATTTGGATATTTATCCAAAATTCAAGTAGTAAAGTGCTCAAGTGGAGTTCAAGTACTCAAGTGTACAAATTGAAATTCAACATTTCAATTTCCAAGTTGATTTTTTCATACTTTTTAATTTATTAATTGTCTTTATCAACTCTCTTATTTTTTTTCTTTATTATTGTTTTGTTATATTCTTTTATTTGAAAATTTAGTAGCTTCCGTCTTTAGTTTTCATATTACCACTTTATTTGTTTCTTTATTTAAAAAAAAACTTCTATTACAAGAAAATTGAACAATGATGTGTATAAGCACCCCACACCCTACTAGATGGTCCTACAATATTTGTTGATTTAGATGATATAGATAATCAAAATGAACAAGCACCTAGCAAACAACCAACTACTACTAAAACGAAAAGTCTCGTTTGGGAATTTTTTGAAAGAGATGAAGAAAATAAAACTGCTACTTGAAAATTGTATGTTCCACCAATATCATTTAAGCACAAAAAGAGGGGGGGGAGGGGACCGGAACACTTAATAGGCACATTAGTAAAAAACATAGTGAAGCTCAAGAAAAATAAAAATTGGTTCAAACACAAATTCACAACACACAAGGTATGGTAACGGGGAATTTTAAATATTCACATGAAAAAAATAGAGAGCAAATGGCTGAATGGATAGTTAGAGATGAATTGCCGTTTATTTTGAGTCAAAGTTCCAATTTAGAACACTACATGCACGAAGCCATGAACCCACAATTTAAAAAGGTTCATAGAAGTATTTTGAGAACAGTGATATTAAAAGAATGTATAAGGAAAAGAAAAATGAATTAATAGTTACTATTGCATCGACTAATTGTAAAGTTGCCTTTACTGCCGATTCTTGGAAAGCAATCACAAATGAAAATTATTTTTGTATCACACCACATTTGATAGATGTAGATTGGCATTTACAAAAGCGAATTATTAGTTTTCAAATTTTTGAACACCCTCACAATGCCCTCCAAATTACAAGGTTAATTTCTAATTGTGCCCGTGAATATGGTTCGCTTGAAAAAGTTATATCCATTTCTTTTGATAATGCCTCAAATACTACTGCAAGCGTGCCTATGTTAAAAGATGTTTTCAAACCTATTTAGGTGGTGAATTATTTCATAATAGATGTGCATGTCATGTACTTAATGTTTGTGTTCAAGATGGTTTAAAAATGGTTGAAGATATTATTAGTGCAATTAGAAGTGCTATTTGTTTTATCCGTTCATCTACTGCTCGTCAACAAGATTTCAAACGACTTTGAGACATTTAGAAAATGGTATGAAACCTAAACATTTTCCAATAGATGTACCCACTAGGTGGAATTCCACTTATCATATGTTACCAAGTACTTTTGGTTATGAAAAATTACTTTCCGCATTTTACAACAAGCACATTGGTTCAGTTAATGCAACTTATTTGGGCGAGGAGGATTTTAATCGATTTAAAACAATAGTAGAAATTTTAAAGCAATTTGAGTATGCTACAAACTTGTTCTCCGCTACTTATAGACCTTCCTCTCATGTTGTTTTACCTGAACTAAGTGTTATTAAAGTTGTTTCTAATCATAAACGGAATGAGTTTTTTGATAATATGATTAGTGCAATGGAAGAAAAATTTGACAAGTATTATAAAAATATTCCATTGTTGTATTATTTGGCATGTGTTATTGATCCACATAATAATTTGTATAAGTTAAATGTTTTCATTGAATATTTTAATAATCATAGTACCACAAATACCATAAACAAACAATTACTCATAGAAACGTTGTACTAAAACAACTTTTGATGAATTATATGAAATTTACAAACAAAACTCCCCCAAGCAACAAGGTGCATCTTCTAGTTCATCTACATCAGATTCATAGTATGCTATGCCTCATATAAATGTTAGAACACATTTTGTTGCTCACCAACTACTCTTTGTTTCGAAAAGATCAAGAATTGAAAATACTAATAAAATAACTCAATATTTAAGTGATCCACTACATACGGGAGGCGTTGAGTTCAATCCCAATTTTGATATTCTTTCTTGGTGGCGAAAGCATAAATGTCAATATCCTAATCTATCTCAAATTGCCAGGGATTTGTTAACAATTTTGGTTTCTACGATTGCATTAGAAAGTACTTTTAGTGCAGGAGGAAGAGTTTTAGATGGTAGAAGGGCTTGAATGACACCTGCAACTTTGGAAATATTGGTGTGCTTAAAGGATTGGTTAGACTCTAAAGAAAGAAAACAAGGATTAATGATGCAAGATATCAACGAAGATGAAGGATAGTACTAGTTCACCAAATTGATATATAGTATACATAGGATTTTAGTGTTTAATAATTTTTTGTTTGGAGGTAAGGTTCTATGTCCCCCTCCTTATGTATGTAGTAAATAGCTTATTAATTTTATTTAAATTCTTAGATTAGTTTTATAACTTGTAATGATTTGGAGATAAGGTTCAATGCTCCCCTCCTTGTAGCTTTTTTTATAATATTAATATACATGGTAGGGGTCTATGCCTAACCCGCCAGCATCTCAAGGTGGTTTTTTTTCTAATTAAATATTTTTTACTCTATGATTAACAAATAATATGTTATAATAATAAGTATTGACTTATACAAGCAAGAATACTAATTTGTAATAATAAAATATTAATAACTAATTTTGAACTTTAGTTTTTGAATATTAACTAAGAACTTTAGTTTTTGAATAATAAGTATTAGTTTGGACTTTGAACATTAATTATTAATAATTTGGTCTAATATATAAGTACCAATTTTGATTAATAAAGTAAACTATTAACTAGTAAGTAGTAATTCGAACAATTAATAAGTTATAATTTAATAAATTACTAATGAATAGTAGGTAAATGAATTTGAATTAATAATTAATAAGTAAACATGTAAATTTCTTGAAAAAATATTTTTAAAATTTTAGTAAGAACTTAAATTAGAGAACTAGCCTGCGCCCTGGCTCGCCGTGGGCCTAGCAAGGGGGTCGGTTACGGGCCAACCCTTCCTTGTCCCTGCCTTATACCCGCCGGAGACCGGCCCTTGAGAATCAATCACAGGCCTGCCCTGCCCCGACCCGGACCACCGCCACCTCTACCTCCATCTTAGGCCCCGTTTAGGGTTGCGGTGCTTTTGTTTAGAAAGTGTTTTTAGACTGTAAAAGTACTTTTTGAGTATTTGGTGAATATTGTCCTTAAATTTAGGAGTAGATATTTTGGTTTCAAAAGTACTTTTAGCACAAGTTAAAAATTGGTACTTTTGGATAGCTTTTCTTTTTAAAATCATTAAAGATAAATTGTTAGTCATTTTACGATAAATTTATAATGAAGTAAAAATAGAATATTTTTAAAATTCAAAATTATACATTACTAAATATTAAAAAATTACTTTTGCAACTTTACATCCAAACAACAAAAATTAAGCACTTATTAGGCACTTTCTTCAAATCTCTACTAAAAAAAGTGTTTGTTGATAAGCCAGCACAATTCCAAACGGGGCCTTAGTTTATATTGCGCTTGAGTAAATCTATAAGGTTAGGATTGGATCAAAAGATTTGTCAAAATATTTGAAATCTATCAATTTGTTAGAGTAATATTTAGATTTCAAACTAATAAATTTCATATTTATCTAAAATTAAATGCGTCAAAGAAATGATTTCAAATAATTTTTAATTGGGGTGAATTTAAAATTTATTTATTTTATTTTTATAAATTTCTCTAAAAATGAGTGGATTTCCAATACTTGCCAAACCCAAAGATCAAGTTACAACCTTAGGAAATTCTAAAGTACTATCCTAAAACCGTACGTTCAACATATTTTAAATCCTTATATGATACAAATAAATAAAGCATACAATTTTTTTGTTTAAACAAAGTATGTCGATATACTTCCTTAAAAAGAGTATAGAATTTCCCAAAACTATAACGAGTGATTTTTATACTAACTCATGTAGCATAATTAGATAGATTAGTTACATAAATTTCTTTTTGGCGAAAGTGGTAGTTATCAAGTAGTCTTAAGTTTTCAAATTTCATGTTTTTTTTTTTTTTTTAAATTTTTTTAGACTAAGTCAATTGGCACGAGGTAAATGTATAGGGTCGTTAATAGTGGCGCCGTGGTTTTAGCTTTGGCACTTTTAGAGTTGACGTTTTATTTGATGAGAAAATTGTGTTGAACTCGCTGTACCAATTCTCGTTACTTCCCTTCTTCTTTATCGTTCTCTTATCTCCAATTCACCACCATCTCGGTACTACTTGATTGATAAGTTTTCCTTAATAAAATCAAAGTTTGAATCTCAATTGTGTTTGGTTGTGTAGATGTTAACTGCTGATCAAATTTGTTACCACAAGTAAACTGTGCTTTTGTTTAATTATAAATTAAACTTTGTAACAAGTAATCTGTATCATCAACCCGGGTATTACAATTCAATTAAACAAGAGTGCAATTACATGATGGTTTTTATTGGCTGTCACATGATGCAAATATACGACAGGAAATCACACCAATGAGCTCCCAAATATCAATTCTCAATTTCACCAAGAAGCTCTACAAGTTCCGGATAGCAGAAGAGAAACTCAAATATTCAGTTCTCAATTCTCCTGTAGCAGTAACTCACTCCTAGATTTCACGACATAAAATGCCAAATAAACTTGTTCCAAATTAGTTTTAACCAAAACTAAAAGTAAATAGCCTATTACTGGCCTAAAATCCAATACTATGCATGGGAACAAAAAGATTATGAAATTTAAATGTCATGTAATATTGGTAGTTTAATTTTTTTAATAATTAAATAAATTGGTGGTGAAAAAAAAGAAATAAAAAACTTTGTTCTTAGGTTCTATAACACCATAATATCAAAAAGAGATAAAAGTAAAACAATTCTCGAATCCTCACTTAAAAATCTTCATACTTCATTATAGAAAAAATTGAAAAATAATTATAAGAAAAAATTATTAATTATAAGAAATTTATATACAACAGTAACTTCTATATTTAACTTTATTGCTTCTATACTTTTCGAATATATATGCATTCTTCTTTTCAATCAACTTTAAAACAAAACAAAAAAAAATTATTGATGAGTATTTGAAATCATATATGATCTCTAGCACTAGATACAAGTTAAATGATTTTTTCTCCATTGTTAGTCTAATTTTATGAAGGAGGTGTACTCCATTTTCCTATATTAAATGTAGTATGTGAAAAGTTTACATATATATATACTGTTGTTTGGTAGAATATTGATTAGATTTTTTAGAACAATGAACAAGTAATAAAGTAAAGTTTAATTATCCTAATGAGCTCTCACATACTCGCAAGTATACGAGGTGATGTTTGTATAGAATGTGTAAGGATCGTCCCCACGAGATCTATTGGAACAACTACTAGGTTCACAATTATATTTACTAGTTAGACAAACTAATCAGGAGTTTTTGACTAAACTAAAACTAAATTCTCACCCTACGGAAAGCAATTAAATAGAATCAACTAAAACCCTAATTTATCTATCCTACTTGTAAGAATTTAATCAAAATCAAGGATTTAAATTAACTACTCTATAAAAGCGATGAAAGCAGTAAAATAAAACCCTAATTACTAAACTTACGGAAGCAATTAAGAATTTGAAAGAAAAAAAACAAGAACGATAATTAAAGAACAAGAAAGCAATAAGAACAAAATTAAATTACATAAAAATAAATCAAACACAGTAATTGTAGCAAAAATGAATGGTAATGATCGTCGAGTCTCGAATTCTTGACAAGAGAATGAAATACTAGCTTGAATGCTTGAGAAAATCTATTGTACCAATAAATTATCATTCTAACTATTGAAAACAACAACTAAAAACTAATAATGGTTGATGATGATGTATGAAGATTTCCTATCATTCTCTTGGTATATTTAGAGATATTTTTAGGGTTTTGCGCCTTCGGGATGATAAGTACATGATTTCCCATGCAATGGGGCCCACGGGAGGATGTTTCTTGCAAAATAAGTCAAGTTTTATAACCCACCTGTCGTTCGGCGCCTGAGCGCTGAATCAGTAAGCTGGGATTACCTTTCTGGAATAGGCACCTGGGCACTGATTCCAGAAAGGTTGTTTCATTTCATCTTCAATTTTCTCCATGATGCAGGCAGATTTTGGGAAAACTTAAAACCTAAAAGTTGTAGCTCTGTGTCTTTTCTTTCCAGAACATTTTGAATCACCTCAATTAGAATTTGGACAAGAAAGTTATGCTCAATCTACCAAACTATGTCAGAATTGCTTCTGGCCGGTGCACGAAATTCTAATTTTGCAATTTTCCTCCACTTTTGTGATCAATTTGGACTCTTTCTTCACTCAAACCCTCACAAAACTCAAAATGAACCATTTTAGCTCATAATTACTCAATTTTTTTTTCAAAATACATTAAAACAGAGGTAAACGACACATAAGATAAATAACATTTACAGCTCATCAAATACCCCACACTTAGTTTTTGATCATTTTCGAGCAAAATATAGAAATAAGTCACAAACATACTCACATCTCATCAATCATCCACATAAATAACCAAGAACCAAATCATCATAAGGAAAATAGTCAAATGATAATAAACCCCTATACATGAATTCTAGTGTAGGTGTGTGCATAGCCATACAAATATAACTTTTAAGACACTCCGATCAAATCATGCAAACTCCTTTAAATTTTTCTAAACACTCCATAGCTTACGCTTCCTACATTTCTCACTAATATAGACAACTAACTCAACTTAAATTAGGTAGGACTTTTAACTTCTAACGCAAGGCTAGGTTCTTAGGCAACAAAGAAGGGAAAAAGGATAAACACATAAGAAAAATGGCTTTAAATGATTAATGCTGGCCACACATCAAAATAAAACTTCATTTCCAACACATTAAACCCCATATCTTTACAGATGAATAACCCCACACTTGAACAACAAACACCGAAGAAAATTTTGCGCAACAAGCAAAGTAAAATCATACTTTTTCAATGTCTACCTTTCTTACCAAGACCATGTAAAAATATCTCCTTCTTTTTTTTTTCTTTTTCTTTTCTCCAAAACGGGTACTAGTGGTAGGCACTACCTGCAAAAAATATCTACGCAGGTACAAATGAAGCTACTACCTGCTAACACTCCAATGCAGGTGTCAGTGAGGGGCACCACCTGCAACACTCCAAAGTAGGTGCCACAGATGGGCACCTCCTGCTATGGTCAACAAAAATTTTTCTAACACCCCTACACTTTAAACTGTACACTATTCATTCTAACACTCTCATACAACTACCTGTCATCCTTATATCCCCTTAATAATTAATGTGCCATTAAAGGTCTTAAAGGACATTTAGGATGGCTCACAAAGGTAAATAAAAACAAAAAATGAGTTAGAAAAAAATGAATGGTGCTTCTATCCATTCAAAACAAATTATGGCTCAAATAGGGTTCTAGGGATAAAGTTTACAGTAATGGTTGGTTTGAAAGGCTCAAATGTCCAAACAAATGCCTACCCTTATCCTTAAATCAAATCAAATTATCTAAAATTCCACCTCAAAAATGTAATAAAGTGTCAGGAGTGTAATATAAGTGAATATACACAATTATCTCTCAGCGGCAAAAAGCTATAACATTGTAGGGCTATTAATACTCAAAAATTAGAAATCATGATAGGAAAATATTAGCACCAACTACCCTACTCATGACAACTTAGCTAAAAAAATTATCGAGTAGAAAATCAAAAATTAGAAATCATGATACGAAAATATTAACACCGACTACTGTACTCATAACAACTTAACTCAAAAATTATTGAGTAGAAAATCAAAGAAACATGCTAAGCAATTTGTCAACAAAATTTTAAAAAATTTGAAAAGCGCTAAAATCGAAAAGCTAAGATACAAATATAAAAGCAAAAATTGAACAAAATGAATAGGCAAAACACCAAACAAATATAAATTAATAAAACTACCCTCCCCACACTTAAAGTATAGCATTGTCCCCAATAAAAAAGTAAAGAGTAAAAAGGGAAAAAGGGAAGCTTGTCTGTTAATAAAGTACGTTTGGTGCCATTTAACTTGTAATAAATTCACCGGAGTGTAGGTGGAAAACATCAATTATTAAGGGTGTGTTCATTTGGACTGAAAATATTTTCCAAATTTTTTTTGGTACCAAACGCCGAAAAATATTTTTCAGTGTAAAATATTTTTCCAATTTTCCTTCCTCTGGCTAAAAATAACTTACGAAATTTTTGAGCGTAAGTTATTTTCCCGATAATTCAAGAGTGACATTAAACTTCAAATACTTACTTTTATAATGTTCATTTGCTAAACTTATTTTCGTTTTCAATTCTTTTCCATTTGTTTTTTTCTTAATCTTGGGTCCCACACTAATATATACTGTCATTATACATATTTTACTACTACATTGTACTATAATTTAATTTTGAATAAAATCAATCTTTTATGAACCACAATTGCTTGTAAGGTATTTATTACCATTGTTATAAGTTTTTTTTTAACTTGTATTTATAAAATTGAAGATGAAATTGTTAAAATTTTTTATTTCAAAATATTTTTCATTTTGTCAACCGAACACCGAAAAATTGCATGGAAAATGAATTTTTTCATGTAAAATATTTTCGAAGGAAAATATTTCCCTCATCACTTCAAATATTTTCAGTCCAAATGAACACATCCTAAAACCAAAAACTAAACATAAAAACACTTAAAATAGTAAGAAACAAATAAAACATGAAACTAAATTATTTTCTAGCCATGAAGGATATCCTAACCCCTTATGGGTATACAAACTAAAGCAATGATAGAAAACATAAAAGAGTATGATTAAATTATAATGCAGGAAATAGGAAAAATCAAAACTATTACCAATCTTCATCGTCTGGGGCCAATTCTTTAGGAAAAAGAGGAATGGGTGGAAATGTCGATGGACTCTCCCCACGTTCCCTAGCCAATTGTTGAGCCTCCATTGTTTGTTACCTGGTATATTGGTACATAATATATGCATCAAACCTTTGTTGCATACATTGTTGTTCTTGTAAAATATGTTGGAGGAGCTCCTCTTGAGTCCTCGACTTGTCTTTACTTGCTTGTGGTTCAGAAGTAGAAACCTTGGAGCGCGTCCTTCTCACAGTTGGCTTAACAACCCCTCCATAACAAGTTCTTTCCCAATCTTCAATCGTTCCTCAGCCGGAACCATAGGCACCCCTCCCCTTAAGCACAAAGTTGTTATCAGATGCTGATACCATAATCCAGACTGCTTTGTAATCACTGAATGACAAATCTCATTATGAATTAACTGGCCAAGATTTGTGGATTTCCCAGTAGCAATACAGTATAACAATTTAGTACATTTCATAATAACATCTAAGAGATGACTTACAGGAAGAAGTCAGGCACATACAAATTTAACAAAACCAGACTTGCCATTCAGTTTTGAGTCTGTTAAAAGCAAAACGTCGAGCTATGTCACCACCTGCTATATATGTCCATTGCATCTCTCCATCGCTTAAGATACTGGTAATTGTGTTAAACTCTATATTAACATCATGAATCTCAAGTCACTCATTTCGTCGGACCCGGTTTAGTTTCAAAGTTTGAGTGATCGTTTCTGGCGATATGTCCACCTACTGTCCTTGCACGTATGCCCGTTGATCATTATAATGAAATAATTAGAGTATAATTCTCTTACCACAGGTAATATGGCATGAATAGCGGTGGCAACGAAGTAGTTCCATACATGTTGCCTTAGGACTTGGTGAAGTACCGGTGCAACACGTGGTGGTATATATATACTTTTTTCTTTAATTGCTACCCGCTTTGATATGTTCTTCTCGTATTTCCTATGGGCAAGAGCATTTAGAAATTAGGCAGGTACTACTGGTTGCTGGGGTTGTGCTTCTTCTTGCTGTGGGTCTGAAGACGATGATTGTGAATGCAGGAGCCTTGCCCTTGGCTGGGTCATGGGTACGCCCCATACCTACAAAAATTACTTGTAAGAATAACCACAATTCGACACTCATGAAATTCTATAATTACACTTAATAACCCATCCTATGCACTCACAATTAAATCACAAGATTATTGGTTGTTCTAAGTAACACAAAATCGATGGAGTTATCCCATGGCCGACTAATCAAAATATGAACAATATCGCTCTATAATTATGAAAGACGCCCTTGGAGGAAAATTCATGCAATTATACCATGCGTTTGAACATATTCATTCATTGAGGAGTTTTGACAAACATTTGGTGTGCAAAATCTAATAACTCCATAATTTGAAAAAATAATGATCTAATTATTTAGTGGCAACCACCATACACCACTATGGTTATCCAAAATGCAATTCATAATCATAATTATGCTACACTACCATGTATTATATGTTTGAATATAAACGCAAACACATAAACCCTTACAATTAGAAAATAATAAAATTAGAATCTCACAAGGTAAAATAAGTGAAAAATATCACATACCATCCTTATGATCGTATTATTCCATAATTGAAGTAATTCTAATGATAGGAATCAAATTCCTCATATAAAACTAATCCAAACATTTTATCGAACACATGGTGTGCATAAAAATACTTCAACCTATTGAACAAAAATTCACATAAAAATTTATCCCACACAACATAAAGAGTCAAATTCAGGCATAATGTATAAAAATTAAACAACTTAGAATCAAATAAGCATGAAAAATTGCACCTTTAATTGATATGCAAGAAAAACCCATAAAAGGAACAAATTTAAGAAAATTCATACCTTTGATGATGTAGAAGTTGTGTGGATGCGAAATTCGAATGATATAGGATGATGAATTTAATTAGGAGGTGTGGAATTTGTAGGTAGAAGAAGTTTTTAGGAAGAGGTTTGGGGAGAAAATTGAAAAATAGAAGAAAAAAATTGACCCTCCATTTTGATACCCGAAGGGTTAAATAACAGCTTATGCTCTTCGTGCCTGGGCACTAGGACCAGTAAGGTTATTTAAACTTTTTGGTTTTCACGCCCAGGCACTATAGCGAGATGACCAGAATGGTAATTCATCCAAGTGCTAAATTTTTTTTTTAATTCAAAATTTTAATGCACTCCTCCTTTGACCCTAAGACGTACTTTGCTTCAATTTTTTCCCACAAATTAATGTAATGCACACGTAAACAACACCAAAGCAAGAAAAAATAAAAAATAAAAAAGAGTAAAAACCATAAAGAAACATGGGTAGTCTCTTATGTAGTGCCCTTGTTTATACTCTTAGACTCGACTTTGGCTCGTTTGATCAATGGCTGGCAAGGTGGACGGTTTCCCGTCCCTCGTGAATAATCCCACCGTAGTAGCACTTCACCCGTTGACCATTCACCTTGAAATTGTCTTGACTTCCTTTGAGTTCTATTGCACCACACGGGAATATTTGCACTACTTCAAATGAGCCGCTCCATCTTGACTTCAATTTCATGGGAAACAACTCTAGCCTTGAATTGTATAATAAAACCTTGTCCTCGCCCTTCAAATTCTACTCGAAAATGTGTTTGTCATGACACAACTTAGTCCTCTCCTTGTACAATCGTGTATTTTCATAGGCTTCTTTTCGAAGCTCGTCTAATTCATTTAAATCAAGGAGCCTCTTCTGACCAACCTCTTTCAAATCATAATTAAGAGTTTTGATCGCCCAATATGCCTTGTGCTCATTTTCAACCGGAAGATAACAAGCTTTTCCATAAACCAATTGATATGGAGACACCCCAATTGGGTTCTTGAAGGTGGTCCTATATGCCCAAAGTGCATCATCTACCTTCTTAGACCAATCATTGCTCGATGAGTTTATGGTTTTTTCTAGTATGCACTTCAACTCCTGATTTGAAGCCTCTACTTGCCCTGTAGTTTGCGGGTGGTATGGCAGGACAATTTTGTGGGTGACTCCATATTTAGATAAGATGGATTCGAACAAGGAATTTCTAAGCAGGCAAATGTGATTCTCCGTCACTTATAATAGCCTGCGAAACACCAAATCGTGAGCAAATATTTTTCCTCACAAAGTTTGTTACTACTCTTGCATCGTTCGTTGGAAGTTCTGCAGCTTTAACCCACTTGCACACATAATCCACCGCCACAAGGATATATTTATTACTATACGACGATGGAAAAGGGCCTATAAAATCAGTACCCCACACGTCAAAATCTAGCAAAGTAGAGTGTTTTGCAATGGCATTTCACCTTTTCTGGACAAATTCCCTGCACGTTGACATTGGTCACATTGGGTCACAAAATCTCTTGTATCAAGAACAATGTTGGCCAGAACAATCCACTTCACAACACTTTTGCAGGCGTCCTTTGTAAGCCACGTTGTCCCTTTAATGGTGTAGAGTGGCAATGAAATAAGATACTTTGCACCTCACTCTCAGGAATGCACCACCGGATTACTTGATCTTTACACCGACGATAGAGGTAAGGGTCATCCCAAATATTGTACTTCATTTCTGAAAGAAATTTCTTTCTTTGATTTACATCCGTGGTGGATGGAATGATCTTGGCAACTAAGAAATTGACAATATCCACATACCAAAGTGCCTCATCCTCCATTCTCATCAAATGTTTTTCCGAAAATGTCTCATTTATGGGTACTTCATCACCTTTTCTTGCCATAGGTTCTTCAAGTCGTGAAAGGTGATCTGCCATTGTATTCTCGACTCCTCTCTTGTCCACCATCTCCTAGTCAAATTCTTTTAATAGTAAAATCCATCGAATAAGTCTATGTTTAGCATCATTTTTAGTCAATAGGTATTTAAGGGCTGAATAATCAGTATGAACTATCACCTTATTACATATCAAATATGACCTAAACTTATTAAATGCAAAAACCACTGCAAACAATTCCTTTTCTGTGGTGGAATAATTCATTTGGGTTTCATTAAGGATTGGGCTAGCATAACACACAACATGCAAGATTTTTCCTTTCTTTTGACACCATGACGCACCCACGGCATAGTCGCTTGCATTACACATTTATTCGGCAAGTAAATTCTAATTTGGTGTGTCTGTCACCAGTGCGGTAATCAATGCTTCTTTTAACTTATTAAATGTAGACAGACATTTATCATCAAAAATAAAAGGCACATCTTTTTACAATAAAGCACATAAAGGGCACGAAATGAAAGAAAATTTTTTAATGAAACGCCGGTAAAAACCGTCATGACTAAGAAAACTCCTCAACCCCTTCACATTCGTGGGGGATGGAAATTTTTCAATGATATCTACTTTTCTTTTATCTATCTCAATGCCCTTAGATGAAATACATGGCCAAAAAAATCCCTTCCTGAACCATAAAATGATACTTTTCCCAGTTAAGTACCAAGTTTGAAGACTCACATCTTTCTAACACACATGTAAGATTACTTAAACACGAATCAAAAGAGTCACCAAACACACTAAAATTTCACGTCAATAAAATTCTCAATCATATCATGAAAGATAGCAAACATATATAGCCTCTGAAAACTACTAGGAGCATTACATAAACCGAAAGGCATTCACCTATATGCAAATGTGCCATATAGATAGGTAAAAGTGGTTTTCTCTTGATCTTCAGGGGCTATTCAATTTGAAAATACCCTGAATAACCATCAAGATAGCAATAAAATGAATGTCCAGACAATCTTGCGAGCATTTTATTAATGAAGGGTAAAGGAAAATGGTCTTTCCTAGTGGCTTCACTAAGTTTTCTACAGTTGATACACATCTGCCACCTCGTCACTACTGTAGAGGGAATTAATTCATTCTTTTCATTTACGACCATAGTCATCCCTTCTTTCTTTGGCACTACTTGCGTTGGGCTAACCCACTCACTATCACTGATAGGATATATAATCCCGGCATCTAGCAATTTTAAAACCTCCTTTTTGACTACTTCTTTTAAAGTTGGATTTAACCACCTTTGAGGTTGTTTGATAGGCTTATAGGTGTCATTAAGAAGTATTTTATGCATCAAACTTAAGTCTTACATTTATCATTTTATATGATCTATGCTCCATGCAATGGCTCTAGGATGCTTTTTTAATCCGAAGATTAATTTGTCCATTTCAATTTCAGAAAGAGAAGCATTTACAATGACTGGATATGTATCATTCTCTCCTAGAAAATAATATTTAAGATGAGAAGGCAGTGGTTTGAGCTCAACCTTGGGGGGTTCGATACCCCCCCTTTACCTTTATTCCTATGCTTGCTCGTCTCAATTGCCCTTTCCATTTCGTCATCTATCACGCTCTCTTTGTTGCTAGCTTCCATATCTTCTTCAAAGATACTGTTCATGTCTTCAGTTTCCTATTTCATGGATTCCCTACAAAAATCATTAACCAAATCATCAATGATATATATACACATAACGTTATCATATTTAGTTGGAAATTTAAAAGAATCAAAAACATTAAAAGAAACAATATCATCATTGATTCTAAATTGTTGGTTTCCAACTTGGACATCAATGATGGCTCGCCCGGTGGCCAACCTAGACAGGTTGTGCAAATATGAGCTGGGTCACTATGTCTTCTTCCATGTCAAGCACGATGAAATCCGCTAGTAGAAATACCTTCCCAACTTTGACAATAAGATCTTCCACTATTCCTACTGGTTGCCTCACACTTCTATCGGCTAATTGGAGAGTGACATTTGTTAACTTCAATCCTCCTCCATTCAACCTCTTAAAAGTGGAATGAGGCATGAGGTTGATAGAAGCTCCCAAATCACATAGAATTGAGAACAAGTCGGGGTCCTTGAGCTTAGGGGAAGATTCCTCTGAATGATGGCACTATATCCTTCGTTCAAGCATAAAATTTCATTCCCTATCAATCTCTTCTTGCTAGATAATATATGCTTCATAAACTTAGAATAACTGAGCATATTTTCTATTCCTTCAATAAATGGAAGGTTAATCTCAATTTTCTTAAAAATTTCCAAAAACTTCCTAAACTTTTTCATTTTTTCATCCTCTTTCAGTCTTCAGGGAAAAGGAACACGGTATTACCTGCTTACCTGTAGCTGCCAAATATTTCTCGGACTTACCTTGTTGGTCAAGAGCTTTAGATGGTACCTTATTATCGTCATTGCTCTTCGATATTTCTTCTTTTCCCTTTGCCCCATTCTCCATCTTATTCGACTGATCATCCTCCACTTTCTTTGGCTCCAGTGTTTTTCCAATCCTCAACATGACAACTTGAACGTGTTCTCTTCATTGGTTATTATCCTGTGGGTTAGGAATTGTATCACTTGGTAATGTTCTCACTAGTCGTTCATTGTTTTGAATAGCTATCTGCCCCAATTATATCTCAAGGTTTCTTGTGGTAGCTCGCAGGTTTTCGTACTCCCTTTGTAACCTCTCAAAATCCCTTCTCATATTATCATCATTAGAAACCTCATGATTGATATATGTGGGATAATTTGGATTTTGAAATGGCGGTCTTGGTTGTGGAGGCTGGTATGAGTTGTTTTGGTATGGTGGAAAATTCTGGTGATTCATTTGATGTGGTAGTAAATCTAGATCATGGTCTAGAGGAGGATGTTTGATTGGACAAATTTTGTTGAGGTGCATTTGACTGAAATGACAGATTTTGAATATTTGCTTGGTTTGACCAGGAAAAGTTAGGATGGTTTCCCCAAGACAGGTTATATGTGGTTTCATAATTGGTGGGCTAATTTCTTGAGGTAGGATTGTGATTAGAAATAAATTGAATTTTCTCACCTTGCATCATTGATGTTTCACAATAGGCATTTTGGTGATTTCCTCCATAGAAATCACAATTCAAGATCCCTTGGTTTGTTGAACCTATGGAGTTCACCGAGCTCATTCCCATATTCTCTACACCCTTTGTCAAGTTTGTAATGACACTCAACATCATATTCTGCTGAGACAAGAAAGAATCATAACTAGGCATACCTCTTTGCTGGATAATAGTGTGATTCACTTGTGGTTGTTGTGGTCCAACTGCAGGAGTTATTGCTCCATGATAGTAATAAGTAGATTCCATTCTCTAAAGCAATTCTTGCACATGGTTTTTCTCTGGAGTTTTATAGGGGAAAGAACCTCCCACACTTGCATCAACTATCAGTCTTATCTGCAAAAATAGTACATTATTGAAGGTTTGGACTTGCAGTCGTAGAGGTATAGCAAGGTGTGAACACTTCCTCAACAGCTTCTTGCAGCAGTCCAACGCTTCACCTAAGCTTTCTCCTGTGATTTGTTTGAATGATTTAATCTCATTTCAGAGCTTAGCAGTCCCAGCCGGTGGAAAGTGTTTGGCAAGGAATTCTTGAGCGAGTTGGTCCCAAGTTGTGAAAGTACCTTGTCGATATGATTGCAACTAAGACCTTGCTCTATCACGTAAGGAAAAAGGGGATGCTCTGATCTGGATACAATTAGGGTGGACTCCATTGTACATGAATGTATCAATAACCTCCTCAAATCTGATTAAGTGCTCATAGGGATCTTCATTTGGTCCTTCTCCAAACATAGCATCTGTTTGGAGCATCTGTATCAGTGTAGGCTTGATTTCAAAGTTCCAGAATTTGCTTGTATTGGCAGCTGAGCAATTCTAGAACTTGCCCTCTCAAAATTAGGTATTCCATAATCTCTAAGATGTCGGGGGTTAGCATTAGTATTAACTAGGTTGCCATTGTTGCCCACAACCTCCTCTTGTTCATTAAGATCACGGTTTGGATTCTCCATTAGATTTTCACCTCTGTTTGAATCTTGTCATCTATGATTTTTACTTATCGTCCATTTAATTTCCAAGTCAATCGGATGAAATGGTTGATTGGATGAACGAGTATCGACCATAAACTACAAGAAAAGAAAACCTAAGATCAACTATCAAAGACAAAATCCAAACAAACTCAAGAGAACAAGATATAATTTTAAATAATTAACAAAAGAAATAAAAAGTCCAATCTAGTAAGACTTACTACACTGAATATTGTTACCGAAAAAAATAGTTCCCGGCAACAGTGACAAAAACTAGCTCGGTAGAATATTGATTTGGTTTTTTGAGAACAGTGATCAAGTAATAAAGTAGTATAAAACCTTAACTATACTAATCAACTCCCACACATTCGCAAGTATACAAGGTGAGTTTGTATAAAGAATGAGTAAGGATCGTTCCCACGAGGACTATTGGAATAATTACTAAGTTCACAATTATATTTACTAGTTAGACAAATTAATCTGGAGTTTTTGACTAAACTAAAACTAAATTTAATCGCAAAAAATTAAAATAAAAACAAGAATGTAAAACTCTAATACTACGGAAAGCAATTAGATAGAATTAACTAAAACCCTAATAATCTATCCTACTTATAAGAATTTAATCAAAACCAAGGATATAAATTAACCTAATCTATAAAAGCGATCAAAAGCAATAAAATAAAACAAAAAACTACTAAACTAACGGAAACAATTAAATATTTAAATACAGTAAAACATGAAGGATAATTAAAGAACAAGAAAGCAATAAGAGCAAAATTAATCTGCATAAAAATAAATCAAACTCTATAATCGTTGCAAAATTGAATATTAATGATCGAGTTCGAATCTCGAACTGTTGAAAAGAGAAAGAAATCCTATCTTGACTGTTTGAGAAAATCTATCCTACTGCCAAATTATCGTTCTAACTATTGAAAACCTAAAAACTAATAATGGCTGATGATGATGATGATGATTTCCTTTGCTTCTCTTGGTGTATTTATAGATATTTTTAGGATTTTGGGACTCCTGGATGATAAATACACGATTTCCCATACAACTGGGCCTATGGGAAGATGTTTCTTGCAAAATAAGTCAAGTTATGTAGCCCACCTATCAATTGGCACCTGGGTGCTTCTTCCAATAAACTGGGATAGCCTTTTTGGAATTGGCGCCTAGGCACTACAATTTTGCAGTGCTTGGGTACTAATTCCAGAAAGGTTTCTTCAGTTAATCTTCAATTTTCTGCATGATTCAGGCAGCATTAGAGAAAACTCAAAACATAGAAGTTGTAGAAATATGTCTTAACTTTCCAAAACATCTTGATTTACCTTAATTGGAGCTCGGAGTTTGTCTGAGCAAGAAAGTTATACTAAATCTACCAAATTTTGTCAGAATTTCTCCTCACCGGTGCACGGAATTTCAATTTTGCAATTTTCCTCCACTTTTGTGATCAATTTGGACTCTTTCTTCACTCAAACCCTTCAAACATCAAAATAAACAATTTTAGCTCATAATTACTCAGTTTTTGCTCAAATTACATTAAAATAGAGGTGAACGACACATAAAATATATATCATTTACGAGCTTATCTACTGTGCATTTTATTCCCCATGTTGATGTCATGATAGATACAAGAATCCCTTCTTTTTTTTTTGGAAATAATAAGTCACCAAGGGATTAACTTAATTCTTTATCTATAAATTAGTTTTTATTAGTCTAAGCAACGAAAAAAAATGTTTAGACTCGTAGTACTGTAAAATGTAGATGTATAAAAAGTAACTTACTCTAAAAAGAGAGGAAAAGTGCAACGGGAGTCAAGGGAGTTTTAACTTCAATTCCTCTAATACATAATATAGAGTATTTGAATTTCAAAAGTTATGTTTTTATTTTTTAACAAATAAATTTTCAAATATGTGATGGAAATTAAACTTTAAATAAGCATTTTAAAAGAATAGTTGTTAGTAATGTTTAATATAAGTAGATAAAGTGCAACACATCTCGAGCCCATCTGCAAGAGCCGTAGCCTTGACTTGCAAATTGGTTTGATGCTTGTAGCAATTAGAGAGCCTTAATGCATTGTCCATTGTGGTTGCATTCTAAGAGACCACAATGGATAATGCATTAAGGCCTTCTCCAATTGCTACAAGCATCAAACCAATTTTCAAGCCGAGGCTATGGCTCTTGTAGATGGGCTCAAGATGTGTTGCACGTTGAAGTTACAAGCACTGGAGGTGGAAATTGATTCACTAACTCTCGTCAACATTTTACATGGTTTCTCGGCACCATCTTGGAGCATTGACAATCAACTCCGCTTCATAAAGGACTGTTTTGTAGGCATGGATATTTCTTTTAAACATGTACTTAGAGAGTACAAACCAAGTTGCTGATTGTTTAGCAAATGAGGGTATTAAAAATCCTACATATGTTGAGTAGGATCGAGACACCATTCCTTGCTCTATGAAAGGTTTGGTTATCTTGGATGCTAGGGGCTGTCCTAATCTTCGACATTGTAAAATTTGATGATCATTTAATAAAATTTTCACCTAGTTGGGT
Organism: Cinchona pubescens; assembly: GCA_025175665.1. Classification (NCBI taxonomy): domain Eukaryota; kingdom Viridiplantae; phylum Streptophyta; class Magnoliopsida; order Gentianales; family Rubiaceae; genus Cinchona; species Cinchona pubescens. The sequence continues at coordinate 3,501,961 of JANKKI010000003.1, forward strand.
GGTTGCTCGAAAAAAATAAGTAGATAAAGGTAGACTAAGTGATAGAAATAGGGTAAAAGATCTTTTGAAAAAAGTTTTCCTGATAGGTAACTCTCTCTTTTTTAAAAAAAAGAAAAAATTGTAATTATTTTTGAAAAAGTTTAGCAGATATGTACTTCTTTTCTTTTTTATAAAAATAGTTATTACTAATTATTAATGGGTAGATAAAGATAGCATTAGTAGTAGAAATATGGTTAAAGTTCTTCAAAAAGTTCAGAGATAGGTAACTCTTTTTTAGAAACAAATAGTTGTTAATAATGATTATTGAAATTTGGTGATCGATTTATGAATCTCCTTTTTTTAGTCGAATTTCAAGTAACCATTTATGGAATTTCAATTTTACATTGAAAACGGTTGTGAATTTGATTAATTAGGAACATGCTTACCCCTAACTATGTGTACTACTACTATACATGAGTGTTCTAAAACAAACTTCAAGCACAAGAATTACAATTTCTCTTATTTCTTGTACAAAATGAGGTTTGGACCACATTATGGGATATTTCTTCATGGTTTGATATCGTGATATGAAATTACAAGCTGCCCTAAGAAATCCTAGCTTGATACCACAATACCATTTCCTTTACTAGAGTTGATAGCACTGTATGGATAGTCTTCCATTGTTGCATTTAAAAAGAAACAAACATCTAGTTATAAAATTAAAACACCTAAATTTATTAACTTTAACTAGTTGACAACCCACAAGTATACGTTGTCAAATAGTAGCTAATGGTGTTCAAATACCTATAATTTGGTTAAATTACTATTTGAAGGGATTCTGTAAAAAGGGTAATTTAACTAAAATTGACACTAATAGCTAAGTGAAATGAGTAATGAAGTAGGTTTGAGTTTATGCTAGCCAATTTCCTGGGTATTGTTTAATTAAGCTAATAAAGTGAACCTATGTGCCAAATTAGAGATTGATTCGTAATTATAACCTAATCCTGATCCCTCAGCAATTAAGTCTATCAATTTAATTACGTAAGTGTGGATCTCTCCTACTCCTTCAACCAACCAAATGTAATAAACTACTCATGGAATTCAAGCAACCAACTAGGGGAATTAATCTGCTAAGATGAAATTCTAACCCTAATCCAACATTAATCTAGATCTATAATGGAGAATCAATTCCCGTATCCCCTCAATTAATCAAAATTAACTAGTGGAGTCTGTCTCTTATAAACATCTTAATTAACTCTAAAGTCCTTTAATATTGCCTAATTGGTCCATTTTACCACCAAATCAACCCGTTAAACTCTACCCATATGAAATTGGCTTCATGCAATCTTAACCCATAACTAATTAATGCATATTTGCAGTATTGAACTAAAAGAAAGCAAGTAAAAACATTGAATTCAAACTACAGATGAAAATGAAGAAATCTAAGTGAAGAAAGACACAAATGAAGGCATTAACTTGAAGACAATAAATGAAAGCATTTAAACTAACCAGGCATGAAATTTAAGAAGAAAAGAAATACATTAAACATAAATGAATGTCTTACAAGTTGTAGAAGAAAGCTACACAATAGTAGAAGGAAAATAACTAGAAAAGAAAGGAAGATAGAACAAAAAATCCTTCCCAAGTGGGGAGGAGAAAAGAAGAAGAAAAACAATGGTGGAGGTTACATTTCTACCCCTCAAAAACATATATTTATAGTAATCTAGTTATTGAGGTGAAAGAACACAATTGCCATTGAAAAAAAATCTCAAAATGTCCAAAAACTAGATTTCTTTGCACCCTCGCCTACGGTGAGGTACCCACTATGTAAGCTCGCCTCGGCAAGCTCCTAAGCCCAAGAAGATGTGAGCTATCCAAATAGCTGTCTTTGTGCAGTTTCGCTGTTTTGCCTTTAAAATCCCCATCCAACGTTCGATCGCCATTTTCTCCTATCGACCCCAAACACGAAGGAGAACATTATTAGCTATAATAAACACTTAAAATAACTACTAAATATTTAAACAAAATTCTCAAAAAAGAGACCAAAAATGAAAGACAAATAAAGGCCGAACTCCTAATGGAATTAGGTTGAAGACAAGATACAAATTCTGAATACAAGAACCTAATAAATATATGATAATTAACTCCTAATAAGTGCTAAAAGACTTAGTAAACATATACTAACACATTCTAACACGTAAAACAAAGAATTCATGAAAACACATATCTCAATACTAAAATTGCATGATACCGCGACAAAAACCCTTTAGATTTGGCCATGGATATCACACATCCAAACATAAACTTTTGCTTGTCCAAAGAAAAAGAAAGATAAAAAAACACAACTAAAATGACTATCATAGGAACAAACACAAAACACAAGACACAAGTCATGCAACACACTTAACACCACCAAAAGAATAGGAAGTAGAAATGTTGAACCGTAGTGCACTTGCCGAAGGTGAAAATGGTGTTTTAAATCAAGAAAATCAAAGTTTTCCTCCATCTCTCTATTTACAAATATATACACTAGTTTTGATTACGAGCATTACTTTGACAGTGAAAAGTTAATGCAATACCAAATAATGTGCAAGCTAATCTAGACCATGCAAATCAAGTTTTCCAAAACTTGCCCCAAATAAAGAATGATCATTAGGACTTGTTTTAATGAAGCACAAATCAATGAAAATGAACACACAAGGATATTTTTTGGCACCGCAAGGTTTTGCAAGCAACAAAATGTTGGAAGCAATGCTTCACCCTCAACTTACTAATACAAATTAACCTAGTTTAAGGATGATTTAGGAAATTTTAAGCTTGTAATGTAGGCTAAGGTAATAAGGTAGGATAAATTTGGATGATAGTAGCTTAAATCACCTTAGACATGTCAATACGTAGCCATTTTAACCAGAAACTCTTGGAACAATATCCTACTATAAAGTCTGAAGCAACCAACATCACTCAACCAATGAATACTATTGAAGAGGTGGCTACGTGGATCCTTCTATGTGATAGTGATTCCTCTTGAGCTTTCTTACTATGTTATGCAGTTAATATTTGTCGATCAACCCTTTATTGAAGGTTTGAGGCTCACCAAGAATAACTGGGCAACTTGCATCATTAACACAAAGATAAGAAACCAAACTAGGCAAATAAAATACCAGTTGTCCTGTCTTTCCATTATTCAAAAAATCCCTATTGAATGATCCTCCCTAGATTGATGGTATTGCCTTGTAAAATGGCACAAAATAAATGGGTCCTATTCTTATGAACATAACTGAATGTGCTCGACCCCCCAATGAGACAACTAACAAAATAGAACCAAATCTTGGGCAAGAACTGAAGACCACTCTTAGGAATTCTCAAGTATTGGTGCCCTATTGTATTCATTTTTTAAGCGACATCATTGAAACATATCACAAACAATTTTCTATGACCATCATGTCTTTTTCTTCTACCATAAACTCTCTAAAATCTGAGTTAGATACATCAGACGAGTTATAAAAAGCATTAATCTTTTAAGCACTAAATCAACCAACACATCCCTAACTAGGCATTTTTCGTTCATAAGTTCATAAAAATTACAATAGAATTATTTTACCAAACTAGTGTATCCTGGGTTCACAAAACTATCAAAACATCCCCAATTACAAGCCTTAAGTTGTGCTTCAATTTCCATTCGTATCCCTTCAAATTACCCCCAATTATCTGACAATTCAAAGCCTCCCTCCTTAATCACTTCATGTTTTTGATTTGTCTCACTTAATCCTTTACCCTGATCATTCCCAAAAATAGGTTCAAAATTAACCCCACTCCTCCCCTCACGAACTTTTCTCATTTTTGTACCAGAGGATGAAGCTGCACTCCTGTCCCTATCCCTTTCTCTTGTCTTTTTTAATTATGAAAATTTTTAGCAAATAAGATTATTTAATAATTCAACAACAATCCATAAAGAAATTAAACAACCCAACAAAATCCGAAAGTCAACAATCCTCAATTAAACCCAAGCCCAACTAATAATCACAATTTTGTCAAAAATATCTATAGAAGATGTCCAATTTGAAAGTTAACCATGAAAACTTACGGATTTGGCAAAAATTGGGAAAATTTTAACAGATTCTTTCCAATTCTATTGGCCCCTTTGAGCCACACAATCCACATCTTGAATGATTTAGAAGATCCTGTTGATTGCTTGTGATTGTCCAATTGATTTGGGTGATTTGGAATTTGTGGTTCTGAGGTTGGATTGGCTGAATTTGGGGTTGAAGGGGTGAAATTTTCATGCATAGGGAGAGGAGATAAAGAGGTTAGGGTTTAGAATTGGGGAAATACGACTGAAATTTGGCTAAGACAATATATTTATGCCCAAATTAGATCTCAAACTATGGTATCAATTTTGTCTTCTTAAAAAATGATACTGCGGTCCAAACTACTAATATAAGTTGCCTTAATATGCTAATGCACTACTGTATTGATTTCTTCTCTTTCAAGATCGATAACGCGATTTCAATTGAAACCCAAAATTATAGAAATTGCATTTGATACTATGGTATCAAATTTTCTTCACAGATTTGATACCACAATATCAAACGAAACTAAAATTTTTAGAAGTTAATTAGTTCATTGATAACTCTAGGAAACTAGACTATTTTACTTGTTTATTCTAGCATTTTGTTGGCATTTTCTAGATATTAGAGTTGATTTATATGTTTCTGTTTAGTTTCATCGCATCTATTATTTTCATTTGCATTTTTTTGTAAAATCATAATATTACTGTTAATTTTAGTATAATTTGTTACTTATTAAATTTATTGATGTTTTTCATGTTTAGATTAAAATATATGGAGTTTAAAGAATAGACGATTCAAGTATTGAAAGGGAAAAAAGGAGAAATTTAAGGTTGTTGAAGAAGGCTCTACACCATGGTATCACATTTTGTATAGGAAATGATACCGCGGTATCGATGGGGAATTAGAAGGCTACTTTGAGCTCGATACCATGGTATCAATTTTGTACAAAAAATGATACCACTGTATGGATACATGTTTCACCATTTTAATTTTTGCCACTTGTAATCTTTTGGATTAAACCATCCATTTAAACTAAGCTTGTACAATACCAAAGGATGCATTGTAGTAGTGTAGTTAATTTTTTAGTAGATTAGTTTAGATTTAGCTTTGTAGAAAGCTATCTTAATCTTCAAGTTTCATTTTAATTCATAAGTTCTCGTTTATTCCATCTTTAGATCTAATTCTTGCAAGTTTAAATCTTTATTAGTTAATCTTAGTGGGTATTTGATTTTCTACAAATAGATATAATCTTTACTTCCTTTCAATTTAAATTTCTTGCAATCCAAGTAGGGTAAAAATTTAGATTTCCTAAACAGTTAAGTTTTGTTCTGGCTATTTTTGGTGATTTTATAGTTAATTTTTAATTTTTTTCTTTCAATCCATTAGAATTTAGTAGGCTTTCATTAAAATCTCTCTTTAAATAAAAAATTCTTAGTTTTAACATTAGATTTCTATCCATTTCCTAGAATTTCTTAATTTAGTAAAAATGAAGATTTTTTGATCTTCTAGTTCAATTAATGCTTTCCTAGTTAAAATTAGTTTAACTTACTTTTATGTTTTAATCAAGCTTTCTTAAAAGTAGTTATTTAGTATTAATTTTACTTGCTTTCTTAATTTAGATTTAACTGTTTTCCCAGAGTAAACTTTACTAGCTTTTTTAGAGTAATTACTTGCTTTTCTTGATTAATCTTTACACGCTTTATTAGATTAAGTTACTTGCTTTACCATGTTTTTAATTATGCTTCTTAGTATAGTGATTAGTGTTAATCTCAACTTGCTTTCTTAGATTAACCATTTACTTGCTTTCATTGTTTAGTTGGTTAATTTGGTGTTTATTAACTTGCTTTCTTAGTAATACTTGTAGTAGTGACAAACTACACAATGATGTGGATTTGTCTAAATAATAGAAAGACCCATTAGCCTATTAATAGCTATTCTCAATCCTTCTGAGAACGATACACACTGGCCACTACTAATTATCCTACATCGTATACTTGCAAAGGTATGGGTAAAGTTTGGTAATCGTTTTGAGTTTATTTTATTGCATTTTTTTTGTGCCATTACTTGAGATTATTTGGTAATGGCAATATTAGTTACTTGTGGGTTGTGCTAGATTAACTTTTTCTTTTAGTTTAGTTGTTCACTTTAGCTGTTTCCTTTTAATTGCTTGCTTTTTACTTAAATGTTTATTTTTGTTATTGGTCTCTGTCTTTGTACTTAGGTAGAGATCAATCTAAAGTAAACAAGTAATATGAATTCTCACAAAACCACAATATTCTACCTCACTTCAGCAAGTATACGGAGTTGGTAGTAGTATAGGAGAGTGGGTATCGTCCCAAAAGGATTGTTGAAAGACAATTACCAAGTTTTTACGAGTCTTTGCGTAATATAAGCAAGATCAAACAAGGGATGGTGAATTTACTCTACTCAAAATCATAATTCAAGGCAATCAATTAAAATCTAATTTCAAACTAGATTATCTATTAAAGAAAATAAGTGAACAAAATAATTACAAAATTGAGAAACTACTTAGTCTACTCTAGTAAAAGCAAGTAAAGAAAGCACTTAATTATAATCTAACTAATTTAAATAGAACTAAAATTTAAAGAGCAAGTAAATTAACTCAATAAAAGCATAACAACAAGACATTGCAAAGCCAGAGATTACCAATTCTAAACTTGAAATTTAAAGAGTTAAACTTAAAATCAAGATATTTTTGAATTTTTAGTAAAAATAAAGAAAGCCCACAAATAATTAACTAGAAATTAATGCAAGGAATTAAGGATTTTTAACTAGAAAGCAAGGAATAAGCAAGAACCCTAATTTTTCTATGAAAACCCATATTGCAAGGAAAGAGATTTCTACTAAATTAAACTAGAAAGCAAGTAAGATAAATTATATATACTTGAATCTAATGAAAAGCCCACTACTATTATCTAATCAAAAATTAAACTTGCTGAGAAATGAAAACTAAATCTCAAAGACAATTAAAGAGAAATTTCTATCCTAAGCTATACTAACACTTACTAACTATTCTAATTCTTATCCTACTTACCTTTACAATTGTTTTTAAAAGTAGCTTAAATAGTATAACATTACACAAGGCAAAAACCAGCAGTTGTTTGCTAGAAGTTTACAAAATTGCCCTTACAACTATTCCTCAGTGAGTTGAGATCGCGATATGGGATTTTTGAGATCGCGATCTTGACTCTAATACATGTAGAGCAATTTCTAGAGTTGAGATTGCAATATTGAAAGTTTGAGATCGCGATCTCGACTCGCTAATTATTTAAGCCCTATTATCGAGTCCAGATCGCGATATGGAGAATTCTAGGTCACGATCTGGACTCTCCTCCCAGCAATCCTTCTATTCTTTGATAATTGCAATTCGTGTAGTCCTCTGAGCTTTGTCCATCCCAACTTCCAACATTCGATTTTTAACCTACATAATATTAATACAATTAAGCCATTAATTAAGCTAAAATTTTAATAAAAACTTATCATATTTTATAGGAGCAAAAATATAAACACATATGAAAGAAATTAACTTAATCTTTCAATTACCTACCTAATGTTCGGGATTTAAGCTATCAAAATGCTACAATTTAAAGGAAAATAACTCTAGTTTACTAGAGTTATCACACCCCCAAACTTAGCGTTTTGCTAGTCCCGAGCAAAACAAAAATTAAAGGAAACCTACTAACACATAAACACCACGAAAATTGACGAGACACTTGAAGAATCGTGGATGTACTTAGAACAATTAAGAAATCAATGCACATTCGTAATACCACCCTAGAGGGAAGGAGCTCATTGGTTTCACTTATGATTACAATAATACCACCCTTCTTTGGAACGACTTGAGTGGGACTAACCCACTCACTATCACTAATAGGGTAAAGAATAATGCCGGCTTTCAAAAGTTTGTGAACCTCCTTCCTCACAACCTCTTTTTAAGGAGGATTCAATCTCCTTTGACGTTGCCTTACTTGTTTATTTCCATCATTCAACAAAATTTTATGCATGCATATGGAAGGGCTAATTCCCTTAATATCATCAATGGACCAAGCAATGGCATCTTTATGCATTTTCAGCACCACAATCAATCTATCAAGTTGCTTACTTGTCAAAGATGCATTCACAATCACCGGGTATGTCTCATTTTGACCAAGATATGCATACATTAGGTGAGTAGGAAGAGGTTTAAGTTCCAACTTGGGGATTTGTTGGTCAGAGACCCCCCTTTACCTTTTTCTTGATTCTCCTCATTCTCCTTTTGCAATAAGGTCTCGTCCTCCAATTGATTCACATTCCTCATCCCTTCTTTATCTTCTTGACTTAGCGCATTTGACTCCAAGACCTCTTCCTTCATTGAGAAATCCTCCATTGCATTTCTACAACAATCCGACATCAATTAAGTCATCTACGACGTTTATATTCATGACATCTTCAAAAAATTGAAGGAAGCTTTAATGAACTAAAAACATTGAATGTAACAAATTCATCATTTATTCGGAATTCCAACTTCCCTTATTGAACGTCAATAAGTGCACAACCATTATCAAGGAAGGGTCTCCCAAGAATGATTGGTATCTCTTCATCCTCTTCCATTTCAAGCACAGTGAAATCGGCCGGAAGGTAGAGTTTGTCAATTTTCACAATCACATCTTCAATGATCCCTTTTGGAAACTTTATGCTCCGGTCTGCAAGTTGCAATGAGATACTTGTTGGCTTCAATTGTCCTCCATTTAACTTATTGAACATCGTAAAAGGCATGATATTTATCGAAGCTCCCAAATCACACAATGCTCTCCCAAATTGTAAACCACCAATCTCACAAGGTATAAAAAATGATCTAGGGTCCTTGAGCTGTGGTGGCAACCTTTTTGTAAGGAGTGCACTACAATTCTACACACCTACGTTAAGCATAAGATTTCATCTCCATGCAATTTCCTTTTTGAAGTGAGGACTTGTTTCATGAATTTAGCAAAGGTAGGCATGTTCTCAAGTGCCTCCATAAATGGAATGTTGATTTCAAGCTTTTTGAAAATTTCAAGAAACTTCTTGAACTTCTTTGCTTTTTCTTCATCCTTTAGCCTTTGAGGAAATGGTACATTACCATGTTTCAACTCATCATGCTTCGGATCCTTGCCTTCATTGCTTTGTAAAATGGGCATAGTAGACTCATTCATCATTTTGTCTTGCCCATTTGAAGACTTCCCTTTACCTTTTTCTTGATCCTCAACTCCTTCTTTTTCTTCACTTTTCAATAAATTTTTCCCAACCCTTTCTTCCAACTCTTTTCCACTCCTAAGGGTGATGGCCTTGCATTGTTCCTTGGGATTTGGAATAGTATCACTTGGGAGCACCCCTAAAGGTCTCTCATTATTCATCCTTGCCAATTCTTAATTGAATCTCCAAGGAATTCCTCGTAGATGCCTTCAAGTTCTCATAATCCCTCTTGTGTTCCTCATTTTTCCTATCCAACACTCTTCTCAAGTACTCGGCCTCTCTTTTCCAACCATCTTCTCCCACATTTTCTCTCGAGGTTGATACATAGGTTGGGAGGAATTTGCATATTGAAAATGAGGCCTTGGTGGTTGGTTTTGAAATGAAGAATTAGGAAAAGATTGATATGAGATGGGTTGGAAGTTCCTTTGATGTTGCGGTTGATAAGGTCTAGGTGAAGACTTGAGGCTTGAGTGTGTCGGACATTTTGAGGAAGGGGATTTGGTTAGTAAGAAGGATTGGATTGATTGTTGGTGTTGATCCATGAAAAATGAGGATGGTTTCTCCAAGAAGGATTATATGTGTTCCCATAAGCTCCGGATGGGTTCCTAGCAAATGATGATTGATTGGACACATAATTGAGTTGCTCATTGGACGCATACGGCATCTCACATTTTCCATTAGCATGACCGCCTGCTCTAGATGTGTATGCAAAAAAATCACATACCATGCTTGGTTGGGTTGGAAAAGAAGACATGACATTTACACTGCTTGGTTTCCCCAAGTTCTCCAATGCTTTGCAACGTTATTCACCACACTCATGAGCATACTTTATTGTTCCCAAAGAGCATCTTGCATATTCAAATTCAACACTCTGCTATTGGCATTGGCTTGATTAGCTTGTTGTTGAGTCATGAGTGAGGTCATCTGTCCATGATAATAGTGATTGTATGCCATCCTATTAAGCAACTCTTGAGCTTCCTCCGGAGTCTTGTATGAAATGGATCCATTGGCGGAGCTATCCACTATGGATTTGGTCTCTTGAGTCAAACCATTATAGAAAGTTTGGATTTGAAGCCACAAAGGAATCACGTGATAAGGACATTTCCTTAGCAACTCTTTGAACCGCTCCCAAGCTTCTCCCAAGCTTTTACCAACGTCTTGCTTAAAGGAGGTGATTTCATTCCTCAATTTGGTAGTTCTTGCGAGAGTTAGTAGAAGGAAAATGCTTTGCCAAGAATTTTTGAGCAAGTTGATTCCAAGTAGTAAATGTTCCTTGGGCATGGGATTGCAACCATGACTTTGCCGTATCCCGAAGAGAAAACAGAAATGCCCTCATTCGTACACAATACGGATGTACTCCATTAAAATTGAAAGTATCTAAAACTTCTTCAAAATTCATGAGGTGTGTATAGGGGTCTTCATTGGGACTAGCTCTGAACATAGCCTGAGCTTGGAGCATTTGGATTAATGCGGGCTTAATCTCAAAGTTGTTTGCATGCACGGGCATCAATGCAATACTTGAGTTCGCTCCATGAAAATTCGATAAGGCATGTTCCCTTAATGGCCTTCCATTCCCATAACCACCACCTATCCTATTGTTTCCAACAACCTATTCTTCTTCGTTTTCCATGTTCAAATTCCTTTGATGAGCATTAGCATTTGCCATTTCAATCCTTTCTTGTTGTTGTTGTCCTCTTCTAAATCTTCGAATTTCCCTTAGGCTCTTAGCTCTCTTTCCCTTTCCTTGTCTAAGCAAATGAACGGCCCTTGATCACCTCGTACCATGCACTACAACACAACCAAGGCAAATAGCCAATTGAAATTTCAAGCCAATTCCACAAGATATCCAACAAACATAAAAATACACAAAATTAACAAAAAATTAAACTAAAGTGTTTAATCTACAAGACCCGATAGCACTTGATATGGCCAAAAACCAAGGACAATCCCTAGCAACGGTGCCAAAAACTTGTCTTTGTACTTAGGTAGAGATGAACATAAAACAAACAAGTAATAAGAATCCTCACAAAACCACTGCACTCTACCTCACTTCCGCAAATATACGGAGTTGGTAGTAGTATGTGATGAGTGGGTATCGTCCCACAAGGATTGTTGGAAGGCAATTACCAAGTTTTACGAGTCTTTGTGTAGTAAAGCAAGATCAAACAAGGAATGGTGAATTTACTCTACTCAAAATCATAATTCAATGCAATCAATTAAAACCTAATTTCGAACTAGATTATCTACTAAAGAAAATAAGTGAACTAAATAATTACAAAATTGAGAAACTACTTGGTCGACTCTAGTAAAATCAAGTAAAGAAAGCACTTAATTCTAATCTAACTAATTTAAATAGAACTAGAATTTAAAGAGCAAGTAAATTAACTCAATAAAAGCACAATAACAAGATATTGCAAAGCTAGAGATTACCAATTCTAAACTAGAAATTTATAGAGTTACACTTAAAATCTATTTTTGGATTTTTGGTAAAAATAAAGAAAGCCCACTAAAAATTAACTAGAAATTAATGCAAGGAATTAAGGATTTTAACTAGAAAGCAAGAAATAAACAAGAACCCTAATTTTTCTATGAAAACCTAGATCACTAGCAAAGAGATATCTACTAAATTAAACTAGAAAGCAAGTAAAAATTATATCTACTTGAAGCTAATGAAATGCCCACCACAATTATCTAATCAAAAGTTAAACTTGCCAAGAAATGAAAACTACTTTAGAAATCTCAAAGGCAATTAAAGAGAAAATTGCCCTTACACAAGGAAACAACCCGCAGGTGTTTGCTGGAAATTTACAAAATTGCCCTTACAACTTATCCCTCAGAGGGTCGAGAGAAAAAAATGGTTTTATGGGATTTTTGAGATCGCGACCTCGACTCGTTAATTCCTTAAGTCCAGATCGCGGTATGGAGAATTCTTGCTCGCGATCTAGACTCTCCTCCTAGCAATCCTTCTATTAGTTGATAATTGCAATTCGGTCCTCCGAGTTTTGTCCATCCCAGTTCCAACCTCTGATTTTTAACCTGCATAATATTACCACAATTAAGCCATTAATTAAGCTAAAATTTTAATAAAAACTTATCATATTTATTAGGAACAAAAATATAAGCACATATGAAAGAAATTAACTTAAACTTTCAATTACCTACCTAAAGTTCGGGATAAGCTACCAAAATGGTACAATTTAAAGGAAAATAACTCTAGTTTACTAAAGTTATCAGTCTCTTGTCACTTCAACAAAAGAGTTGACTTGTTTGATCTTGTTTTGTAGTATATATTTGTTGAAGAATAAGCACTCATTAGTCTTGATCTAGAACTTGAATGAAGGCAAAGGGCAATTAGAAAGGAGAAAATAATTCCACAAGAGCAAGAAAGCATCGAGATGGCAAACCCTCAAAACAATGCAGGAATGTTTATTGAAGATCCATGGAATAATGAAAATGAAGGTGTAAGAAACAATGGATTAGGTGGTTTTGGTAATGGATTAGAGGCTAATGGTAATGGAGAAGTGGGCAACGATGGTCATAGATTACATGCAAATGAAAGACCTCTTAGGGACAATGCCATGCCCAACTGTGAAGGTGCAAACTCTATTATTGCTTGGATGCCGGTCCAAGCAAACAATTTGGAGATATACTCCGGGCTAATCCAAATGCTCTAGTCACATGCAATGTTTGGGAGAGGTCCAAACAAAGACCCCTACACTCATCTTATAAATTTGAGGTGGTGTTTGATACTTTTATATAACAAATTCAATGGTGAGCACTCCATTTATGTATGAATGAGGTTTTGATTTTCTTTGAAAGATCAGGCAAAGTGGTGGCTTCAATCACATGAGGAATATACCTTTACAGATTGGAATGATCTTGCCCAAGAATTTCTAGTCAAGCATTTTGGTTAAATACAGCAAACCTCCTTAACGTTTGGATTCTTTTGCACTAAATCCCATAACGTTATTTTTTTCTCAATTCACTCGTTTGACTTATAGTCAAAGGTAACTCCTCCGTTAGTTTTTTCAAAAGGACAAATTTACCCCTAAAGGTCAACTACGGTAAACCCCCTTAAGGTTTAAGTGAAGTTTCACTTTACCCCATCAGGTAGGTTTTGTAGTATTTAATACATTGGAATAAAAATAAAATTCAATAACGTTGTCACTATTATTAAAAATATAAATATGCTCCGAATTAATTAATATTCTAATTCTCGAATTATGCTTTCTTCAATATTTAAAATTTAAAAATACGATGAAATAATAATTAATTTTAAATTTTTTGATGAATTATTAAAGGTATTTCATCTAAATTATTTTAATTTGAGTTTTTGTTTATATGATAAAGTTAGTTCATATAATTTAGGTATTAGTTAAATTACATTTACAAAGGAAAAAAAAAGTAAGAAGAAAATCATTCTAAATATGCATAAAGAAAAGCAAAATGAAAATAGACTGATATAACTTTAGTAAATGATTATGAGTATCGTATATTTTAAAATTATTTTTTCATGAAAATAAAATATAATGTTAAAAGATTGAAAAATACCGATAGTGTTACACATTTTTTGTATTTAAATTTTTTTCTCATTTAGTTTTAAAGAACCACTAGTATTGCCGTGTTGGTGGGCAATATTACATTTTTAGTTATTTTGACAATATTTTTATATTGATTAATGACTAAAGTAGGTTAATTGGCACAAAACTAGAATTAGGGACTAAAATGACAAATATAATAAACTTTAAGGGGTTAATTTTATATTTTCTTATAGCTTTGTCTTAGGGTAAAACTGTCTTTTTTGACTTTTTAATAGTCAAATTGCTGATGTGTACTAACAAAAGGGGCAAAGTGAGAAAAAAATAACGTTAAGGGGTTTAGTGCAAAACAACCTAAATCTTAAGGTGGTTAATATATTTAACCCTAAGCATTTTCCACCATCAAGAACCGCTAGATTCAGAAACGAGATAACTTCATTTAAAAAGGGTGCGGGTAAATAGTTGAGTGAAGCATGGGAATGGTTCAGGGAACTCCATCGAAAGTTGTTCACCGATATTATGTGTACAAGTCAAATCCAACAAGAATAAATAACCATACAAAATCACAATTCTCTACTTACACTTCCGTAAGTATACGAAGTTGGTAGTAATATAGGATGAGTGGGTATCATTTCTACGAAGATTACCTGTTAGCAAGTACCAAGATTTATGAAATCTTTATATAGTTAGATGAATCAAATAAAAAGGAAACAATCCATTCTACTCATAGACATGATGCAACAATGACATCAATTAAAATATAGGCTTAAACTAATCTATCTACTAAAACAAGTAATGAAAGTAAGGGGATTACTAAATTAAGAAACTAATTAACCCTACCTAATAAAAACAAGGAAATGAAAGCAAGTTAAATTACTTCAAAATTAACTAGACTAACTAAGATTACACTAGAATTGAAAGACAAGTAATCCTATATTGACCAAAGAAAGCAATTAAAAGCTTGAAAACTAAATAAACTCTATATTATACTAATTTAGACTTATTGAAAATCCAAGTAAAGCTAAGTTTAAACTAAATATTTTTGGATTTTGGATTGAGAAAAGAAAGTCAACAAAAAATTAAATAGAAATTAAAGCAAAGAAATATAAATTTTAACTAGAAAATACCAACTTATCAAGATCCCTGATTACTCTAAGGAAATTTGAAATGAAAACAAATAGAATTTGAAGAAATTTAACTAGAAAGCAAGTAAAAATTATATCTATTTATAGCTAAAGATTAACACACTAAAGCTAACTATCTAATCAAAATTTAATTTTGCAATGAATTAAATCAAGACCTAAGGGAAATTTAAAGAGAAATGGTAATAAAATAAAAGTTTGGAAGTCAATTTACTCTAATCTAATATACTATAATCTAAAATTACACACAATATTACCACTATGTGCACTTTTTTACTACTATTGCCTACTCCCTATTTTAAGTGCTTCACAAGTCAAGAAATAAAAATTTTAAAGCCAAAAATTATAAAAATGTCATACAACATAGGTCAAATGTGCCTCGATGTCATGACATGGATTTTTGATGTTGCGACATCGAGCTGAAAATTACTAATTGAATTTTCGCCTCGATGTCGCGACATGGGATTTTGATGTTGCGACATCAAGCTTATTTCAGCCCAAGTCTTTAAGTCTTTATTAATTTCACTTTAACTCTCAAACTTATGTAATCTGGACTTCCATCTTTTGTTTCTTGCAAACACACTAAACTAAATAAGTAACCAAATTAAATAAAATTGGATTAACAATCCATGATATTTACAAGAAAAGCAAATCCAACTAATTACATTAAAACAATTAATTTGGCACAAAAAAAAAATCAGGATTAAACTAACAAAATGCCATAATTTAGAAGTAAAATAACTCTAGTTTACTAGAATTATCACACTTCTAAACTTAGCATTTTGCTAGTCCCGAACAAAATAAGAAATAAAAAAGACTTTACTAAACATGAAAACACTCGTACCACCAAATTGACAACACATAAGATGAACAATGGATGTACTTATGATAAATAAGGAATTAACTCAAGGGACCTCAAATACTATATGACAATTGAACTATTTTAATTATTCACTCCAAGTTTTCTAATTTTTCCCAAAAATCATACGTTCAATTACTACACAAAATTTTAAATTACCAAGCATTAGCCAATCTCAAAAAGGTTACCAAACTTAAGTTATATTCATTCAAAACATCATCTTTTTTCAAATGACAAGTATTACAAAGTTGATCAATCATCCTGTCCTTACTAGACCAGGTCGTATGGAAATAGAAGTTCATTAGGAATCTACCCACATGCACATGCACACAAGTTGAGAACATAATGAGTAGTATGATATCAATGATAAGTACTGCAAACATTTTCCCCTAGACTTGTTGGTATTCTAAAATGTAATTCCTAATGGTTTCATTCAGAGAAACAATAAGAGTACATGCCGAAATCTCGTACTCGCCTTACTATTACTCTAATAGCTTATTTCGAGAAACAACACGTGAACATGTCAGAATCTCATACTCGCCTTATTCCTAAATGCTGAATATTTGTTCTCTCTTTTTTTTTCGTGCAGTCCTAAATTAAGGAAGAAGAGAAAAATATACATAAGATTAATATCTTATACCAATCATTCACAAATTAGAATAATATTTTGTATGCAAACATACAAAATATCCTAAATTCCTTCTATTCCATTTAAACCAATAATCTAAAAGATAAATTGACCAACAAAGTTGTTGGTCCCAAAGAACCTAAGAGAGGGGGTGAATTAGGTGTCTTAAAAATTATACTTTCAGAAATATTGAGATTTTCCAAATATAAACTGATATAATAAAATCAATGGAACAGTGAAGTAAAGAGAGAAAATTAAACAACCAATACTTCCAAGCTAGCAAGCTTGAAGTATTAAATCACTAGAATGCTTCACACACTTGGTGAGCCAATAATCTTTACAAAGTTGGAAACTTCTTGCTCACACTAAAACTCTTTTAGTTGAGCCAAGAATCTTACTTACAACCACACTTTCGTACAAGATTATCACTCCACTCAAAGTTGAATTGCACTCACAACTGCACACTAATACAACAAAGCACTATAGCCAATTTGTACTTAAGTTGCTTTTCTCTAAGGCTTGTATTCAATGTATTAGACGAATTTTACTTAATGTCAAAGCAGTTATTTATAAGAGCAATAAATGGTGGTTGCAACTAATTCCTAACGGCTAAATAATAAATGCACAAAAAGTAGCCGTTGGGGTTTCGGACGAGACCAACTTTCCGAGACATATTGGATGCGTCCAACACAACGTCCGACCTTCATGCAGTTGTTGAAGAGCTTCATTCGGACGTCCGTGCATGCGTCCGTTCCTTCGTCCGATAGAGGCTTCGGATGGTCATGTTTGTCCGTAAAGAGAAGCAGTAGGATCCTATTTCTTTCTCCCTGTTCGTTCGGACGGTGCAATGCGTCCGAGAAGTTTTGACCCAGTTCGGACGGTTCAGTGCGTCCGAAAGCCCTGTCTCTAGCAAGAACAAATAACAGACCTGCAAAAACTTGTTTACAGAGTTAAGTGTTTATGTCATCATCAAAATAAGGTTTGGAAAACATCAAAAGTAATATTTATGATTTTATAAAAAATAATATTCAAGTGAATATCCACCAAAATATTAGTCCCTGTTTTTGAAAATGATCATACCAAGCTTTTAAAATTCTTGCATTGCAAAAAGAACTACTCACACGCACTCAAGTTCATGAAATATCTAATTCAAATAGTTCAATCATATACGTATTGCAAGTCAAGTATCATCATATGGTACAAAATTGATCAATTTTCCATCCAAAGGCCATCAAACACACATACAAACATAAAAGGTCCAACCTGGACACAAGAAACGTGTTGGCCCAAGAGCAACCCAAGATGAGGGGTGAATTGGATTGTCGCTAAATGTAAACATTTTAATGTGCTTAATGAAAATGCAAACTATATGCACCAAAAGAAAACACTTAAGCACAAATAAGCACATATGAATGAAATAGACATTCAACAGTTAAAGCTCAAAGAACAAATAATGAGATAAAGATTAAGAGAATCAAACCAAACTCCCAAGTTTCTCATGCTTGGAGTTTACATCCACAAAGAGTTTCTCCCAAGAAAACTACCAAGTTCCCAACTTGAAGTCTAGCCAATAAGTTTCTCTTCAAAGTAGGTTAAAAAATAACCTTTTGTACACAAATGAGGATCACTCTTGCTCACACTAATTTCCTTTAGTTGAGCCGATAGTTTTATACTTGTCATAACCTTCCTTCGTTATAATTGTTATCTCTCCACATCTCACTCTTGAAGAACACTTAAACTCTTAGCTCTTTCCACAAAACTACCAATACTATTACAACACTTGTACCTTCTATTTTCTCACAAATAGCTCAAGATTTACTTGTAATCATTGTAGAAGTCTCTTACATTAATTGGATGTCCTTGGGCTATTTATGGATGAAAGATGTGCTGAAATTTGAGTTCTAATGGTAAAAAAACTATATGCTAAAAACTAGCCGTTTGGAGTTCAGACGATGGTTCAGATGTCCGATCATGCATCCTATAGCTTCATGAACAGTTTCTCGGATGGTCATATGCGTCCTACAGCTTTATGAATAGTATCTCGGATGGTCATATGCATCCTATGGCTTGACAGAAAACTTCTTCATTTCAATCTCTGTTCTTCAAACGCTCTTCAACATTTGATCCTTTTGGCTTCGTATTCCTTGTCTCGGATGGTCTTTTGTTTCTGAAGCACCATTCTTTGGACATTAGTTATCTATGTCTGAAGGATCTGTTCTTCCTTCAGTGTTATCTGGTCATGTTTCGGACGCTCCTTAGCGTCCGACCTCTTTTATTTCTTTTAGACGCTCTTCATCGTTCGTAAAGTGTGGTTCATATTTTAGTTGTTTTTCTTGGTTATGTTTGGACAATCATTTACGCTCGAACCTTCCTATTTTTTTGCACACTTATTTTCAGGTCGTTAGTATGATTTGGTCATCATCAGAACATAATTGTCACAACTGCTTCAACAATCTCCCCCTTTTTTATGATGACAAATCAATTGGACAATTCTAAAAATAACCATAAAATATGAAGCGCAAGACAAGAGGTTTGGCTTTGGATTCCCTATCTTGGACAGTCTTTTGCACCCGAAGCACTGTCCTTTGGATAGTTTCCTGTGCTCGAAAGATGTGTTCTTCCTTTAGTATTGTCTGGTCATGTTTTGGACACTCCCTGGCATCCGAGCTCCTTTCTTTCTTTTAGACGCTCTTCATTGTGTTCCATAAGATGTTGTTCATATTTTAGTTGTTTTTCTTGTTTGTGTTTGGACGACCATTCACGTCCGAACCTTCCTGTTTTTCTGCGCACTTGTTTTCTGGCAGTTAGTATTATTTGGTTATTATCAAAAAATGATTATCATCACTGGGGTTCAACAATCTCCCATCTTTTGATTATAACAAATCAATTGGACAATTCTAAAATCAACCATAAAATATGAAGCACAAGACGAGGTTTTGTCCATTATTTCTCCCCCTTTTGGCATCATCAAAACATTATAATATAAAGCACTTGTACACAGAATCTCCCCTTAATTAAGGTCACATCAAGTATCAAGTATCAAATATCTTCCCCTTAAACTTTGCATGCAATTCAAGTGAGTATATAGAGGATAAGCCAAGTTTAAAATATTTCTTCCCTTCAAGAATAATCAAGTAGAAATGAAAAAAATTTATGCAAAGGATTACATCAAGGCATTTTTCACTCAAAACAATAAAGCATGCGTGATGAAAGGCAATTTCTTGTGATGAAAATTAATTTCTAACATACAATCCATTTTAAAAAGAGAATGCCCCCCTTTCTTTTGCAAAAAGTGACTTAATATAGACAAAAATTGGGATACTTATACCCAAGAATTTTAAACAAATATAATCACATAGTTGACTAACATTCAAGAGATCATAGTTCACATTAACATATGAAAGCATTAAATTTTTAATTGTTACCCATTTTAATGTCATCTTAGTTCATATGCCTTGAACACCCTCCATTGATAATCTATCTTGAATCCCTTGGTGCTCTCCAAGCAGACTTACATACAAAATTAGGCAACAACTTTTGGTGCCCAAACTTTCTTAGGTCCACTTGAGTTAGTGAATTCACTTAATATCCACATATATTTCGTTGCCAATTTTTCATTTCTTTTAACATAAAAATATTTCTTCACATGACCATGTTGATGACAAGAATAGCACATAATATTCTCATTGCCAAACAACGAAGATTTAGATTTAACAGTAAAGCACAAATCATCCTTTCTAAAAGTGGTAAATTTTTTATTGATGAGCATATTTCTAGTCCTTGTCTTTTCAACAATAATTTCATTTTTCTTTTGCAAAAATACACCAAGATCAATCTCTTCTTCAATGAAACTTGTTCTTCCTTGATCTTGGTTTTCACATCTAATCTTTTCTTCAATGCATTATTTTCATGCGTCAACATATTATTTTTATGCACAAGCTCTAAGTTAGCACTTAATAAAGCATTAATTTATTTTGTAACTCTTTATTTCTATCATGTGATTCTTTTAGATATTCATGCATTTTTAAAATAAATGATTCAACATCGTCATCATCGTCACCATCATCACAAGAATTATAACTAGGAGATACCTCATTATTGCCAAGAGCCATAAAAGTCATTTGAGTCGCCTCATTTTCTTCTTCATCCTCTCCATCCGAATGGTAATCATCCCAAATGATTTGGAAGTTATTCAAGCAATGCTTTCTTGACCCTTTCAATCTTCTTCTTGGATGGATATTCATATGCAAAATGTCCCGCTTTTCCATATTCATAGCATTTTTCACTAGGCTTCTTGCTTGTATTTTTTTGTGGAGCCTTCAATACGATGCCTCATTTTGCCCTTGCCTCCTCTTGATATTGTACCTTATATTTCAAATTTAATTCAAAGGAGGTTAGTGAATTAATTAAAGACTCAATAGGCATAGAATTTAAATTTTTTGACTCTTATATGGAAATGGATTTAGGTTCCCATTCCTTAGGTAAAGCATTCAAAATCTTTCTATTCTTTTCACCCAAAGAATATTCTTTACCTAAACCTTCCAAATACTTTGCAATATCATTGAACCTGTACATCTTGTCAATATTCTAATGAGGTTTCATTTGGAAGGACTCATATTTAACCACAACAAGTGACTTCTTTTGCTCTCTTACATCTTCACTTCCTTCATGGAAGTCTTTCAATTTGTCCCATATCTCCTTGGCTGATTTGCAACATTTCACTCATTGTATGACTGCTAGTAGACTCATCTGCATCCAAAGCATTATACAAAATATTAATGGCTTTAGTATTTAAAGATAAATTTATTCTTTGTTGTGCATTTAACCCATATCTAGTCTTAGGCCTTAATCTGTGTAATTTCATCAAGAATATTAGTCTCAAAAGGACCTTCATCAATAATGTACCACAAATCAATATCAATGGATTGTATGAAAATTTTTATTCTTTCCCCCCAACTAAAAAAATTAATGCCATTAAACATGGGAGGTCAAGTAATGGAATGCCCCTCTAGAAATAATGCATTATTGGTTGCCATGGTCTTTACTCTAAAGCCGATTAAGCTCAATATAATAGACCAGCGCTCTGATACCAATTATTGGCCCAAAAGTAACCTAAGAGGGGGATGATTAGGTCATCTCTAAAAATAAACCTTTTAATATGCTTAATGAAAATGCAAACTATATGTATGGAAATAAAACACTTAAGCACCAATAAGCAAAAATGAATGAAATAGATATTCAACAATTGAAGCTCAAAGAACAAATAATGAGATTGAGATTAACAGAATCAAAACAAGCTCCCAAGATTCTCAAGCTTGGAGTTTACATCCACAAAGAGCTTCTCCCAAGACAACTACCAAGTTTCCAAATTGAAGTTTTGTCAGTAAGTGTCTCTTCAAAGTGGTGACACAATTATCTTTTGTACACAAATAAGGATCACTCTTACTCACACAAATTTCCTTTAGTTGAGCCGAAAGTTTTATACTCATAACCTTCCTTGGTTGCAATTGTTATCTCTCCACACTCACTCTTGAAGAAAACTTAAACTCTTAGCTCTTTTCACAAAACTACCAATACTATTACAACACTTGTACCCACTATTTTCTCACAAATAGCTAAAAAATTACTTGTAATCAATGTAGAAGTCTCTTACATTCATTGGATGTCATTGGGCTATTTGTAGATGAAATATGTGCTGAAATTTGAGTTTAAACAGTAAAAAAAATAGCTCTTAAAAACAAGCTTGATGTTAGGAGATCAGACAGTGGTTCAAACATCCGATCATGCATCCTACTACTTCATAAACAGTGTCTCAGACGGTCATATGCATCCTACTGCTATATGAACAGTGTCTCGGACGGTCATATGAGTCCTACTGCTGGACAAAAACTTCTTCATTTTGACCTCATTTTTCCGGATAGTCTTCAACATCCGATCCTTTGGGCTTTAGATTCCTTCTTTCGTATGGTCTTTTATGTCTGAAGCACTGTCGTTTGGACAGTTATTTGCATTTGAAAGATGTGTTCTTCCTTCAGTGTTGTCTGGTCATGTTTCAGACGCTTCCTTGCGTCTGAGCTCCATTCTTTCTTTCGAACCCTCTTCATCATTCGTAAAGTGTTGTTCATATTTTAGTTTTTTTTCTTGATTGTGTTTAGACAATCATTAATGTCTGAACCTTCCTATTTTTCTGTTTCAGGCCGTTAGAGGTTCAACAAAATGGAAACCCCCAAACTTGACTCTTTTATTCATTTTGATCTTCTTCGTAAACTCATCCTACCTCTCATCCAAAATTCAAACACAAAAAAAAAGCATAAAAGAAAATCACCCAAAACAAGAACAAACTAAACCATGATAATATCTTAACAAAACACACATCACTAACAGCACATTAAGTCATGCCATGCAATTCTTCAACTAAACACATAATTATCAATTCTATATTTTAAACATCGACGACAATCTAGATGGCATCAGTTTAAGGTCCTTAGCCACTATCAAAAATTAAACAAGTAAATCCACTAAAAGTATTTAAGTATTAAAGCATTCTACCATGAAGTTCAAAATGATCAAATTCAAATTAGGCATCAAGAAAAGTCACTTGTCGTTAGCATACGGTTCTTAGCCAGCCTATTACTTAAAGAAAATATCCAAACCAAAATATCTAAAAAGAATAAAAGAAACATGATAAAAACTAAAGTACTAAAGAAATGAAAATGAAAATGTCTTATGTATCTCTAAATGTTCCTCAAGCTATCGCTCACCAGTGATGCCACCGGCTGTCTCAAACATCTTGCTCCATATCCTTGCAACCATTCTCTGCATCACTATGTTGGCTCTCCTCAAAGTCCTTATCAAGTGTTTCACTTGTACTACCAACCTATTGTGCTTCCCCTTCCTATGCTGGTACTACTGGTGGTATGTAATACTGTCTACGAGATATGCCATGATGCCAAAGTGGGGTTGTGATGGCTAAACCCTTGTGCTGAGTGAGGTAGTTTGGAGGGCTTCTCCTACCACAGCCAAATTGTTATGCATCACCAGTTGACTGTATGTCCAATATCCTTGCAATTCACTATACTACTTTTCTGTAACTGGTGCATTGCAAACATAGCCAAGTGGTAAATAAATGAATGATGTTCTTGAAGGTGGCAGTGGGGGCATTTGGCCTTCTTCGGGGTGATGTTTCTCATATTTTTGGACCATTTTGTACACATACTCCCTTTTGATTTTGCCATTCTGATGTGTCATAGGTTCGTCAATAGAATAACGGCATCCGGACAAATTGAAATGCAGGAATACATAGATGAGTAATTAAAGTAGGTGCATAAAAAATAGGTCCCTTGGACCTCCTACTATCAACAAATCTATTGGTCCCAAAGCAACCTAAGAGGAGGGTAAATTAGGTTTAAAAAAATAAATTTGCAAATAATGCACAATTAAAATCCCTTTCACTAACAAGTAAGATGATAAAAATACAAAAAATTAAGTACAAAATGAATGGAATGAATGAAGAGAGAGAGATTAACCATACAACACTTCCAAGCCAGCTAGCTTAGAGTAATATTCCATTAAGATGCACTCTCAATTTTGGTGAGTCAATAATCTCTAATGTACACAAAGTACGATCACCCTTGCTCGCACTACTTCTCTTTAGTTGAGGCAAGGATTTTACACTCAACCTCACTTTTGTACAAGATTATCACTCCACTCAGTGTTTTTGAATAGCACTCTTAAGTACACACTAATACAATATCACTAAAGAGCTAATTTGCACTCAAATTGCCTTTCTTCTTGCCCTTGTATTTAATGTGTAAGATGCTTTTGCAAAATACAGATTGGCATTTATAGATGCAATAAATCTCTTCCCAACCACTTCTTAACGGCTAGATAATAAATGCTTAAAAACTAGCCGCTATAGGTTCGGACGTTCGAGATCTTTATTACGCGTCCAAACAAGCGTTCGATCTGTGATATCATGGAGTTGAAAATGCCATTCGGATGGCCAAGATTGCATCCGTTCCTTCTTCCGAAATAGGTATGTTGATGAGTCTAGTCATCCGACAATGTAGTGTGTCTGAAAGGCTTAGTGCTTCACCAGGGTTGCTCTTCATTTGGACAGTTAGGCACGTCTAATAAGATTTTCTTCGGACAGTTAGGCACATCCATTGTAGGTGCCTCAAAATCTTACTCTCTACCTGATCTTTCGGATGGTGCGTTGTGTTTGAGGTAAATTTGTTCGGACAGTTAGGCGCATCCGGTATAGGTGCCTCAAAATTTTGCCCTCTGCCTGACCCATTTCGAACGGTGCATTGCTTCCGAGGTAAATTCGTTTGGACGAGCTTGTGCATCCGAGTAACTTAGTGTTGTTTGGATGATGTACATCGTCCGAAAATCCTGTTATGAACAAATGAAACAGAATTCCTGCACAGGTTATGTTTAGATTGTTAGATTGCATTTGTCATCTTTGAAACCAAAATTGTAGGTTATCAATCTTCCCTTTTTTGATGATGAAAAATCATAGGGCAAATCAACTCAATCATAGCTCAGATAATTAATCTAACAAACATAATCCATCAACCATGATCAGACAATTAATTATAAAAGCTAAAAAAATATATTTCTCCCCTTTTGGCATCATCAAAATAAAATACGCCCTAAGAGGATGCTATCCCTTATGTAAACCACAAAATAGAATAAAGGTAAAAATTCTCCATTAAAAAAAATCAGTCAAGAAAATACATCCAAGTTCAGCAAATGTATTTTAAACATATGAATCCAAGGATAAACATAAAGCAAGGGATAAACAGATGTTCATGAAGCCAAGGAGAAACTAGGGGGTAGAATTTAAATCATTTTTCTTCTTGGAGAGTTCCTCGCGTTTGCACTTTTTGGAGGGTAAATCATCATCCGTAGCCTCACAGTTTTGTTCACTCAGGCCTTGAGGATCACAGTGTTGCTTGATGTAATTGAATGTGTCATCAATGTCTTCATCATCATCAGCATCAGCGCTAGGAATAGTGGATTTTTCAGGATTGGTTGCACTAACTGGATCCTCACAGGCTTCGGGCTCAGGATTGGAATGATCAACATTGTCAATGTCATTGTCGTCGCCGTCGGAAGAGGACTCGAGAATGTATTGTGACTGAATATTGGCAAATTAAACTTGAGCTAAGGCAGACATTTAGAGACTTAACGCTTCTCGAAGAATGGTTTGTTTGGTCTCTAGTCTTTTTAACTTCTGATGTGTGCGGCATTGAAATGAACTCATTTGATTGTTGAGATTGGTGACAAGTGTGCACAAGTGGGAAAGGGAGGGTTCTTGCAGAAGAGTGAATGTGTGGGGAATGGAGCAGTGGAGGTGTGGAAGAGGAGGGTTGAGGATGAGGAGAGTGAGGTAGTACATGTCCTAAACTTGAAGCATGTGTTTTAGACTTCTCAAGCTCATAATCAGCCTTTGTGAACCATTGGTCATTAAAAAAACTCAAACCCTTTCGTTCAATATAAGCTTTATTGAAATAAGGGGGCATTGTTTTTTGCCGAAAAAAGGAATGTCTAAGTGATCAAAAACTGTAGTTAAGAATTTTCCTAAAGAGATGTTCCTACGAGTGTTAGTTAGAAATTATTCCCATAAAGAACAAAATAGATATCCGAAATCAAGTTCAATTCCCTTAAAAATACAGTAGAATAAATACAGTAGCATTTTTCTTGGCTCAGTGTAATGTCCATCAGTAGGCAATAATAAATTAGTAATCAAGGAGTACAAGATATTGAGCTTAGGATTAAGCACAGTAGTTTTGGCTTCCGAAACCTGTTTGAAATTGACATGAAAATTTCACTTTTTTAACCTCCTCGATATCAAAACGAGTATCTATAGATGACCATTTGTCTAATGAGAAGAAATATGAAATTTCTTCAGGAGAAAGAACTTCACACTCAAAAATCGTATTAATGATATTGGAAAAAATTTCAATGTTGATGTGATTTACATGAGAAACTAAGGTTCGAACAGTTGAACCTTTGCAAAGATTAGTAGTGAATTGTAATACCATATCATGCTAAACGGGTAAATCAAGGTGAATTAAATTCCCCCATTTCTGTTTTTCAAAGCAATCCCTGATAAGAGGTAAGTTTAATTCGTCAAATAAGCTTTGAGAAAAGGACGTTGCACTATTATGGATTTGCTAAGCAAAGAAGTGTACCTATCTGATGCCTTGGCATCAATGAACTTAGACAAAGTGGGATTGGTGGTGGGTTGAGGATTTGTTGATGTTTGACCTTACATCGGAGCCTTTCCTTTCGATTTCTTCCCTCTGGTGGCCATTGAAGATCCTCCACGTGAACTGGAACCATCATGATTGGACGAAGAAGTTGGAGAATCAAAATAATGAAAGTAAAGGGTTTATAAGGAAATTGAAGAAATAAGGATGTTCATATGGTGAAAAAGAGTTCAAATGAGATAGGTGAAGAGTTGGGAAGAAGAATTCCTTGAAGAATTTTAGAAGAAAAAGGACCAATTGAGGGAATTTGAAGGTTTTCTCCTAAATCACCAGAGCTAGGGTTCGGTGGGGTTGGAGTGTCTGATGGGGGAAAAGTGAAAGGTTTTAAACGAACAGAACAATCATTTGAACATCTGATCACAGATGAACGGTCGGTCGAAATGCTAAGCTATGCATCCGAAAGGATATCGACGGTGGTAATTGTCTATATGATTTTCCAGAGAGGTTGGTAAATAAGAAGAGATGTTCTGATGAATGGAAACGTCTGAGGCAAAAAGTAGGAAAAATAAGGAGTTCGGACGGTCATTTTGATCCAAGAGAACAGAGGACTTAGAATGCATAATTGCATCCTTGAAAGCATAACTCATACAATTTTGAAATCAATAATGCCCAAGCAAGTTCTAAGAAATTCAAAATGATCCAAAGGCAAAGGTTTAGTAAAAATATCAGCCAATTGATCTTTTTTACACACAAATTCAACTCAAATTTCCTTTTTGCGTATAAGATCTCTTATAAAGTGATGCTTGACATCAATGTTTTTGGTTCTGGAATGGAAGAGGATTTTTAGTGAGATTGATTGCACTAGTATTATCGCATCTTATAGCCACACAATAAAAAATAACACCAAAATCTTTTAAGGTATGTTTCATCCAAAGAAGTTGAGCGCAACAATTTCCAACAACAATATATTCGGCTTCCACCGTAGATAGAGAAATAGAATTTTGCTTCTTGCTAAACCAGGACACCAAACAATCACCCAAAAAGTGACACATACCACTAGTACTTTTCCTATCAATTTTACAATCAAAAAATCAAAACTAGTGAATTTAGGATACAAAAGACCAAAATTCAATGTCCTCTCTATTTCAAGTATCTAAAAATTCTTTTTACAACAATTAAATGTGATTCCTTAGGATAAGGCTGAAATCTAGCACACAGACAAACGGTAAACATAATATCTGGTCTATAGCTTTCAAATAAAGCAGGCTTCCGATCATACCTCTATAGTGTTTTTCATCAACACTATTATCTTCTTCATCTTTGTCAAGTTTGGTTGAGGTGCACATTGGCGTTCCAACTTGTTTATACATCCCAAAGCGCTTGATAAGCTCCTTTATGTACTTGATTTGTGTAATGAACATTCCTTCTTTTGTTTGGTGAACTTGAAGTCGAAGGAAGAATTGTAATTCTCCATCATACTCATTTGAAATTCCTTTGGCATCAAACAAGAAAATTTCTTGCACAAACTCTCATTAGTTGCTTCAAAAATGACATCAACATAAATTTGAACAACCAACAAATCATTAAGACTGGTTTTGGTGAAAAGAGTAGTATCAACAACACCCCTTTAAAAATCATATTTCAATCAAAAAGCCACCTAACCTTTCATACCAAGCTCTGGGAGCTTGTTTCAACCCATAGAAAGCCTTTGAAAGTTTAAAAACATGATTTGGAAAATCTTTATTTTCAAAACCAGGGGGTTGTTCAACAACAACTTTTTGATCAATAAACCATTTAAAAATGTACTTTTGATGTCCATTTGAATAATTTGAAATTGCTAAAGCATGTATATGCAAGAAACATATGAATAGATTCTAAACGAGCAACGGGTGCAAAGGTTTCATCAAAATGAATTCATTCTTCTCGAGCATATCCCTTCACAACAAGTTTGGCTTTATTTCTAATTATCTCACCTTTATCATTTAATTTGTTTCTAAAAACCCATTTTGTTCCTATCACAGGATGAGTTGATGGTTTTTCAACTAAATCCACACATTGTTTTTCTCGAATTGACTAAGTTCTTCTTGCATAGCAAGAACCCAAGATTCGTCTTTCAAAGCATCATCCACACGTTTTGGTTCAAAATCTGAGAAAGTAAGGCACAATTATTATTCAAAAGTTTATAAGAACGAGTTTTTACCCAATCGGACGGATCACCTACGATTAATTCTTGAGGATGACTTGAGACAAATCTCCATGCTTTTGGAAGATGTTTTGGAGAGTCTTCATTCTTTCCTCCTTCTTCAACCAAGTGATGAGTATCGTCACCATTGTTTGCCTTGGTCTCTTGATGTTCTTCGTGTATAGTGAGCTTTTCAAGTTCCTTATGTACACCTTCATCTTCATCTTCACAAACATTCTTGGAAATAACATCATTGCCTCATCAAATGTAACATGCACGACTTCTTCAATTAAAAGAGTTATTCTATTGTAGACTTGGCAAGCTTTCTTGTCACTAGAATATCCTAAGAAAATTCCTTCATCCGATTTCTTGCCAAATTTTTCATGATTTTCTTTGATTTTTAAAATAAAGCATATACAACAAAAAACTTTGAAATAGCTCACAACGGGTCTTTTGCCAAACATGTGTAAAGTTCATAAGATGTTTTGTTTAAAATAGGCCTCAAAAGAACCTGATTCATAACATAACAAGCCATGTTAATGGCCTCGGCCTAGAAATATTTTGTTAAGTCACACTCACTAATCATGGTTCTAGCGGCCTCTTGAAGTATTGTATTTATTTTCTCAACAACACCATTTTGTTGAGGCACGCTAACAACCGAAAATTCATGTGAAATACCGTTGTGATCACAAAATTTGAGAAAACCTCCAAATTTAAACTCGGCTTTGTTATCACTTCTCAAGCAAACAATTTTCAAATTTAGCAAATTTTGTATTTTAGAAAACAATTTTAGAAAATTTTCAAAGGCTTCATTTTTTTGAACAAGAAATAGTACCCAAGTATACCTAGAATAGTCATCAACAATTACAAAGGCATATTTACTACCATCGAGACTAGCATGTTGAGTTGGACCAAACAAGTCCATATGCAATAATTCCAAAGGTTTTGAAGTAGATACATAGTTTTTTGGTCGTTGAATGCAACTTTAACTTGTTTACCGAATTGACATGCACCACAAATTTTGTTTTTCAAAAACTTTAATTTGGGCAAACCTCTTACCAATTGTCGCACCCCCCTCACAACCGGCGGTCTGGTCGGCACCTTTGGGACCGGCACCGTCGCCAATGTGGTGCTCGTGAAATAGGTGATTAAATGTAAAAATCCTATTTACTATTTACAAACATAAATTACCTACTTACTATTACCAATTTAAATGAATCACCTATTTACTATTACATAACGGGGCTTTAAATGCGACTATGAATTGTACAAAAATAATCTAAGCTAGGGAACACAGGATTGGAGTCGCCACCCGGTGTGTTGGTGCGCCGGGACACAAAAATACATCAAAATTTAAAGAAAAAATAAACCCTAGTCTAGATTGACTCCTGGTCAACGTAATTCAAAAAATATGAGTTCGGGAATCCTGTTGTAAAATGGGAATGTTTGGGATAGATTTGAATTTCTCTCGGTACCCACTCACTTACCCAGCGTTGGACTGGTTGCATGATTTTATCACGTTTTCCTTTTCAATTTTAGTATTCATTATTGCCGACATTGTAGCGTACGTGTGCTTAAGATAGTTTAAATGTAATAAAATATGTACATATTAATGAGGAAATGAAAATAAATGGTAAATAAAAATATTGACAGGTAAATTTAGCCCGGGGTCCAATTTAAAGTTGCACACATTTAGCTTGTAGTGCCCTTTAACTCCCAAAGGGCAAAACATATTTTTTGAATTCATGCACGCCAGTGTTTACTTCTAGCCCGATTTTATATTATTGATACAGTTATTAAGTCATGGACTAAATTGAGTTTGATTCAAATATTTAATGTCTAGTCGTGCAACTAAACAAAATTTGAGGACAGAAGTGTAAATTCACATAATTTAACAAGTAAGAAAAAGCATAAATATTATATCGAGACCAACAAACATAAAAATAAAGCACAAATCATCACAAAAGAAACTAATCGAAAAATATGTGCAAAAACTTTTCCTCAGAACCTATTTACAATTTAATACTCATAAGGGCAAAACGGTAATTTCACAATCAAAGGGTAATTAAACATATTAAAATGTCAAACAGAAATAAAATTAAAGCTTGGTGGTTATTGTCATTAAAAATGTAACTTAGAAGAAATTTGAAAAGAAAAAGAAAAAAAAAAGAAAAAAGAAAATTAAGTCATAAATAATGTAAAAATAGTAAGATAAGCATTTTGTCACCAAAAGAATTGATTCAAAAGCCCATTTAACTCACCTCAACCTCAGGAATGTGGTGGAATTGGTTATGCTTGGCTTGGAGTGCGTTTGAGCCGAATTTGCTTTCGGCACCTCCAAGCTTCCGGTTGATGAACCGGCCTTCTTCCACCACGTTTTTCACCCACCAGATGAACGATTTTGCTTAATATTTACAAAGAGAAGTTGTAGTCCCAGGTACCCTCTAAAACTTTTATTCTTTGATTTTAGCCCAATTCCTCTTTGGTCGCTTGGAATCTTGGCTGGCCAAAGTTGGCTGTCTGGAAAATTTTCCAGACTCAGAAAAATTTCTCTTTTTTTCTGCAGATTTTCTTGGCCACCAGCCTTCTTCCACCACTTTTTTCACCCACCAGATGAATGATTTTTCTTGAACTTTACATAGAGAAGTTGTAGTCCCAGGTACCCTCTACAACTTTTCTTCTTTGTGTTTAGTCTAATTTCTCTTCGATCACTTGGAATCTTGGCTCAAAGTTGGCTGCAGAAATTTTCGTCCCCTTTTTTAGGCTGAGTTTTTTGCTCTTTAAAGAGGTGGATTGAGTGTAAAAATGGTCAAAGACCATTCCTTGTCATGTTGGAAGTATGGAGCATCTGATATTTGGTGAGAATGGGTGAAAAAATACAGAGAAAAATGTGGCCAAAACAGCTCTGTCGAGCTGACTATTCGGCGCGTGAATACGCGCAGTACTGTTCACGCGCTGAATTTTTTTTAATAAATTTAATTAGATTTTAATATTTTAATTAATTAATTATTTTTTTTTTTTTTAAAAAAATAAAAGAAAAAATATGTAAAAAGTAATAATATTAAAACTCATTCAGCAAGAACATCTATGCGCCTGTGCATAAAACACATCTAATAATTAAACACATAAGACAAATTAAGAGGGAATTAAAGCATAAATTAAGAGGAAATCAAAGAGCAGGTTAAAAAGAAATTAAAAGGAAAATTAAAAAGAAAATTGAGAGTCAAATTAAGAGGAAAATAGGGGAGAACTTAAGGGACAAAAGTAGGTGTCTACAGCTTGCCCCTCTTTGCCAGAGTGTCGAAGAGGATCGAAGAAACTCTAGGCAAAGATTGTAGACACCGCATGACTGGATGATTCCAATCATACAACAAAATTTGCCACATGTCAACATTAAGCTCATGAGCTCATGAAAGAGGAAATTCACCATCTTGACAAACACTCCGGGGAGATTAGGTCTATCTATTCAACCAGAACGGAAAAGTCTTCATTGGGGGGAAGAAGTGAACAAAAAAAAAAAAAAACGCCCAGTGAAATGAACCATAAAAGACATAAATAGAAACTTGGAAACAAGAATGAAATCCCGATCTGGTGTTTATCGGGAGTACAGGGACTTAGTGTGAAACCCAGTATTTTACTAGCCTTGTTCTTTGATTTTTTTAACTGGTTTAAAGGCATTTTATGTATTTTAGCACTTTATGGCTTATGGGCTTTATGATCCAAGCTTTAATTTCAAGTTTTGTAGGATTCTTTATGGCTGAAAAATAAAACCCTCTTTGCATCCTTATATGTTATGATTTATGTATGTTATGGGTTGTTTTTAGTGTTTTGGAGGTTGGGAAGTGATTGGGGTTGATTTTTAACAACTTTCCACGGTTAGATTACATATTTTAAGATTATGAGTTGGGGTTTTGTCTTCCATATGTGGCCCTAGAGTGTTATGCTATGAATGCTTATGTTTATGCATTGGTTGGTTAGAATATGTTGTTTTGAGTTGGGTTGTAACCAAGGTCCCTTGAATACCTTGGAATTGGATTTTGTTGGCAGGGAGGATAACCTACTTATAGCCTAGGGAGGCGAAGTTTTTTCGGTTTTCGGAAAACTGAGCTTATTATCTCCTAATCTAGCTGTAATACGAATTTGAGGGGTTAACTAAGTGTTTTGACTGGGGTTTTAGCTTGTCGAAGTTGGTCGGAATTTTTTAATAGGTCATTTTTGACCAAAGAGCTGTTGGTGTCGTTTTCTATCGTTTCGCGTCGTTTTCGCTTGGCTATTCATTCTTTAACTTCTACTTCTCTTGGAGCTGTCTTCTTATACCTGAAGAAGAGGTGAGTGATAGGTTTTGCCGGCGAGTTGATACTTTCAGTGATATTTGTGCTTTATTTGCTTTGTTTAATTTTGGGTGATACTTTATCTTCAACTTATATTTTGTTTATATCTGCATTTAATTTGAGCCATTGGATTTTAGAATGTGTATGATGTTTGGAACTGCACTTTTACCAAGTTTTGGAACTATTACATATGAAATCGGGACCAAGCTATTTTATGTTAATCAATTGATATGTTTGCAAACTCTTTTGATATGAAAGCATTTTATGACTGTTTTGGCTCATAGGTGACCTAGGTATATAATTTTGGATGTGTTTGGAAATGTTTGATTTGGGGAGAACCAGTTCTATAGTCATCCATCAATTGATTAACATAAAATCTGTCTCTTATACACATCTAGATGTGTCTTGTGATGGGATTAACTTGACCTCCCGGTCAGATTAGTAAGGTATGGCAACTTGACTAGATTTGGCTAGTACTGTAGGTCATACCTTTGAGCCTAAAAGATACTCATGCTATTAGCATGAGTATCTTTTAGGCTCAAAGGTATACTTGGATTTGTTCGCTATGATTTACCATACTACTACACCTAATGATTGGATCTTTTTGGCTATGTTTTGGACATGCCTGACGTTTAAATGGCATGATGGATTTTATAAACTACAGGTGATTATGGTTTATTGACATTTAAATGGCATAAGACAAACAGAAACGCTTCATGACTATGGTTTTCACAAATGTTATTATCTTTATGTTTTCTTTTATCGCAATGCTTGGCCCCATTTGAAGAGCTTTTATGATATCCACTGAGCTAGTTATGCTCACCCCACGTGATTTATAATTTTTCAGATTAGGTGCTCGTTTTTCAAATGTCTCATGTACTATTAAACACCAATGAAATACTAAGAATGATAAGTAGTGTATTAGATAGGTTTTGTATTGATGAACTTTGTTTTTGTTGTAGCATCTTTTGTACTAAGAAGGAATTTTGTAATTCGTGTGTAAAATGAAATATTCGGTTTTATAGTTAAGAAATGGTTTGATGGTTCTATTACATTGCGGTTAAGTTTGTTGCTCTGTTCGTTTGTGCCTTGCGCTTTGGGCCGGTGTACCATTAGCGCGGCGTGTTACGGTCCCGTTTTTGGGGCGTGACACTTAGAATGAAACGTAACTGTGAATGACAAAGAAAACTAACTTGACATAACATGCAAACGCCACTGGTAATGAAACTCAACAAGCAATGTGAATTAAAAGCCCGACTTTGTATCATCAGGGCAAGGATATGTAAATACGAATGAAAACCCGACTTTATGTCATCGGGGTCTCTGTAAAGACATGTAAGTTAAAACGAAAACCTGACTTTGTGTCATCGAGGTAACAAGAGTGAAATGAAAACCCGAACGGTGAGATTGTCGGGTAATGCAAACATGAAATGAAAGCCAAAATTCGTTTATCGTTTGATACAGAAATGCAAACCTGAAATTCGTTTATCAGGTTAATAGAATGGAAACTCGAAATTCGTTTATCGGGGATGAAAATGTAAACCTGAAATTCGTTTATCAGGTTAATGAAAATGGAAAATGAGAACCCGAAATTCGTTTATCGGGAGTGCAAATGCAAACCTGAAATTCGTTTATCAGGTTAATAGAATGGAAACCTTAAAATTCGTTTATCGGGGATGAAAATGAAAACCTGAAACTCATTTATCAGGTTATGAAAATGGAAATGAGAACCCGGAATTCCTTTATCGGGATGATGCAGAAATACAAACCTGAAATTCGTTTATCAGGTTAATAGAATGAAAACCCGAAATTCGTTTATCGGGGATGAAAATGCAAATAACCTGAAATTCGTTTATCAGGTTATGAAAATGGAAATGAGAACCCAAAATTCATTTGTCGGGATGATGCAGAAATGCAAACCTGAAATTTGTTTATCAGGTTAACAGAGATGGAAAAGAGAACCCAAAATTCGTTTGTCGGGTGAAGATGCAAACCTGAAATTCGTTTATCAGCTTAATGAAGATGGAAACCCGAAATTCGTTTATCGGGATGATGCAGAAATGCAAACTTGAAATTCGTTTATCAGGTTAATAGAATGGAAACCCGAAATTCGTTTATCGGGGATGAAAATGCAGATCTGAAATTCGTTTATGAGGTTATGAAAATGGAAATCAGAACCCAAAATTCGTTTATCGGGAGTGGAAATGCAAACCTGAAATTCGTTTATCAGGTTAACGGAGATGGAAATGAGAACCCGAAATTCATTTATCGGGAGTGCAAATGCAAACCTGAAATTCGTTTATCAGGTTAACGGAGATGGAAATTGTTGGCCCCAAAGCAACCTAAAAGAGGGGGGGTGAATTAGGTTTCTTAAAAAATACATTGAGAAATATTGAGATTTTCAAATTAAATGCAGATATAACAAAATCAATAGAACAGTAAAGTAAAGAGAGAAAAATTAAACAATCAATACTTCCAAGCTAGCAAGCTTGAAGTATCAAATCTCTTGAATGCTTCACACACTTGGTGAGCCAATAATCTTTACAAAGTTGGGAAGTTCTTGCTCACGCCAAAACTCTTTTAGTTGAGCCAAGAATCTTACTTACAACCACACTTTCATACAAGATTATCACTCCACTCAAAGTTGAATTACACTCACAATTGCACACTAATACAACAAAGTACTATAGCCAATTTGCACTCAAATTACTCTTTTCTAAGGCTTGTATTCAATGTATTAGATGATTTTTTCAGGTTATTAAAGCACCTATTTATAAGAGCAATAAATAGTGGTTTTAACTATTTCCTAACGGCTAAATAATAAATGCACAAAAAATAGCCGTTGGGGTTATCGGACGTCCGAGAAGTATTGAATGCGTCCGAGGCAGCGTCCGATCTTCTTTCAGTTTTGTTGAGAAGCTTCGTTCAGATGTCCGTGCATACATCCGTTCCTTCGTCCGACAGAGGTTTCGGACGATCCTGAGCGTTCGAAAGAGAAGCAGTAGGATCCCATTCTTTCTGCCAGTTCGTTCAGACGATACAATGCGTTCGAGGAGTTTTGACCTAGTTCGGACGGTTCTGTGCGTTCGAAAGATCTGTTCCTGTAAAAGCTTATTTTACAGAGTTAAGTGTTTATGTCATCAACAAAATAAGGTTTGGAAAACATCAAAAATGAGAACCCGAAATTCGTTTATCGGGTGAAGATGCAAACTTGAAATTCATTTATCAGGTTAATGGAATGGAAACCCGAAATTTGTTTATCGGGGATGAAAATGCAAACCTGAAATTCGTTTATCAGGCTATGAAAATGGAAATGAGAACCCGAAATTCATTTATCGGGTAAAAATGCAAACCTGAAATTCGTTTAGATTCTTCAGGTTAATGGAGATGGAAATGAGAACCCGAAATTTGTTTATCGGGTGATGCAGAAATGCAAACCTGAAATTCATTTATCAGGTTAATGAAAATGGAAATGAGAACCCAAAATTCGTTTATCGGGTGAAAATGCAAACCTTAAATTCGTTTATCAGGTTAATGGAGATGGAAATGAGAACCCAAAATTCGTTTATCGGGTGATGCAGAAATGCAAACCTGAAATTCGTTTATCAGGTTAAATGAAAATGGAAATGAGAACCCGAAATTTGTTTATCGGGTGAAAATACGAACCTGAAATTCGTTTATCAGGTTAATGAAAATGGACATGAGAACCCAAAATTCGTTTATCGGGTGAAGATGCAAACCTGAAATTCGTTTATCAGGTTAATGGAGATGGAAATGAGAACCCAAAATTCGTTTATCGGGTAAAAATGCAAACCTGAAATTCGTTTATCAGGTTAATAAAAATGAGAACCTGAAATTTGTTTATCGGGTGATGTAGCAAATGCAAACCTGAAATTTGTTTATCAGGTTAATAGAATGGAAACCCGAAATTCGTTTATCGGGGATAAAAATGCAAACCTGAAATTCATTTATCAGGTTATGAAAATGGAAATGAGAACCCGAAATTCGTTTATCGGGTGAAAATGCAAACCTGAAATTCGTTTATCAGGTTAATGAAAAATGGAAATGAGAACCCGAAATTCGTTTATCGGGTGAAAATACAAACCTGAAATTCATTTATCAGGTTATGAAAATGGAAATGAGAATCCAAAATTCGTTTATCGGGTGAAAATGCAATAAGTATGATACATACACGGAGCCATGTCATTGGGCTTACCCATGAAATGAAGTGTAAAAGGCAACTAGTAATTAACCCTAATCATGACTGGATTGTAAACTGGGACATTAAGCCCTAAACGGTAAATGACAACATTATTTAAACTGAGAGGTTTGACTGGGAACTCAGTGTACCATCTCCCAGATGGCGATCACCTGTGAGGTTGATCATTGCTTCATTAGGGGTCTTAATGAATCACCCCTTTCAAAATGCGAAGAAAGACCGTTGGGTATCAAGACAGCTCTCAGGATTAGTGTATCCCTTGTTGTTTATGAAGGATATCCAATCAATAAAAATTTGCCCCAGTGTCGTGGATTTTAGCGTCCACTTTATTTTCATGTACCAGCAGGTACTCAAAACAACGTAATATCAAGCAAAGAAAACTCGAATTGGTCAGTGCCAAAACATACAAAATGTCAGTCTTAGCAAACATTACTATAAGCAAGGTGACCGAGCTCGCTAAGAGCTGCCTACGTATCCCACCACAGGAATCAGGTCGAATTTAGTTCAATTAAACAGATGATTTTCACATATTTGACAACTAAAACATCAACAACAAGAAGAACAACTACAAACAAACTAAATGGCAGCATGTGAGTTTGATAGAAGTACATGAATAAATAATACAGGCACATGGGAGCAATCTTAGTAAAAATCGTGCCAACACCGTATTAGCCTGACACCGCTTTGACTTTCATTCCAAGTGATTTGGACCCTATCAGGCAATGCTTTGGATCCATCGGATACGTGCCTTTTAAAGGCAAAGACTGTGTTGAGAGAACGACATAGAGGCAACCAATAAGCCTAACTTCGGTCAACAAATTTCAGTTGAACACTTTCCTAGACTTGGACCCAGAGAAGTCGTCAACCAGACTTTGACCATTTGCTCAGTTTACCCCTTCCTCAGAGCCTTTTCAGGTTTTCACTAAGGTTTCCCTCCCTTTTATTTTTATTTTTATTTTTATTTTTTTTTTTCGCACACTCTCCTTTTGCCTAGGCCGCCCCGTAGGGTTTTCAACCAAGCCTCTCTTTTGCTCTTTTTTTTTTTTTTTTTTTTTTAAACAAAGGTGCCTTTTTCGGGTTTTCACCTATGAGGTCCAAGTAAACGGCAAGGTGTCGGAGTAAATGGAAAACGTGTGGCTAAGTAATTGCCTTTTCCAATGCATGTGAACTTTAGTTTTCCAAAGTTTTTCGGCATCAGTAAGGTGCCTTCCTTGTAATTGGGATAGACATGTTAACATCAACTGCCGAGACCGCACAAACTGCCTCCTTTAAGCCTGTGCAGAACTTAGGATAGTTAGGGTCAAAATGGGTTAAATCGTGTGATTGGTAAAGATTGGGATTATCTTAACAAAAACTTGCCCCAATTTAAGATGGGCGCTTTGGTTGGAAAGAACATAGCTACAAGGGATGGAAGAGCGGGTTTTTGATCTGAGGAAAAAACTGGTTATGTCCCTTATCTAAAAGAATTGATACACTTTTGGGCTGATGAGTCTTCTTAAGGCAACTAACTGAACCAAGAGATGGAGACTTTATCGATTGTTTTGCTGGGTGCACCAAATTTTATTATAACAAACTGAGGAAAAGACAGCATTTGTTTTGGTCAATTCTCAAACTTTTTTTTTTTTTTTTTGCCACCCAAAACAACAATTTGCCCCAACATTGCAAATGAGCTCAGTTCCAAGTTTTTGTTAAGATAAAGGATAGGGACAAAGCACAATTGAAACGAAAGATAGGCAAATAAGGAGAAGAGATATAAAAGGATTTAGTCCGGATGTGGGTGAAAAGGGAAAGAAACCAATAAGTGGAATTCTATCCGACGTTCTGCAATGACTTAAAGGTTTACAGTCTGCCAAATCAGATGAAAAACTTTTTGACCATGTCCGCATTTATCAGTTGGGGGAAAACCTGTCCATCCATCTCTGTAAGGATAAGAGCTCCTCTTGATAATACTTTGTGTATAATGAATGGACCTGCCTTGTTTCATGACAATACTTCAACCTTTGCTTCGTCTATGTATGACATCTTGCGTCTCAAGACTACATCAGCCCAGAAAGTCAAGCCCTCATTTTCAGGCGGCGATACTAGTCTTGAAACGCAAGATCGAATACAGGATCCGTAGATAACATTGGCCATGAGACACAGCTGTTAGCAGTCTTTCATCAATGAGTGCAAGCTGTTCATGTCTGAGCCGTACCCATTCTGCATCTTCTAACTCAGTTTCCATTAGTAAGAATGCGTAGAGAAGGGATCTCTACTTCCGCTGGCAAAACAGCTTCCATTCCGTACATGAGGGAGTAAGGTGTTGCCCTACTAGATGTCCTGATGGCAGTCCGATAACCCAGCAATGCATATGGAAGCTTTTCATGCCAATCAGACTGACTGTCAACCATTTTTCGAATAATTCTCTTAAGATTCTTGTTAGATGCTTCAACCGCCCCATTCATTTTTGGCCTGTAGATGGTGGAATTCCGATTCTTAATCTTGAATTGGGCACAAAGACCATCTACCATGTCATTGTTCAGGTTCTTGGCATTGTCGGTAACCAATGTATCCGGGATCCCAAAGCGGCAAATGATGTTCTTTTGGATGAACTCCGTCACTACCTTCTTTGTTACGTGCTTGTAGGATTCAGCTTCGACCCACTTAGTGAAATATTCAATCGCTACCAGAATGAAGCGATGACCATTAGTCTCTGGCGGCTCGATCAATCCAATGACGTCCATTCCCCAAATTGAACGTGCATAGGGCCATGGAGTAGTGATGTTGTGCAATTCAGTTGGTGCTGCCCTTATCTCATCCCCGTGCATTTGGCACTTAACACACCTGTGGACAAATTCGATGCAATCATGCTTCATAGTAAGCCAGAAATAGCCTGCTCTCATTAGAGGATAGCTACCTTTGTCCAGAAACTCCTTGATATCATGAAACCAAGGAAGTCCATCAGATTCCGCCTCAAGAGTGCAACAGTACCCTGGCTTTTCCAGTACCTGAATGGTAATGGGCTCTATCACTGTGCTGTCTGGATGACTGATCATTGAAGATAAGGTAGCCAGAACATCGGCAAATACATTCCTAGATCGAGGTATGTGAGTGAATTTCAAATCATCAAATTGTTCACCTAGTTTGAGAATACTGCAGTGATATGGCATGATTTTAGAAACCCTGGTTACCCAGTGCCCCAGTGTCTGATAGACGAGCAAATCTGAATCACTAAACACAGCTAACTCTTTAATACCCATGTCCAATGCCATTTTCAGACCTGTAAGTATGCAAGCTTCATACTCTGCCATGTTGTTCGTACACGAAACTGTAACTTGGCTGTTGCTGGGAAGTGTCTGCCCTCTGGTGATATCAAAACTGCTCCTATGCCCGCACCAAAAGTGTTGGATGCACCATCAAAGAATAGCCTCCAATGTGGACATTCATCTTTCATGTCTTCGGCAGTGTCAATGAATAAGATGTCTTCGTCCGGAAAGTATGTGTGCAAGGGTTGATAATCATTCTCCCTTGGGTTCTCAGCAAGATGATCCGCTATTGCTTGTCCTTTGACAGCCTTCTGAGGAGTGAAGATGATATCGAATTCTGCTAACAACATCTGCCATCTAGCCAAGCGTCTAATCGGCATAGGCTTCTCTAACAGATAGCGAAGGGGATCACACCTGGAAATGAGATAAGTGGTATGACCCAGCAGATAATGCCTTACCAGTTGGGAGGTCCAAACCAATGCACAGCATGTTCGCTCCAAAAAAGTATAATTGGCTTCATAGACTGTCTCTATAAACTTCTTGCTTAGATAATAGATAGCCTGCTCTTTTCTGCCCGAATCGTCGTGCCGCCCCAAGACACTACCCATGGATAGATCCAAAATCGACAGATACATGATTAATGGCTTCCCTGGCTTTGGGGGGACTAACACAGGAGGGTTCAAAAGATAATCTTTGATTTTGAGAAGAGCCAGCAATCATC
This sequence comes from Cinchona pubescens, assembly GCA_025175665.1. NCBI lineage: Eukaryota > Viridiplantae > Streptophyta > Magnoliopsida > Gentianales > Rubiaceae > Cinchona > Cinchona pubescens. The sequence continues at coordinate 3,543,324 of JANKKI010000003.1, forward strand.
AAAGCCAGTACATCGGTGCATTTTTTCTCAACAGTTTGAACAAAGGTTCACAAGTAGCTGTTAGCTGAGCAATGAAGCGACCAATGAAATTGATTTTTCCCAAGAAGCTTTTTACGTCCTTCTGAGTCTTTGGCGCAGACATATCACGGATAGCTTTGATCTTTGCTGGGTCTATCTCAATTCCCCGCTTACTGACAATGAAACCTAATAACTTTCCGAAAAGAGCTCCAAAGGCGCACTTTGTTGGGTTCAACTTCATATTATATCTCCTCATCCTCTCAAATACCTTCTTAAGATTGGTCAAGTGATCCTCGCCCTTCTTGGATTTGATAATGATGTCATCGACATAGACCTCCATCTCTTCGTGTATCATGTCATGAAACAAGGTGGTCATAGTGCGTTGATATGTTGCACCAGCATTCTTGAGTCCAAATGGCATAACTCTGTAGCAGAATGTCCCCCAAGGAGTAATGAATGCTGTCTTTTCCCTGTCTTCCTCGTCCACTAGGATTTGGTGATACCCAGCAAAACAATCGATAAAAGTCTCCATCTCATGGCAGGCAGCACTGTCTAGAATGATGTGAATGTTTGGCAGCGGAAAATCATCCTTGGGACTGGCCTTGTTTAAGTCTCGATAGTCGACGCAAACTCTGACCTCCTCAGTCTTCTTCGGTACTGGCACCATATTGGAAAGCCAAATAGGATACCGGGATACAATGATAATTGTGGCATTAAACTGCTTGATGATTTGTTCTTTGATCTTTAAGCTCATTTCTGGCTTAAACTTCCTTGGCTTCTGCTTTACAGGTGGGCATTTAGGATCGGTGGAGAGTTTGTGTAACCACGACATCTGTTGAAATGCCAGGCATATCGTCATAAGACCAGGCAAAGACGTCTTGGAACAAAATAAAAAATTCTATCATCTCTTTCTTCTGCCCTCTAGTCAAGTGTATGCTAATTTTAACCTCTCTTACGTCCGTGTCTGTCCCAATATTTACCATTTCTGTTTCTTCCAAGTTAGGCTTTGGTTTTTCCTCGTGTCGCCCGAATTAATTTTCAATATCACACTCATCCTCACCACTCTTAGACTGTGTAAAATCAGGGTCGGGTGTGATATCAAAATTGCACTTATCGACCTCATAAACTGTAGTATCCGAAGGATCAAAAGCATTGATTTTGGGCCATCAGGGATAAAATGAAGCATGAAATGAAAGAAAACAAAATGAGCAAAAACATCTTGAAGAAAAAGTTCTCATTAATCGAAGATTTGTACAAGTGATCCTAGAGAACATAAACTTAACATTCATTGGCCATCCTATAAAAATCAATTGTCTTCAGAATTCGCACATATTACCTCCAAAATAGATGAATAAGATGAATGAGGAAGGCAATATCATGATTGTACTTGCTTTACTAATCAAATTGTTTTCAAGATTCATCTCCAAAATAGATGAATGAGATGAATCATGAATACAATGCTGTGAATGCACCTACTTCTTGACTAGATGGCATAAGCAAAACAACTTAAGAAGTACGAAACATACATACAAAGATGAAATTAAAAGGAGCAAAACTAAAAATCATATCCTTTCAAATTTACCGAAACTCCCTATGACTAGGGAGATCATCAGATGTCCAGTTGTGCAGTTGGTCGATCTCAGCAAATGGTAGCTCAGTATCATCCTTCTCCGTCTGCTCTTGAATAATTACCCCCGCAAATAATTCGGCTACCCCTTGGATAAGATCCTCCTTTTCAGCCTCATCTGCATCAGGAGCCATAATGGCGGCAGAACGTGGAAAAGTAATCTTAAGAGGTGGAATGACCATAGGCAATGCTCGACCTTCTTTTTTAGCTCTCTCTCACTCAGCTCCTTAATCTCCCTCAGCTGCCTGGCATTCGGGCAAAAATTGAGCCCAAATGTATTCATCTGCGTTGGTAGCTCAATAGGGTGTATTATGCCTTGCAAATTCATCCCCAAACCTTGGCCGATGCGATATCTTCCACGCAGCATTTCCTTTGCAATCATTACACTCACCTTATCCCAGAAAGCTTTCATTGATGACTGTTCTCCAGGCCCTCGGCTGACAGAGATCACATCATAAGCTAAGAAAGGCACCAGAGTGTCATTGCTCTCCTCAACTTTCTCGTTGACCATCATGGCGTGGTCATCTTCGGCAAATACAGTAATCAGCTTAAACTTGTAAATGAATTTAACCCTTTGATGCAAAGATGACGAAATAGCCCAGTAGAATGGATCCAGGGGCATCCCAGCAACAAATTATATACCCCAACAATTGGAAGAACCTGGCAAGTGATATGATGAGCAGTTGGCCCCACTTCCAAAATAAGGTTTATCTCTTCGGTGTACCAGCTTGTCTTCGAGCCCCGTCAAACCCTCTGATCACCATGGATGAATTCCTGACCAGGTCATGAGAGATTTCCAATTTATCCAATGTCTTCAAAGGACAAATATTTAAAGCAGACCCATTATCAACCGTGGCCCTAGGTAAATGCCGCCCTTCACATCTAACCGAGATGAATAGAGCCTTGTTGTGGTCGCTCCCTTCAAAAGTTAAGTCATCATCAGAAAAACAAATTTGGTTTGATGCCAGCACACTGCCCACTAACCCAGCAAGTTTGTCAGTGGGAATGTCACGAGGCACATGAGCCTTACTCAAAATCTTCAATACTGCCTCCCTTTGTAGCTCGAATGTTAACAATAAGCTGAGCATAAAAATTTGTGAGGGTATCTTATTCAGCTGCTCAACTACTGAATATTCACTTTTTTTGATCAATCTTAGAAAGTCTTCCACATCTTTGTCTGCTACAGCCTTAGGGGCCTGCATGGGCTCTTTACCTTTGTTGGATTGTCCAGCCTCAAAACACTGTTGTCATTTGTGATTCGGCCTGACCTTGACACAGCAGACACTTCCTCCTCAGACGTGGCCTTCCACCGACTATCACAGCTGAGGGTTGATAATTCCACGGCACTGCATGTGTGCTCTCAATTGGCAATTGTGTTGGCAGTTCAATCACAACGGGCTCCTGAGATTCTACCTCAAACGGATCCATGTCTATGATAAAAGGCTCAGATGGCTCCAAATCCAAATAAAACGGTTTGATCTGAGTCATTGTCACTTCTTTGACTGCTCCTTCTTCCTCTTCCGTCTCTGCTTCTATACAAACCATCCCAACATGAGGCTCATGCCGTGGCAGCGGATTAGTGTTTACTTTAGGAGCCTTTTGTTCTGACCTCCTAATGACAATCTCACGTGCATCGATCATAACCTGCACCTTGTTCTTCAACGTCCAACAATTAGCCGTGGAATGCCCTGGGGCTCCAGAATGATAGGCACAGTGGGCATTGGCATCAAACCTATCCGGAACTTCCTCCGAGATACTGAGGAGGAGCTATGGGTTTCAATCTCCCTGCTGATCTCAACTGCTCATATAGTTGCTCAATGGGCCGTCCTAGATTGGTAAAATTGTGGGCTGGTCTGCCATGTGGTCGGCTTGGTTGGAGTTTGGTGAAGGGAATTTGTTTGGCTGGTTGGGTCTTTGATTGTTTGGGGATTGTGGTCTTGGATTATAATATGAGAGCTGTGGATTAGGCACGGGCATTTGTACTTGTGTTTGGTATACGGGTTGAGGGTAGTATTGAGGTGGTAGTGGAGGTGGTGCATAAAAGGGTTGTGGATTAGGTCTTTGGTATTGATGGAAATTGCGTGGTGGTTGGCGGTTGGGTTGGTTGAAAATAAAAGTCACTTCCTCTTCCTTCTTGTCAGCCTTCTTGCTCAGGGGTTTCTTAGCCACAGACGTGCTCCCCTACATGGACTCTATCTGAAGTTTGAAGGCCGTCATGTCAATAATTTTTCCACTTTTCAAGCCCCTTTCAACAGCCTCTGGCTTGTTGGATAATTTTTGAAAAGGATTTGCCAATAGACCCGGTCAACTTTCATAGTAAGGAGGTTCTTGCGCATCAATAAAGAGTTTGACCATCTCAGTCTCAGTCATAGGTGTGGCTCACTCTGGAAGCTAACGCCCTCCATCTTTTCACATACTCATGGTAATCCTCTGAGGGCTTCTTCTTTAAGTTCATCAGAGCAAAACGGTCCGGCTCTAGGTCGCGGTTAAACTCATACTATTTCACAAAAGCATTTGCCAAGTCCGTCCAATCCTATAATTTTTTTGGATCAAGCATTAAATACCATGATAACGCATCTCCCTCCAAGCTTCTGGCAAATACACCCTCGTTGCTATCCGAGGGTCGCTTGTTGGATTCCCCAGCAAGTTACAAAACATTTTAAGGTGAGCTACCAGATCCCAGTGCCATTGTACTTTGGAAATTTTGGGATCTTAAATTTTGGTGGTAATTGCACTTCGGGGAATAGACATAGATCTTGGTAGTCGATAGCTCGAACAAATTTATCTGTCCCCTGTTGCTGCTTCGTAAAACTATCGAACCACTCTATTCTTTTTAATAGGGCATCATTGACAGCTGGTACAGGGGGCAGTGATGGTATTAATTCAGCTTCCCCTCCTGGGGTATACTCTAACTCAAGAGGATGTGGTGGTGGTGGAACTGGATCTGTTAGTGGTGGCACTGGAGTTGGAGGAGGTTGATTCTGTGGTGGTGGGGGTAGCGGCATCCCAAAGCCGGGATTAGGCACATGAGGAGGCAGCATCTCCTGATTGGCGGGGTGAGACCCATAAGTTTGCCTGTACCATTGCATTTCTTGGTTCATACTGGCCATAGCAGCCATCATAGATTCTATCTGTTTAGACATATTAAAACATAATAAAAAAGAAAATTCAGATATATATAAACAAACATAATCATAAGTTTACAGCATAAAATGTGGTTCCTTCCCCAGGAACCCTGAAAACAAAAAAAAAGGTCTAAAGGGGACGAAGCCCTTTTGAACTTATTCGGCAAGCTCCTTTAGATGATCTCGTATCTTCATCATTTGCTCCTCGTACCGCAGAAGCTTGCTACGTGCTGATTCAGCAGCCCCATTGTGCATTAGGCGTCCCAGATCATATACCATCTCGGTGTATGCCCTCTTTCAGTTGGATTCCTGCTCTCGAATACAGGATTGCTGTTCTTGAAGTCTTTTGTAAGCTTGCCTGTGCTTATCTAGAGCTATCTTCGTTCCCACTCCTGTAGCAAATAGGGCACTTTGGTCGCCTTTCTAATTACTCGAGCGGAACTCATTTGCATGAAATACATGTTAGCCTTACCTGAGGCTTGTACCCCTTCAGAGCCTTTATAAAATGAACACGCAAGCTTGCAAAATCCCATTGTAGGTTATGTACCTAGGGATAGGTATGCAATTCTATACACAGGGTTTCCGACAGGGTATCCCTTCTACGGCTAATGATATACAATAAGTAGCCTACGGTGGCCTTACAACGCTGGGGTTAGCCTAAATGCACACAAGGGTTAATAAAACTTTGGAAACATGTCGCGGGGGGTGGGTCTCCTCTTTGGGTCTGGCAACCATATGCCTTTGACCCTACCTAAGGCTTATGCAATGCAAAAATCAAAATTCACTCTTTCTTGCGAGAAGTAGATACAAATTACATGGCCAAAGTAAATCATACGAATCAGAAAAACTAATTACTAGTACATAATAAAATTGTAAAGGTATTTACTATTACAAGCCAGATAAATGGGTGGGTCCTACCGCCTCGTGTCTAGTGTCCTAAACAAGGTCCACACAGTTCTGCCCTATGGTTTAAGTTATATGAATATGAGGCTTGGCTTACTAATGCAATCTAGATGGGCTTGGTTCCCGAACCTTCTCAGATACCGTTACGTGCACATTGTGTCACGCATGCCTATTTTTGTGAGTGTCGTTCTTAATTCCCTGTAGGAATTAAGACGATCTACCCAGATATGCAGCCGTGACACAATGTGCACGTCTGGTATCTAGATGTGTATAGAAGATTCACAGAAGGAAGAGGAAGTGACTTTTATTTTGATGCACCCCAACACCCCAAAAATTGCCCCCAAATTAACCACAAACAGGTATAATAGCAAAATATATTAAAACATGTACAATAAAGCAAGAACAAATCACACCATAGACAGACAGGGTATGGCACGTAAAACGAGACCTAAATCGAGCAAACAGGTACTCAAGACAGCAAACATAGTGAAATATAATAAAACAAGTGTAAAATAATTTGAAAAGAACAAATAAAGTAACACATAGCATATGGCACATAAAACGAGAGCCTACCCAAAATCCATAAACCAGCACACAAGACAGCAAAAATGGTGAAATACGATAAAATAAGTGTAAAGTAATTGAAAAAGAACAAATAAAGTAACACGTAGCATGTGGCACGTAAAACGAGACACAAAAATCCATAAACCAGCACACAAGACAGCAAAAATGGTGAAATACGGTAAAACAAGTGTAAAGTTATTGGAAAAGAACAATTAATGTAACACATTGCATATGGCACGCAAAACGAGGCATAGAGCCGGTAACATAGCACACAAAAAAATTGGTAAAAATTAGCCGGTTTATAATGAACGGGATAAAATTGAGAGAAACGCATTAAAATCGTGCGCCCGGATTCTCAAAGTCCCCAGTGGAGTCGCCACACCGTCGCACCCTCACAATGGTCTGCTCAAGACATAAGACCGGTAGCGCATCTCTCAATTGGTGCTCGTGAAATAGGTGATTAAATGCAAAAATCCTAAATAATATTTACAAACATAAATTACCTATTTACTATTACCAATTTGTCTAATCCTATTCTCCATACATTTGTCTTTCTCTCGGCACCCACTTTACCCGGCGTTGGACCGGTTGCATGATTTTATCGCGTTTCCCTTTTCAATGTTAGTATTCATTATTGTCGACTTTGTAGCGTACGTGTGCTTAAGATAGTTTAAAAGTAATGAAATATGTACATATTAATGAGGAAATGAAAATAAATGGTAAATAAAAATATTTAAAGGTAAATTTAGCCCGGGGTCCAATTTAAAGTTGCACACATTTAGCTTGTAGTGCCCTTTAACTCCCAAAGGGCACAAACAGTGGTTTGGCATGCACGCCAGAGTTTACTTCTAGCCCGATTTTATATTATTGATACAGTTATTAAGTCATGCACTAAATTGAGTTTGATTCAAATATTTAATGTCTAGTCGTGCAACTAAACAAAATTTGAGGACAGAAGAGTAAATTCACATCATTTAACAAGTAAGAAAAAGCATAAATATTATATCGAAACCAACAAACATAAAAAATAAAGCACAAATCATCACAAAAGAAACTTATAGAAAAATATGTGCAAAATCAGAACCTATTTACAATTTAATACTCATTATGGCAAAACGGTAATTTCACAATCAAAGGATAATTAAACGTATTAAAATGTCAAACAAAAATCAAATTAAAGCTTGGTGGTTATTGTCATTAAAAATGTAACTTAGAAGAAATTTGAAAAGAAAAAGAAAAAAAAAAAGAAAAAGAAAATTAAGTCATAAATAATGTAAAAATAGTAAGATAAGCATTTTGTCACCAAAACAATCGATTCAAAAGCAACCATTTAACTCACCTCAACCTCAGGAATGTGGTGGAATTGGTTATGCTTGGTTTGGAGTGCGTTTGAGCCGAATTTGCTTTCGGCACCTCCAAGCTTCCGGTTGATGAATTGGCCTTCTTCCACCACATTTTTCACCCACCAGATGAACGATTTTTCTTGAGGTTTACAAAGAGAACTTGTAGTCCCAGGTACCCTCTACAACTTTTCTTCTTTGTGTTTAGTCTAATTTCTCTTAGATCGCTTGGAATCTTGGCTCAAAGTTGGCTATCTGGAAAAATTTTTAAACTTAGAAAAAATTTTCTTTCTTTTCTTCCTGCAGAAATTTTCGTCCCCTTTTTTAGGCTGAGTTTTTTGCTCTTTAAAGAGGTGGATTGAGTGTAAAAATGGTCAAAGACCATTCCTTGTCATGTTGGAAGTATGAAGCATCTGATATTTGGTGAGAATGGGTGAAAAAATGTAGAGAAAAACGTGGCCAAAACAGCTCTTCGAGCTGACTATTTCTGCGCGTGAATTCAATAACAGTATGCGCTGTACTATTCACAAGCTGAATTTTTTTAATAAATTTAATTTTTTTTAAAATTTTTTAATTAATTAATTAATTTTTTTTTTTTTTTGAAAAAATCTAAAAAGTTAATAATATTAAAACTCATTCTTAGTATTTCAAATGCATAAAACACATAATAATTAAACACCATAAGACAAATTAAGAGGGAATTAAAGGATAAATTAAGAGGAAATCAAAGAGCAGGTTAAAAATAAATAAAAAGGAAAATTAAAAAGAAAATTGAGAGTCAAATTAAGAGGAAAACAGTGGAGAACTTAAGGGACAAAAATAGGTGTCTACACCAATTCTTTCTTAGCAAGATTTTCAGTTAAATCAATGTTGAAATGACAAAGTCTTCTATGACAAAGCCAAGGATCATGTATAGAAGCGGTTAAACATTTTACATTGCCACTACAAAAGTTATCAAGATAAATCACATAAACATCATTATGCCTAAAACCTTTGAATAAAACAGCAAAATTTATTTATCATGAATTAAACATTCATGCTTCGTAAAGAATACATATACATTTTTATCACATAATTGGCTCACACTTAAGAGATTGTAATTCAAATTGTCAACTAGAAGCACATATTTAATTAAAGTCTCACCAATTTTACCTGCATCACCAATGCCAGTTGATTTTGCTTCTATATTATCCCTAAAAGTCACCTTTCCACTGTTTTCGGACATGAGTTTGGTGAAGAGAGATGCGCTACCGGTCTTATGTCTTGAGCAACCATTATCTATGAACCATTTGGAATTTTTGGTGATGTTCATTACCTACACAAGAATTTAAGTGATAACTTTTGGTACCCATATTTTCTTGGGTCCATATGAGTTAATAAAATGACTATAAATCCATACGGTATTCATTCCAAGTTTTTCATTTCTCTTGACATAGCAATTATTTTTCACATGTCCATGTTGTTGGCAATAGCGGCAAATAATATTCTTATTTCCATATAAAAAAGATTTTGATTTTACAAAAACATAAGTCATCATTTCTAAAAGTGACAAAGTTCTTGATGATCAACATATTTCAATTCTTTTTCATATCAACAGCATTTTTCCTTTTTTTATGCAAGAGAACATTCAAATCATCCAATCTTTTCTTCAAGGAGGCTTGTTCTTCCTTGATTGATTTCACATGCATTCTTTTCTTCAACTCAGCATTTTCTTGTAATAACCTATTATTTTCATTCACAAGTTTAGAGTTAGCATTTAATAAAGCATTTGTTTTTTTGACTAACTCCTTATTTCTACCATATGATTCCTTTTAGATATCATACAATTTTAAAATGACAGCTTCAAGATCATTATCATTATTTTCATCATTAGAATCATAAGTCGATGTTACCTCATCATCACCAATTGCCATAAAGGCCATTTGTGTTGATTCTATCTCTTTTTCAACTTCTCCTTCAGAGTTGCAATCATCCCAAATGATTTGAAAATTGTTGAAGCGAGGCTTCCTTCCTTCCTTCCTCTTCTTGGAGGGACACTCATTTGCTAAGTGTCCAGGTTGACCACATTCAAAGCATTTTCATTTTTCTTCTTAATTTCCAGCTTCGTCTTCCCTTTGAAATTATTTGAATAGCTCGCTCCTCTTTTTTTCATTCTTTGTTTGTTGATATAGTGTTTGACAAATCCTTCGGTGATGAGTGCAAGATCACCTTCATCAAGATCTCCATCCTTTAAATTGATAGAGCCATTTTCATCTTCTTCTTGAGAAGTCTTCAAGGCTAGCTTTGTTTGGTTTTGCTTCTTCATCGTCCACCACTTTAGCTTTGAGCTTCAATTCATATGAAGTGAGAGAGTTTATCAATGACTCAATGGGTATGGAATTTAAGTTCTTTGCTTCCTGTATAGCAATATTTTTTGCCTCCCATTCTTTGGAGAGTGCATTCAAGATTTTTTGATTCTTCTTACCCAAAGAGTATTCCATCCCTAAGGCTTCAAGATCCTTAATGATATCATTGAATCTACAATACATTTCTTATCAATGTTTTCATGTGGTTCCATCTTGAAGGACTCATACTTGGCAACAAGTAAGGATTTCTTTTGTTCTCTAATATCATCGCTCCCTTCATGAATTTCTTTCAACTTCTCCCAGATTTCCTTAGTCGAAACACATCCTTTGACATGGTTGACTCGTTAGCGTCCAAGGCATTGTATAACATATTCATGGCTTTAGCATTTAAGTTCAAATTTTCTTTATCTTGTGGAGTGAGCTCATCCCTTGTTTTTCTCTTCTTCTATTTGTATGATCATCAACATTGGTGGCTTCGAAAGGACCTTCATTAACCACATGCCACAAGTCAATGGCTTTAGCATTTAAGTTCAAATTTTCTTTATCTTGTGGAGTGAGCTCATCCCTTATTTTTCTCTTCTTCTATTTGTATGATCATCAACATTGGTGGCTTCAAAAGAACCTTCATTAACCACATGCCACAAGTCAATATCAATAGATTGCAAAAAGATTTTAATTCTATCTTTCCACAACTAATAAAGTTTACCCCATTAAACATAAGGGGTCTAGTGATAGATTGACCTTCAAAGAATAAAGCATTATTTGTTGCGAAAAAGGATCTTTACTCAAATGCAATTTAAGCAAAATAAAGAGACCAATGCTCTGATACCAATTGTTGGTCCCAAATCAACATAAGAGGGGGGGTAAATTAGGTTTAAAAAAATTAATTTTCAAATAATGCACAATTAAAATCTCTTGCACTTAACAAGTAAAATGATAAAAATATAAGAAATTAAGTACAAAATGAATAGAATGAATAAAGAGAGAGAGATTAACTGAACATCACTTCCAACCTAGCTAGATTGGAGTAGTAATCCACTAAGATGATCCTTCAAATTTGGTGAGTCAATAATCTCAAATGTACACAAAGTAGGATCACCCTTGCTCACACTACTTCTCTTTAGTTGAGCCAAGGATTTTACACTCAACCTCACTTTTGTACAAGATTATTACTGCACTCAATGTTTTCTAATAGCGACTACTCTTAAGTACACACTAATACAATATTACTAAAGAGCTAATTTGCACTCAAATTGCCTTTCTTCTTGCTTGTATGCAATGTGTAAGATACTTTTGCAAAATACATATGCGTTGGCATTTATAGATGCAATAAATCAGCTCCCAACCACTTCCTAACGGCTAGATAATAAATGCTAAAAAACTAGCCGTTATAGGTTTGGGACGTCCGATATCTTTATTAAGCGTCTGACAAGCATCCGATTTGTGATATCAAAGAGTTGAAAAAGCCATTCAGACGGCCGAGATTACGTCTGTTCCTTTGTGCGAACAGGTGTGTTGATGAGTCCAGTGATCAGATAGTGTACTGTGTCCAAAAGGTTTAGTGCTTGACCATAGTTCTCTTCTTTCAGACAGTTAGGCACGTCCGTTAAGATTTTCTTCTGATAGTTAGGCGCATATACTGTAGGTGCCTCAAAATCTTGCTATCTGCCTGACCATCGGACAGTGCGTTGCGTCCGAGGTCAATATGAGATTCTTTCAGACAGTTAGGCGAGTCCAGTATAGGTGCCTTAAAATCTTGCCCTTTACCTGACCATTCAAACGGTGCATTGCGTCCGAGGTTAATTCGTTCGGACGAGCTTGTGCGTCCGAGTAACTTAGTACTGTTAGGACCATGTACATCATCCGAAAACCCTGTTATGAACAAATGAAATAGAATTGTTGCACAGCTTAAGTTTAGATTGTGCATTTGTCATCATCAAAACCAAGATTGTAGATCATCAAAATCCCAGTCTAGTCAAACTGCCTACATCTACTGGCATCCCTATCAATATAGCATAAACCATTAACACTTTATCCCTCTGAATATAACTCTAAGAATTTGAATCCCAAATTTGACACTGATGAAATAAAACCACAATTTAGCCACAAGCCGTAAACCATAGACATACAGGACTGCTTTCAAGATTGCTTTCAAGACTCCAATTGGGATGTCTCCTTATAAAATGGTTTACGGTAAGGCTTGTCATCTCCTAATTGAGAAGAATCGAGTACAAGACATATTGGGCAATCAAAAGTTTCAACCATGAGTTGAAGAAGGGTAGGAAGAAGATGCTTATAGATTTGAATGAAATGGATAAATTTGGCAGGGAAGCCTATGAAAATGCAAGGCTTTATAAAGAAAAGACAAAGGTTTTGCACGACAAGCATATTTCGGGCAAGGACTTAAAAACCTGGGAAATGGTTTTATTGTATAGTTCAAGACTCAAATTGTTTCCAGAAAAGTTGATGTTAACATGAAATGGGCCGTATGAAGTAGTGCTAACATTCTCGTATCCCATAGTGGTGATCAAAGGAAGCCAAGGAAATTTGAAGGTTAATGGCCTCTGGATAAAGTGCTACTATAGAGGAATCATCAATGAGGAAAGGGAAACTGTTCACCACATCAATGCCTAATCTCACGGGCCGTAGTCGAGCCTAAAACTATAAACAAGGGCTCTACACGAGAGGCAACCCATGTCCTTTTATAATTTTGTTTGTGTGTTGTACCTTTTAATGTTCTTTAGTTCCCTTGTTATTTGAGTGTGTATCATCTTAATTTGCAAGTTCAACGGATTATAACATAATTTTAAGTCTTGTTGATGGTTTGAGTGAGTTAGGAAATTAATTTATAATTCAAGGTGATTTTTTTTGTGCACATGCCTACCATTTGGTGCGCATGTGCATGCAATCTAAAAGCTAAAATTCTAGTTCTATGTCTCACGCACATGCGTGCCTGGACCTTGCGCATGTGCACAAGCGGCAGAACCAAAATTATCCTTTCTACTTCTTGTGCACATGCACGAGTGACCTTGCACATGTGTGCAAGCCAAGTGAAAAGGCCAAACATGAGTTTATTTCCTAACATTCAAACAAAAATCTCTTTTTCATAAACCCTTCTCCTCTCAAACCCTCTAGCCCCCTAAACATTTTATACCCTCAAATCACTTCTTGATGTCCTCCATTCACATCAATTTCTTTTCTTCCTTCAAGTGTAAAAACTATTAAGGTATGTCTGTGTGAGATTTCATTGATTTTCTTATTTTTTTTCCCTTTTGGAGTTTGTAATTGAATTGAAGGAAATTTTTGATTTTTTATGATTTGATTGTGTTTATTTGTGATGGATTGAATAACTGATTGTGGATGTGCTTGATTATTGACCTGTTCTTTGAATTGGGAAGTAATTGTGTGGTATTCACATAGAGAAAAGTCCATTCTTTGTTTATGCATGCCAAATGTTTGATGAAATACCACAATGAATAAAAATCTAAAAACACTAGGCATTTATACATGAATTCAATTCCTTAGGACTTCAATTAGGACATATGATTGTTCTCTATTCTTTTTATTGGTTCAAAACTAGGAGTGTTTTAAACATATGTACATAACTTAGAATTGAAACTAAAATATTTGATTTTATCTTGTGAATACTAAGGTTCATTATTAGTTTGAGGATATAGAATTGAATAAGTGGGTGGTAGTGGTTTTATTTAGGTGTCTTGTATCTCATAATTCACTGTTGGTGGATTAGAGAATGGAATAACATACAAGGGAAAGCAATCGGTAGGTCGAAGGACAATTGGAGCTTCTTCTTCCACCGTTCCACAACAAGAACTGGAGGAGAACGTTCAAGAGCAATTCTTAAATGCCGCTACCCATAAAAGTACGAGTCAGATATCTTGATGAGGGCAGCAATTAAGGAGAAGGGTATACAAATCCCTAGTATTGGAGCCCGAAGATTCGCGATGTCATTAGGACACTTGGTTGGAATTATTTCACATCTATCCCCATGGATGCGGTACTCCCTATTGTGGGCGAATTCTACGCGAATTTGGTTGAGTGTAGTGACACTAAGGTGTATGTCAGCAGAAAAACTATGGATATTTCTAGAAATATGATCAATCGGCTACTGAGAGTAAACCGAGTTCACAATAATGAGTGGCCAACTATTCGTGACACCAACATGGAACTTAAAGACATCGCGAACCTAATTTGCACGGGTTAAGTGGAGTGAACATATGGTATTGTGGGTCCTCTGCATACTAGACTGAATTTTAATGCTAATTTGCTTAAATCTGTTTGGTTAGTTTGGTTCAAGTTTTTATGTGCTCACCTCCTCCTGGTTAGTCATCTTACTCATGTTACTTTGAAGCAAGCTAAACTATTATATGCCATTGCTTCAGGTAGGCCGGTAGTTGTATGCCATCTGATTAGCCAGCAGATCCATTGTACAAGAGTAGTCAAACAATCTACCTTATTGTTCCCATAATTGATTACTGAATTGTGTGTTGAGATTGATTCGGCCGAAGAAAACTTGAAGCCAGGTAGGCTGATTACATTGGATGGAGCGAGAACCCTAGTTAGACGAACCTATTCTTAGGCTTCAATGTCACAGCGATCGACTAGTGAACCAATTCCAAGGTATAGTCAGGAGGAGCTTCTTGAGCAGATTTTGATGGAACAACAGCATATGCGATGCCAATTTGATACATACATTCACTTCCAATATGCTTGGCAACAGAACATAGAGGCTCACCAACTGGCACGGGAGTGACGGGAAGGATTTCTCTACATTCCTACCTTTTCCTCCATTTCTGCAGCAGTTGGCACCTTCTGACAATGAATCTTCATCTATCCATTATCATGTCATGGATATTTATGTTGATATACACTGCATAAAACATTCTTCATTGCTGGAGAAGCTTCCCTTTCCCTCCTTATGCTTTTATTTTCTTTAACATTGGGTTCAATGTTAATTTCTACGTGTGGGGTGGGGAGTTATCTAGATTTATAATTATTGGTGTTGTTAGCTAAAATTTTGCTACAATATTTTAACTTTTCTTTTGATCTGAGAGCTTTTCAAGATTTTTGAAAAATTTTGTCTGAATTAGCTAAAAATATTTGAAATTTTTGGAATTTTACAATCGCTTAGCATGTCTCTTTGATTTTCGACATGATAATTTTTGAGCTAAACCATTCATGAGTAAGTAGTCGGAATTAATATTTTTCTTTCATGATTTCTGAAAATTCTTGAGAACTAATAGCCATAAAGTATTTTTATTGTCTTATGACACTAAGACATAATTATGTAAGACTTACTTATATTGAATCCCAAAAACTTGCTTTATTACATTTTCGAGGCAAAATTTTATAGACAATTTAATTTGGTTTAAAGATGAAAGTATAACCTTTTTTGGACGTTTCAGCCGTTCAAGCCAAGCATTATTGAAATTTTTATCCCTAGTACCATATTTGAACTTTAATTTGTAATGAAATGTGAGAAACACCATTCGCTTGCTTTCATTAAAACTTATTTTACCTACCTTTACGAGCTTAATAATTTCTTTTATTTTTCTAACCTAAATGTCCCTTAAGAGCTTTATTGCACACCATTATTTGTTAAGGGGATATAAGGGCGGAGGTAGTGAATGAGGGAGGTAAATTCTATGAGTGACTGGTTACATTTATGAAGCAAGAAAGGGTATTGAAAAAATTGCAAAAAATTTCTTGAAAATTGCAAGTAGTGCCTATCACTGGTATCTGTATTGATGTGATATCAGGTAGTACCTGATAGATCAATCACTAGTACCTGCATTGGTGTGTTTGCAGGTAGTGCCTATCTCTAGTTCCTGTATCGGGAGCGAACATGGAAAAAATTATGGAAAGAAATATGAAATAAATGTCAAGAAAAAGGTTGGCATGTTGGGTTGACTTTGAAGAAGAACTGTGTATCTACTTCTAAACCTTACATTTTGTTTGTTGTATGAAATTTTTATGGGTGTTTGTTGATTAAGTGTGGGGTTATTTCTAAGGGTAGGTGATTTTATGTTAAGGAGAAGTTTTATTTTGATATGTGACCAGCATTAATTTAAAGCTCTTTCTTTTATTTTGTGATATCCTTATCCCTTCTTTGATTAGCCAATACCCTAGCCTAACGTTACAAGCAAAAAAGTCCTATATAATTTAAATTGAGTGGGTTGTCTACATTAATGGAGAGGTGTAAGAAAAGTGAGCTATAATGTGTTCAAAAAATTCTAAGAATTTGCATGATTTGATCCGATTGTCTTGAAAATTAAGTTTTTATTGAATGGTTATATTCACACACATACACACACTGAATTTCAAGGCTAGGTTTTATTAGCTTTTGAGCTCTTGAGTTCTTAGATTACTTTTGATGGTGGGTTGGTTCTTGATTATTATATCAACAATTGTTAAGATGTATTGGGTGCATTTTTGATGAGCATATCTATTTTATTTCTATTTTTTCTCGAGGACGATCAAAAGCTAAGTGTGAGGTATTTGATAAGCTCTTAAATGCCTTATATTTTATGTATTATTTACTGCGTTTTCATGTAATGCAAGCAATAATTCATTTAATTATGAGCTTAATTACTTTATTTTTAGTTTGTGTAGGTTTGGAACAAAAAAGGACTCTAAAAGGATAAAAAAAATTTGAGAAAAATCACTAGGTTGAAAATCGTACAAAAGCGATAAGCGAATTTGGATACTATTTGTAATTTTGAGCATAACCTTTTTATCCGAGCTTCAATCAAGTTGGTTCAAGATGCGTTGGAAAGCTAAGAGACTACATGTGTACTTTCATGTTTTAAAATTTTCCAAATTTCATCCGCATCAGGGTTAAAATTGAGGTGGAATTTGAAGCAAGGGTTCTAGAAGTTGCGCACATGCGCAACCCAAAACCTACTCATGTTTGCAAGCTCTAGAGAGGAAATTTGCTCTTCTATTAAACGCCCATATGCACAAGCATTTGTACGCATGTGCACACAACATAGCATATTCCAACAGAATTAGTTATTTTGGCAGCCTTTTTCATTCGGTTGAACCTCCTTTTCACAGGCTTTCACATTTCTATCATTGGAATGGGGATTTAACCCTAATATTCCCTATAAATACCCCATTGTAGAGAGGAGTTGAGAAATCAATCAATGATTAGTTAGAATTAGACATCAGATCATTAGAGCAGATAGATCGCTAAATTAGGTTTTTATTTTCTTGTCAAGATTTCAAGCTTCATCAGTCTTTGTTTCTGCTATAATTACTGAGTTTTCTTTCTTATATTCAATTCAATTCCAGTTCTTTATTATTGCAAATTCGGAGTTCTAAATTTACTCTTGTTTTGTTTACTCTTCTAGTTCATTAATTGAAGTTCGATTCCATGAACTAGAATTAATCTAGTTAGATAGAAACCAAAATCTTTTAATTAATTTGTCTAACTAGTAAATAGGTCTATAAACCCTAGTAATTTTTCCATAGTCTTCGTTGGAGCATTCCTTACTCACCCAATCTGCAAACTTATCTCGTATCCTGTGAGCGTTTAAGTATTGATTAGAGTTATTAAACCTTGTTATTACTTGTTTGTGAACTAAAAGACCTAATCAATTAGTTACCCGAACAAAATTTCAGTGTTCCTTTAGGCTCTTTTCACACATCAAACACTTCTTAAACCCTTCTTTTCTCCTCTACTATACATTTTTAATGATTCTCTACACATAACCCATTCAATCCCAAGAAAAATCTAAGTAAAAAACAACAAAAGATTCCATCTTTAAGAAAATTTTCTGCACAAATTCAAGATTGAAGGGAGATCTTTGCAAGAAGACTTCAAGAACCCAAAGAGGATGGATTTTACTAGGATTTCATGCATCATGAAAGAGCGATCACAAGGATACATATTGCATATTTCTATCCTTTTTAGGCTTTATGTGTTGAATTTTTCAATTTTTCCAAATTTAATTGATGAAATTCGTCTTATTCTTTAGTGTTCCATTGGAAATAATTATTCATCTATTTTGCAATAATTATGTTGTTTTTGGGTAGAGGGATTAATTTTATTTACTTTGTTTGATGTTTTACTTGGGAAATTATCTCTTGTTAAGAATTGTTTATTGATTATGTTAGGGACAATATTTCATTTAAGTTGAAGGTTATGAGAGAGGGAGGTACTGAGAGTTTTTTTTAAGAAGGATGTGTTGTTTATTTTGTTCGTGGTTTGGTGGAGTTATTGCTTTTTGTTAAAAATAAAGAGAAGAAATTAGAAAATTTTCAAACTATTTTAAAATTATTTTATGTTTTTCAATAATAGTATTTGAGAATTAACTTTGTGAAAATTATATTTAATAGTGTTTCAATGTGACTTGTGATCGATTTTGAATCAAAAGCGTGTATATCAAGCTTTGATTTTTGACCCCGTTGACTTATGATGGTGCCTACAAATATGAATGGATATTTATGTATGAAATGTAAAGAAAGTGTGAGATATTTCTCATTCATTATGAGTGGTAATCATGACTACATCTTGAGATTTTGTTAAACTTGTGACATTTGTCCGAGTTATGTGAGTTTTGTGTTTGTGATGTATCAATGAAGCTTGAATCTTGGAAATGATTTAGGCCATTATTGAACCATTTGAGCCAAATTACCCACCTTTTATTACTTCTGTCCCTAGTGTCCCCTTTTGAGATTACTAACCTATTTTCTTTTATAGCTGTGTTATTTATCCAACTTTATCGTTTGTTTTATTTATCATTGCTTTCTATCTATCATCTTAGCAAGTTTTGGTCTTTTGAAGCACCGATGCCATGGTTGTTATTGCTATGCACAATGGATAGTTGTGGGAGGTGTTGTGTTTGTTGGGGAAGAAGTCGACTATATGACTTCATTGTGTTAATAATCCCATATGTTGTGATTTGAGTTCGGGAAAAAAAAAAAAAAAAAAAAGAAGAAAAATATGTGTTGAAAAAGGAAAAAGGAAAAAGGAGAAAAATTTCTCAAGTAAACCTTAGTTTGGGCTTAATGAAGAAAAATAATGGTTAGGCATAGCTTGAATAGCCTATGTTTGGTTCATTCTATTGTTGGATGAATTGATTCATAAAGAGGATAGATATATACCTATTTGCACTTGGTAACCAAGATTAGGCTTTTATTTAATGCATTAATCCCAACACAACTAACATAGAAGTGTAGTGCTTTGATTTGGATTCATAGACTTACATGATTTTGAAAGAAACGTGTAAATACAATAAACCGTAAGTTAATAATCCTAGTTCGTAATCAAGAGAGAAGAGAGACAAGATATTCAAATAAATTGATAAGTAACAATTGAACACCCTATACCTTTTTTGTATTCACCACATTTTCTCTACCCTCTAGGTACTCAAACCCATAATCAATAGGTCATAGGGGAAG
Organism: Cinchona pubescens; assembly: GCA_025175665.1. Taxonomy (NCBI): domain Eukaryota; kingdom Viridiplantae; phylum Streptophyta; class Magnoliopsida; order Gentianales; family Rubiaceae; genus Cinchona; species Cinchona pubescens. The sequence goes on from JANKKI010000003.1 coordinate 3,562,669, forward strand.
CATCTTATGAAATAAGTTGTTTTATTATTTGTTTGGTTTATGTAAATTCATTTGTTATTTAGTTTCATTAAAATTCACTCAACACTAAATCTTTTGAATAGAATTTGAATTGTTCTAATCTTGGTAATTAACGATGGGAACGATCTATACTTGTTATTGTATTATTTGTAAAGATACGTGCACTTGTATGTGTAAACTGTACAACAATTTGTCATTTTATACGGGATATATGGTTGAGGGTATACTGGCAACATATCCATTCACATTTCTTATAATCCAATCGGATGAAGAATAGAGTACAAAATATTTTCTCATTGCCATAATGATGACAATCAATGGTTCATTTGGGAACAAACATCATACATGGAATATGGCAATGAGGTGAGGATAGAACTGACAGCCGTTTGTCAGCTGAAATTTGATTTTCAGTGGACCGATAATCCTATTGCAGATGCTGAAAATTCAAGATCTGATCTTGCTAACATACCTTTTCGTGTTCAATACCGCAATAAAATAGTAGCTCCAGTTTATTTGATGATAGTCAGTCTGCTCAGTAGGAATAGACCACCACTACAATCAGAGATTCTAGGTCTCGTAACGTAACTAGTGCAAAATAAATGAGGGTTTTAACTTGCAGCCCTTCAGGTCAGCTCATTACACTGGCATAGTGGCTCCGATTGAGTCAGCCTCCGCCGTCTTAGAGGGTGAACATAAGTGAACATAAACACAGCAAGTTCATTGGAACAACTGAGGTTGAGTAGAGACGGACATCACAATTGAATTTGCAATTTTATTGTTCCCAATTCTGAATGTGACACTTTTGCATTTATGAAATGCAAATATTACAATATCAGAATCCTAAAAAAATATAAATAAAATAACTGGTGCGTTATGATTTTTCTTTCATCTTTCCTATAAAATAGAGAATTTGTTGCCTTAGTAATCCTTTGAATTGTTAATATTGCAGTGCCAACCTTCATCCTTTTCTTATTATTTCTCTTTCCTACTCTCATATCTTCTATCAAAGACTAACACTTAGTTACTAATTTGGTACTATATCCTTCTTTGATACTCTCAGTACCTCCCTCTCTCTCTACTATGGTCTAGCCATATCCATAGCCTAGGAATGTTAGAATCTGAGTGACAAATGATAAGATTAACTATTTTAGAAATGTTATGGTGCATATAACTGATTGGACAGATGGTTGCCATTTTATGAGGGGTATGGAGATTAGGGTATATGGCAACATATGCACTCACGTGTCACATAGTTCTCAAGCCTCATGTAGAGGTCAAATTAAAACAAATAAGTAACAATAAAATATTACAAAATCACTACACTCTATCTCACTTCTGCTAGTATATAGAGCTGGTAGTAGTATAGGATGAGTGGTTATCATTCCCACAAATATTGTTTGGCAAGTGATTACCTATTTACTGTGATTTACGGACCTTTGTATAGTTAGGCGAATCAAATTGACTAGAAAGATCCTAATCTAATCAAAATCATAATGCATGTAAACAAGTTAAAAACAAAATTAGATTATTTATATACTAAGGTTAGTAAATAAAATTAAGTAACTACGAAATTAAGAAACTAATTAACCTATTCTAATGAAAGCAAGCAAATAAAAACACTTAATTCTACTCTAATTTGACTAAAATACGATTAGAATTAAAGAGCAAGTAATTTACCCAACTAAAAAGAACACTAACAAAGCTTGTAAAGCAAGAAAATGCCATTTCTATTCTAGAATTTGTAAAGAGATATACTTGAAATCTAAATATTTTTGAATTTTTTAAAATAATAAAGAAAATTCACTAAAAATTAACTAGTAATTAAAGCAAGGAAAGTAAATAATTTAAGTTAAGGAGTACCAATTAACAAGAACGTAAGTTACTCTAACAAAACTTGAAAGAAGCACAGAGATTTTTAAAAATTTATATCAAACTAGAAAGCAAGTAAAATTATATCTACTTGAAACTAATGATTAACTCACTAAAACTACGTAATGAAAATTTAAACTTCCGAGGAATTAAAAGTTAGATCTAAAGGAAAAGTGAAGAGGACTTGTATTAAAAGAAAACGTGAGTCAAGCTAATTTATTCTACTCTAACCTAATCTAAGAACTACAAACTACATGATCCACTGTGTACTAACACACAATCCATTGCATTTTAAATAGTTAGACTATTACACAAGGCAAAAATTAGGAGTTGGCTGCTAGAATATCATAAAAATACCATTACTATTATGCTAAAACGTGCCTTCACGTTGCGACATGGAGAAAATGATGTCACGACATGGATTAGAAATATGTTAGTCCAATTCCATCTCCATGTGGCGATTTGGAGAAATCCATGTCGTGACATGGACATTATTTCTAGCAAATCTTCAATTCTTCTTCATTTGCACTTTTGCCCTCGTACTTTGTTTATTCTATCTTTTACAACCTCCAATTTATACCTACATAATGTTAAACTTTTTAAGTAACTAATTTAACTAAAATTCTAATAAAAACACATCATATTTAATAATAGTTAAAATATGAACACATAATATGAAATTAACTAAAACATTTAATTAATAACCAAAATTTAGAATTTAAATTAACAAAATGCCATGAATTAGAGTAAAATAACTCTAATTCACTAGAGTTATCACACCCCTAAATTTAGTGTTTTGCTAGTCCCGAGTAAAACAAAAATTAAAAAGAACTTTACTAACAAATAAACAAAATAACACCATCAAAATTAACGCAACATTCGATGATTAGTGGATATACTTAAAACAATTAAGAAATCTCTCAAGGGACCTCCAATACTATATGATAATTAAAATATTTCAATTAGTCAATCCGTGTTTTGAATTTTCTATGAAAAATATGTTCATTTACTACACAAGGCTTCAAATTACTAACCATTAACTATTCTCAAAAGATTCCCAAAACAATTGAGTTCTATTCATTCAAAACATCATTTTTTTCTCAAATCACAAATATTACGAAGTTAATCAACTCGACAAGGTCGCATGAAAATAGAAATTCATTAGGAATCTACCTAAATGCTAATGTCACACAACATTAATCTAGTAAGGACTAACTAGTATAATATCAATGATAAGTATTACAAACATTTCCTCCTCAACTTGTTGGTGCACTACAAAGTTATCTCTAATGGCTTAATTTGGAGAAATAACATGAGTACATGTCGGAATCCCCTACTCGCCTTATTACTATACTAGTGACTTACTTCCGAGAAACAGTATGTGTACATGCTGGAATCCCATACTCGCCGCCTTATTACTAACAGTAAAAGTTTTTTGTTTTTTTAACGGTCCTAAACCAAGGAAGAGAAGTAAAACGTACTTAAGATTAATATCAAATACCAATTATTTCACAATTATAATAACATTCTCGTACAAACACAAAATGTCCCACTTTACTTCTATTTCTTATTTAACCTACTTTTTTTCAAAAGATAAATCGACTAACAAGGTAATATTGCGAATTTGATCAAAAACAATATTTCAAACAAAAATTTTCCAATATTTTAGTACCTCTTTTTGAAAAATAGTAAGACCAAAATTTTTAAATCTTTATGTTGTAAGAGATCCACTCACTCAGACTTAAATCCATGAAATGACCCAATCAAATACTCAGTCATATAATATTATAAGTCAAATATCATTATCGAGCACTCAATTGATAAATATTCCATCCACTAGTCAATAGGTTACACCAATACACATCGAATAACCATTCCTAAAGAAAGGAAAAAAAAACTCCCTCAAACTTGTCTCTTTTATTCGAATTGATGAATAAATCATCCTTCCAATCACCCAAAATTCCAACATAAAAACATAACAATAATTAAGCAAGAACTAAGTAAACTACAGCAAAATCTTAATCTAATAGACATTACCAAGTGAAAGTACTAAGGGCACTTAACTAATCTAGGATTCTGCATTTCATCAATATAACTCTAGAAAAATCAATGTCCAACTCAAGTTATCAATAAAATTAAACATGGCATCAGCTTAAAGCCCTTAGGAACTCTACTATCATCAATCAATAAAAATGACCAGCAAATCAATCCTCAAAATGATCTAATCCATGAAGCAATAAAGAGAAATCTAATTGGTGTCAGCTCAAAGCCATTAGCTAATGTAGTTCAAAACTAAAATATTCAAATCAAAATAACTAAAAATAGACATAAACTAAACATAAGAGCACTAAAGCATGAACAAAATAATAAAAATTCTCAGTCATCACAAAAATCTTTTCTAATGCTTTTTCCTCAATTCATGAATAGCCACTATTGCTGGATGCTTCAACTCTCCTGCTCCATTTCCTCTCGACCATTCTCTACATCATTGGGTTGAGCTTCTTTATGGTCATCATCTGGAGCTCCCCTAGTCTGACCAGTTTGTTAAGCTTCACCTTGATGAACAGAAGCTGCTAGAGGTATTATACACATCTAGATGTGCCCCTCCATGTTATATTACCCACAAGGCGGGCCATAATGCCAAAGTGGAGGCGAAGGTGGTTGAATCCATGTTTCAAGTGAAGTGGTCTTGAGGGCTTGTCCTATCACTGCCAGATTGTTGTGCATTATTAGCTGACTATAGGTCCAATACCCCTACAACTCGTTCTGCTCTTCTTCATTGACTGGGGCACTTCATATATATCTGGGCGGTAGAGGGATATATGATGATCTTTGAGGTGGTGGTTGATGCTCTTTACAACACCTAGTTGAAAATAATTAGAAAACACCTATATCCTATCACTAACTAGGTGGCATCCGGCAAGAATACGGTTGTAACAAGTAGTAAAGGGAGTAGGGATTGTTCTCAGAAGGATTGTTGGAAGGCAAGTACCGAGATATACGGGTGTTTGTATAGTTAAGCAAGAATCAATGAGTGACAGACGAAACTACACTAATCAAATTCATATTTATACTCAAGTAAACAAGACTAAATTAAGCTAGTTTATCTACTGATTAAAACAAGTAATGCAAACTAAGCAATTATGAAATTAAGAGGCTAGCTTTTAAATTCCAACAAAAGCAATTAACTAAAAGCACTTGATTCTATCCTAGATTGACCTAAATAAGGCTAAAATTAAAAGCAAGCAGGTTAACCAATTAAAAATACTTCAATTAAGAACCTTGAAGACTAAAAGCACCCATTTTTACCCTTGAAATTGGAACAAGTAAAATTGAAATCTAAATATTTTTGGATTTTTGATGAAAATAAAGAAAACCCAATAAAAATTAACAAGAAATTAATGCAAGGAATTAAGGATTTTTAACTAGAAAGCAAGAAATAAGCAAGAACCCTAATTTTTCTATGAAAACCTAGATTGCAAGCAAAAAAATTTCTACCAAATTAAACTAGAAAGCAAGTAACAATTCTATCTACTTGAAGATAGTGATAAACCCACTAAAATTATCTAATCAAAATTTAAACTTGCTAAGAAATGAATTTACTAGATCTCAAAGACTATTTAAAGACAAATTTTCATTAAAGAAAAGACTTGAGGTTCAAGCTATCCTAATCTATCCTAACAACTTCCTAATTCTAACCCTACTTCTATAACAATTTTTAAAAGTAGCTTAAATAGTATAATATTACACTAGGCAAAAATCAAGAGTTATTTGGCTAGAAAATTACAAAATTACCCTCACAACTTATCCCTCAGCGAGTCAATATCACGATATGGAGATTTTGAAATCGCGATCTGGACTCTAATACATTTAGAGCAATTTCTCGAGTCGAGATCGTGATCTTGGATTTTGAGATTGCGATCTCGACTCGCTAAACATTAAAGTGACTTTTCGAATCCAGATTACGATATGGAGAATTGCATATCGCGATCTGGACTCTCCTCCCAGCAATCCTTCTATTCTTTGATAATAGCTATTCGGTCCTCTGAGCTTTGTCCATCCCAACTTCCAACGTCTGATTTTTAACTTGCATAATATCAACACAATTAAGCAATTAATTATTAGCTAAAAATTTAATAAAAACTTATCATATTTTATAAGAACAAAAATATAAACACATATGAAAGAAATTAACTTAAACTTTCAATTAACTTCCTAAAGTTTGGGATTCAAGATATTAAAATGCCACAATTTGGAGGAAAATAACTCTAGTTTATGAGAGTTATTGTACCCCCAAACTTAGCGTTTTGCTAGTCCCGAGGAAAAAAAATTAAAGGAAACCTACTAGCACATAAACACATAAACACCTCCAAAATTGACGAGACACTTAATGAATCGTCGATGTACTTATAACAATTAAGAAATCTCTAAAGAAACATTCAATACTATATGATATATGAAGTATTTGTGTGAGTCAATCCAAAATGGCAATTTTGTTCTACAAAGAAGCACATGCTCATTCACTACACAAGATTTCACATCACTAAGAATTACTATTCTCAAAAAGAGTTACCAAAGGTTGTAGTTCTATTCATTTAAAACATCATTGCTTCTCAAATAACAAATTTAATTATGAAGTTAGTCAATTATCTCGACTAGGCATTATGAAAATAGAAGTTCATTTAGGAATCAACTTAAATGCAAATGTCACACATTTCGGGAATAGACCTCTAACAAGGAATAAGTAATATGAGCTCAATGATAAGTATTACAAACATTTACTTTTTAACTTATTGGTAAACTAAAACACAATTCCTAATGGTTTAATTCAGAGAAACAACATGGGTACATGTTGAAATCATGTACTCGCCTTATTACTACTCTAATGGCTAATTTCGGAGAAACAATATGGGTACATGTCGGAATCCCGTACTCACCTTATTCCTAAAACATTTTTTTTAACGGTTCGAAACCAAGGCAAAGAAGTGAAATGTACCTAAAATTAATCTCAAATATCAATTATTCACAAGTTCGAAGAACATTCCCTATGCAAACACAAAAAATGTCCTAAAATTCCTTCTATTTCATTTAACTCATTTCTTTCCAAAAGATAGATCATCTAACCAAATAATATGTCAATTATTTATAAGAGATTTGATTAGAAACAACATTTCAAATAAATTTTCCTAAATTTTCACCACTACTTTTTGAAAAATAGTGATGCCAAGTTTTTGAAATCTTTATGTTGCAAACGAACTACTCACTCACACAAAAATTCGTGGAATGACTCAATCAAATATTTCAATCATAGAGTATTGAATGTCAAATTCATCATCATTTAGTACCCAATTGATCAAATTTCCGTCCATTATGCATCAAGTGACATCAACTAACACACAACAACCAATCCCAAAACAAAAAATAAAACACTCCCAAACTTGTCATTTATTCAAATAATGTGTACAACTCATCCTACCACTCACCCAAAATTCAACATGATGACATATATAAAAATAATAAAAACTATTAAAACTATGACATAATTCAAACTAAAATTTAAAATTGAGTAGAAATGCCAAGAGTATTAAACCATGCCATGCATTTCATCAATTAAGCCCTATAAAAATCAATATCCAATTCAATCCATATCAACAAATGCAAAAATGGCATCAGCTTAGGGCCCTTAGCCATGCTACTCTTATTTGGAAATAATCATGACCAAAGCTACACCAAGTATCTAGCAAGAAATTCCACAAAGATTCAATCCACAAAGAATCAAAATAATTACACACTTGGTGTCAGCTTGAGCCCATTAGCCAATCTACTAAAACAAAAAACTAAAATACTTCAAATCTAAAAGACTAAAAAAATAAAATAAAATGATGATTGAAGTGATTTTTAATGGAAGAAGATGAATTTTTTTTTTTATTAAAGAGAAGAATATTGGAAAATTTTGAGAAAAAAAGAAGAAAAGTTGCACAAGTAAACGTTCCAGCAAATTGAGATAGTGATCTAGATTTTCCAGATCGCGATCTGGCCTGATCTCGAACTTGGTATCGCGATCTCGAAGCAGTTGAGATCGCGATCTCGATATCGCGATATTGAATCCAATGACGAAATTGCATTCCGAAAGTTTGAGTTTGAGATCACGATCTCGATGCACTCAATTTCTGCAAAGTGTAATTTTTACACTTAGCCAAACTTGCTCAATTCTACATCACTTTTCTCCATTTGCAAGGACAACCTACAAACACAAAATTAATAAGTTGGGATGACAATTTTACTCATTCCTTATCACCATTTATTCAACTAAATAAAACTTAGATTTTTAACTAAAATTCTCACCTAATTGAAAGTAACTTACTCAAAATTAAACTAATGAGAAATCACACCAAAAGAACACAATAATAATTAAATCAAAGACTTGTATTTGCCTCCCAAGAAGCGCTCTTTTATAGTCACTAGCTTGACTATTGTGAAACCCAGTATTTTAATAGCCTTGTTCTTTGATTTTAACTGGTTTAAAATGTTTTTCATATTATTTTTAGTCATAAAGTACTTCAACTTATTCGTTCTTCAATTCGGCAAATTTTTCGATTTACGCGATTTCGATCCGGGTATCACGGGTCAAAAATTAGACAAAATGTAATTAGTGCATTGTGGTGTGTGAGTGTTGTTTGATGACTGATTTATAATGTTAATTTAGTAGCAAAAATTAGTTTTTGGGTCAAATAGTCAACTTGGAGACTATTTGGTCAATGGGGTACTATTTGGTCAACCTTGGAATTTCTTTTTAAGTCTTCTTATTTTTGTTTCTTATACATTTTCTTCCAGCAGCAGCCGAACTCCTCTCCTCCATTTTCCCCAAAAAAATTTTCTTGGTTTTCAAGTAGGAATCACTTGGAAGGTAAGATTTTATGTATTTTAGCATTTATGGCTTATGGGCTTTATGATTTAAGCTTTAATTTCAAGTTTTGTAGGATTATTTAGGGCTGAAAATAAACCCACTTTGCAGCCTTATATATGTTGATTTATGTATGTTATGGGTTGTTCTTAGTGTTTTGGAGGTTGGGAAGTGATTGGGGTTGATTTTTAACAACTTTCCATGGTTAGATTACAAATTTTAAGATTATGAGTTAGGGTTTTGTCTTCCATATGAGCCTAGATTGATGTTATGCTATTAATGCTTATGTCTATGCTTGTAATGATGTTTTAAGAGTGTTTTAAGGTTAGTCTTGGATAGGAATTTAGACTTGAAACCAAGTGGAATTGATTTCCCTTCATTTTGTAAGTAAGCGGAAGTTTGGCGCAACTAGGATAATTTGGATAATTGGTTATGTTTAAAGGGTCTTTAATGATCTTTTGATGGTTTTAGGTGTTTTCCATTGTTGTGGAATGCTATTGATATAGTCCCGGCTATTGCTCCGGTGAATCTTTCCGTTTATGGATTTTGTTGGTTGAATATGTTGTTTTGAGTTGGGTTGTAACCAAGGTCCCTTGAATACCTTGGAATTGGATTTTGTTGGCAGGGAGGATATCCTACTTATAGCCTAGGGAGGGGCGAAGTTTTTCGGTTTTTCTGGAAAACTGAGCTTATTATCTCCTAATCTAGCTGTAATACGAATTTATACACAACTAAATGTTTTGACTGGGGCTAGCTTGTCGAAGTTGGTCTAGATTTGTGATAAGGTCATTTTTGACCAAAGAGTTGTAAGGTGTCGTTTTCTAGCGTTTCAAAGTCGTTTCGCTTCCCTAGTCATTCTTTAACTTCTACATCTCTTCTAAGAGTCCTCTTATATCTGTTTTAGGTACCACTCCACCTACCGCCGCGATCGCGCAATCCAGATCATATAACAGTTTTGCTTTGATAGGTGGGTAACATAGACCCTCTTCCACTTGTATTTTGTTTAACGACTTTCGAAATATGTTTGGATGGATTTTAAAATGTGTATGATGTTTGGAACTGCACTTTTACCAAGTTTTGGAATTATTATATATGAAATCGGGACCAAGCTATTTTATGTTAATCAATTGATATATTTGCAAACTCTTTTGATATGAAAGCATTTTATGACTGTTTTGGCTCATAGGTGACCGAGGTATATAATTTTGGATGTATTTGGAAATGTTTGATTTGTATAAGAGACAGTTCCATAGTCATCCAAGGATATAATGCGTGACTTCTGTGAATGTTATGAACTCTCTGATACGGGGTCTTGTGATGGGATAACTTGACCTCCCAGTCAGACTAGTAGGTGTGGTAGATTACTAGATCTGGCTAGTACTGTAGGTCATACTGTTGAGCCTAAAAGATACTCATGCTATTTTATTATATTCTGGATTGAAACTGTACTTGGATTTGTTCGCTATGCTTTAGCATACTATGTTTTGAAATGATTGGATCTTTTTTACTATGTTTTGGACATGCCTGACGTTTAAATGGCATGATACATTTTAGAAACTACTTATGATTATGGTTTATTGACTTTTAAATGGCATGAGACATTTTAGAACTGCTTCATAACTATGGTTTTCACAAATGTTATTATCTTTATGTTTTCTTTTATCCCATCACTCATGTGAAATACCATTGAGTTCATCTTATACACAGAAGTCACCACGCTCGTCCCATGGATGACTATAGAACTGTCTCTTATACACATCTAGTCTCTTATACACATCTAGCTTGTCTATAAGAGACAGAGGGGTAGTGTATTAGATAAGTTTTGTATTGATGAACTTTAGATTCGTTGTAGCATCTTTTGTACTAAGAAGGAATTTTGTAATTCGTATTTTTGTGTAAAATGAAATATTTGGTTTTATAGTTGAGAAATGGCTTGATGGTTCTATTACATTACGGTTAAGTTTGTTGCTCTGTTCGTTTGTGCCTTGCGCTTTGGTCCGGTGTACCATTAGCGCGGCGTGTTACGGTCCCGTTTTTGGGGCGTGACAACTATGGCACGGCTTCATTCTTTCACAAGTTGGACGATCTCTCATTCGCTTTCAATGATTCCTCCAAGGTAGGGTTTGAGCCAATGACCATTAACCTTGAAAGCTCCCTCTTTCCTTTTATTTCCACCGCTTCATGAGAAAAAGTTTGAACCACTTCAAAAGGGCCACTAATGTAAAGTGCAAAGAGACACATTGACTTGAGTTTTTCCGGGAATAACTTGAGCCGTGAATTGTAAAGTAACACCAAATCACCAACATTAAATTCCTTTTTTTGGATGAACTTGTCATGCCATGCCTTAGTTTTCTCTTTATAGATCAAAGAATTTTCAAATGCTTCCCTCCGAAATTCATCCAACTCATTCAAATCAAGCATCTTTTTTCATATGCTTTCTTCAAATCAAAATTCATGTTCTTTACTGCCCAATACGCTCTATGCTCAAGTTCCACCAGTAAGTGACATGCTTTTCCATACAGAATATGATACGGGGACACGCCTATTGGGGTTTTAAATGCTGTCCGATAAGCCCACAATGTCTCATCTAACTTAAGTGCCCAATCCTTCCTAGCCTTATTCACCATCTTCTCTAAGATCCTCCTCAATTCTCGGTTTGAAACCTCAACTTGAACTGATGTTTGAGGATGATAGGCTAAAGCAACCTTGTGTTTCACACCATACTTTGTCATCAAGGCCTCATGGAAATGTGAATTTTTGAAGTGATAGCCCCTGTCACTAATGATAGCCCGAGGTACACCAAACCGAGAGAAGATGTTCTTTCGGAGGAACTTAGTGACCACTTTGGCTTCATTGGTTGGGGTAGCAATTGCTTCAACCTACTTTGACACATAGTCCACTGCAACCAAAATGTACTTGTTGGAAAATGAATAGGGGGAACGTTCCCATGAAATCAATTCCGCATGCATCAAATACCTCCAACTCGATAATGCCATGAAGGGTCATTTCATTTTTCCTCGAAATATTACCCACCCTTTGACATTCATCACACTTGAGCACAAATTCCAGGGAATCCTGCAACATAGTTGGCCAATACAAACCACTTTGAAGAACCTTAAAAGCCGTTCATTGAGCTCCATGGTGTCTACCAACCAGAGATGAATGACAATGTCTTAACACATCGGTAATTTCACATTCCGGAACACATCTCCTAAGGACTTGATCATTGCAACTTCGCAACAAATATGTATGCCTCTTCCCAAAAGTAATGTTTAATCTCTGCGAAGAAACTCCTTTTCTTATTGACATTTAACATCTTTGGTACTATCCTTGCCATAGGATAATTCACAATGTCCGCATGCCATGGACTCACTTCCTTCACCTCAAATAATTTCTCAATTGATGATTCTTCATTGATGGCTCTTTTTTCATGATTGAAAAATCCAGATACTTCAATCCTTGATAAATGATCGGCTACCATGTTTTCCACACCCTTCTTGTCCATTACTTCCCAATCAAACTCCTACAACAAAAGTATCCGTCTCAATAAACGTGGCTTGACATCTTGTTTAGAAAATAAATACTTTAATGTGGAGTGATTGGTATGAACAATTACCTTAGATCCAATCAAGTATGATCTAAACTTATCAAATGCAAAACTATAGCAGGCAGTTCATTCTCCGTTGTAGAATAATTAAATTATGCATCATTTAAGGTTCTACTTACATAGTAAATGACATGCAACATCTTATTCTCACCTTTTGACATAAAATGACACCTATTGGTTAGTCACTAGCATCACACATAAGCTCAAATGAAAGAGACCAATTTGGTGCTACGATGACCGATGCAATCACAAGAGCATGTTTTAACTCATTAAATGCTTCCAAACAAGAATCATTGAAATGAAAAGGACAATCTTATTGAAGTAATAAGCAGAAAGGTCTAGCGACATGTGAAAAAATCCCAATGAATCCTGTATAAAAGAACGCATGACCTAAGAAACTTCTTACCCCCTTAACATTAATTAGAAGAGAAAACTTTTCAATCACCCGCACTTTTGCCCTATCAACTTCTTCTATCCCTTTTGATGAAAGTTTGTGACCCAAAACAATTCCTTTCGTCACCATGAAATGACACTTTTCCCAATTGAGAACCAAAGTAGTTTCTACACACCTTTTCAACACATTGGACAAATTTGCAAGACAATCATCAAATGAGACACCAAATACACTAAAATCATCCATGAAGATCTCTATATGCTCTTTTCAGCCATGTCATGAAAAATGGAAAACATACAATGTCGACATGTGCTTGGTGCATTGCAAAGCCCAAAGGGCATTCTCCTATATGCGAAGGTACCAAATGGGCATGTAAAAGTTGTTTTATCTTGATCCTCCGGACAAATGACAATTTGGAGATAACCAGAATAACCATCAAGGAAACAACAATATGAAAAATCGGCCAACCTCTCAAGTATTTGATCAATATAAGGTAAAGGAAAATGGTCCTTCCGGGTGGCTTCATTCAACTTTCAGAAATCAATGCACATTCGCCAACCCGTAACCAATCTAGAGGGGAGGAGCTCATTGGTTTCACTTATGATTACGGTAATACCACCCTTCTTTGGAACGACTTGAGTGGGACTAACCCACTCGCTATCGCTAATAGGGTAAATAATACCAGCTTTCAAAAGTTTGAGAACCTTCTTTCGCACAACCTCTTTTAAAGTAGGATTCAATCTCCTTTGAGTTTGCCTTACCAGTTTATTTCTATCATTCAACAAGATTTTATGCATGCATATGGAAGGGCTAATTCCCTTAATATCATCAATGGACCAAGCAATGGCATCTTTTGTATTTTAAGCACCACAATCAATCTATCAAGTTGCTCACTCATCAAAGATGCATTCACAATCACGGGGTATGTCTCATTTTAACCAACATATGTATACATTAGGTGAGTAGGAAGAGGTTTAAGTTCCAACTAGGGTGGTTCGTTGGTCAAAGACACCCCTTTGCCTTTTTCTTGATTCTCCCCATCCTCCTTTTGCAATAAGGTCTCATCTTCCAAATGATTCACATTCCTCATCCCTTCTTCATCATCTTGATTTATAGCATTTGACTCCAAGACCTCTTCCTCCTTAGAGAAATTCTCCATTGCATTCCTACAACAATCATTAATTAAGTCATCTACGACATTTATATTCATGACATCTTCTAAAATTGAAGGTAGTTTTAATGAAGTAAAAACATTAATGTAACTCAATTTCTTCATTTATTCAGAATTTCAACTTCCCTTCTTGAACATCAACAAGTGCATGGCCGGTAGCAAGGAAGGGTCTCCCAAGAATGATTGGCATCTTTTCATACTCTTCCATTTCAAACACAATGAAATCGGCCGGAAGGTAGTGTTTGTCAATTTTCAAAATCACATCTTCAATGATCCCTTTTGGAAACTTTATGCTCCGGTCCGCAAGTTGCAATGAGATACTTGTTTGCTTCAATTGTCGACCATTTAACTTCTTGAATACTGTAAAAGGCATGAGATTTGTTGAAGCTCCCAAATCACACAATGCTCTCCCAAATTGTAAACCCCCAATCTCACAAGGTATAGAAAACGAACCGGGGTCCTTGACCTTTGTTGGCAACCTTTTTGTAAGGAGTTCACTACAATTCTCCATTAAGCGTAAGATTTCATCTCCATGCAATTTCCTTTTTCAAGTGAGGACTTGTTTCATGATTTTAGCATAGGTGGGCATGTTCTCAAAAATGCCTCCATGAATGGAATTTTGATTTCAAGATTTTTTAAAATTTCAAGAAACTTCTTGAACTTCTTTGCTTTTTCGTCATCCTTTAGCCTTTAAGGAAAGGGCACATTAACATGTTTCGGCTCATAATGCTTCGGATCCTTGCTTCATTGCCTGGTGAGTTGGGCTTAATAGACTCATTCATCATTTTGTCTTGCCCATTTGAAGATTCCCCTTTTTCTTTCTCTTCATCCTCAACTCTTTCTTTTTCTCCACTTTTCAACAAATTTTTCCCCACCCTTTCTTCCAACTCTTTACCACTCCTAAGGGTGATGGCCTTGCATTGCTTCTTGGGGTTTGGAATGGTATCACTTGGAAGCACTCCTAAAGGTCTCTCATTATTCAACCTCACCAATTGGCCCAATTGAATCTCCAAATTCCTTGTAGATGCCTTCAAGTTCTCATAATCCCTCTTGTGTTCCTCATTTTTCCAATCCAACTCTCTTCTCAAGAACTTGGCTTCTCAAGTATTTTCCAACCATCTTCTCCCTCATTCTCTCTTGGAGCATATTGGTCATGATACATAGGTTGGGAAGATTTTGCATATTGAAATTGAGGCCTTGGTTGTTGATTTTGAAATGAGGGATTAGGAAAAGATTGATATGAGTTGGGTTGGAAATTTCTTTGATGTGGCGATTGATAAAGTATAGGTGAGGAAGTTGAGGCTTGAGTGTGTTGGACAATTTGAGATGGGGAATTTGGTTGGTAAGGAGGATTGGATTTTTTGTTGGAGTTGCTCCACGAAAAATTATGATGGTTTCTCCAAGAAGGATTATATGTGTTCCCATAAGATCTAGATGGGTTCCTAGTAAATGATGATTGATTAGACACATAATTGAGTTGTTCATTTGACCCATAAGCATCTCACATTGTCCATTAGCATGACCGCCTCCACAAAAATCACATACCATGCTTGGTTGGGTTGGGGAAGAAGAAGACATGGCATTTACAATACTTGGTTTTCCCAAATTCTAGTGTCCAATGCCTTTGCAATGTTATTCATCACACTCATGAGCATACTTTGTTGTGCCAAAAGAGCTTCTTGCATGTTCAAATTCAACACTCCACTATTGGCATTGGTTTGATTACCTTAGTGTTGAGTCACCGGTGAGGTCATCGGTCCATGATAATATTAAGCAACTCTTGAGCTTCCTCCGGTGTCCTTATGAGATGGACCCATCAGCAGAAGCATCCACTATGGATTTGGTCTCTTGAGTCAAACCATTATAGAACGTTTGGATTTGAAGCCGCAAAGGAATCGCGCGATAAGGACATTTCCTTAGCAACTCCTTGAGCTGCTCCTAAGCTTCTCCAAAGCTTTCACCAACGTCTTGCTTAAAGGAGGCGTGGTCTGGAACATTTGAGATCACAATCTCGACTCTAAAATAGTAAAGCTAATTCCTGAGCCGAGATCGCGGTCTGGAATATTCGAGACCACGATCTCGACTCTCCTTCCAGCTATCTTCATTTTATCTATTTTGCCACAATTTGGTCCCTTGAGTTTTTGTTCCTTCCAGCTTTGAACCTTTTATTTTTAACCTGCATAATATTAACACCATTAAGCACTTAATTAAACTAAAAATTTAACGCAAAATTATCATAATTAATTAAAAAATGAAAATACAAATACATATGAAAGAAATTAACTAAAATCTTCAATTACTTACCTAATTTTGGAATTTAAACTGTCAAAATGCTATAATTTAGAGGAAAATAACTCTAGTTTACTAGAGTTATCACACCCCCAAACTTAGCATTTTGCTAGTCCCGAGCAAAACAAAGATTAACAATAAATGAACCTACTACCATTCAAATATTTAAACACCTCCAAAGTTGAGGTGACACTTGATGAATCATGGATGTACTTAGAACAATTAAGCGATCTCTCAAGAAATGTTCAACATTACGTGATATGCAAAATATGAGTAAATCAATCCAAAATTGAAATTTGAATTTACAAAGAAGCAGAAATTCATTCACTACACAAGAGAATTTCACATCACCAAGCATTACCATTCTCGAAAAGGGTTACCAAAAGTTTTAGTTCTTTTCATTTGAAACATCATTACTTGTCAAATCACAAATATTATAAAGTTAATTAACTTTCTCGACTAAGCATTATGAAAGTAGAAGTTCAATTAGGAATCAACTAAATGCAATTGTCACACATTTCGGGAATAAACCTTTAACAAGGAATAAGTAATATGAGATTAATGATAAGTATTACAAACATTTACTCCTTAACTTATTGGTATACAAAAAACGCAATTCCTAATGGCTTAATTTGGAGAAACAACATGGGTACATGTCGGAATCCCGTACTGGCCTTATTCCTAAATTTTTTTTTTCGGCCCTAAACCAAGGAAAATGAGTAAAATGTACCTAAAATTAATCTCGAATATCAATTATTCACAGGTTAGAAGAACATTCCCTATGCAAAGACACGAAATGTCCAAAAATCCTTTCAACTTCATTTTAACTCATTTCTTTCCAAAAAAACTTGAAACCCTAACGACTAAACTTATGGAAGCAATTCAAAAGTTAAAACAATAAAAGAAGAATGATAATTAAAGAACAAGAAAACAATAAGAATGAAAATTAAATTGCTTAAAATTAAATCAAACTCAATAATTGAAACAAGAACGAATGTTGAAGATCATCAAGTCTTCAATTCTTGACAAGAGAATGAAATTCTTGCGCGAACAATTGAAAAGTCTACCCAATGGCTAAACTATTGCTCTACTATTGAAAAAACCTAAAACCTAATGATGGTTGATGATGATCAATGATTTCCTCCCCTTCTCTGTGTGTATTTATAGCATTTTTAGGATGATAAGTACACGTTTTTCCATGTAACCGGGCCCACGGGAGGATTTTTCTTGCAAAATAAGTCACTGAACACGAGCTACCCATCTACCCGCGCCTAGGCGATGTACTTTTCCAGTGCCTAGGTGCAGTTTCCAGTGAGCAACAAGTCACAATTCAGGATCCCTTGATTTGTCGAAACCTACGGAGTTCACCGAGCTTCTTCCCATATTCTCTACGGCTTTTGTTAAGTTTGTAATGGCACTCATCATAATATTCTGTTGGGATAAAAAGAATCATAGTTAGGCATACCTCCTTGTTGAACGTCAGCTTGATTCACTTGTGGTTGTTGTTGTCCAACTGAAGGAGTTACTGCTCCATGATAGTAATTAGTAGATGCCATTCTTTCCAACAATTCTTGTGCTTCCTCCGGAGTTTTATAGGGGAAAGAACCTCCCGCACTTGCATCAACTATTAGTCTCATCTCCAAAAATAGTCCATTATAAAAGGTTTGGACTTGCAGCCATAGAGGTATAGTATGGTGTGGACACTTCCTCAACATCTCCTTGAACCGGTCCCACGCTTCACCTAAGCTCTCTCCAGTGATTTGTCTAAATGATGTGATCTCGTTTCGGAGCTTAGTATTCCTAGCCGGTGGACAATGTTTGGCTAGAAATTCTTGAGCAAGTTGGTCCCAAGTTGTGGAAAGTGCCTTGTCAATATGATTGTAGCCAAGACCTTGCCCTATCATGTAAGGAAAAAGGGAATGCTCTCATCAGGATACAATCGTGTGGGACTCCATTGTACCTCAATGTATCAATGACCTCCTCAAATATGATTAAGTGCTCATGGGGATCTTTATTTGGTCCTCCTACAAACATAGCATGTGTTTGGAGCATTTGTATTAGCGCAGGCTTGATTTCAAAATTATTCGCCTATATTGGCAGTTGAGCAATGCTAGAACTTGCCCCCTCAAAATTAGGTATTGCATAATCTCGAAGATGTCGGGGATTAGGATTAGCATTAACTAGATTTCCATTGTTGCCTGCAACCTCCTCTTGTTCATTAACGGAGCGGTTTGGATTCTCCATTAGTTGGTTAGCTCAGTTTGAATCTTGTCGTCTACGATTTCTACTTATCGTCCATTCAATCTCCAAGTCAATAGGATGAAGTGGTTGATTGGATGAGCGAGTATCGATCATAAACAAACATGCCAAGAAAATAAAACCAAAGATCAAATATCGAAAACAAACTCGAGAGAACAAGAAATAATTGTAAATAAAGAAATAAAAAGTCTATTCTAGAATGACTCACTACGCCTAATATTGTTACCAACAAAAGAATAGTCCTTTGCAACGGCGCCAAAAAATTGTTCGATAAGATATTGATTAGGTTCTTTGAAAACAATGAACAAGTAATAAATGAAAACCTTAATTATCCAAATCAATTCCCACACACTTGCAAGTATACGAGGTGAGTTTGTATACAGGATGAGTAAGGATCGTTCCCACGAGGACTATCAAAACATTTACTAGGTTCACAAACCTATTTACTAGTTAGACAAAAATATTAACGGTTTTTGACTAAGTTTAAACTAAATTTAATCGCAAGAAATTAAAATAAAGATATGAATGTAAAATTCTAACCCTACAGAAAGCAAATAAAGATAATTAACTAAAAACCCTAATTCAATCTATCATACTTGCAAGAATTTATTCAAGAATCAAGAACTAGAATTTCAATTAATCTATTCTATGAAAGCGATTAAAGACAATAAAATAAAACCCTAACGACTAAAGTTATGGAAGCAATTCAAAAGTTAAAAGCAATAAAAGAAGAACGACAATTAAAGAACAAGAAAGCAATAAGAATGAAAATTAAATTGCATAAAATTAAATCAACCTCAGTAATTGAAGCAAGAACGAATGTTTAAGATCATCAAGTCTTCAATTCTTGACAAGAGAATGAAATTCTTCCGCAAACAATTGAAAAGTCTACCCTAAGTCTAAACTATTGCTCTACTATAGAAAAAACCTAAAAACTAATGATGGTTGATGATGATCGATGATTTCCTCCCCTTCTCTTTGTGTATTTATAGCTATTTTTAGGGTTTTGTGTCTCTGGGATTATAAGTAAACGGTTTTCCACGTAACCGGGCCCACGGCAGGACTTTTCTTGCAAAACGAGTGACTAAACACGAACTACCCATCGACCCGGCCTGGGCGCAAGATCGCACTTTTACAGTGCTTGGGTGCGGTTTCCAGTGAGCAACAACTTCCTTACTGGACTTGGTGCCTGGGCGTGACTTCCAGTGAGTTCCTTCACATTATCTTTAATTTTTTCCACGATTAAGGCAGAATTTGGGAACACTCAAAACATGAAAGTTTTATGTCTATGTCTTATCTTTCTAAAACATTTTGAATCACCTCAATTGGATATTGGACAAGAAAGTTATTCTCAATCTACCAAACTGTGTTAGAATCGCTCCTCGCCGGTGCATATTATCCAAATTTGCAATTTTGAATGAGATGCCAATAGAATCCGGTAAAACTCAAAACACAAAAGTTATAGAAATCTTCTTGATCTTTCTAAATCGTCCAAAATCACATCAATCAGAGCTCAAACAAGATAGTTGTACTTGATCTTCCAAATTATATTCGATTTGCACCACGCCAATGAACGTTTTCTTCCAATATTGTGATCCATTTTAACTTATTCTTCATTCAAACCCTACAAAACTCAAAATAAAATATTTTAGCTCATAATTACTCAATTATTACTCAAGTTACATAAATACGGTGGTAAACGACACATACAATAGACTACATTTAGGAGTTTATCACCTTCAATGCTCGTAACCCAATCCACATTTACATCACAGATAGCACCTTTAGTCACATTAATATCTTTTTCCTTATCATTCCAAAGTATTAAATATTACTCAGATGAAGCAGGAGGTATGTTAAAGTAAGAATTAATCATTTCAGAACTAAAATCAACCAATACCCCCAAACTATCACCTTACCATCCCCAAGATCAAAAAGATTACATAGAAATTCTTTCACAATATTGAGTGCTCCCATGTCAACCGGAACATTAAATCCTTCCCAATGTCTTTCCTTAATCTAAACTTCTATAGCCTTTCTAACCTCTTCATACATTCCCCATAGATCAAAATTCCTCTTCTTAATTACCTCATGTTTCTTATTACTTTTAAATAATTGTCGACTCATTGACGCTATCTAGAGAATTGAGGTTCTACTTGTTTATTTGCTCCACTGGGTTGGTCTAATTCCCTTTCTCTACTCGTCCCTTCCCTAGCTGTTCACTTTCTTGAACTCACTCCTCTACTCCTCATTCTTGCTCTTCCCTTGGTACTTCTATACATACCCCTTGTTATTTTCACAACAATTTTACAGCAATAGCAATAAAAATATATGCACCAAAAGTTCTTAAATTCACAGCCAAAACATGGTTCCACCCAATTTTTTCACAATTTCAAGATAAAAATTCAATTAATCCAACACATAGTCCAATTAATTCACAGAGTCAATTAGTTCAATGTCCAAAAAATTTTCCAAAAATTCACACAAAAATTTATACCAAATTCACCCAAATTGTTGTCAAACAATTCCAATTGAAATTGATTCAACTACATCCACAAATTATCTTGCACAATTCTCAATTTTTTGATCGCAAAATTAAGAAGGATGTTACTTAATTGGTGCCAAAAATTCCCCAAGAATCACTATATGAGCAAATTCCTCGATGTTGAATTTTTCTAGGCAAAACTCCAAATTGCTCCGTCTTTGATGCTCCAAAGATGATGAAGAAGGTATGTGGAAGAAGACTATGATGTTTGGAAGGAATTTTTAATGGGAGAAATTGGAAAAGTGAAGGGTTGGAGAAAGGGTTCACGGTTGGGTTTGGGATAAAATTGAAGAAGTGAGCAAAAAAAATAGAAGAGTCCTGCTTAAACTTTTATTCTGATCACATCGATGTCACGACATGGAGTTTTCCATGTCACAATTTGGCCTAATCTAAATTTCCTATTGGAGTCTCCATGTGCTCTACATGTGCCTCGATGTCGCGACCTGAAGTAGGGGTGAATTTTTGGCTTTTGCAGAAGTTTGAGGTTGATGTCATGACATGGGAAATCCATGTCGTGACATGGATTGAATGACCAAAATACCCTCAGAAATTTGTGGTCGATGTCATGACATAGACCTGAACTTTTGTAAGGTATATTTTGGACACTTAGCCAAAATTTCTCCTTTCCTCACCAATCTTTTTCAAGTCCATGCACAACCTTAAAACACCAAAATAACAAATTTAGATGACAATTTTCAGTCATTCTCTAGAACTATTTATTCAATTCAAAAACACACCTTTTAAACCAAAATTTATAACCTAATTCAAACCAAATCACAAAAAATGTAGGCTAACTAAAAATCACACCAAAAGAAAATAAAAACCAACTAAATTAAAGTTTGGGTTGCCTCCCAAGAAATGCTCTTTCATAGTCACTAGCTTGACTATGGCATGATTGATCATTCTTGCACAAAGTAGATGATTTCTCACCCTTCATGAATAATTCCTCCCAAGTAGGGTTTGAGGCAGTGACCATTGACCTTGAATATCCATTCTTTCCCTTTTATCTCCAACACACCATGAGGAAAAGGTTGAACCACTTCAAAGGGTCCACTCCAATGCGATTTGAGTTTTCCAGAGAATAATTTGAGCTTGAATTGTAGAAGAGGAATACCAAATCATCGGTTTTGAACTCTTTCCCTAAATGAGTTTGTCATGCCATGCTTTAGTCTTATTCATTATAAATCAAGGAATTTTCATATGCTTCTCTCCAAAATTCATCCAATTCATTCAAATCAAGAAATCTCTTTTCACATGCCTCCTTCAAATCAAAATTCAAGCTCTTAATTGCCCAATATGCACTAAGATCAAGTTCAACCGGTAAATGACATGCTTTGCCATATATAATGCGGTATGAAGACATGCCTATGGGAGTTTTGAATACCCTCCGGTAAGGCCATAATGCATCATCCAACTTAATTGCCCAATCCTTCCTTGCACTATTCACCATTTTCTCCAAAATTCTCTTCAATTCTCGATTTGAAATCTCAACTTGACCCGAAGTTTGAGAATGATAGGCTAAGACAATTTTGTGCTTTACCCCATACTTTGTCATTAAGGCCTCAAAATGTGAATTCTTGAAATGTTCACTGCCCCATCACTCATAATAGTTTCTAGGCACTCCAAACTAACAAAGATGTTCTTTCAAAGAAATTTGATGACCAATCTAGCATCATGGGTTGGGGTGGCTATTGCTTCAACCCATTTTGGCACAAGTGGCTATTGCTTCAGCACAACCAAAATGAATTTGTTAAAATATGATGTTGGAAATGGTAGCATAAAATCATTGCCCCAAACTTCAAATTCTTCCAATTCCATAATGCCATGAAGGGACATCTTGTGTCTCCTTGAGATATTGGCTACCCTTTGGCATTCATCATATTTTAGCATAAACTCCCTAGAGTTTTTGAAAATAGTTCTCCAATATAATCCATATTGAAGGACTTTAAAAGCCATTCATTGAGCCCCATGGTGACCTCTTATGGGAGATGAATGGCAATGGTTCAAAATTTCATTCACTTCACTTTCCGGAACACATCTCCTTAGAACTTGATCATTGCATCTTTGTAATAGATAAGGTTCTTCCCAAAAGAAAAACTTGATTTCTGCAAAGTACAACTTCCTTTATTCATTGATATCAACTAGATAGTTCAGAATGTCTGCATACCGTGGGCTTGCTTCCTTTACTTCAACCAATTTCTCAATGGATGATTTATCATTAGTGTCTCTTTCTTCATGATTGACAAGTAGATATGCTTCAATCCTTGATAAATGGTCCATTACCATATTTTACACACTTTTTTCTCCACCACTTCCCAATCAAACCCCTTCAATAAAAGTATACATCTCAATAAACGTGGTTTGACATCTTGTTTAGAGAATAAATACTTTAATGTGGAGTGATCGGTCTGCACAATTACTTTAGACCTAGTCAAATATGATCTAAACTTGTCAAATGCAAAGACTATACCAAGTAGTTCCTTTTTTGTAGTAGAGTAATTAAGTTGTATTTCATATAAGTTCCCACTCGCATAGTAGATGATATCCACCTTCTGACACAAAATGGCACCTACTGCATAGTCACTTGCATCACATATAAGCTCAAATGGAAGAAACCAATAGGTCTTGGATGCCACAATGATAGGTGCAATTGCAAGAGCATGTTTCAACTCATTAAATGCTTTCAAACAAGAATCATCAAAACTAAAAGGACAATCTTTCTAAGCACAAGGGTTTAGCTACATGTGAAAAATTCCTAATGAATCTCCTATAAAAACCTGTATGACCTAAGAAACTTCTCACACCCTGAACATTAATGTGAGAAGGTAACGTTTCAATCACCTCAACCTCTATTCTTCTTGATAAAACTTTATGACCCAAAACAATTCCATCTTGCACCAAAAAATGACATTTTTACCAATTAAGCGCCAAATTAGTCTCAACATATCTTTTTAACACATTGGACAAATTTGCAAGACAATCATCTAATGAGATACCAAATACACTAAAATTATCTATGAAAATCTCTATGCACTTTTCAACCATATCATGAAAAATGGCAAATAGGCAACATTGAAATGTGCTAGGAGCATTGCAAAGTCCAAAGGGCATTCTCCTATATGCAAAAGGAGTGGATACCAAATAGGCATGTAAAAGTTGTTTTATCTTGTCTTCCAGACAAATGACAATTTAAAGATAACCGGAATACCCCATCAAGAAAGAAATAGTATGTAAAACCGGCTAATTTTTCAAGAATTTGATCAATAAAAGGCAAAGGAAAATTATCCTTATAGGTGGCCTCATTCAATTTATGAAAATCAATGCACATGCGCCAACCTATGACCAATCTAGGAGGGAGGAGTTCATTGGTTTCACTTATTATCATAGTAATTCCACTCGTTTTTTGAACGACTTGAGTGGGACTAACCCACTCATCGCTAATAGGGTATATCATAATGGCTTTTAAAATATTAATAACCTCCTTCCTCACAGCCTCTTTCAATGTGGGATTCAATCTTGTTTGAGGTTGGCTTACCAGTTTGTTTCCTTCATTCAACAAAATTTTATACATACAAATGGAAGGGCTAATTCCCTTGACATCATCAATAGGCCAAGGAATAGCATTTTTATGCATTTTATCTAAAGTACCACAATCAATCTTTCAAGTAGCTCACTCATTAAAGATGTATTCACAATTACCGGATATGTCTCATTTTCACCAAGCTATGCATACATCAAATAAGTCGGAAGAGGCTTTAGTTTTACAATGGGGGGTTCATTGTCGGAGATCTTCCTTTACCTTTTTCCTTATCTTCCTCTTCTTCCTTTTGCAATAAGACGTCATTTTCCAAATGATTCACATTCTCCACTCCATCTTCATCATCTTGAATTAGGGCATTTGAAGTAAACATATCTTTTTCCAATGAAGAATTCACCAACTCGTTTCTACAAAAATCATTAATTAAATCACCCACTATATTTAGACAAATACCATCACCATAAATTGAAGTTTTAATGAATTAAAATGTTGAATGTAAAAATTTCATCATTTATTCGAAATTCCAACTTATTTTCTTAAACATCAATGAGGGCACAACCAGTTGCAAGGACGGGTATCCCAAGTATGATCGGCATCTCATCATCCTCTTCTTACATCTCAAGCACAATAAAATCTGTCAGAAACTAGACTTTGTCAATTTTAATGATCACATCCTCAATGATTCCCTTTAAAAACTTTATGCTACAATCCGTGGGTTGCAATAAGACACTTGTGGGCTTCAAATTTCCTCCATTTAATATCTTGAACACCGCATAAGGCATGAAGTTTATTGATGCTCCCAAATCACATAAAGCCTTCTCAAATTGCAAACCTCCAATCTCACAAGGTATGGTGAAGGACCTGGGGTTCTTGAGCTGGGGTGGTAAAAATTTTGTGAGAAGTGCACTACAATTCTCCAATTAGACATAAAATTCATCACCATGCAATTTCCCTTTCAATGTAAGGACTTGTTTCATAAATTTAGTATAAGCGGCAATGCTCTCAAGTGCTTCCATAAAGGGAATATTAATTTCAAGCTTCTTGAATATTTCAAGGAAATTTTTGAACGTCTTCGCATTTTTTCAATCCTTCAATCTTTGGGGGAATTGTATGTTTCATTAACTATTTTGACTCTTTATAAGTTGGATTCTTTCCTTCACTGCTTTGCACATTGGGTATGGTAGGCTCATTCATCTATTTTCCTTTTCCCATTAAAGACTCCCCTTCAACCTTTTCTTTATCTTCAAACTTTTCCTTGCCCTTCAATGAATGTCTTCCAACCCTTTCTTCCATCTCCTTACCACTTCCAAGGGTGATAGCCTTGCATTGCTCCATTGGAGTTGGAATAGTGTCACTCGGAAGTGCACTATAGGTCTTTCATTGTTCAAACTTGCCAATTGACCTATTTGAATTTCCAAATTCCTTGTTGATGCTCTCAAATTCTAGAAGTCTCCCCTATGTTCTTCTTTATCCGTTCTTGCCCTTTCCAGTTCTCTTCTCAAGTACTCCACCTCTTGTTTCCAACCATCATTACATACATTCCCTCTAGAGCAAATTGGTCATTATACATAGGTTGGGGTGAGTTTGAATGTTGGAAGGGAGGCCTTGGTGGCTGATTTTGAGAAAATAGAGGGTTAGATGAAGATTGATAGGAGTTGGCTTGAAAGTTTCTTTGGTGTGGAAGTTGATAGGGTCTAGAGGATGAACTTGAAGCTTGGTTGTGGAAGTTTTGAAATAGGGGATTTGGTTGATAAGGAGAGTTGGATTGAATTTTTGGGTTACTCTATGAAAAATTGGGGTGATTCCTCCTAGAGGATTATATATGTTCCTATAAAGTCTAGGTAGGTTCCTTGGAAAAGATGGTTGATTGGAAACATAGTTGAGTTGTTCATTGGTAACATAAGGCATTTCACATTGCCTATTTCCATGCCTACCCCTAAAAAATCACCCACCATGGGTGGTTGAAATGAAAAAGAAGACATTACATTCACACTACTCGGTCTCCCTAAGTTCTCCAACACTTTTGCAATATTGCTCATCATATTCATAAACATACTTTGTTAGGCTCGTAGAGCATCTTGCACATTCAAATTCAATACTCCATTTTGCCCATTAGCTTGATAGGCTAGTCTGATGTTGAGGTACCGGTAGAGTCATTGGTCCATGATAGTAATGGTTTTAAGCCATTCTATTGAGCAATTCTTGACCTTCCTCCGATATCTTGTAGGATATGGAACCATCGGTAGAGGCATCTATTATTGATTTCATATCTTGTATCAATCCGTTGCAGAAGGTTCGAATTTGAAGCCAGAGTGAGATTGCATGATAAGGTCACTTCCTTAACAACACTTTAAACCGCTCCCAAGCCTCACCTAAACTGTCTCCAACATCTTGCTTAAAGGAGGTAATCTCGTTACACAACTTGGCGGTTCTTGAAGGTGGGAAATATTTTGCCAAAAATTCTTGTGCTAGTTGGTTCTATGTGGTGAACATCCCTTGGGCATGAGATTGAAACCAAGATTTCTCCCTATGTCTTAGAGAAAAAGGGAATACTCTCATTCTCACACAATTTGAGTGCACACCATTGAATTTAATTGTGTCTAAAACCTCCTCAAAGTTCATTAGATGTGTGTACGGAATCTTCATTAGGACCTCCCCCAAATATTGCGTGAGCTTGTAGCATTTGTATCAAAGTGGGCTCTATCTCAAAATTATTTGCTTGCACGGGCATCTATGCCATGCTAGAATTTGCCCCATTAAAGCTTGGTATAGAAAATTCTCTCAATAGTATACCATTCATGTTCATACCATTTCCATTTCCATAAACACCAATTCCATGATTTTCGGAAACTTCTTCTTCATCATTCGCATTATTCAAATTCCTTTGAATTCGGTTGATGTTCACCCATTTAAATTCTCTCTAACTCTTTTTATACTCTTTTGTGCTTCTAGATTCCCCTCAACTCTTTTTCTCTTTCGTCGTCCAAGCAAATTAAAGGTCCTTTGTCTCTTCTTACCATGCATGACAAAAGAAAATTCGAGTAATTAGTTCAAGTGCCAAGACAATTCAACAAGAAGGATCACCAACATGAACAAATAAACTAAAATTAACAACTAAATTGAACAAAAGTACCAAATCATTGCATACACGACGTATTAAGCGCTCTATATTGCCAAATACCAAGTACATTCCCCGGCAACAGTGCCAAATAGTTCTCAAGCCCTTAGGTAGAAGTCAAATTAATGCAAACAAGTAATAATAATACCTCACAAATCACTACACTCTACCTCACTTCCGCAAGTATACGGAGTTAGTAGTAGTATAGGATGAGTGGGTATCATTCCTACAAAGATTGTTTGGCAAACAATTACTGATATTTACAGACAATTCAACATGGCCATGCCGCAATTTGGAGAAATCCATGTCGTAACATGGACCTTGTTACCAACAAATCTTCAATTCTTCTTCATTTGCACTTTCTCCCTCGTACTTTTTTTATTCTAGCTTTCAACCTCCAATTATACATGCATAATATTAAACTAATTAAGAAACTAATTAAACTAAAATTCTAATAAAAACTCATCATATTTAATAATAGTTAAAATGTATACACATAATATGAAAATTGACTGAAACATTCAATTAATACAACCGAAATTCAGTAAACTAACAAAATGCCATGAATTAGAGGAAAATAACTCTAGTTTACTAGAGTTATCAATAGTCCACCAGGAAGAGAAGAGATTACAATGTCCGTTATCATGGAAATGATGATGACAGTCAGTGGTATGATTGGGGGCAAACATCATGGATACCAAATTGCTACAAAGAGTGAAGGACAAAACTGGCCAAAAGTGTTGAAAGAATTAGTTTCATAGTTGAAATTTGGTAGACTTATAATCCTATTTTAAATGCTGAAAATTCAAGATATGATTGTGCTAAATGACCTTTACGTATTCAAGATTGGAATGACATAGTAGTAACTACTTCTTCGATTGTAGTTGGTCTGCATGACAGTAATAGATTGTCCACTACACTCAAAGGTTCTAGGTCTCGTAACATAACTAGTGCAAACCAAAGGAGGGTGGCGCTTGCTGCCTTCTTCATTTGCACAACCAACATTATGTTGCCATTAGGAGGGTAGCTCACGATTGCTAACATGGTAGTTCTGCCTGTAGTAGCTATCATCATCATAGAGGTGAACATTTGTAGTTGAGAACGTAAATCAATGTGTATGAAATGGAACTGATAATGCGCACAACATCAAATTCCTTAAAATAACTAAAGTTAAGGTGAGATTGATGTCACAATTAAATTTTCAATTTTCGTTTCTTGTTAAACGATTAAGTTGAGAGGCAATAATCTTCAGACTTGACAAAAATTATTTCCCTATTTCAACATTGCCACCAATGCAATTTTACTATTCGCTAATTTGAAATGTGACATTTTTGCATCTATAAAATGTGAATATCACATGCTCAGAATACCAAAAAAATTAAAAATACAATCTTTTTCACTACATTTTTTCTTTTCCCTTTCTTAGAAAAAAATAGGGAATTGGCCCCGAAAGTCCTTTGAATTGATAATATTGCCCTACCAACCTTTACTCTTGTCTTCTCACTTGTCTTTCTAGCTCAGGTATCTTCTATTTAAATAGAGTTAGCTCTTAGAACTGATCAGGTACTCTAATTCATCTTTGATACTCTAACTCCCTTCTCTCTCTCTACCAATGTCGAGCCAGAGCCAGAGCCACATCAACAACTTAGAAACTTTTGATTCAAGTGATAAATGATAAGATTTATGTTTTTAACAATGATATGTTACATAAACTAATTGGACATATGGTTGCCATTTTATGAGGGATATGGGATTTAGGGTATATCGTAATATATCCAAGCGCGTATTATATATTCCATCTGCAAAAAGAAATTACAAAGTTCAATATTGTGAAAATAATGTTGAAAATCAGTGGTTCATTTGGAGGAAACACTATGGATAATAGATGGCAACTAGGCGAATATAGAATGTCAAAAGTATCCAAATTTGTTGAAGTCGTTCGTGAGCTTAAATTTGTTGGACTGATAATCTTATTAATAATGTAAGGAACACCCCTATAGGTGTTTTGATTTCAATTCAATAAGCCTAGATTGCATCCTCCGGTATAATTTTCGAACCCAGTCCTTCCTTGACATGTTCGCTCTCGTTTTCAAAATACACTTCAATTACCTATTCAAATCATCAACTTCCCCGATGTTTTGGGGTGATATGGTATGGTAATTTTATGTGTCACCCCATATATTGATAGTAAAGCTTTGAACTAAGAATTCCTAAAGTGTTGAGCCTTGTAATTGATAATGTCTGTCAACACTCCAAATATGGAAAATATGTTCTGCCTTGCTAATGAATTTTGTTACGACTCTAGCATCATAGGTTAGTAAAGCAACCCTTTCAACCCATTTCGAGACGTAATCAAATGCAACTAGAATGTATCTGCTAGAACAAGAGCTGGTGAATGGTCCCATGAAATCAATGCCCCATATATCAAATAGTTCAACACCAAAATTTTCTTGAGGGGCATTTCATTTTTATAGGCAATATTTCCAACCCACTGGCATTAACTGCATTGTTCCATGAATTTCCTGGTATCCTGAAATTAAGATGGCTTTCAATACAATTCGCTCTAAACGACCTTAGCCAATGATTCCCATGATGTTCTCCTACTAGTGAATAATGACACATCGGTAGCATATTCTTGGTTTTTTTCATCTGGAACACGCCTTTAGATCACCCTGGAGATGCATAGATATGGCTTATCCAAATTGAAAAATCTTAATTTTGAGAAGAACTTCTTCCTCCCGTTATAATCCATGGGTGGTGGGAACAACTTGGCAGCTAGGTAATTGCAACGTTCTCAGACCACAGGTTCCCATGTTTCACCATCATTAGCTACTCCTTAGGAAATTCCTCTCCAAGTGGCACCAACTTAGCTTTCTTTTCTTTTCGTCCTTCCAGCATCGAAAGGTGGTCTACTACTGTATTGTCACTTCCCTTCATATCAACGACCGCCTAAGAAAATTCCTATAACAATAAAATCCAATGTATTAATCTAACTTAACATGGTGTTTAGATAGTAAAACTTCAATGTAGAAGGATCACTATGGACAATCCAGACTTTTGATCCAATCAAATAAGAATATAATTTATTGAATGCAAATACTACTAGTAAGTCTTTTCATAAGTGCAATAATTAACTTAAGGTGCATTAATAGTTCTATTAGCATAGTACATGACATGCAAAAACTTTTTATTTCTCTAGAACAATGCTGCATTCAGAGAAAACTCACTGGCATCGCACATTAATTAAAAATATCTAGACCAATTGGGTGCCAGAATGATAGATGCCGTCACTAGGGCCTTTTTCAACACTTCAAATGCATGCAAACAATTATCATCAAATTTAAATGCCACGTCCTTTTGTAGTAATGCACAAAGAGGTCTAGCAATGTGGGAGAAACTTTTAATCAAATGCCCGTAGAAGCCAGTATGGCCTAAAAAACTTCTAATTCCCCTAACACTACTAGGTGGTTAAAGTTTTTCTGTGCCTTCCATTTTTGCTTTTCCCATCTCAATTCCTTTAGATGATATTAAGTGACCTCAAACTATCCCTTCTTGTGTTACCAAGAAATGACATTTTTTTCTAAATGAGTGCAAGATTCGTTTATTCACATCTCTTAAGAACAAGGGACAGATTATGTAGGCAATCATCAATTGTCAACCAAAAAATAGAAAAATCATCCATAAACATCTTTATACATTTTTCAACGATATCATGAAAAACGACATACATGCATTTTTGAAATGTGTTTGGTGCATTGCAAAAGCCAAATGGCATCCTTCAATGAGTTAAGGTGCCATACTTACAAGCGAAAGTGGTCTTTTCTTGATTCCCTGGTGCTATATCAATCTTAAATTAACCAGATAATCATCTAAGAAGCAATAAAATGCATGACTTGCTAACCGTTCTAACATCTGATCAATAAAGGGTAAGGGAAAATGATGCTTTTGGGTGGCTTCAAATAGTTTTCTATAATTAATGCGCATCCTCCAACCAAAAACACGACTAGAGGGAATCTTTTCATTGTTTCCACTAACTATCATAGTCCTCCCTTTTTTTTGGAACTTTATCAATTGATTTAGTAAGGGCTCACCCACTCATTGTTATTAATTGCATATATAATCCTTGCATTCTAAGTACTTCATTACTTCTTTGTACTCCATGCAGTAGCACATTTATGCAGTCTAAGAACATCCAACAATTTAGTCCATTGCATATCAAACAACATAGAATTGGCAATCACATGAAATGTTTCATTCTCTCATAAAAGTGCATACTTTAAATGAGTAGGGAGTGGTTTCAACTCTACCTTAAGGGGTTCGTTGAACAAAGAGCCCCATCTTACCTAACTCTTCTTTCAGTTCTCACCCTTAATTAGAGGATTTGGTTCTAACATCCTTAGACACGTCATCGTAGCCTTCCATGTTTCTTTACCTTATACATATTGATGACCTACAGCCTTGGTTTTGATGATGACAAATGTAATTTAACTATCTGAACTTGAGTTGTGCAGGATTGCTAGTTTATTTGCTCTTAGCAGAGTTTTCGAACGAAGTACATCGTCCAAACAGCACTCTGTAGAATAACTCTTAAAAGCACAAGCTCGTCCGAATGAGATTACAACAGACGCAATGCACGGTTCGAACGATCAGGTAGAAAGCAAGAATTTGTAGCACCTACAATAGACGCACAAGCTCATCTGAACGAATTTATATCGGACGCAATTCACCATCTGAAAGGTCAAGACAGAAGTAAGATTTTGAGGCACCGGCAACGGACGCATCTAACTATCCGAAGAAAACTGTATCGAACGAGGCTAACTGTTCGAATGAAAAGCATTCCCAGTTAATCACCAAACCTTTCGAACACACTACACCATCCGATGACGGATCTCTTCAACATACTAGGTTCAGACGAAGGAACGGACACAAGCTTAGCTATCCGAACGACATCGTCAACTCCCTAATATTTCAGACTGGAGATTGTTCGGACACTCAATAATAACCTCGGACGTCTGAAACCCATAACGACTAGTTTTTTCAGCATTTATTATCTAGCCGTTAGGAGGTGGTTGCGAGCTGATTTATTGGAACTATAGCAGAAAAATAGCAACCCTTCTACATTTTGATCAATAATCTTACACATTGAATACAAGCAAAATAAAGACAATTTGAGTGCAAATTAGCTCTTTAGTGATATTGTATTAGTGTGTATTTCAGAGTGCTCTTCAAAATATTGAGTGGAGTGATAATCTTGTACAAAAGTGAGGTTTGGTGTAAAATCCTTGGCTCAACTGAAGAGATGTAGTATGAGCAAGGGTGATCCTACTTTGTGCACACTTGAAGATTATTGGCTCACAAAATTTGAAGGAGTATCTTAGTGGATTACTACTCCAAGCTAGCTAGCTTGGATGTGCTGCTTGATTAATCACTCTCTTAATTTATTCCATTCATTTTATACTTAATTGTTTATATCTTTGTCATCTTATTTGTCAAGTGCAAGAAA
This sequence comes from Cinchona pubescens, assembly GCA_025175665.1. Lineage (NCBI taxonomy): Eukaryota > Viridiplantae > Streptophyta > Magnoliopsida > Gentianales > Rubiaceae > Cinchona > Cinchona pubescens. The sequence continues at coordinate 3,595,884 of JANKKI010000003.1, forward strand.
TTTGAATTGAGCATTATTTGCAAATTAATTTTAAGAAACTTAATTTACCCCCCTCTTAGGTTGCTTTGGGACCAACACATACTCGTCAAGGCCTTCTCCAATGTCCTAGTAACTTTAGAATCTCAAAACTACAAAAATCAGCAACCAAGTCATCAATAGTATCAATCATCATAACATCATCATGAATAGAATGGGATTTAAAGAGTTAAAAATACAAAAATTGACAATCTCCTAATTCACTTTGAGTTGTAATTTCCCTTTTTGAACATCTAGTAATGCTCTTCCAGTTACCCAAAATGGTTTTCCAAGAATTAATGGCATCTCTTTGTCCTCCTCCATATATAAGATAATAAAATCCACCGCTAGGTAGCATTTGTCAACCTTTACTAAGATGTCCTCTACAATCTCCACCGAATACTTTATACTTCTATCAACTAACTAAATTGACACATTAATTGGTTTGAACTCTCGCTATTTAACCTTTTGTAGATAGATAAGGGCATGAGATTTATGGATGCACCTAAATCACACAGTTTCCTCTCAAAATTAATCCTTCCAACTGTACATGGTATAGAGAAAGAACCAAGGTCCATCTTCATGGGTATCCTTTTTCTTTATTATGGCACAACAACTTTTATCAACCATAAAATCTCACCGCCAGCAGCTACTTTCCGCTAGGCAAAACCTATACCATAAACTTAGCATAGGTGGACATGTTTTCAAGAGTTTTCACAAATGGAATATAATCTCCATTTTCTTAAAAGTGTAAAGTAATCTCTTGAACTCCCTTTACTTTTTCACATCCTTTAGCCTATTTGGAAATGGAATTCTCACTTATTTTTTTCTAGCTCTATGGGATTCTCCTCAGTTTTTCTCTTCGCATGAATTCGATTCTTTGTTGTCAATTGTACCTTTCCCTTCTCAATTGCCAAATTCTTAGCATTATTATTATTATCAATCTTCTCTCCCTCTAATTTATCTGCTTCCTTCCTTTTACCATTACTTTCCTTGTAACTCTCAGCTGCTTTGTCCTCCAAAACTTTTTACTCCTTAGCATAATAGCTTTTACCTATTCTCTGAGGTTCAGGATTGTGTTGCTGAGCAGAGTAACTTGTGGTCATTCTCTTACGTAGTCCTGCCGAGATGACCCAGCTAATTCTCTAGGTTCTTTATCTTGATTTCTAATAGTCGCTTCTTGATTCCTTGTCATCGCCTCTTGATTTTTAAGAGTTGTCAATGTCTAATACATATACTGTGTGAACATCTTCTATAATTTCTTTCTTTACCCCTTGAAGTGGACATGCATGTACTTGCTGATGTGGAGATTGGAATTAGTGCTGAAATGGTGGTCTAGGAGGTGGTACCTGTGGTTACACGTAGGCTTGACTATGCTGGCCTTCCCAAGAGAAATTCGGATGATTCCTCCAACATGGGTTGTATGTATTTGCAAGTTTTTTTAGGTCCAGTACTGATAACCCTAAGAAATTAGGGTAATTCCTACTCATTTTGACTAGTTTCGGTGCTTTTAGATTTTATGCATTTGTTTTCGTGCATGTCCATTTCTATGTGTTTATATGTGTTTAGTGTAGTGTTTTTGTATTTATTTGATATTATTTAACTTGTATTTATACGTGCAGTAGTATGTGTTTAGGGTTGTGTTTAAGTTGTTTACCTAATTCTTCTCGAAATTAGAGTTCTTTGTGCTTTCTTGATTGTCACTGGCTTATAGTTTTAGTAAGTGTTCGAGTATTATTTAGAGTTCTATTACATACATTAATGTGTTTTATTGTTCTAGGATCGTGTAGGAACAAATGGTGAGTCAATCAGACATCGAATGAAGATTTTAGAGGCAAATCGGCGAAACCGTGAGAAGCTATCAGGGACAAGTGCTAAGAGTGCTTGAACAAAGCAATATAAGTGCTATCAAAGGTTCCATCAGAAGCACAAGTACTTTAAGTGCTTGAATAAACGGAAATCAAGTGTTGTTAGTGCATGGTTCGACTGGACCAGGCTATTACGCGATTTTGACGAGTTTTAGAGTTATGCGTGTTCGTTTTGGGCACGTTTTAGTGCATTTTGAAACTTATTCACAGCCCTACAATTGTAACTCTTGGAAACTGTATACAAGGGTTTTTGGAACCTCTCAAAAAACAAGTTCACTTCTAGATTCCCTTCGGGGCTGCAAAATTAGAGTAGGTTTTTTTTTCAAGAAGAGTTGAAGAAGGAGTTGAAGATTGATATCCTTGAACCAAAAACTTCTGATTCTTCACTAGAGAAACTTTCTTAAACCTTTTTATATCTTTATTATTCTATTTTGTTCACCTTCAATCAATGCTTTCTTTATTTGCTTTCCGAGATTATCATTTAAACTAGTTCACTTGTTTTCAATGTTTTCTTGTGTGTTATTACTTTCATTCATGTTCTAATTAGTATGGATTAAGGCTAGATGAAGTCCATTTCTTTGGGTGAAGATTAACTTGATCATCAATTGGAATAATCATAATAATTGGGTAATAATAAATTGTCAAATCAAGAACGTATCTAATTCTTGTTTTGGTTAGGTTGGCCAAGGTGATATGAAAGTTGAGCCTCTGTCATAGACCTGTGTTAAATGTTAGATTAATTTAATTCGAGATCAAAAGTTGTTGGATACACTCTAATTAATTAGTTCATGATAATTCCATATAGATAAGACTCAAGTTCATTAATCTAGAACACAGAAAAATCTACCCCTAGTTAATTAATTCGATAGGACTCAATTGCTGAAAGTTGGGGTTGGGTTGATAATTGGGAATTGAACTTCCATGCATTATAATTGGACAAATTAATTGAATAAATTAATTAAAATCGGGAATTGGCTAGTCTAACCCTAATCCAGTGTTTTCATTAGTTAAAGTCTTTAATTCTAATCAAAGTAACTCTTCTCATTTGTCAATTCTTCAAATAGCATTCAAGCCAAAGAATCAATACTTGCTAAACCAATGCTTGTAGGTTCGACCCCTACTTTTGCTATATATTATTGTCCCCATATACTTGCTATACGCTATCTAGTTAATAGTAGAGTTAGGTTTTTATAATTTTTATAACTATATTTTTAACATATCATGTACTATCTCTGATTTAAATTACCTACATAATTAACCTACTTCTAATGACCATAAAATTATAGTAAAGAAGAAGAAGTTCTTAAAGTATTGAATTGACCATTTGTATGGTCTCCCGAACAAAAATCACACATAAGTTGTTGAGGTGTATTCACTGCATTAAAACTCAGTCCACCCAGTTGCCTGGAATTGTTCATCAATTGATTTGTATTGCTTTATTCTATGTAAACAAAGCGTTCATGGAATCCATCTCTTGAATTCCCCTTCTCTTATCTCTAGAATGACTAGCAAGCAACTAGTAGTAGTTTGAGGCCATGGTCTCTATTAAAGCTTGTGCTTCTTCTAGGGTTTTAACTGACAACGATCGTCAATTGATGAATAAGCAAATTGCTAAAAAGTCACTAAACTATTAAGTTGTACGGATTTTGTTCACGAAATAATTTTTATTGTTAATAAGTCACTAAATTATCAAAAATGTCAAATTTTACCCCCTCCTTTAATTTCGTCTGTTAAATCGTCTGTCCGGTCAAATTTTTCACTTGGTGAGAGGGTAAAATTATCAAAACAAAAATCTGCGATTGTTTCGGCTCTTGTTATTCCATTTTTTATACTATTCTAATCTACTAGTCTAATTTATTAAAACTATGTAGTTTTGCTCATAGTTTCCTCAAAACGACGTATTTTTGAAGTTGTTTTCTTCATTGTCCCTCTCCTTCCTCTTTGGCTGTTGCTGAAAATTTTGTCACTGATCAACAATCACTAACCACCATTGATTGATGGTTGAACTCCAGATACAAAGTCAAATCTTTTGACAAAAGAGTACCATTTCACACTTTATTTTTAGCCTATCTTCCAAATCCAGATTCAAAAATTCCAAAATCCGACCAACCTCAAAAGATTTTGTCTTCAAAACTCACCTTGCAGCCATAGATTTTGTAACGAAATCTATGACTACAAGAATGGCCCCCTACAAGTATACTACCAAAGAGAAAAATCCTTTTGGATTCTAAAAATAAGGGATGAAAATATACAAAAATCAAAAACCATTTTGGGTTTTCAAGTAGGTGAAACATCTACACATGAAAAATAATAAAGTTCAAACTAATTTTTTAACCAAATTGTATCAATATTGAAAACCATTGCCTTACAACGACTCCAAAAACTTGTTGTGTCTAAAAAGACACAAACATCTAGTTATAAAAATACACCTAGATCAACTAACTTTAACTAGATGACAACCCGCAAGTATACTATGTCAAATAATAGCTAGTGGAGGTAGGGATCATTCCCACAAGCAATGTGTTCAACTATTCAGTATTTGGTTGGAATGCTATTTGAAGGGTTTGATTAAGAAAGGTTTTAGATAATCTAGACTTAAAACTAAGGAATGATTACAAAGGGGTTAGAATTTATGCTAGCCAATTTCCTGGATATTGGTTAATTAAGTCAATCAAGTGAACCTATGTTACAAATTAGAGGTTGATTCCCAATTGTAACCTAATCTTGATCCCTCAGCAATTAAGTCTCTCAATTTAGTTAACCTAAGTGTGGATCCCACCTACCACTCAAACTAGATTAATTACCAATAGAACTTCTAACAATCGACTATGTGAATTAATCTGCCAATATCTAATTCTAACCCTAATCCAACACTAATCTAGGTCTATAATGGAGGTTCAATTCTCACATCCCCCAATTAACCCAAATTAACAAAGGAAGTAGGAAATTTCCCTAATCAACCTTTAAATTCTTTAATATTGTCTAATTAATCTGCTTTACCACCTCAACAACCTATTAACCTCTACAATTAGAAACTGGCTTCACACAAACCTAACAATAACTAATTAATGCTTAATAAACAACAAGAAGCAAATAAAGGCGTCGGAAGTAAATTAAATAAACTAAAACATGAATTCTGGAAAACTAGTGCAAGAAAAGAAAGGCATTGAAAGCTAGTGAAAATGAGAGCATTAAATGAAGTCTTGACAACTAAATGAGCATTAAAATGAAAGAAAACAAAGTAAACTAGACAAAACTAAAGACTTACAAGTTTGTAGAACAAAGTTATACAAGATGGCAAACCAGCCCAGGATTAGAATTACAACGAATGAAAACTAAAATTCCTTCCAAAATGGAAAGGAACAAAAGAAGTAGGAAAACAAGGCTTGGAGCTTTTCAAATCAGTCCCAAAATGTGTATTTATAGTAGGGTTAGAGGTTGAGAGGTTTATGACAAAAAGCCCTCAAAAAAATGCTAAAAAAAGAAAAAATTGTGCCTCCCATTTAGGTGAGCTCCTAAGGCATAAAGACTTGCCTACGGCGAAGTGCCCAAATTGCTCTGTGTAGTTTCGTAGCTTTTCCTCTAAAATCCATCTCTAACATCCGATTCATGTGAGGATATGCACAAAACCAATGTGACTGCATATTAATTATTATGCGTGACTGGATAAATTTCCCTTTTATTAGCTAGTTTGGTACTTAAAACAAAGTTAGTTACTAATTAAACATTTGGGGAGAAAAATGAAATTTAGGAGAATTTTAGGGCAAGGGGCCGAATCATAATAACCTTAGATAGGAATATATACATATACATATATATATATATACGTATATAACACACCAAATAACATAAATAAGTAGGATAATAACAAGAAAAATAAATAAATAATGCCAAAAAATAAAAAATAAAAAATAAAAATAAAAGCATGACAAGGATTAAAATGCTCTTGACTATGCATCAAGACTAGGGTACAACTTGTGGCCTAATTATTTCTCTGATAAAGCACTTGAAATAGTTGAAAATAACATAAGGAATAAGCAAAACAAACACAAAGAAAAGAGAGAGAGAGAGAGAGAGAACATCCGCTGAGAAGAAGAAAGAAAGAAAAAATGAGAGAAGAAAGAAAGATAGGGAGGCCAAGGAGAGGAAGAACGAGAAAGGCTAGCAGAACAAGAAGGGGGTTCTAATCATTCCTTAGGCTGAAACAGATTTGTAAAAGCTTTCCTTACACTAAAATCTTACATTAGTTGAATAATTGATTGTGCATAATCGTGTAGTTTAAGTAGGACGCTCCATAACCCATAGAGTTTTACTAATTTTAGGTAAAGTTTTGTAGAATCCATGTATGATAATAAGACTTCATTTATGTTTAAAAGTAATACATGAAGGGTTGTATTAAATCAAGTTAAGGCTTTAATTATAAAGTTGTAGGAGCTGTTGGGATGAATTTCTAGCTTAATGTCACTTAACTAACAAGATAAACATGATTAGAAACAAGATTGTCAAGTGTGGGCTCTATATAATATGAAACTAGGTTTTTTTGTGGGTAACTAAATTCATGGAAGATTGCAATTCAAGGGAGTTAACACTTTAATTTGCTACTTAATGTCCTATTAGCATCATATAAATTTTGGTTTGTGTCTATAAACTCCAAGTTTTGTGGCTATTTTAAGAGTAGAATTGTAGGGAATTTATTTACGGTTCTAACTTGCGTTTGATCATGTGAATTCATATGTTTTGCTACACTACATAAAGATAAATATCAAGTTCAGGAAAATTATAACTAAGTATTTGCAGGGGCTATTATTAATTTTCTTTATAACAAAACATTGGCTAACAAGCTTAAATATGTTAGAGGTGAATTTTATGTGCATATGACTTATGTAACATGAATCTGTGTTAGTTTGTATACAATTAAATTTTGGGAAGATTTGAACGCATAAGGGATATATCCTTAATTTGCTACTTAATATTATATTATCATGTAAATTTTAGCTCCACTAAACCCTTAGTATAGGTTACACCATGGACTATTTTAGGGGAGGTAATTATGGGTTGCTTGGATGTCGGTGCACCTACGTATCGGTATAACTATTTGTTTGGGCAGCTTGAAAAGGTTGGTTTAATTTTGTGGTTGCATAAGTTTTCAGTGAGCTATCCATGTTAATGTATAAATAAGATTTTCTATTTAATGAGTTCTTAGGTTCAAGGGTGTTTGGGTTCAACAGGAGCTTAAGGGTCGAATTTTCTCTAAGTTATCACTTGGATTTTGGAACCGTTATAGACATACCTTAGGTTAAGGGAATTGTGAAGGATTTAGGGCTATTTAGCTTAGAAAAAAAATTACAGAATATTAACCAAATGTCTGCGTAAGCAAATTGGAAATTACAATAATAAACTTAAACTAGCTATGCCTTACGTATATGTCTATAATATATTACATCATGTTATAGTTTAGGTATATATCCATTTTACTCTTTAATTTTTGTGGAGAAAGTAACCTAAACCGTGTATTTATGATTAAATTGAACAAGTTAATGAACAGAAAGGCATTCTCATGAAAACTATTACTGAGCAGTGAGTGTCCTTGGTTATTGTTTTAATAAATATGTCTATAATGAATTCAATACCATGGCTGGAATTTTGGTGGTTTTACGTGCTAATTGATAATTTTAGTATACAATGTAGTTAGCTTACCTTGAACTCGTCGAATATGATTAATTTCTTTGTGTAAAGTTATTTGTGCATGATGTACTCCCCGTTGTGTACTTTATTGCACTGGGAGAAACTAGGCCCTTGCAATGCATGGGTTAGAAACATCAAGGTGGTCCCAAACTTGGTCAAAATGATGTTACTTGCTATGGCTATGCAACCCAAGCACCTCGAACGGGATGATCATTGGTGTTTTGGGTATGTGATTTTATTTCAGTACTCTCGAGTTTACCAAGCTAGTTGTGGCCAGTTGGAGTTGGATTTCATAGCTGGAAATTTATTATTTGGAGGGGTTTACTCGAACTAGAAAGCTGAAAGCTGAAAAATGGAGTTCTTCAACTGCTTGGTAAACAAAGAGATACGGTCTCAATTCAAGCCCTACTGTATTCACCTCTATGTTAATTTTATTTTGCTCCATATGTGTTTATTTATTATCATTTTTTACTTCCTTAGCTGCCTATTATGTTTTCTTTATAAGAACATAAACTAATTTCATTTATTGAACCTCACTGGGCATAAGCTCAAAGTACTTTTTTTTTAAAATTTGTTTTTCCTTATAGATCCAAGGACTTTGTTAGAAGATCGTGTGACAAATAGAAGTTTTCTTTGCTATCCACATATGTTGGTACTGATTGTACAAGTATTAAGCTTAATGCATGTAATCACTAGTTTGTACTTGTAGGTTAGTTGTGAGTTGTACTAGTACAAAAGTGTTATTTTACTTATATTTTGTTTGGCTTGTATAATATACTAAAGTTTGGTTAAAGATTTACATGCAGCCTAAGTTTCAATTTTTAGTCATGGGTTATAGGCATGATTTTATTTGTTTAGTCCTAGCGAAAGCTAGGCAGGCGCCCAACTAGGTCTTGGAGATTGACGACCTAGTTGGGGCACTACAGTTGGTATCAAAGCCTAAATTTAATAGTGGGATGTTAGAATATTTCTAGTATGATTATTATATTTGGTGGATAAAACCTTTGTTTCATTTGATGACTTTAGTTTAAATAGATGTAGATTATGGCCAGTACAAGAGGACGGGCACCCAGTCCTCAGAACTAGCTAGCAGTCACTTAGCAATACTGAGTAGAATCGAGGATTAATCGATATAACCCTTGGAGAGTTATGGGTCGATGTTCTTGCTTGTATCAGAGGATAGAGTATTCCTACCTTGATCGGGTAGTCATAGCAATTGTGTGGGAAAGAGATAGACTTATCAAAGAGAATACTACCATCTGTCATATGATAGAAATTTCACAAAATGACTTTATACAAATGTAGGAGAGAATGAAGGAGTTGGAGTCCGAAGTTGAAAGAAAGACCTTAATGGTGCAGTAAAAGGACTCTGAGCTACAAGATGTTGGACAGCATCTCAGCCATACGATTAATGAAGTTAGGGGACACATGCAAAATATCAAGTTTGGGTGCCGAGCATTGAATAAGATGGCCAATGAAGGGATAGAAAGAATTCAGCTATCAAACACTAGCTATGATGAAGATCTATCAAAGATCAAGTCAAAAGAAACTAGGAGAAGAAGCACATAAACTAAAATTTCCTATGAGGGTGTTTTCAATTGACAAGAAGGATGTTCTAGAAGCTTCCAATGCAGTTGAAGGTATCCTTATATTCCATCCATTAGCTAGAATTTTAATAGATCCTAGATAAACCTACACACTATTTTGTCAGACCTAATTTCATGCATGATATTGGTGTGCAAGTTGAAATATTTCCCTATGAATTACAAGTTGATACACCTATCGAAGATCATGTGCTAGTTACAGATTTATGTTATAAGAATTGTGATGTCAAGGTTATGACGTTATAACGGGGATGGATGGATTATATAAGTATCATGCCCAGTTAGACTATAAAACGAGGGTCATTAAGTTTTGCTTACTTTGGAAGCCAATTTTAGAATTTGATACATAAAGGATGATGAGTTCTATGGCACTTATTTTAGATGCACAGGCTAGAAAATTATTATGGAAGAGCGCTAAAAGATATCTAGCCTACGTGATTAATAAGCCAATGGAGAAGGTTAAAATAGAGGAAATACCTATCCTGAAGGATTATCCTAATGTTTTCCCAAAAGAATTAACCCCTTAACCCCAGAAAGAGAAATTGTGTTTGTGATTAAGTTGATACCCGAATCGTCACCGATGTCAAAGGCTCCATAATTAACATTCGCATGGCCCCAATAGAACTAAAAGAGTTCAAAACATAGTTGCAAGACCTCTAGGAATGGGGACTTATTCAACCTACTGTGTCTCCATAGTGTGCACATATTTTGTTTATGAAGAAGAAGAACGGAACCTCAAGGATGTATAGAATACAAAGAGTTAAATAATATTACCATAAAGAACAAGTTCCCTTGCTCCTCATCAATGAATTGTTTGACCAGCTACAAGGGGCCAAAGTGTTCTCTAAATTTGACTTGAGACAGGATTATTACCAATTACGCATTAAGAAGAAGGATGTGGTTAACACTAATTTTAGTACTCGGTATAGACACTATGAGTTTGTAGTCATGCCATTTGGACTAACCAATGCTCTGGAAGCTTTAACGGATTTAATGTACCGAATTTTTCGGCCTTACCTGGACCACTTTGTGGTGATATTCATAGATGATATTTTGGTGTATTGTAAATCACAAGAGGAACATGGAGAACACTTAAGGGTAGTGTTACGTTTAAATCTTGAGGGAGCACAAGCTATATGCTACATTTAGCAAGTGTGAATTTTGGCCATATTAGATGTCATTCTTAGGTCATAAAATATCTGAAGAAGGCATTGTTGTAGACCTATCAAAAGTGGAAGCAATAGTGACATGGAAACAACTAGAGAATGTAACGGAGGTGTGAAGTTTCTTGGGACTAGCTGGGTATTACCATAGGTTTGTGAAAGATTTTTCAAAGGTTCCTGGTCCGTTAACCAAATTGACTCAGAAACAAGTTATGTTCATTTGGCATAACAAAAGCGAAGCTAGCCTTCAAGACCTAATGAAACGTTTAACTATTGCTCCAATTTTGGAATTACCCAACCGGAAGGGAACTTTGTATTGTACACGGATGCTTTTAAAGAAGGTTTGGGTTATGTGTTAATGCATGATGGAAAAATGATTGCATATGCCTTCTGGAAATTAAAACCTTATGAGCAAAACTACCCAACTCATGATTTCGAATTGGCAGCAGTGGCCTGTTTGCTCTAAAGTAGTGGAGACATTACTTGTATGGTATGATCTTTGAAGTGTACACTGATCATAAGAGTCCCAAGTACTTATTCTCTCAAAAAGAATTATATTAGTGACAACGTTGATGGATGGAATTTCTAGAAGACTACGATTGTAGTATCCATTATCACCCAGGAAAGGAGAACATTGTTGCGGATGTTTTAAGTAGGAAAGCACAAGTATGTAGGCTTATAGTGAAATAGTGGAAACTACTCAAGGATGTCTGTGAGTGGCATCAAAGACAAACCTCGGGACGAGTGATATTTGGAAATATTGCTATCTAATCTTCTTTAATGTTATGAATTAAGGAGGTAGAAGAAAGGAATCCCATGTTACAACGATGATATGATAGGGTGCAAAAAGGAAAATTACTAGATTATAGTATTGAACCTAAAGCAGTACTAATATTAATAGGATCTATGTGCCACAAGACCCTGAGTTAAAGAAGGAAATTCTTGACAAAGCATGACCGAATATGTTCAAAATTGTGCTATATTTTATGTGTCATTTACCACGTTTTTACGTGTTGTAAGCAAGATTTAAGTTGTTATTGAGCTTAATTTGGTTATTCTTAGTTTCTGTAGGGTTAAAGTGAAAAGAGCTGAAAAAGATGGAAAAGATGAAAGAAAATGCTAAGGGCGGAACAGGCACGAGTATGAAGTCATTCCGAACGGTGTTTCGTATTTCAGGCATAACTTTTGATTTGAGTTCCAATTAAGGTGAATTGAGATGCATCGGAAAGCTAAGGGATGGAGCTACAACTTTTGTGTTTTACACTTTTTCAAATTCCAAAAGCATCAAGGTGAAAATTGAAGCCGAAGGCGTAGCACAATTGTAAAGCCAGCGTACACGCGCTTGATCTATGCAGCGCATGTGCACACGCGCTTGTGCGCGGAAGAGAAAAGAGTGAAGGAAGGTTCTGCCTCGCGCACACATGCGCGGTAAGAACTCAGCGCATGTGTGAGGAAGCCAGCAGGGTGGCTGTGAATTAGGTTTTCTTTTGCCGGTTGGACTCTTTTTCACGTTCTTATCCGTAGACCTTAATTGTAACCCTAACTACTCATTATAAATACCCCATTTAGGGTGAGAAAAAGGGGATCGACACTTTTATTTTCTTTTATTTTCTTTTATTTTCTTTTGGCTAGGGTTTTTAGCAGTAGAAATCGCTCTTTATTCTTTCATGGCATTTTGTGTCTAAACCCTTTTCTTTGTAGTGGGCTTTGAAGCCTGGTCAATTCTACAAAGTTGTGAGACTTCTTGTGCTTGAATTATTCACTTTTATCTCAAGTATTGATTACTTTTCTGTGATTAATTTTATGGTTGTTCTGTTTAACTTATTACTGCTGCAAAATAGTAAGTTATTAGAATTAATCTATTGCCAGATTGTTTTAACCACGTGTTCTTAATTCAATCTATATAGCAACTAAGTTTGATAATTACTAGATTAGTGTTATTGAATTTAGGGAAATTAATCATCTAATTGGCATAACCGTGTGTGTTTATGTTTAATTAGTCTAATTGTTCTTGTTGATTTTAAACCTTCTATTAATTAATCTTTGGCGCGTGTCTTGATTAAATTAATAGTTATGGTTAATTGGATCATGTGTTGAAAATTAACCAACTTTAGAAAGAAATAAGAATCAACTTTGAATTGTTATTCGTTCGGGTTAATTTTTCAATTAGTGTTTGATATAAAATTGAATTATCTTGTGTGTCAATGATCGACTAGTGACATTGCCATGATGGATATGACCAAAACCAAGACTTTTCTTAATTGAATTCTCTTTAGTATTTTATTGTTTTAGGTTTAGTAGATTAAAAGCCTTCAAATGAGCACCCCTCTTTTCCATTTAGCGCAAAAACAAACTCCGTTCTCTATGGGACGACTTGTACTCATCACTACTACATAATGAGAGTTGTTAATTTTGGGTGCCTACGACAGCATTGCAACTCAGCAGCATATTATTGCACACCAAAGCAGATTGATCTAAGTACTCTTATCCATCCTGGCAATAATAAAATGTATCGTGATATACTTGGGTATTGTTTCTTACTCACAAAAATGAAGCTTTTGAAAATTTTTTGCTAAGGTGCAAAATTTGAAATTTGTGAGAATTGGAAGAGACAATGGTGTCGAATTTAAATTTGGTGATTTTTCTGAATTTTGTGATCATAATGGTATTTTTCGATTGCTAAAGTTGCTCAACAAAATGGAGTTGCTGAAACAAAAGATAGAGCTCTTCAAGAAGCCACAAGAACTATGATTAATGAATGTAATTTGTCAAAATATTTTTGGGCCAAAGCCATTAACACGACTTATTGTGTGATGAATAGAGTTTTTATAAGGCCTATTTTGAACAAAACCTCTTGTGAACTTTTGTTTTGTAAAAAGCCTATTGTAGGTTATTTTAAAGTATTTGGTTTTAAATTCTTTATTTTGAAAGTTAATGATCATCTTGGTAAGTTTGAAAAGAAATTGGATGAAGGAATTTTCTTGAGTTGACTTGACTCTCTTGATAAAAAGTTTTATAGAGTTTACAATAGAAGAACTCTTGTAATATAAGAGGCTATACATGTCACATTTGATGAATCTAATGATATTGTTTCAACAGATGTTTGTTAATTTAAACATGTAGGTATCCAAAAGGAGTTTGAAAAGTTATCAATCCAAAAGGATCAACAAGTTCCAAGGGAAAGCAATGTAGAAGATGCACAACATATGGATGAAGAAGATGAAAAGGAGGAAGAGCCATTAAAGAATCTTCCAAGGGCTTGGAGATTTGCTTCAAGTCATCCTCAAGATCTAATCATAGGTGATCCTTCCAAAAGGGTAAAAACTCGTTCTTTTAAACCTTTAAATAATAATTGTGTATTACTCTCTCAATTTGAACCTAAGCAAGTTGATGATGCATTGAAAGATAAGTTTTGGATTTTGTCCATGCAAGAGAATTGAATCATTATGATAGAAATAAAGTTTGGAATTTAGTTGATAGACCACAAAATCACTTCGGTAATTGGTACAAAATGGATTTTTAGAAACAAATTGAATGGTTACAGTGAAATCGTTTGACATAAGAATAGATTGGTAGTAAAAGGTTATGCAAAAGAAGAGGGAATTGATTATGATGAAACCTTTGCTCCCGCAGCTAGATTAGACTCCATTTGCATGTTTCTTGCATATTCATGTTTCAATGGTTTTAAACTTTTTCAAATGGGTATGAAAAGTGCCTTTTTAAATGGTTATATTGATCAAGAAGTTTATGTAGAACAACCTCCATGTTTTTGAACATGAAAATTTTCCAAATCATGTTTTCAAACTGTCAAAAGCATTGTATGGTTTAAAACAACCTCCTAGAGTTTGGTATGAAAGATTAAGTAGTTTTTCAATTGAAAATGGTTTTAACAGAAGAATTTTTTATAGCACTTTTTTTACTAAAGATAGCTTAGAAAATTTGCTAGTTGTATAAATTTATATTGATGATATCATTTTTGGAGCTACTAATGAAAAATTGTGCAAGTTGGGCATTTTTTTGGGTGATGCAAAAAGAGTTTGGGATGACCATGATGAGAGACTCCAATTCTTTCTTGGATTTCAAATCCATCAAACAAAAAGTGGAACTTTCATCACACAAGCAAAATATACAAAAGAGCTACTAAAGCGGTTTGGCATGGAGGACATAAAGCAAGTTGGAACTCCAATTTGTACCTCAACCAAACTTGACAAAGATGATGAAGGTAACAAGGTTGATTAAAAGCACTATAAATGTACGATTGTCAGTTTACTTTATTTAACTACTAGCAGGCCAGATATTATGTTTGTCATATGCTTATGTCCTCGACTTCAATCTTGTCCAAAAGAATCACATTTAATTGCAATTTAAAGGATTTTTAGATATTTCAATTGTACTATTGGTTATGGCTTATGGTTTCCCGAAACCACTAACTTTGAATTGGTAGGATACTCAATGCCGATTTTGTTAGTTGTAGAATAGATGGAAAAAGTACTAGTGCTATGTGTTTTTTAATCTTGGAAATTGCTTAGTTTCTTGGTTTAGTAAAAAACAAAACTCAATTTCTTTGAAGCAGAGTATATAGCTTCTGTTAGTTGTTGTGCTCAACTTCTTTGGATAAAACATACTTTTCATGATTATGGTTTGGTTTTTGGATGTGTATCTATTAAGCGTGATAACACTAGTGCCATTAATCTCACAAAAAATCAAATTCAGCATTCTAGGACGAAGCACATTCACATTAAGCACCATTTTATAAGAGATCTTGTTTGTAAAGAGGAAGTTTGCATTGATTACGTGCTCACTAAAGATCAATGGGATAATATTTTCACAAAAGCTTTGCCTTTTGATCGTTTTGAATTTCTTAGAACAAGTTTAGGAAATTTTGATTTTCGAATTGTAAATTGATGATCTAGCATGTTCGGATGCTCATATTTGTCAAAAAATGGACATTTCTGTTTGGTCTCTCTGACAATAGTTCAAAGGCTTATCACTGTTCGAAAGGTTGGTTTTAGTTTATACTACTAAGGAGAACATGCTTCTGGGTCTCGTTCGAACGTGTATCTTCATCCAATATGTTCGGATACTTAGTAAATCTTTATGGACATCCGTTCATCATTATCAAACAGTCATTTGGACGCATTTTCATCGTTTGGCCATCTGAAGGATCCTCATCAGAGTTTATAACCCTTTCTATGCTCACTTTGGACACACTCTATCATCCGAACCCCTCTTTCGAGAGAAAGGTGAATTTTTTCCCCTTTCAGTCTTTCTTCAATCTCTTTCACCATTCTTTCAATCAAGGGTGTTTAAATCATAATTAAATCTTCTTCCCAGCTATCCTAACCATTTTGATTCATTTAAAAACCCTCTACACCAATCATTTTGAACCATCAAAAACCCTCACATTGTCATCCATGGTTTGATCAAGAGATGGGTCTGTTTCTGGGGGCAAAAGGAAGGCAAATCAGACAAAAACCACCAGCAAAAGAGAAATCATCCAAGGCCGGAACTTCAAATCAAGGACCAAATCAACCTCAATTAGAGGTGCATCCTCTTCCAAACCTGTAATTCATTGATACTAAAGCTTCAGAAAAGTATACGTCTCTTTTAAACAAGTCAATTATACCCCTGAAAACCTGTTCATAAAGGCCTCTTCAATAAATCAAACTTAAGTTTTATTCAAGAATGTTTTGAATAACAAAATTGGGGTCAGTTGATATATATATATATATATATATATATTCATTTGCCCATACACCATGATATGGTTTTACAATTTTGTGCAAATTTAAGGAAAAATAAGGAATCCCATTTCTTACTTTCTCAAGTAAATCACAAGGACATCAAGAACAATTCTACTATAGCTAACTCAATTTTTGGTTGTGAAATCGATGCTCTTCAGAATTTATTTCTTCGCTTTTGATCGTTGGCCTAGTGTTGGTACTCAATTTGATATTGAGGAAGTCAAGCAAATTTTTAAAATTGATTTTTGACAGGCTGTAGAGGACAAAACTACCTTGCTCAGTCCCGAGCTTAATATTTTGTATACATTGGACAGGTGAATTTGATTTTAGAAACTGATCGCCATAGGACTGAGCTGGGCAAGATGCAGTTGTGTATTTTTTACTGTGTGTACAAGGGTATCAAACTCGACTTTGGTTATTTGTTTTGCACATTATGGGAACTACTATTCACAGATACTATCTGGAGCATTCCATTTGGCAAGCTTTTAAGCAAAATTTTTGATCATTTTTCAATTCCTATTTCAAGCAAATAATAATTTCCTCCGTGTTCTACCAAAGAATACATTGAAAATAAAGGTTGGAACTTTTACAAAAATCAATGGTTTACTAAAAGTACTTTTTTGACTGAAAGATCTAAAGAAAAGGCCCCTACATCCAGTCAACCATCAATATCACCACAATATATGCCTATTTACTCCACCTTGTTCCTTCGTTCTCAATCCACCTGTTCAAAATCCATTCCTTCACTATCAAACATCGTGGATCTCATTTATTCCCTTAGTGATCAAATGTAAAATTTCAACGAAGAACCACAAGAACTGAGTGGAAGCTAAAGTGCCTAGAAACAAAACAGGATATTTTTCAAGAAGCACTAGCCTTGGGCATGTCTACTTCCACCCAAGCACAATTTGCCAGCATTACAGATCAATACCCCTTTGATTCCTCTTCTGAGAGTGAAAGTGGTGAGAATGTAGTTCTTGAGGATCTGACTAATCAAGATCCAACCAATTTCGAGCATCGAAATCAGGTAGATCATAAGATCCAACCAATGAAGCTAAGGTTCCTCATCACAATACTCCAGAGGCTACAACTGATCAAGCAGCTAATGAAAATCAAGCTCAGAATGAGGTTGATTAAGCTTCTTGTGATGATGATGAAGACATAGAAAATTCCTTTGCATACATCATTCAGCAAAGAAAGTCAAATGTCGCCTTTTCTGAAGATCAAGACGCTACGCAAGATAGTAAGTATACAGCTAATGACATTTCTTTGGTTCGCAAATTTTATTCTAAAAGGCACAAAAGAGAGAATCACACAAAGAAGCATCATGATAGCTCGGATCTGTTCAACAACTAGGCATTGATCTTTTTGTACAAATCTGCATGCTGAGTGGTTTATTAACTAGTTTATTTGGTTGAATGCATTGGCTTTGTTTAATTGACTATTTGGTTAACTGCATTGGCTTTGTTCAATTGACTATTTTAATTGTGTGCATTGGTTGAGGGGGTGCATCTTTTTCTTTTGTTTTAATAATGCCAAAAGGGGGGAATGGTTAATGATCAAATGCTTGGTTAATGATCAAATGCTTTTTAGTTTACCTATGGATTACTTTTGATGTACTATCTTAATGTTTTTGAGAAAGTCTTCTTTCATCCTTGATTTGTCATCATCAAAATGAAGAGATTGTTAATCTTAATTTTGATGATGACAAATTAATCTAATGGTTAAAATCCAGTGTGCAGGATAGTCTTCGTATAACAGGTTGAACGGACGCTGTTGATCATCTAATCAGCATTTTCTTGGACAAATGGGACTGTTCGAACAATAACTAGATAGCATTGAAAAGACTCGTCCCAATTAGCAAGCACATATGATCATCAGAGTAAAGCTTCGAATGCAAAATAACGTCCAAATGTGACCAGAGAGCACAAAAATAAATAAACTCTCAATGAGCACAATTGATTGTGTGAAACCCAGTATTTTATTAGCCTTGTTCTTTGATTTTAATTGGTTTAAAATGTTTTTCATATTATTTTTAGTCATAAGGTACTTCAACTTATTCGTTCTTCAATTCGGCAAATTTTTCGATTTACGCGATTTCGGTACCGGCGGGTAAACGGGTCAAAAATTAGACAAAATGTAATTAGTGCATTGTAATATGTGAGTGTTGTTTGATGACTGATTTATAATGTTAATTTAGTAGCAAAAATTGTCTCTTATACACATCAAATGTCAATAAGGACACTATGGTCAAGAAAACTTCAACCCTCAACCTTTGAAAGTGACTTCTGGGTCTTCTTTTTTTCTTCCTCATTTTCTTCCAATCGAAGGAACTCACACAATCAATTGTGCTCATTGAGAGTTTATCTTCTTGGTTTTCAAGTAGGAATCACTTGGAAGGTAAGATTTTATGGATTTTAGCATTTATGGCTTATGGGCTTTATGATTTAAGCTTTAATTTCAAGTTTTGTAGGATTATTTATGGCTGAGAAAACCTCTTTGCAGCCTTATAAGTAACATTGTGTATGTTATGGGTTGTCTTTAGTGTTTTGGAGGTTGGGAAGTGATTGGGGTTGATTTTTAACAACTTTCCATGGTTAGATTACAAATTTTAAGATTATGAGTTAGGGTTTTGTCTTCCATATGAGCCTAGAATGTTATGCTATGAATGCTTATGTCTATGCTTGTAATGATGTTTTAAGAGTGTTTTAAGGTTAGTTTGGATAGGAATTTAGACTTGAAACCAAGTGGAATTGATTTCCCTTCATTTTGTAAGTAAGCGGAAGTTTGGCGCAACTAGGATAATTTGGATAATTGGTTATGTTTAAAGGGTCTTTAATGATCTTTTGATGGTTTTAGGTGTTTTCACAACATTGTTGTGGAATGCTATTGATATAGTCCCGGCTATTGCTCCGGTGAATCTTTCCGTTTATGGATTTTGTTGGTTGAATATGTTGTTTTGAGTTGGGTTGTAACCAAGGTCCCTTGAATACCTTGGAATTGGATTTTTGTTGGTTGAATATGTTGTTTTGAGTTGGGTTGTAACCAAGGTCCCTTGAATACCTTGGAATTGGATTTTGTTGGCAGGGAGGATAACCTACTTATAGCCTAGGGAGAGGCGAAGTTTTTCGGTTTTTCTGGAAAACTGAGCTTATTATCTCCTAATCTAGCTGTAATACTGAATTTGAGGGGTTAACTAAATGTTTTGACTGGGTTTTAGCTTGTCGGTTGGTCGGTTTTTGTGAATAGGTCATTTTTACCAAAGAGTTGTTGGTGTCGTTTTCTATCGCTTCGCCGTTTCGATTAACCCAACCAACATAGAAGCTGTCTCTTATACACATCTAGATGTGTATCTGTTTTAGGTACCACTCCACCTACCGGGCGATCGCGTTCGTGAAAATAGTCAATTGAACAAAGCCAATGCAGTTAACCAAATAGTCAATTAAACAAAGCCAATGCATTCAACCAAATAAAATATGTTTGGATGGATTTTAAAATGTGTATGATGTTTGGAACTGCACTTTTATCAAGTTTTGGAACTATTACATATGAAATCGGGACCAAGCTATTTTATGATAATCAAATGATATGTTTGCAAACTCTTTTGATATGAAAGCATTTTATGACTGTTTTGGCTCATAGGTGACCTAGGTATATAATTTTGGATGTGTTTGGAAATGTTTGATTTGTGGAGAACCGGTTCTATAGTCATCCATGGGACGCCGTGGTGACTTCTGTGAATGTTATGAACTCTCTGATACGTATCATGCCATTTAAACGTCAGGCATGTCCAAAACATAGTCAAAAAGATCCAATAGATCGGCTAGTACTGTAGGTCATACTGTTGAGCCTAAAAGATACTCATGCTATTCTTATTATATTCTGGATTGAAACTGTACTTGGATTTGTTCGCTATGCTTTAGCATACTATGTTTTGAAATGATTGGATCTTTTTGACTATGTTTTGGACATGCCTGACGTTTAAATGGCATGATACATTTTAGAAACTACTTATGATTATGGTTTATTGACTTTTAAATGGCATGAGACATTTTAGAAACTGCTTCATAACTATGGTTTTCACAAATGTTATTATCTTTATGTTTTCTTTTATCGCAATGCTTGGCCCCATTTGAAGAGCTTTTATGCTATCCACTGAGCTAGTTATGCTCACCCCACGTGACTTATAATTTTTCGATTAGGTGCTCGTTTTTGGATTCTCCATCGCGTTAGCGGCTTTTAGATTTTCCCGGACTCCACATTACCGGTAGGACTCATGGATAATCTTCCAAGCTTCTCTTTTGTTTGGAGAGGGGTAGTGTATTAGATAGGTTTTGTATTGATGAACTTTGTTTTTGTTGTAGCATCTTTTGTATCTAAAGAAGGAATTTTGTAATTCGTATTTTTGTGTAAAAATGAACTTATTCGGTTTTATAGTTAAGAAATGCTTTGATGGTTCTATTACATTGCGGTTAAGTTTGTTGCTCTGTCCGTTTGTGCCTTGCGCTTTGGACCAGTGTGCCATTAGCGCGGCGTGTTACGGTCCCGTTTTTGGGGCGTGACAGATTGTCCGAAGGATAATATTTCAAAAATATATGTGTCCGAAGTATTAACAGCCTTGTTTCAAGACATTGAGCTTCATAAAGAGGACAACGTCCAAGTAGACGAATGGAAAAAACCAGAAGTCACTGATCAAATATCAGACGCAATATCGGACACATGATCATATGCCTGAATGAAGCCAAGACAAAACTCCATTAAGTGTTCGGGTGGATTATCGGATATTGAATTTTGAGATCGGACATCCGAACTGTCTAACAGCTAGTTTTTCAGCATTTAATGTATAGCTATTGGAGAGTAGTTGGAGACCCTTCCTTGTCCAGCCATAAATACTCTTGTACCTTAAATAAATAATTGAACTTCCACAATTAATACAAGAATCTACCAAGGCTATTTTAGTGAAAATAGACTCTTAATAGCATAGTATTAATGGAATTACAAAGTGTAAAAGTGAGTGAACTTCAAGTGTAAAGAGTGGAGAGATAACTATTTTACAAAAGAGAGGTTGTGTGTAAAACTCTTGGCTCAACTAGAGGTATTTAGTGTGAGCAAGAGTGATCCCACTTAATGTACAAAAAGGGTTATTGTCTCATCTACATAAAGAGGCACAAAGTAGTGTGATTGTACTTCAAACTTACGTAATTTGGGAGTTCAGTTTGATCTTTCTAATCTGAAAACTTGTCTTTTATTTACTCTCATGTGTGCATTTATTGCTTTGAATATTATTTACATTGCATCCATCTTACTAGAATTTTTATTGTTCTTAAATTGAAATTGATTTCATACAACTTAGTTCACTCCTCTTGGGTTGTTTTTGGGCCAACAAAATGCACCATTTACAAAATTTTAAGGACCCAATGACAATTATAAAATTTTTTAGGGACCAAAATGCAATTTAAAAAGTTTTAGGGCTTAAAATGCAATTCTAAAAAGTTTCAGGGAAAAAAATATAATTTTAAAATATTTTAGGGACCAAAATACAATTACCAAAAGTATCAGGGACAAAAAAAATTTAAGTGACAGGGGTTAAAGTGTAATTATAGAAAATTCCACAAAACTAGGACCAAAAAACAAATTCTAGTAGCCCAACAAATAACAAAATAGAGGCCAAGTTATTTTGTAGCCCCTTCTATTAATCTGAACCCAAACACAATTAATAAGAACATGCAAAAACAACTAACAAGGCCCCAAACGAAATAAGTTAGCCGAATTAAGGACAGTAAAGTGGGCCTATTGAAAAGGACCAGGCCCATAATAGATTAAACATAACATGATCAAAACCCACATGGCCTGTTAAACAAAATACAACCTAACAAAAATGTTGGATTGAAGAAGGCTCAACACAGAACAACAAAACAAAAAGATGTCCAACAACAAAACAAGATAAAAACTAAGAAAACCCATAACAAATTTTACAGTCCATTTTATTAAACAAGAACAAATTTAAACACAAACAACTTTCCTAATTATTTTGCACCAAGAAAGAATAATAGGCCCAAACCCAATAAAACTAAACCCTTTTTGGCTCAATTCGGTTGTCTGCAAAACTGTCATGTGCAAAATGGAACAAAGAGAGAATACAGAGGCCAAAGTGCAATAATGGAAATTTATCTCCTTCATTTCCACGACCAAAATATAGGTACAATTTATGTTTTTGACTCTTTTTATTTTTATTTTTTAGTTTTTAATTTTTTTAACTTTCTCAAATCTTAACTAAATCTAATAAAAATATACCAAATTGATCGTCTCAACAAGTAGAATACAAATATATCAAAAATCATCTAAGAAAATAACTCAAACATGAATGAAATTGAAGAAACAGGGATTAATTCTAGAGACACATTTCACCAAAACAATACTAACTAAAAATATAAACCATAACAAAATATTACTCACAACATATACATCATAAATATATTGAAAATATACATAAAAAAACAATAAAGATGCATAATTAATATTAAGGCAATGAAATATTATAACACAACAATGAAAATAACACTTACTTTGTACAAAAATAAAGTCCAAGGTGGTGGCAATCCTCAACCCTAGTACAAATTCTCTATTCTCCAACAAATTTATTTCTCTGTGTGTGAATTGGGTGTTTGTGCGTGTGTTTATGGTAGGAATCAAAAGAAAAATTTGTAGTAATAGTAGTAAATATTTGAAGACAAAAAGACTAAACAAAAATCAAGGGAAAAGGGGTTGGGTGGTTAGGCCGAGAGGGAGGATTCTAGGTGAAACCTTGGGGTGTTAAAAAGTAAAAGGGTGAAAAGGTGTCATGCATGAATTGGGAATGGGGATTTATTAGAGAGAGTGGTGATTGATGATATATAGGGTGATGGATTGTGATGATATAATAGTTATCTTTGTGGAAGAGTACTGTAAAATGATTGGAATGTTGGGAAAAATGCGTGGGAAAGAGTGTTTGAGCTGTAAAAGAAAAAAAGGTTGGGTTAGGTATAATTAGTCTATGTAGCCCATGAGAGGAGTTTGAGTGTTAGTTTGGTAAAAAAGGATAATGTAATATGATTGGTCGAAAGTGGAGATGATATTTTTGGGGACCAAAATTGGTGATACGAGGCTCGATGTATAGTCATTCGATAGTGCATTTTGTTTCGGTTTCTTACAAAATGACGAAAAAATATAAATTTGCTAATAACTACTGAAAATACCTAAATATCACAAAAATATCATTTTTTTTTTCTTAAAAATGATACCTGAAGGGCTATCAATGAAAAGCATGCGTTCAGGACCAAAAATATTTAATTTTAAAAAATTATCCTCAAACGGGTTTTGAAGTTATCAAAATTTACTAAAATAGTAAAAAATGTAAATTTGAACTTGGGAACTTTAAAAATTAGAAAATTTGATACTTTAAGACCTACAAAGACCGTCTCATCCTTTATTTTGAAAAAAAAATCATTTGAAATGATTATTGATCCAAGAATGCTAATTTTTTTGTGAAATTGAGACTTTCTCTCGAAAAAACAAAAAAATTTAAAAATTTGTCCTAATTTAGCACTTAACAGTAGAAAACACATCAAAATTCAATGTCTACAAATCGAAGAATCTTTAATCCGAAATTCATATTTTGATAAATTGAAGAAAAGTATGGAGTTTATTTTTCTACAAAGCTATAAAAAAAAAAACCTAGAACTCATCAAAGTTACAAGTTCCTATTTATAAAGCAACGTAATAGGCCCATGACCTATTTGGATCAACTGCAAACTATGGTTGATTGTGTCTAGTCAAGCTTTGACTAGGCTTGGCCTATCTGGTCCTATCTCAGTTTGTGATAGCAATTCTAATAAGAGTACAAACTGCGCTTAGCTACCACATCTGCGGTTACACCTCTAATCCAAGCATAGTCTGCGCGTCTAAATGGTTTCCTGTGGGTCAAATGTAGTCTGGGCTTGACTCTTTCATTCTTTAGCATATTGCTCTCCATACCATGCTCCATCTTCCAGTTTGTACTTGTGAAAAGACCATCTTTTCCCTTCTATATCCTGCAAACAACAATAACACAATAAATAGACAATTCACTACTAAACTAGCACAAAAGCCTGTAAACTACTAAACCTCAATTTATAACACAAAATCCATCATAAACAGAGTAATTTCCCTTAACAGATCACGAGCATCATAAACTCCACCAATGAGAGCTACATTTAACTCAAGTCTTAAACCCTTGAATATGTTTGCAGAATACCCGAGAAGTTCAAATCTTATTTTTTATACACCCAGGAAACACTACTTATTCTCTCCTCCATAGGCCAATAAATTGTACCAAGGGTTGGAATCAAGCCAAATGGATGGTCCAGATTAATTACAAATAACAAATCCCCGATTGCTTGGAAATATTCCCTGCACCTGGTACATTTCGAAGATGAAAGTCCTCCAGGAAGTTTCAAAGCAGCCATCATTACTCCCTTGAAAAGAAAAAATATACATCACTTCATGTCTCCCCAGTTTTTATTTCAAAATTTTAATATTCCTTCCAAAAACTACAGTGAATCCCCTCTACACTATAGTGAACTCCCACCTTTCTCTCATGTATAGTAACCTACCTTTGAGATATAGTTAAGTCTTGCAGATACCAAAATGGTGGTTTCACATTCCCGAATCAATGAGAAGTTGC
Source organism: Cinchona pubescens (assembly GCA_025175665.1). Lineage (NCBI taxonomy): Eukaryota > Viridiplantae > Streptophyta > Magnoliopsida > Gentianales > Rubiaceae > Cinchona > Cinchona pubescens. Next base: position 3,620,664 of record JANKKI010000003.1, read on the forward strand.
CACAGATGCCACTAACTCTCCTAGCCAATTAGTAGCAAACACATGGTGGGGGAAGGGACAGAGTAATATTATAATGCGCCTTCCCTGTAACCCATATATATATAACCCTCCCTCCCTCCCTCCCTCCCTCATATAGGGCACAAAGTTTGAAAGGACTCTGAAAAGAGGGATCTTCATATTTACAAGAATGCCACGCTCTCATTCTTTCCATCTGCAAAACAAGAACATCTTCCTCACTTATCCGTATTACTCCATACCTAAAGAAGAAGCCCTTTAGAAACTAAAAACCATGTTCACCGATTGTTCCCTAACTTATATCAGGGTTGCACAAAAATTTCACGAAGACGGATCTCCTCATCTACACTGTCTCCTACAACTCTCTTATAAATTTAAAACCCAAAATCAAAGGCTATTCAACCTAACCTATTCTAGCAACTTTATGATCTTCCACCCTAATATATAGAGGGCTAGAAATGCCGCACTTATGAAGGATTACATATCAAAATACGGAGATTATTGTGCAGAGGGTCACTTCACTTATAGCAAACCCAAGTGGGACAAGGAACTATACGTAGCTGCACTTAATGCCGATAATAAACAAATAGCCCAAGATATTGTTAAAAATTCTAACCCTAAATTTTTCATTTTAAATTATGAGAAGATTAATTATCATTTTGATCTTCTTTTTAAACCCTTTCCTGTCTAATACAAAAACCTATTTCCTGTAGCTTATCAAATTCTGGCTAAATTACAAGAATGGATCCAGAACAACATTAAAAGAAGCTCGGCTAAGACCCCATAGGCCCAATAGACTTATTCTTGAAGGAGAAAACTAGGACAAGAACAATTACCCAACACAAGACAAACATGAAAAACAAACATAACTAGACAAGAACAAGGAATGGCAACACTAAAATTGGATTCAATCAATTGGCTCATAACCGTAATCTGAAATCCAAGCAACCATATGAAATACACAACACACCAATACACATTAAAACACTACTCGAGTGTATGTCAAGTAAACTTTCGAAAATATAAAGCCAAGAACTCAAATTAACTAATATGGGCCACATCAGGTAAAATATTTTGACTTCCCACAACCATCTTGAAAAATCTCGAGATCAAAACTTTATAACCATCAATAAAGAAGAAAAGGATCCGTAAAACCTTATAATGATAAGCAAACAAATGTCACACAATGGTAAGACATTGAAGAGTTATTAAAATTATTTAAGTTAAAATGGCAACATAATCTTTTGTAATTCCTTTATGATACAATTACCTTTATTTCGCTCATCTTCTCTTTTGTCTGACAAACGCAATAGGCATTTTCATGTAAGCTGCCTTTTCATTTTTCATTTTTACCATGATCAGGCATTTTATGTAAAGCAGGCCATTTTTTCTTTTACGCTCATTGGAATGCATAAGAGCACAAGGAACTAGCCATGGAAGAATAGATTGTATGCACTTGTAGGACTTAAATAATTGTAATAGAAACAAATACTTTGCCATGCAATAATACACATATTAACAGGCAACGGTTTATCTCATATGAATTCTATCCCTATTGATAAATCGTAAAGCAACAATCACAAAAATTCCAAATTGCTATTATCAATCAAAATTAGTTTGTGTAATTCCTCTCTAATATCATTGAGTTCAAAAATTTATACATTAGAAAGTGCAAATTGACACAAATTTGAGATTTTAGCAATTTCAAGGAAAATTGTGCAACATGTAAACACAAGGTCAAACATGTTGCTTTTCTATATCATAGACAATGTTATATGTAATATGAATCCAAATAGACATCAAATTGGCATCACATAACTCATTAACATAAAACAAAAGACATCAACTAGCTAACATAAACATGAACACATAAACTCAACTACCACTTCCCAACAGAACTAATACAACAAGTGGTGCACATAACAACCACACAAGTATTAAAAAAAAAAAAAATCAAAACAAAACAAAAAAACTCCCTTGACTAAAATGCAAAAATTGAAAACCAATCAGGTCCATGATGGACCAACTTCATTGTTCCCTTTCTTTGTCCGAGGTCCCCCTTTCTCAACCTTGCCTAGCAGCCCATAATGCCATTTGGGTGATGGATTCGTCTATGGCCAACATGACGTGTCAAAGTTTCCCAATTGGTTGAATGCCAAGCTAGGAAATCCATTTACTGTCTCATCTCCTCGAAGCACTGGCTGTGATACCATAGGAGCCCCTATTGAGTTTCGTAGTTGACTGGCGGGTGGAAGATAAAATGAGATTCAGGTCAAGGAATTGGTGCCAGTAGTGTGACAGTCTATTGGTTGTGTTTGTGGATAAGCTCGTGATTCAGCTCCTTCAACATTCACCTCCTCATCAATAACTTTCTCACCTCTTGTTTCAGCATGAATGATGAGTAAAGCAACTCAATATTGTTTCATAATCGACTATAGATATTTATTGTCTATTGGCTTTTGAGCATTCTATTTCTTTTGAGTTGCGATCCAGAGCCTTGTAGGTTAGGAAAAATTAATCTTGTATACTTGCGGCTCCCGTTCCTCAAGATCTATTGCTGAATTTCCTACCCAAAATCAAATGGTAAGGCCTTCCATAATAGCAAAAATTAATAAAGCCTTGTCTAGAGTAACTTTAGTGGTGTGTGTTAGGAATAAAGCGAGGAGCACAAATAAATTGCATATATACACATGCTTGTAAACAAAGGTATCTCAATCTAATCCACTTCCCAGAACTGTGCTTCATTTCCTAAGTCCCTAAACCATCAATTAATATAGTCGCGACCTCATCATAGTCTATCTTGCCGTCCAAGAATGTACTAAACTGGTTGTTTAGAAAAGTAAGTGATAAATCTCATTTGTAACCTCCTTTCTAAAACTAACTGTGGTATTCCTAATTTTGACTGGATACAAAGACATTTTAATTGCATTGCCAATGAACTCACACACCATGTTTTGATTGCCTGCAACAGTAGAAATTTTACAAAAATTCTACCATCCCCTAGTTCGAATAGTTTCTAGAATCTTAGGATGCATAGTATCTGCTTCTTCATTATGTTCTATTTTAATAGAGGACAAGTCAAAACATCACTCAGATAGGATTTAGCCTTTTTTGAAGTTTGTCATGCAACTCTTTAGCCTCCAAAGAAACAAACAGATTATCATCAAAAGTAGGCACCTCAGATTACATTCTTTTCTTCCCTAGTTAGATTACTTCAAAACACAACAATTTACCGATTTAACAATTATCAATCAAACACCAAATATCCAAGTCAATGAATCACATTAATACACCAAAATTCAATGACAATTCACCCTAATTCGGCTTAACCACAATTATCAAATTAAACCAAATTTTCAAGAAGTTACAGAAAATAAATAGAACAATCTTACTCAACCTTGAGAAAATTTGCCCACTTGCGTACTAGGTTGTAGAAGAACCTAGAACTCGTTAATCTGTTGGAATTTGTCTACTTGAGCCTTGAAATAAATGGAGTAAAGTTGAGACATTGAGATGAATGACTTGGTATTGAAATTAGCGACTAAGTGCAAGAATTTTGGGAAAAAGAAAGAAGAAGAAAATGAAGAAGAAAGGAGGGAAAAAGAAAGGAGAATAGAGGTAGGGTTTTAGGTTGCAAGAAGAAGAGGAAATAGGAGGGAAAAAATTTAGTGAAAAGAGTTGGGAAAAAGATGGATTTTTAAAACTTGTAGATTATCAGGGTCTATCGCAGTCTGCGATAGCCTATCACAGTCTACGATAGCACATATAGTCCAAGCGCATACTTGCTTAGCAACCATAGCCTGCGAAAGTGATTCTGACCAAAGTGCAGAGTCTTCTACACTTAGTCAGTACTAGTCAATTGTAGTATGCGATTGACTTGTTGTTGAACCAGTTTATTATCCCTACATAATCCACTGCTTTTTTGCAAAAAAATTATACTTACAAAATAACACAAGAAGTCAACTCTTAGATTTTAATTTAGTAAAGTAGAACTTAAATTGAACAAAAATATGAGAAAATAAAAGAATTAAACTCCCAAGAAGCGCTCTTTTTAAGTCATTAACTTGACTAATTGTTCCACAACCATTATAATACAAAGTGGACTTCTTTAAGTCTACCATCAATGTCATCTATGTGGTAGATTTTGAGCTATTTTCCACTCACTCTACTATCAACCCTTGAACACTCAAAATGCCTATACAGAAATGCTTCTGTTTCCATCATATCAAATATGACAGAATTTTCTTCTACACTTAGAATCACTTATTCTTATCAGCATCAATCAAAAATTTTGTTGCAACGAGGAATGTTCTTCCAAATATGACGAAATTATCATGTTCTATCATCTACCTCTTCCATATCTAGGACAATGAAATCAATCGGGAAGATAAGTTTCCCTACTTTGACCAACACATTATGTATTTCTCCTATTGACTACCAATTGAATGATTTGGTCACACTCCTTGAAGTCTGTTAATCCTATGCTCATGAAAAGAAGTAAAAGCATTAAATTCATACATGTTCCCAAATCAGACAAAACTCTATCAACAAAAGTTTCACCAATAACAGAAGTTATAGTGAAACTCCTTGGGACTTTCTTCTTTGGAAGTAGTATAATTAGAAGTTGCTTGTTACAAATTGTTTTCAACTTTCAGTATTTCTTCATTCTCCCATCACCTTAGCATTACTTTCATCTTGATATACTCCTTTGTTTCTTCTTGATCATACCACACTTTAGGCATTTTCTCTTTCTTTCTAGCACCCTATTAAATAATCAAAACAATCTTCATTTTTAAATAACTCAAGTAATTCACTAAAATGAAAAAGAGGAACATAACACTTATATTATGTTGGGAGGATTCTTCCAATCAATGTAAAAGACCAATCCTTCAATTGCTTTCCATGGTGTCCACTTGCTCTTATCTTTTTCTTCCAAGGGTATCTCATTTTTAGCCTACTTAAAACCAATCAAATGCACCCAGTTGCATTGGGAATTGAGTTGATAAAGCTCGTCAACCCACCTAAATACCTCTTTTTTAATTTTCTACTACCATGCAAGACTTATAGCATCCTTCTTTTCTTTGTAAGGTTCAACTGCAGCCTCTTCCATAACTGTAGTTATTGCAAAACACCCCTCCTTTGTATTATTCTCCAATAGAAGATGTGAAGTTTCATACCTACAAGAATCATCAACAAAGCTATCAGTTATGTCAATCATCATCACATCATCATAAATAGCAAGAAGTTTGAGAGAATTAAAAATAGAAAAATTGACAGTCTAATCATCGACTCTCATTTGTAATATCCCCTTTTGGACATCTATTATTGCCCTACCGATTGCTAGGAATGGTCGTCTACCAAGGATTAAATGCATCTTTTTGTCTTCTTCCATATCCAGAATGATGAAATCTGTTGGCAAATAGTACTTTCCCACTTTAACCAAAATATCTTCGCCAATGCCTTAGGGATATTTAATGCTCTTGCCAGCTAACTGAAGAGATACAATAGTTGACTTAAGGTTCCTACCATTTCACTTTGTGTGAAAGACAAAAGCATCAAATTGATGGAAGCTTTTAGATCTTACATAGTTTTTTTTCAAAATCTACTCCACCAACTGTGCATGGAATAGAAAATGAACTGGGGCCTTTCATCTTTGGAGTTAGCTTTTCCTAAATTATGGCACTTCACCCTTCTATTAAGTACAAAATTTTATCCCCTAATAACTTTTTTTGTTGGTCAACACCTTCTTCATGAATTTGGCATATTTGGAATATTTTCAAGCGCCTCCTTGAAATGTATGTTAACCTCAACATTCTTGAAAATATCAAGAAATCTTTGAAATTTCTTATGATTATCTTCAACCATTGAGACTATTTGGTAATGGAATTTTTACTGATGGGTGAAGAGGTTAAATTTCAATTTCCTTCAGGGCAGGAACTTTGTCTTTTCTGCCTTATCTTTGCTTGTCTTGGTGCTATCAATATTACCATCTTCTTTAGCCAAGCCATCCTCATTCCCTTTTACCTAATCAGATTCCACGGTGTTGCCACTTCTCAATTTAATGGCCTTTGCATGTTCCCTTAAACTATTAATAGTATCACTTGGTAATGTCCCAAGTGGTCTCTCAACTATGCTCTTTGCTATTGGTGCACTTTATTCTCTAGATTTTAAACTACAACACCCTGATTTTTCACCATATCATCCTGTCTCTACTTCCTATTAGTACTGACTTGAATGAACTAAGTGAAAGCCTTTCTTAATTGAACAACGCTATTATTTTTTCTAGGTGTACTGGGGATATATATGTCAAGTTTTTGTGGCGGTTGCTGTTGTCTATAATTTGAACCTTGTGGCCAATTATATGATTCTATTCATAGGAAAATCTCCCAAGAAAGATTCGAATAGTTTCTCCACCCCAAATTGTAGGTATTACTGTAGGGGTTATTTTGAGATTTGAACTAATTTTGATTGCGGCTTTGATTCCCCATGTACATTTACTAGCTCATACCTTGCAGAAGAAGAAGAAAATTGTATTACTGTGCTACATTGGCCACTTAAGTGATCACCTAAACAAAAGTCGCAAATAAGCAGTGGTCGTGTAGCCACTACATTGACTTTCATTCTGGCAAGTTGTTTCGCTAAGGTTTCCATTTACCCAACCATCATTTTCTGTTTAGTAGGCATTGCATCGAAGGATCTTAGTTCAAGTAATCCTCTTTGTTGTTCCCAGCTTGTACTGTAGATGACTTGTAGTTATCGAACATTTTACCTAGAAGTTCTTGTGCTTCTTTAGGTGTTTTATTCAACATAAATGACCCATTGGTTGAGGAATCTACGGACTCACGGGATTCCTAGAGTAACCCGTTTTAGAAGATCTCTCTTTGCATCTATCCATAATGGTAGCCCATGATGTGGAGATTTATTCGAAAAGTCAGTGTACCTCTCCCAAATTTATTCTCCCAAATTGTTGGTTGAAGTAATAACATTTCTTAGCTTAGATGTTTTGAAGGCAAGAAATACTTCATCATGAATGCTTGATCCAATCTCTCCCAGGTGGTGACTGAACCCTGCTTGTAACTCTTCAACCCAAATTTTGCTTTATCACTTAATGAAAAGGGAAATAGCCTTAGATTGAAAGTGTCTAATGATATATCATTTTGTTTTAAAATATCACACACTTTCTCAAAGTTGATCAAGTGGTGATTCGGATGCTCACTATGCATCCTTGAAAACAATGTATGTCGCTACAACATAGATAAGAGACACGTTTTATCTCAAAATTGTTGGCCTGTATAGGAAGTGGTACAATGTTGGATTGAGATCCCCCAAATGTTGGTTGTTTGTAGTCTCCAAAAGGTCGGTTATTCCGCAAAGGTGGATCTTAACTATTACCCCAGCTCAAACTCACCATTGCCATCATTTCTCACAATTTCATCTTCCGGTGATATTACTGGTCGGTTAGGAGCTCTCTCATTAGTCATGCTTGATTCTACCTAATGTTGCTGCTATTGTGTTAGTTTTTGTAAATGTTCTTTCTGTCTTTTGATCAAACTCAGTAAGAACTTATCCAAATCTGTGCATAAACTTATAAACAAACAAAAATGATTGTGCGTACCAATTTATAGGTAAAATCACCATTGTTAGAGTTAATGGAGAATTAATGCAAGAAAAATTGCAAAAACAAAAATGAAAGTCGTAATTAGGAATTTTCATAACATCTCAATATTGCCTAAAATAGCAGTCCCTGGCAACGGTGGCAAAAGCTTGATGTGGTGTAGAAATCAAGTTTATCTTTTCCACGAATTTCCACTAATACCCGCAAGTGCACAATATCAATATACTAGAGTGAATAAGGATAGTTCCCACAAAGACTTCACAGACAAGTATTGAGATTCTAATCTACAAATTTCTATCAAGTTGATTGCATGAGATGCTTTTGGGTATTAGAATTAAAATGCAAAACAAAATAACCAAAAATTTATAGAATGTAGAAAAATAATGTAGAGTAATAAAAAATATTTTTCAAATATTGGAAAAAATGGGTTTAGCAATTTCTACTAGTTAATCGATGTTCAAATCAATTGGTCTAATTATATTGTATAAAAGTTCAATTCCTATTAGTCAATTCAATCTCGAAACAATCGATGATTAAACCCTATCAAATCTATCACCCAAGGGTAGAGGCCTCTATATCCTAGATTAATAAATTTGAGCTTTATCTGTACAAAATTACTGTGAACTAATTAACTAATCCTGCCACTTTGGTCTCAAATTAGATTAATCTAACAATTAACAAGGGTCTTTGATGGAGGATCAATGGACTGTATCACCATAACCAACCTAACCAAATCTAGAGTGAATTACTCTCTAAAATTGTCGAGTTGTGTTAACTATTACCCAATTCTCAAATACAATCTCCCAATTGAAAATCGATTTGATTAGCTTATGACAAAATTGCGTCACCCGCACCTAGACCCTAATGAATTTAGTGATTCATGATTTGAATAAATGAACAATAACTAAATAAATTGCAATAACTCATAATTGAATTGCGAAATAAAAGTAAAGCAATTTGAAATTCAATAGGAATAATTAAAGAAAGAAATTACTAGAAAATAACTTGAAGAATAATCTAAACTTGAATTGAATAAACTTTAATCCGAAGTTGATAGTATGATAAATTGAAGAAAAGTATGGAGTTTATTGTTCTGAAAAGCAATTAGAAAAAAACCTAAAATAAAATCTATGAGTCTACCTTTGTCAAGAGTTACAAGTTCCTATTTATAAAGCAACATAGCAAGCCCATAACCCCTCCGGATCAACTGCAGACTACAGTTGATTTGGCCTGTCTAGTCCTATTGTGGTCTGCGGTTATACCTCTAATCCAAGCGTAGTTTGTGCTTGGATTCTTCCAGCATATTGTTCTCCAGTCCATTTTTTCTCTTCAATCGAGACTTTTGAATAGACCATCTTGCATCTCCAATGTCCTGCATACAACAATAACAAAATAAATAGACAATTTCACTACTAAACTAACACAAAGGCCTATAAACTGCTAAACACCAATTTATAACACAAAATACCCAATAATTGGAACCAAATTAGTCAAAAAACACCAAATAATTTATAAAAATAACTCTAAAAATAGAGCTATCAATTAATATCTAGCAATCGAAAAGACTTTCAAATGGAACCAAAGTGATAACTCTATAAAATAGCGTTATTTTACCATCTAAAACATTAGTATTTTGTTAAAGTTTAACCCGTTTTTAGCTAATTATTGGGTATTTGCTTGCTTTTTGTTCTAAGTATGTGTATGTGCATTTTTAGTATTTTGACAATTGTTTTAGGTATATTTCATTATATTTTGTCATTAGGATTTTTGTAGGTTAATTCTTATGTTAATCTATTTATTAGCCTATGAACAAAATATCATAGGCTAATGTTCTAGGATCACGTGAAAAAATGGTGCATTAATCAGATATCAGACGGAGATTTTCGACACAAAACAACAAAGTAGTACAGGAGCAGAGTTCTTGACTGCGATCAGGAATTTTATGCCTAGAAATTCTTGATCGCGGTCCGCATTCTTATTGGTAAAGTGGTACAAATTGAACCAAAAAGTGGCTGAAAGTTCTTCCCCAACCCTAGAACTAACACACTTATGCCTTTTTTTCTCATAGTTAGTGGTGAGTTAGTAGGTGTAATTTAGAGTTTTCTGCTCCCCACTTGGGAAGTAATTTTTTATCTTAGGTTTTCATTTTCATGTCTTCCATTAATTTAGTTGAATTTCCTTGTTCAAAATTAAAGCTTTCCTTTTGTAAGAGGTTTTTTTTAAGTTCAAACTACTTTAGTTAGCTTTTAATTCATGTTTCTTTAGTTTGATTACTTTCCTTTAAGTTCTTTCTTTACTTTCTTTCTTAGTGTGATATTTAGTTTAGTTGATATGGGCTCTCATTAATTGTGCTTTCCTATCATTAATTTCTACTTTTCTTCAGTTGATTGCTTTCTTGAAATGCTTTCTCTTTACTTGCATTCTTCGAATGCTTTCTTAAAAATGTTTTCTTTTATCATATTGTCTTAATTATACATTAGTAAGCTTGGGTTAAGGTGAGATGATGCCAATTTTTAGTGGGTGTTGATTGATTGATGGGTTGAATGGTGAAAGTGGAGCTGTTAAGGGCTTTTTAGAAGGTTTAACAACTTGATTAACTCTTTAATCTACTTGGTAATTTGGGATAAAATACAAAAGTTGAATCCTAAATTTAGACCATTCAACAATTATATTAGGTTGGATAGTAGTCCGACTAAGTTATTATCTACCTAGTTGGTTAGAAGTCCTAGGATTAGTTCATGTTTATACTTAATTGATCTTCCAAGGAATTGATTCATCGTTGAGAGTAACCTCGGATTGGACTCATTGAACTATTTGACCTAATCAATTGAGTATCAAGACCCAAAAGTTGTCGAATCGAACCCTAATCCATTTTAAATTTGCTTTCTTAGCATTTCAACTTTAGTTTTAATCAAATCTTTGATAGTAATTTAACCAAATAATCGGTAATTATTGACCAATCCTTGTGGGGTTGCCTACTTCCATTTGCTACTATTTGACCTCGTATACTTGAAGTGCGCCATCTAGTTAGTAAAAGGATTTAGGTGTGTTATAAATGTAGAACTAGATGTAACATGAATCACCAGTCAAACCAAAAACTCAAACTCAAACTCAAAAATGCAACATTGTCAGTTGGAAACCTCCTCCTTTCAATTGGTTTAAGCTTAACATAGATAGTATCTCAAGGGAAAATCCAAGGCCAGTTGATGGAGGTGGAATCATCGGAGATTGTGTAGATATATCTATTGCTAGTTTCAAATTTTTTTTTTGGAGAAAATGGAACAAATCTGTATCAGGGATTTGAAACTTTGTTATCAGCTAGGAATTAATTACATTGTTAACTAGAACTGGACTCAATTCATATGGTTCTAATTCAAATCTTGCATGAAAAAAGAAAAGCATTATGGTGGATTAATCATCTAAGACAGCAAATGCAAGCAAACTTGGTGAAGTTTAGCTATGAAGTTTAGCATTTTAATAGAAAGTGGCCAACTATTTAGTTAATATAGGGTGTAGTTTGCATACTAATTATATTTATGATCATTCTAATATCCCTATCTCAGCTAGAAGGTTGGCAAAGCTAGACAATATGGGTTGCACGCATAATAGGGTTTCCTAAAATGTCATTCATGTATTTATTAGGAGGTTTTGGTGTTAAATCCCCTCCTCATAATCTTTTTTGAGATTTATAATGTGGGTGACAGATCCCCATTATTGTACAGGTGATTTCAACCAAAAAACATAACTCTTGAACCTAAATCTATAAATTGTTGATTATGTAGTACAAGATTGGGATATCTTGTCTACAAGGTGGAAACTTGGGACTGTTCTAGGGTCTGTGAACAATTTCAGTATGAATAGTGAAATTAGAGAAGAAGAAGAGAATCCGCAGATTCTTCAGGAGGAAGAACAAAATATACAAAACATATAATTAAACTTTTTAATTAATCAAAGAAGAGAATCCGCAGATTCTTGAGGAAGAAGAACAAAATAAACAAAACAAATAATTAAACTTTTTAATTAATCAATCTTTTTCTACCTAAAATAACATAGTAATACACCTATTTATAAAGTTGTAAATCTACCTACAAATAGAATCCAATTAGAATTAGGATTACTAATTTCTATTCTAAATAGATAAGAAAATAACCTCTAAGACTTTTCCTATATCCACAATAACTCTAAATAATCTCCTAATACAATTAAATAACTGAATAAGACTCAACAACTAAAAATTACTGGGACAATATAAAAAACTAAAATACGCCTAAGACCTAAACTAACAATTAACACTCCTAAAACATTTTTTTAGTTTCATAACAGGTTCTAATCTTCTATGAATGTCGAATTGAACTTTTAGGAAAGACACAAAAATCTGTAATTTTTATTCTTAGCTGCATCATTCTCCCCTAATTCAAAAAACTCAACCTCGAGTTTCAAAGAATTGCAAGATAAAGAACCTGGATGTCTGAAATTTTATCCATGAGTTAGAAAGATAGCCACAATTCAATAAACAGCTCATGTCTTTTACTTGAAGTAGCAACAAGTAAATTTTGGACTTCATTAGATCCCTAAGGACAAAAATCAGTTGGTGAAGGGGATAAAACCAGAAATTCTCCATGACTTTGCTACTGATCCTGCTCCAACCTTGATTCGACAAGTTATAAATTTAGATTTTCTTTGGTCTTGCAATCATCTTTGGTCCGTTCTGTCACGCCCCAAAAACGGGACCGTAACACGCCGCGCTAATGGTACACCGGACCAAAGCGCAAGGCACAAACGAACAGAGCAACAAACTTAACCGTAATGTAATAGAACCATCAAGCCATTTCTCAACTATAAAACCAAATATTTCATTTTTCCTTTAAGATCTGCTAACGCGGTGGAGAATCCAAAAACGAGCACCTAATCTGAAAAATTATAAGTCACGTGGGGTGAGCATAACTAGCTCAGTGGATATCATAAAAGCTCTTCAAATGGGGCCAAGCATTGCGATAAAAAGAAAACATAAAGATAATAACATTTGTGAAAACCATAGTTATGAAGCGTTTCTAAAATGTCTCATGCCATTTAAAAGTCAATAAACCATAATCATAAGTAGTTTCTAAAATGTATCATGCCATTTAAACGTCAGCATGTCCAAAACATAGTCAAAAAGATCCAATCATTTCAAAACATAGTATGCTAAAGCATAGCGAAAGATCTAGTAATCTACCACACCTACTAGTCTGACTGGGAGGTCAAGTTATCCCATCACAAGACCCCGTATCAGAGAGTTCATAACATTCACAGAAGTCACCTAGATGTCCCATAAGAGACAGCTGCAGAGGTGCACCCCAAATCAAACATTTCCAAATACATCCAAAATTATATACCTCGGTCACCTATGAGCCAAAACAGTCATAAAATGCTTTCATATCAAAAGAGTTTGCAAATATATCAATTGATTAACATAAAATAGCTTGGTCCCGATTTCATATATAATAATTCCAAAACTTGGTAAAAGTGCAGTTCCAAACATCTACACATTTTAAAATCCATCCAAACATATTTCAAAGTCGTTAAACAAAATACAAGTGGAAGAGGGTCTATGTTACCCACCTATTAAAGCAAAAACTCTGACTTTTTTTTCCAATTCCAAGGTATTCAAGGGACCTTGGTTACAACCCAACTCAAAACAACATATTCAACCAACCAACAAAATCCATTTCCAAGGTATTCAAGGGACCTTGGTTACAACCCAATTCAAAACAACATATTCAACCAACAAAATCCATAAACGGAAAGATTCACCGGAGCTTGTATAATAGCCGGGACTATATCAATAGCATTCCACAACAATGGAAAACACCTAAAACCATCAAAAGATCATTAAAGACCCTTTAAACATAACCAATTATCCAAATTATCCTAGTTGCGCCAAACTTCCGCTTACTTACAAAATGAATGGAAATCAATTCCACTTGGTTTCAAGTCTCAATTCCTATCCAAACTAACCTTAAAACACTCTTAAAACATCATTATGTGCATAGACATAAGCATTCATAGCATAACACTCTAGGCCACATATGGAAGACAAAACCCTAACTCATAATCTTAAAATTTGTAATCTAACCATGGAAAGTTGTTAAAAATCAACCCCAATCACTTCCCAACCTCCAAAACACTAAGAACAACCCATAACATACATAAATCAACATATATAAGGCTGCAAAGAGGGTTTTCTCAGCCACAAATAATCCTACAAAACTTGAAATTAAAGCTTAAATCATAAAGCCCATAAGCCATAAATGCTAAAATACATAAAATCTTACCTTCCAAGTGATTCCTACTTGAAAACTGTCTCTTATACACATTTCTTGTTAATGGAGGAGAGGAGTTCGGCTGCTGCTGGAAGAAAATGAGGAAGAAAAAAACAAGAAGAAGACTTAAAAAGAAATTCCAAGGTTGACCAAATAGTACCCCATTGACCAAATAGTCTCCAAGTTGACTATTTGACCCAAAAACTAATTTTTGCTACTAAATTAACATTATAAATCAGTCATCAAACAACACTCACACACCACAATGCACTAATTACATTTTGTCTAATTTTTGACCCGTTTACCGGCCGGTACCGAAATCGCGTAAATCGAAAAATTTGCCGAATTGAAGAACGAATAAGTTGAAGTACTTTATGACTAAAAATAATATGAAAAACATTTTAAACCAGTTAAAATCAAAGAACAAGGCTATTAAAATACTGGGTTTCACATTCTACCCCCCTTAAACAAAGTTTCGTCTCGAAACTTACGGAAAACGGGTCAAAAATTAGACAAAATGTAATTAGTGCATTGTGGTGTGTGAGTGCTGTCTCTTATACACATCTAGATGTGTATTAGATTACGGAACCTTCACGTAGGGAATAACTTTATTCCTCAATGTCTTATCTTGTCGATCCAAGATGATCTCCGAACCTCCTCGTATGTCGTGTATCCCGATCTACTAAAAGTTCATGGCTCAACACATGAGAGGGATCAGGGATATGACCTCCTCAACTGAGAGACATGGAAGGTATTATGAACTCTAGACAACTCCGGAGGCAAAGCCAATTGGTATGCCAAATCACCAACCTTGTTCAACACCTCATAGGGGCCTATATAGCGTGGACTCAACTTTCCACCTTTCCCAAATCTAGCTACCCCTTTAGTCGGCGATACTTTCACAAACACTTTATCCCCAACCGCAAACTCCATTGGCTTTCTCTTGCGATCCGCCCAGCTCTTCTGACGATCTTGAGCCGCTTTCAAATTCTGGCGAACAATAGCAATTTTATCAATCATTGTCTGAAGTCAAATCTGGGCCCTCCAAGGATCTCTCGCCAACTTCATCCCAATGTAAAGGTGATCTACACTTACGACCGTACAAAGCCTCAAATGGTGCCATACCGATGCTGCTGTGATAGCTGTTATTATACGAGAATTCCATAAGCATCACATGCTCATCCCAGCTTCCCTGGAAGTCTATGGCACAAGCTCTCAACATATCCTCCAATGTCTGAATAGTACGCTCAGATTGGCCATCTGTCTGAGGATGATAAGCAGTACTAAGACTCAAAGTTGTGCCACAAGCTCTCTGGTAGGTTGTCCAGAACCTGGATACAAACCTGGGATCGCGATCAGAAATAATGCTCTTAGGCACACCGTGCAAATGGACAATCTCCTGATCATATAACTTCACTAATGACTCCAAAGTAGCGGTCACCTTCATCGGTAAGAAATGGGCGGACTTTGTTAGGCGGTGTTGATCACCATTATACTGTCATTACCTCGCCTAGTCCGTGGTAACCCATGTACAAAAGGTTCAATGATATCCATAGTAATATGCTCCCATTTCCACTCTGGTATCTCCAATGATCGTAGTAAACCGCTAGGCCTTTGGTGTTCAGCCTTAACCTGCTGACACACCAAACATCTCGCCACAAACTCAGCTATCTCTCTTTTCACTCCAAGCCACCAAAATCTCATTTTCAAGTCCCTATACATCTTCGTACCCCCAGGATGAATAGATAAGCGCGAAGAGTGAGCTTCTTTCATACACATCTAGATGTGTATAAGAGACAGGGGGAGTATGTTCCCGCTGTCTGGCGTGCTACCATCGCTCTAACTCGAAACTCGAGGTCTCACCATTCTCGTACTTTCAACATTACTTTACGTAGCTCAGATCATCTAACCGGGCCACCTTAAGGCGATCCACCGGTGTAGATTGAACAACCAATGCTGCCAAAGTCTCGCTCAGACTCAACAACCTCCAAATTCAAAGCCTCAAACTGACAAATCAAAAGAGCCATACTAGAGCCAGCTGATTTACGACTGACCATCATGGACATGACTTCTTATTTTGTGAGATACTGTCACCAACCTATGCTTAAGCTTTTGAAAGCTTGCCTCACACTGATCTGACCATACAAACTTGGTTCTCTTCTGGGTAAGCCGCGTCAAAGGGGAAGCAATTCGTGAGAAATCCTCCACAAATTTCCTATAATAACCAGATTGTGCTAAGCCCAGAAAACTCCGCACCTCAGTCACTGTGGTAGGTCTAGGCCAATCAACAATGGCCTCAATCTTCTTGGAATCTACAGAAACCCCTTCCTCTGACACCACATGACCCAAAAATGCAACACTCCGAAGCCAAAACTCGCATTTGCTAAGCTTACCATACAATTGCTCTTTCCTTAACAAGTTCAAAACTTCTCGCAAATGCTCAGCATGAGCCTCCTCTCTCGGAGAATAAACCAAGATATCATCGATGAAGACCACTACACATACATCAAGATAGTCCTTGAACACCCTATTCATCAACTCCATAAAGGCTGCAGGGGCGTTAGTTAAACCAAAAGGCATAACCAAGAACTCGTAGTGGCCATAGCGAGTCCGAAAAGCTGTCTTAGGTACATCCTCTTCCTTCACCCTTAATTGATAATATCCGGACCGCAAATCAATCTTAGAGAAGTACTTCGCACCCTTAAGCTGATCAAACAAGTCATCAATCTGTGGCAAAGGGAGTATTTATTCTTCACAGTTACCCTATTAAGCTCACGGTAGTCAATGCAAAGTCTCAAACTACCATCTTTCTTTCGAACAAATAAGACCGGTGCTCCCCAAGGTGAAACACTTGGACGAATGAATTTCTTGTCCTGTAGGTCTTGAAGTTGAGCCTATAAGATCATTGAGCTCCGCAGGTGCCATACGGTAGGGGCCTTTGAAATTGGTGCCACCCGGCTCTAAGCAAATCTCAAAATCGACAACCCGCGACGGAGGTAAACTGCCACTCATTGGGAAACACGTCCGGAAACTCTCTAACCACTAGGATATCCTCAATGCACGGCTCTACTTTATCGAGTCTATCACATAAGCCAAATAGCTCTCACAACCCCTATCTAAGGCCTTAAACGCCTTCACTACCGATATAATCGAATCCTACTCTTGGGCTTCCAGGGGTATACCAATCTAGAAGTATCTAAACCAGGCATCTGGATACATCACATACCTCTCTTTACAATTAATTTCCGTCGCACCATTAGCCGCCAACCAATCCATACCCAAAATCAAATCAAAGTCGGTCATCGGTAACTGAATAAGGTCAGCCTCAAACTTCCTATCACAAAACTCTAACCGACAACCTTCCAAAATAAACCTAGACTCCAAAACCTTCCCGTCCGGGATGCCCACTCTATAAGGATCCTCTAACCATCTAGGTTTATATAACAGACATCTAAAAAAACATCTAGCTACAAATGAATGGGATGCCCCACAATCTCTTAAAGCATCTAGCAGCTTTTAAGATAGACACTGAGGTAGACTACACTCTGGGGAGATTTATCGGATTACTGGAGCTCATTGCTTTACCGGTGCCTGAGTCCTCCATATTCGAGATGTCCTCAGGCGGACCACCCTGCACTCCACTAGGTCTGCCCTCGATTTGGTGTGACCTTAGGACAATCTCTGATCAAATGGCCGTGCTTTTTTACATTTAAAGCAAGCTCCAGTCCTCCGATAACACTCCCAGAGTGTAGGCGAGGTCCCCAAGCCTCTGAAGCTGGAATGCATACTGCACCACGGATTGATCTCGCTGCTCCAGCCTATAAAACTCGTCCATCTTCTGAGCTCATATGTTTGATGGACGGGGGAAAGTAATGAGCTAGAAACTGCTCTCGGAATATCTCCCAAGTCACAGGCTGTCTCGGTGTGGGCAACGTAGCCTCAACGGTCTGCCACCACTTGGCCGCCAGCAACCAAGAAAGGAATAGCCAAAGATGTCCGTGACTCCACCGGTGGCTGAAATGACTCAAAGTTAGCTGCTCTATCTCGCCCATCCATGACTCCGCCTTATTACCGGATCAGAGCCCCATCACACGTCAGGTAGCCCGGCCATCTAGAGCGTGTGAAACAGGGATGGAATGTCGGTACGCAGTGGTGGAGGTGGTGGAGCAACGGGAGGTCGCTCAGCGCCCAACTGTCGAATAACCTGTGCCACAACCGCCGCAATAGCGCCATAATCAACCACTGGCGGTCCAGTCGGAGGAGGAGGTGCGACGGCCCCTCGTCCCTAGGGTAGACTGCAGCCTAGTAACACTCTCTCAAGCGACTCGACTACGGGATCTCCTGCAGCGGATCCCCACCAGCCGGACGCTCCCCAGGCTGAGGGTCCTGCCGAGCCTCTACCGCGACCTCTAGAACCAAAACGCGTCCTAGACGGCATACTAGCTGATAAGAGTCAAAGGCAGAATCTTAAGCAAAGAATATGTCTTCAAGAATCAACAAAAGAGGTACAACAAAGATTACATAAGCAAGGACCTCTCAAAACCCCCCCAAAACAAGTCAATCAATAACTCCAGGTCAAAGGATTCCACTGATCCTGTAGTACACTATCTTGATGTATCTTAGTGGTCTTCGAGATGTGTATGTTTGTCTCTTATACACATAGTGATGCTCATGCCTATCTCTTCGTTGTATGACTTTTGGTTCTAACCTATGCTCTGATACCACTAAATGTCACGCCCCAAAAACGGGACCGTAACACGCCGCGCTAATGGTACACCGGACCAAAGCGCAAGGCACAAACGAACAGAGCAACAAACTTAACCGTAATGTAATAGAACCATCAAGCCATTTCTCAACTATAAAACCAAATATTTCATTTTAATTGGCCACAAAAATACGAATTACAAAATTCCTTCTTAGTACAAAAGATGCTACAACGAAAATAAAGTTCATCAATACAAAACTTATCTAATACACATCCTCTCCAACCACAAGAGAAGCTTGGAAGATTATCCGCAGAGTCCTACCAAGAATGTGGAGTCCGGGAAAATCTAAAAGCTAACGCGGTGGAGAATCCAAAACGAGCACCTAATCGAAAAATGGTCTGTCTCTTATACACATCTAGATGTGTATAAGAGACATCATAAAAGCTCTTCAAATGGGGCCAAGCATTGCGATAAAAGAAAACATAAAGATAATAACATTTGTGAAAACCATATTATTTTTAGTTCTAAAATGTCTCATGCCATTAAAAAGTCAATAAACCATAATCATAAGTAGTTTCTAAAATGTATCATGCCATTTAAACGTCAGGCATGTCCAATGTGTTAGTCACATCTAGATCCAATCATTTCAAAACATAGTATGCTAAAGCATAGCGAACAAATCCAAGTACGCTTTCAATCCGAATATAATAAAATAGCATGAGTATCTTTTAGGCTCAACAAGATGACCTACAAGACTAGCCGATCTAGTAATCTACCACACCTACTAGTCCGGGAGGTCAAGTTATCCCATCACAAGACCCCGTATCAGAGAGTTCATAACATTCACAGAAATCACCATGGCGTCCCATGGATGACTATAGAACCGGTGCACCCCAAATCAAACATTTCCAAATACATCCAAAATTATATACCTCGGTCACCTATGAGCCAAAACAGTCATAAAATGCTTTCATATCAAAAGAGTTTGCAAATATATCAATTGATTAACATAAAATAGCTTGGTCCCGATTTCATATATAATAATTCCAAAACTTGGTAAAAGTGCAGTTCCAAACATCATACACATTTTAAAATCCATCCAAACATATTTCGAAAGTCGTTAAACAAAATACAAGTGGAAGAGGGTCTATGTTACCCACCTATTAAAGCAAAACTGCACAAAGATCACAGAACGCGATCGCCGGCGGTAGGTGGAGTGGTACCTAAAACAGATATAAGAGGACTCTTAGAAGAGATGTAGAAGTTAAAGAATGACTAGGGAAGCGAAAACGACGCGAAACGATAGAAAACGACACCAACAACTCTTTGGTAAAAATGACCTATTCACATCTAGATGTATATAAGAGTCAGGGTTATACACATCTAGATGTGTATAAGTTAACCCTCAAATTCGTATTACAGCTAGATTAGGAGATAATAAGCTCAGTTTTCCGAAAAACTGAAAATCTTCGCCTCCCTAGGCTATAATTAGGCTATCCTCCTGCCAATAAAATCCAATTCCAAGGTATTCAAGGGACCTTGGTTACAACCCAACTCAAAACAACATATTCAACCAACCAACAAAATCCATTTCCAAGGTATTCAAGGGACCTTGGTTACAACCCAATTCAAAACAACATATTCAACCAACAAAATCCTAGATGTGTATAAGAGACACCGAGCAATATGCCGGGACTATATCAATAGCATTCCACAACAATGGAAAACACCTAAAACCATCAAAAGATCATTAAAGACCCTTTAAACATAACCAATTATCCAAATTATCCTAGTTGCGCCAAACTTCCACTTACTTACAAAATGAATGGAAATCAATTCCACTTGGTTTCAAGTCTCAATTCCTATCCAAACTAACCTTAAAACACTCTTAAAACATCATTATGTGCATAGACATAAGCATTCATAGCATAACACTCTAGGCCACATATGGAAGACAAAACCCTAACTCATAATCTTAAAATTTGTAATCTAACCATGGAAAGTTGTTAAAAATCAACCCCAATCACTTCCCAACCTCCAAAACACTAAGAACAACCCATAACATACATAAATCAACATATATAAGGCTGCAAAGAGGGTTTTCTCAGCCACAAATAATCCTACAAAACTTGAAATTAAAGCTTAAATCATAAAGCCCATAAGCCATAAATGCTAAAATACATAAAATACTTACCTTCCAAGTGATTCCTACTTGAAAACCAAGAAAATTTTTTGGGGAAAAAGGAGGAGAGGAGTTCGGCTGCTGCTGGAAGAAAATGAGGAAGAAAAAAACAAGAAGAAGACTTAAAAAGTTATTCCAAGGTTGACCAAATAGTACCCCATTGACCAAATAGTCTCCAAGTTGACTATTTGACCCAAAAACTAATTTTAATACTAAATGTCTCATTATAAATCAGTCATCAAACAACACTCACACACCACAATGCACTAATTACATTTTGTCTAATTTTTGACCCGTTTACCCGATCAAATCGCGTAAATCGAAAAATTTGCCGAATTGAAGAACGAATAAGTTGAAGTACTTTATGACTAAAAATAATATGAAAAACATTTTAAACCAGTTAAAATCAAAGAACAAGGCTATTAAAATACTGGGTTTCACACGTTCAGTTGAAACAATGGATTCTATCGGCTCAATTTTTAGAATTTATTCCACTGTGCAAGTCTCTTCTACTGTGCCCACCTTATAATCCTTGACAAACTTATCAAGTTCAACAACCAATTCTAAATTTTCAAGCACCACTAAAGTACTTACTGTTGATGCAGAATTAGCAACCAAATCATTAGCGTTTGTAAGAGTATCATGAATCAGATTCTTGCTTTCTATTATCTCCAGCACCACGATTTGGTTTGATTCAATGAAGACAGCTGCCATTGACATGTCGTTTTGATGACGATAAAACTCTTGCTTTTGATGATGATAAAAAGGTAGATACTCTTCGAAGAATAGCTCTCTCACCTCCACCCATGTAGAGGTATATGTTTGGTGTTGGAATACAATGTTCGACTGTACGCCACCACAAATTAGCACATCCATCCAGCTTCATCTTGGCTATTAGAATTTTTTAATAATCATCTTTGTGATTATTGTAGTAAAAAAAGTAATCTAGAAAAGCGAGCCATCTACAAAATATTTTAGAATGACCAGACCATCAAAAAAAGGAAGAAACGTGATGATTTGCTGTGAATTCAATGTAAGTAACCATATTTATAGATGAAGAAGAAAAATATGGTAAGCAAAAGAAAGGAAAGTTTGGCTTTGATACCAAACAAATGTAACACAAGATTGGGATATCTTATATACAAGCACGAGGACAAAAACTTGAGACTATTATAGGGTCTACGAACAGTGCCATGAACAATAAAATCAAAGTAGAAGAAGAGAATCCGCAGATTTTTAAGAAAGAAGAACAAAATAAACAAAACAAATAACTAAACTTTTCAGTTCATCAATCTTATTCTGCCTAAAATAACATAGTAACACACCTATTTATAAAGTTATAAATCTACCTACGAATAGAATCCTATTGAAATTAAGATTACTAATTCCTATTCTAAATGGACAAGCAAACAACCTCTAAGAATATTCCTATGACCACAATTACCCTGAATAATTTCCTAATATAATTAAATAATTAAATAAGACTCAACAACTAAAAATTCCTGCAACAATTTAAAAGACTAAGATGTTTATACCCCAAGACCTTAACTAACAACTAACACTCCTAAAACATATTTAACTTCATAACAAGTTCTAATCTTTTGTGAATGCCGAATTAAAGTTTGATGAAAAACACAAAAATCTGTAATCTGTATTCTTAGTCGCATCAGTTGACAATTTGTATAAGGGTATCCAAGTTCAACAACTATGTGCTTTAAAATATGTCTCAATTAATTTAATGATCTAATGTTATTACTTACTATATTATCAAAAGGAAGCATTATGGCAAAACATGCCTATTGTTATGGGTCGATTTTCTACACCTTCATTTTGCATGCATGCTGAATAAGGCATTTTCACCAATTCGGCCCCTTTAATCCTACCAAATCGAAGACCGCATTTTCCTATCATTTGAGTCTTTTTCTGTTAAACCCTTGTGGTTTCACTACTAATACATGCCAATGTGATCCATATAGGTGTCATAATACTTGCACATTATGTTCGTAGTACTTGTTCTCCAATGTAACATACACGCAATGTTGCCTAGGCCACATCTGAGTAGGACAATACTTAGGCCATGGCTCGCTTGATAATGCACTCCATTAGATTTTTCTAGCACAAAGTACGTTTAGATAAAACCCACTTAACAGTTGCTTGCATAGTAGTGTTTAAGATTTAAGTCCACAATAGATGTCGTTTCTCATTATTAATAGGGTTAAATATAGTAAACCCCCTTAAGATTTGATTGTTTTGAAATAATTCACTTAATGTCATTGTAGTCTTTAACTCAAGTTTTGTATCAATTAACTCACTTTAGTCATTAATCAATATAAAAATATTGTCAAAACAACTAAAAACATAAAGATGTCTACCAATACCAGTGATTTTTTTAAATACTTGTGTTGTGAAAATAAATTTAAACACAAAAATTCCCTAATACTATTGCTACTTTTTCGGGTTTTTCATCATATTTTACTTCATGTAAAAACAAATTTCATTTTGAAAGGAATGAGTGTTGTTTGAGTTGTAAATATTGAAGAAAATATAATTTTGAGAAATAGAATATTAATTGATTTCGAGCATACTTAAAATTTTAACAATATTGACAATACTATTGCATTTTACTATTAGCCTAAAGAAATAAATGATATATAATTATATTAGGGATTTAAGTAAAATCTCGCTAAAAATTTAAAGGGGTTTAAGGCAATTAATCTTTAGGGTTAAATTTGTCTTTTTAAAAATATTAACGACAGAGTTACATTTGACACAAACCTTACATTAAACCCTCATTTATATAGTGTTGCCCCATAAGTACATGCTCTTAGCCAGTGGAACCTAGTGATTATAGCAAGAATCTGAAACTATAGCCAGTAAGTTGGCATATGAGTCCTCGATGGCATATCGACAGCTAAATTGGCTAACCAGCAGGGCAAAGTGAGTGTCGTGTCCAAACATCTAGCTTAACATATAACATCCAATAGATTACCTCTAGCTAGTACTATTTGTGATGTTTTCAAATCTCAACGAAGACTTAAGATACTCCGGGGTTAAAGTACCTAAAGTCGAGCCCTAGGATCTCCATAAGGAGTGTTCACTTAGTGCTCATAGTTTCTTGATTAACACTCGGGGTAGAAGGGCATGGTAAATTCTTGGGTTTTAGAGTTTAGTACACTAGGCTGTCATTCTTAAGGTTGCATTGGACAACAATGAGAGAAAAATTGCCCATATCTCATTCTTCACAACTTCAAAATAAGGTCTACCTATTTTGTTGGACTTGTCTCCCACCCCACATTAACTCTACCTAAGCGCAGGACTATAGAATATAGGACCAAAACGCATGCCTCTGTCTGTATGTGTCAAAATTCTTCAGTAATTGCATCTTTATTCTGCCAAATGGACTCATATTATTCTCAAACAAAATGAGGGACTCATCTCATGCTCTGAAAAATGACTCCGCCAAAGATTATCTTAAAAATCTACTCTTGTTGGGTAAGTTGTGTCCTTCGCCAGCCCTTCAGGTCCTATTCATAGATCAGGTACCCGGTGCATGAGAAAAAATATACTACCTGACCCGATCTTACCTATTAGTATACCCAATAAATAAACATAGAACACCCGATTGATTAGTAACCCGCAAAATAAGGTACCCAACCCTATAACAACCTGTTCAAGAGTTTGATTTCAAGAGTATCAATTTCTCATCAATCAAACACTACTCAGTACAAGATCTAAGATCCTCATACGATTGAGATTAATCAAACAGAACTGCAAAGGTTCATTCTTAATTGAAAAAAGAATAACATTGACATAGTTGTCTGAGACGATGCAGGAAAAGAATAATAATCTGATCTAGCTCTTTGAGATGATGATCTCATCTGATCTGATATGAGAGAGCATTGAGAGACTATGGGAAGACGATTAGAGAAAGGCGATAGAAGAGAACAGGAGGCGATAATTTATAAGTATAGAAGGAGGAAGACGATCTGAGAGAAGAGAGAGTGGAAGGAGATGATCTGAGAGTGGAAAAGCAAGGCAAAGATGAATTAAAGAGAGACCTACCTTTTGAAATATGATACAAGATCTGATAATAGTATGGGAATGACATAGATACGTGAGGGAAGGGTGGCAAAGATCTGATATGCTAATAAGATATGATAAAAGGAGGCTAATTTTTTTTTCAAGAGGGGTATCCGGGCCTTCGGGCCCGACTAGTCTACCTCCCCTACAACCTCTAGCCCCAGACTGCAGGACGATAACTCTTGGGGTTCAAGCTTGGGACCTCATGGTAACTATCATTTTGTCAGAACCAGTCGAGCTCCCCAGGAGGCTAATTGTAGCATGCTTTTAAATAGTTTAACGTAGGTACGGAGCGAATCAAAGACTGCCCAATATCTGTTACCAATGATTGTGTTACACGTACTTAGATTTTGTATTGAATTGGTTTCTTTAGAGGGTTAAATGCAAAAAACCCTCCCTGACTTACACATCAGTTGCACTTTGCCTCCCTCAACTTATTTATTAACCATATACCGCCTATTCCTTACTTCTTTATGTTTTGAGGCAAAATTGCCCTTAGTACTATTTTAATATTTTTTCATTTTTTCTCTTCTTACAAATTTATTTATTTTCTCTCTCATATTTTTCCTATTATCTTTTTATCCATTCTTTCTTACTACTGTTAAATTATTATACTAAAAGTAATTGTTTTGTTAAAAGCCCTTATTTTTTACATATTTATAAATAATTTATAGATTAAATAAGTTTTTTTAATACAAGCAACATATAGTAAATAGTATAATATAGATTTTATGAGTTTTACAAATGCTGTAATTAACAAATGAACAAACTATAAAAAGATAAAATAATTTTTTCAAAAAAAATTAAAATATGTATTCTAAGTATGCAAAGAATTATTATTTTTTGGTTCCATATCATTCACGGGTCATATTTTGGTTGAATTTACCGTAACTCCAAAATCCCTTATATTAGGTAGCCGTGATATTTTCTGACTATATTTTTTTTTGATATTACACTATAAATAAAATGTTGTATATATTTTTTCATAATTTTATTTCTATACTATAAATTTACCTAATTTAATTTCCTCTAGCTCAAAAACTTTATTTTTTATTTATTAATCTTACTATTAATAGTTAATCACAAACTTTATATTACAACAAGGTATATCCATTGTATTATATTTATTGCATTAAAGGATGATTAATCTATAAATTAAATTATTTAGACAAATGTGAAAATTTAGAACTTTGATTAATTAATTATTAAAAGTAAAGTAATTATTTAGTGGTAGCAAGAGAGAAAATGAAAAGAAAAAGAAAAAAGAAAAACAAGATAGAGAAAATAAATAAAAGGAAGAAAAGAGGAAAAAAGAAAAACAATAATAATTAAAATAATAGGGGTAATTTTGTCTCAAAACATAAAAGAAGGTGTAAAGTGCTAATTAAATAAGTTGAAGGGGACAAAGTACATCTGGAGTGTAAGTTCACGGAGGCTTTTTGCATTTAACCCTTCTTTAAATGCACCTTATCCTATTAGATTTCTATTTAAAATCCTTAACTAATTTTGGCTCCTTCTCTTGCGATTTTGTTGAGAAATTCAACATAAAATCAAACTACACTCTTCATTCCTCTACTTTTAATGATAACTTATCTACAATTTAAACATTATTTTAAAATTCCATTATTTTAACATTATTTGCTCAAATTCCATTTATTTCCCTGACAAATATTATTGGCAGATAAAATCTGCAGAAAATTTTACAATTTCGTCGAGAGAACCATCCCGTTATTTTTAAGAGATTGTACAGTATAAGTTTTTAAAATACATGATATTGTACTGTACAACCCCTTAAAGCGCAACAGCATAGTTTCCTCAATAGAATTGTAAACTTGTCCTAAAATCTTTTTCTGTAACAAGGAGATAAAACAAATAAAAAACCTATAGCAAATTATGCTTTGTAGTCACTTATTTGCTCATCCTTCAAATTTAATCATCTTACTTTAAATAAAAAAAAATATCACTAATATAATACTACTTCTTGCAAATTGTGTTATAACAATAGGGAAAATCACCAAAATAGTTCCTCAACCTTTTTAGCCTTTAACCAAAATAGTCCCTCAACCTTTTTTTAGCAAGAATAGTCCTTCAATTTTTATTTTTTAGCCAAGACGGTCCTTTTATGGTGGAGCCACCACAAAAATCTTTTTCTTTTTTGTCCTAAATTCCACATACACCTCCTGAGGTTTACTTATTTTTCATACAACCCCCATACAGTTTAAAACGGGAAAAATAAGAAAGAAATTAATTTGAAAGGGTGAAAAAGGAAAAAAAAAAACTTCAAAACAATTTCTTAAAAAAAAAATGAAACATTTATTTATTTTTTTTAAAAATCTTAAAAATCTAACTCTTTCCTCTTTTCCTTCTCCCAGCCGAAACTGTCACCCATCCAACTTCAGAACAACCACCTCTTTAGCCACCCAAGCTCTTCCTCCCACCCACTAGACACTAATCGCCACCTGCTAGCCCAACCGCCAATCCCCTTAGTTAACCACTAGGTCTTTTTTTTTAAACGTTGGACAAAAACTTTTGTAAAATTTTAAATTAGGCTAATGTGAAAAACAACTAAATCACGAGGTTGTATGTGGAATTTATCAAAAAAAAGAAAGAGGTTTTTGTGGTGGTTCCAGCATAAAAGGACTATCTTGGCTAAAAATTAAAAGTTGAAGGACTATCCTAGCTAAAAAAGAGGTTGAGGGACTATTTTGATTAAAGTAAAAAAGTTGAGGGACTATTTCGGCCATTTTCACTATAACAATATGTTACTAATTGCCAAATTACTTAGTTTTTGTATGCAACAAGATTAATGATCTTGAAAGTTTCATTAATAGACAAACGAACCAACTAATTTTCATAATTTAGTTCAACAAAGAATTCATATTCAAAATAAGGGACAAAATCAAAACATACAACTGATAGAAACATGCGAAGTAGAATATCTCTTTTTCACTGTTATAAATAGTATTCAAAAATAAAATATAAAATAACTTCACAAATCATCATCGAGGGTAAAAAGTTGCATCATGATGTATTCTTCACCTTTAATACTTATGAATAGTACTTCAGTATTGAAGTCCCCTAATGAGTTCCTATTTAAACAAGGAAAAGATTATCTAAAATAGCTAAATATAACATTTTTTACATCAATATTTCAACTTCACAAAATTTAATCATTACCATGTTACTCTGACCTGGTTAATTTTGTGTCTGACTAAAAGAAGAAAATGAAGGAAATTCTCTTTATAGAAAATGAAAAAAATATTAAGCTAGATTAATCATTAAAAACATTGGCCACATTAAAAATTAATTGATTTGGTATTACCTCAATATTTGTTGGATTATTAGATATAGCATAGAAATTATGTTCAGACAATCTTGTTGCTGTAAGTTCCTAAGAACAACAATAAAATTAATCAATTAGAAGGGATATACTTGTCTATAAAATAAATAATTGCATTCTAATTTTTTATCTTTGCATTTTTTGGATTACTGGACAAGTAAGATGATGATGCTCCCAGTTGTTCTTGGTCCCAGGAAAATGATAATATACCAAGACCCAAATTACCAGAAATCAATATTTTTAAAAGCAAATATTATAATTTTTTTACCTAATTTGAGTTATGATTAATTGAGGAATTCAACATGGACAATCTAGTAATTTCTTCATCCTTAAGGTCAAAAATATTGTAAGTAAAATGTTAAGTATATTTTAAATGACAAAGAAATTAAAAAAATTAAGTTTACCTTTTTTTCTTTTGTGCAGAACTATTTTTATTATGTCCTGGTTCGTGGTAGAAGCTGCATTTTCTCTTCTTTCCAGTCTGAATTTCTTTGGGATGCTTTTGCTTCAAAGATTTACGACGAGTACTTGGGACAACATGAATAGGGTTTTGCAAATTAAAACCAACATCTGGCATAACTTGATCATCAATAATTTGAGAAGAAATGCTAGTACTACTCACTAACTAATTCACAAGAACATTGGTTATAGCGTGATAGCTTTGAGCAACAACATTGGTCATGTCACATCCCATATGATTTGCAGTGCTATCATCCATGGTTAAGAATTCTTCACGAATTCGCCAATTGTTTTTAGTAGCAAATTTGAGCAAATTATATTTTTCTCATGAACCGCATCCCAACTCCATAACCACTAAAAATTTCATGATTAAATTATTTCTTAGCAATATAAACCCGTCCTGTGGTTCTTCTAAATTAACATCAAAGCTTCATGAAATCCTTAATCCTTGGCATTTATTGTCCATGTATATAGGATATAATGCTTGGAAAAATAATCAACCAAAGATTTTTTTTAGCAAATACAATAAGTACATGCTTGCACAAAATTTCATAAAATTCAAACATACGACATGTGCATGTAGCTTTATTTTGCAAAAAAATCAAGTATTACATTATATACTAGTCCTTCTTTCCCACTTTACACCAACTTGTAAATCTTTGTTTTTTCTTTAGCATAAGATGCAGATGCCTTATACTTTTAACTTAAATAAAGCTCTTCTTGAAATTTAAAAATATTTTTCTTGTAAAAACCTTTGCTACCTCTATTTCCATTCCATAACATGTTTTCAAACATTTTGACAGAAATAGGATCAGAGTTCCTAGTTTTTACATCTTTTTCTTTTTCTTTAAGACATCTTGAATTCAACACTTTCTCATTTTGGAAGACAAAATCACTTATTGGTGTACTAGAAAAAAGGAAACCTTAAAAAAATTTATTCATAGTTTTAGTTCTTTGTGTTGTAAACATGCCTATACAAATCATGCTTCTCACATAAGCCGGAATCCATTTTTCATGCTGCCTATATAAAGTTTCAACCAAGAATTCTCTTCTAATTAATATATTTCAACCAAACTATACAATTATAACTCAAACTCTTCAATAGTAATAGTGTCATGTATGTCATGATGTAGCTCGGATTTAAAAGAAGGACATTTGTTATATATATAAGCCGAGTATTCTGGAAATTTTTGCAAAATGTGCCACATGCATGTGTTGAGAAGTTTCAAGTAGCACTTCACAAATTGCTTTAGCCATGGATTTAGAGTCATCAGTAATTAGTGTTGCTGGAACAGGTCCTCCTATTGCGATTTATTGAGGCCAAGTTCTAAGCAACCACGCATAAGGCTCAGCAGTCTCATTCACAAGTAATGCACAATCAAACATTATTGATTGATAATGGTGATTTACTCTAGTAAAATGAGCAAAAGGCTTGTCATAACAATTTGTCAAGTATGTGGCATCAAAAGTTATTGCACCTCCACATTGTTCACTTAATACTGACACTATTTTTCTTGTTCATATTGATAACTCTAGTAAACTAGAGTTATTTTTCTCTAAATTACAGCATTTTGATAGTTTAAATTCTGAAATTAGATAAGTAATTGGAGATTTTAGTTAATTTCTTTCATATGTATTTGTATTTTCGTTCTTGAATTAATTATGATAATTTTGTGTTAAATTTTTAGTTTAATTAAGTGCTTAATGGTGTTAATATTATGCAGGTTAAAAATTAAAGGTTAGAAGTTGGAAGGAACAAAGCTTAAGGGACCAAATTGCAAAATGGGTGAAATGAAGATTGCTGGAAGGAGAGTTGATAGAGATCGCTTAATCTCGACTATTCCAAACAGCGATCTTGACTCGGGAATTAGTTTTACTATTTTAGAGTTGAGTTCAAGGTCTCAAATGTTCCAGACCGCGATCTCAACTCGCTAAATTTTAAGTTGTAGGAGCAATTTTGTAAACTTCCAGCCAGAAAATCCCTAATTTTGCCTTGTGTAATACTGCACTATTTAAGCAAAGTAGAATTAGTAAGTAGGGAGTTTCGAGGTTTTAGAGAGTAGATAGTTTTAGAGTAAAAATACTTTTAGTTAGTTCTAGATACATTAGGATAGCTTGAACTACAAGTTACTTTTTCTAATAGAAATTTCTCTTTACTTTCATCTTAGATCTTCTTTAAATTTCTTGTCAAGTTTAATTTTTATTAGATAATCGTAGTGAGTTTTTCGCAAGCTTTGCTTAGATATAATTTTTAATTGCTTTCTTGTCCAATTTAGTAAAAATTTCTTTATTTTCAAATTAGGGTTTTTAGGAAAATTAGGGTTGGATCTTATCAATTTCTTGCTTTCTATTTAAGAATTTTCAATTTCTAGCATTAATTTCTATTTAATTCTTAGTGGGCTTTCTTATTTCCAATTGAAAAATCCAAAAATATTTAAATTTCTAGTTTAAATCTTTCTAATTTATAATTTAGAAATGAATGTTTTTAATATTCAAATTTTCTCTTTTGTAGTCTTTTTAGTTGAGTGATTCACTTGTTTTAAATTTTAGTCTTAATTTGATTAAATTAGGTTAGAATTAAAATTATGACTTTCATTAGAATAGTTCTATCATCTACCAATTGATTTTGCTTAACTACACAAATGCCCTTAAACCTCAGTAATTGCAATCGACAATCCTTGAGGGAACGATCCCTACTTCCCTTTGCTACTAGTTGACAACCGTATACTTGCGGGATGCCTAGTTAGTAGTAGGATTTCGGTGTTTAAATGAATTATAACTAGATGTGTTAAAGAGGCATCAAGTTTTTGGCGCCATTGCTGGGGATTGGTCAATCTTCATTTTTTGGCAATATCAAGCGCTTTATGGGTCGTGTAGATGAAGCACTTTAGATTAGTTTAATTTAGTTTTTAATTTTGTTGATTTTTATGTTTGATTTGGTTGTCTTGTGGAATTGACTTGGAATTCCAATTGACTATTTACCTTGGTTGTGTAGTGCATGGTAAGAGGTGCTCAAGGGCTATTTATTTGCTTAGACAAGGGAAGGGAGAAAGAGCTAAGACAAATTTGTAGGTTGAGAAAGGTACAACAAGAGAAAGAAAGGATAGAAATGGCTAATGCTAATGCTCATCAAGGGAATGTGAACATGGAGAAGGAAGAAGAAGAGGTAGGTAGAAATAATGGAATGGGTGGCTATAGGAATAGAAATGACCTGAATAGGAATGGAAGGCCATTGAGGGAGTATGCTTTACCTAATTTTGATGGGACAAACTCGAGCATTGCACGGATGCCCGTGCAAGCCAACAATTTCGAAATCAAGCCCGCCCTAATCCAAATGCTAGATCCAAACCATGCCTGTTCGGAGGTGGACCAAATAAGGACCCTTACACACACCTCATGAATTTTGAAGAAGTCTTGGACACAGTTAAGTTTAATGGAATACACTCGGATTGTGTTCGGATGAGGGTGTTTCCTTTTTCTCTTCATGACAGGGCAAAGTCATGGTTGCAATCCCATGCCCAAGGAACGTTCACCCCTTGGAACCAATTTGCTCAAGAGTTCTTGGCGAAATACTTTCCTCCCGCAAGAACTGCTAAATTAAGGAATGAGATTACATCATTCAAACAAGATGTTGGTGAAAGCCTAGGGAAAGCTTGGGAAAGATTCAAAGAGTTGCTAAGAAAATGCCCGCATCAAGCCATTCCTTTGTGGCTTCAAGTTCAAACTTTTTATAATGGTTTACTTCAAGAGATGAAATGCATCGTAGATGCCTCCGCCGACGGTTCTATCTCATATAAGACTCTGGAAGAAGCTCAAGAGTTGTTAAATAGGAAGGCATACAACCTTAAGACTACCATGATGAACCGATAACTCCACCGGTGGTTCAACATCAAGCTAAGCAAGCCAATGCAAGTAGTGAAGCGTTGAATCTAAACATGCAAGATGCCCTTTTAGCTCAACAAAACATGTTCATGAATATGATGAATAATATGGAAAAAGCATTGGAGAATCTAGGGAAACCTAGTAGTGTGAATGCGATGACTTCTTCTCCAACTCAACCAAGCATGACCTGTTATTTTTGTGGAGGCGGCCATGCCAATGGGAATTGTGAGATGCCATATGGAGCTAATGAGCAAACTAATTATGTGTCTAATCAATCTTCATTTCCAAGGAACCAATCCGGAGCTTATGGGAATACTTACAATCCTTCTTGGAGGAATCACCCAAATTTCTCATGGAGTAACACCAATAACCAATCCAATCCTCCTTACCAACCACATCCCCCACCTCAAAATGCCCAACACACTCAAGCCCCGAATTCCTCATCTAGACCCTATCAACCACCACATCAGTCAAGAAATGTCCAACCCAACTCATATCAAAATTTCACCAATCCTTCTTTTCAAAACCAACAGCAAAGACCTTCTTTCCATTATGAAAATTCTTCCCAACCCATGTACCATGATCAATATGCTCCTAGAGAGAATTTGGGTGAAGAAGGTTGGAGAAGAGAAGCCTAGTATTTGAGAAGGGAATTGGGTAGGAAAGCGGAAGAGCATAAAAGAGATTATGAGAATTTGAAGGCTTCGACAAGGAATTTGGAGATTCAATTGGGGCAATGGGCAAGGTTGAAAAATGACAAACCTATTGGGGCATTTCTAAGTGATACTATTCCAAACCCCAAGGAGCAATGCAATGCCATAACCTTAAGGTGTGGAAAAGAATTGGTTGAATCTAAGGAGAAGGAAAAGGTGGAGCAAGGAAGCAAAGAGCAAAAGTTCAAGGTAGTTGAAATTGAAAAAGAAGTCGTTAATGATGAAGTCAAGAAGGAGCAAAAGAATGAGATCAAGGTATCAACCAAGAAGAAGCATGTGAAGGAACCTTTGAAGATGGATCCATCAATAAAAGTGTCATACCCTCAAAGACTCATTGATCCAAGAAAGGAGGTAAAAGAGAAGCAATTCACCCATTTCTTGGATATGTTAAAAAAGATTAATGTCAACATTCCTTTGATTGATGTCCCCACCAAGATGCCCAACTATGCTCGTTTTATGAAGGATATTTTGGCAAGGAAGCGAAAGTGGGATGATGATGAGAAAGTAAGCCTTGATGCCCAATGTAGTGCCATTGTTCAAAGGCGGTTGCCCCCTAAACTCAAGGATCCCGGTAGTTCTATGATACTGGTGAATGTTGGAGGAAAAACGTGGCATCGATCACTTTGTGATTTGGGGGCAAGCATAAATATCATGCCAAAGGCCATCTATGACAAATTAGGGATCAACAATGTCAAGCCAACTAAAATCACACTCCAATAGGCAAATTTATTCGAGAGGAAACCATATGGCTTGTTGGAAAATGTGTCCCTTCTACAAGTTGAAAAGTTTGTATTTTCCGTTGATTTCTTTGTGATAGATACGGGTGAAGAGAGTGAGATTCCATTGATTCTAGGGAGATTTTTCTTGTCGACCGCTCATGCATTAATTTATGTGCACAAAGGGAAGTTGATCTTATGAGTTGAAAATGAATCAATTGAATTTGATGTGTTTGAATACAATGATAATATTCCCATTGTTGAAGAGAAATGTGCTAACCAATCTCTTAATTCTATCCTTGCTAGGTCAAATGAAGAGCAAAATGAAGTGAGCCAAGGCAATTCGCTCAAGCAAGTGTTCGAAATAAAGGAAAATCCGAGAAATGAATTGAAAGAAAAACCACCCGATAAAGGATGTGTGTTGATGAAGGATGAAGAGAGTTTAGCAAAGAATAAGCACAATGGTGATATCAAGAAATATAGAAGGCATAAAAAGAAATGAAAATGGTTTGAGAAATAATTGGAGATGTTAAACTAGCGATGGCATAAGGCTAGAAAGAAAGGACTTGTGCATGGAAAACCCGAAAATCAAGCTTTAATCATAAAGAAAAAGGGGATCAAACTTTTCTGTGAAAACCAAAAGGGATCAAACTTTTTCGGTGGAAACCAAAAGGGAATGGAGGATCAATCATCCTCAATTACTTGGAATGAGGGTCATTTTATAGTCAAGCTAGTGACTATAAAAGAGCTCTTCTTGGGAGGTAACCCAAGTCTTTAATTTAGTTTTTTTTGCTTTCTTTTGGTGTGATTTTTAATTTTCTTGATTTTGAGTAAATTGGTTTGAATTAGGTTAGAATTTTTGTTTTAAAAAAAAAAAATTTATTTTGAGTTTTTTTTTAGTTGAATAAATGGTGCTAAAGAATGAGTGAAAATTGTCATCCTAACTTGTGAATTTTTTGTTTGTAGGTTACCCTTGTAAATGGAGAAAAGTGGTCAAGAGTAAAGCAATTTCGGCTGAGTGTAAAAATTCAATTTGCAGAAATTGAGCTTGAGACCGATCGATCTCAAAAATTAGAGATCGCGGTCTCAACTTCAAACTTCTGGAGGGCAGAAGCGCCATTTGGTCGAGACCGCGATCTCAACTCTAATTTTCTACAAAGCCGTATTTTGCACCGATTTGAGATCGCGATCTCAACATAGGCCATATCGCGGTTTCAAAACTGAGACCGCAGTCTCGACTAACAGAAAGTTTTAAAAAGCATCCATTCTTCTTTTCTTCTCACAAACTCTCCCTATTCCTCTTCCCTCTTCCGAAAGCCCTAACCCCAAATCCTCCAATTCTTCTCTTATCTTCACCAAAAATCACCAAAAACTCCTCACCTACCACTAATTTCACTTTCTTTTTCTATAGGAACATCAAAGCAACCATCTTTTTGAGGATTTGTGGAAGAAATTTGACTTCAAGGGGGATTGACACAAAGGCAATTCTTGGAAAAATTTCAATTCCAAAAAGAACGGGTAATATCTTTCCTTAAACTAGAGATATTTTCCTCTAAATTATAGCATTTTGATAGTTTAAATTCCGAAATTAGATAAGTAATTGAAGATTTTAGTTAATTTCTTTCATATGTATTTGTATTTTCGTTCTTGAATTAATTATGATAATTTTGTGTTAAATTTTTATTTTAATTAATTGCTTAATGGTGTTAATATTATGTAGGTTAAAAATTAAAGGTTAGAAGCTGGAAGGAACAAAGCTCAAGGGACCAAATTGCAAAATGAATGAAATGAAGATTGCTGGAAAGAGAGTCGAGATCGCGGTCTCGACTATTCCAGACCGCGATCTCGACTCGGGAATTAGTTTTACTATTTTAGAGTTGAGATCGCGGTCTCAAATGTTCCAGTCTGCAATCTCAACTCGCTGAATTTTAAGTTGTAGGGGCAATTTTGTAAACTTCCAGGCAAAAAACCCCTAATTTTGCCTTGTGTAATGCTACACTATTTAAGCTAAGTAGAATTAGTAAGTAGGGAGTTTTGAGGTTTTAGAGAGTAGATAGTTTTAGAGTAAAATAGATTTTAGTTAGTTCTAGATAGATTAGGATAGATTAAACTACAAGTTACTTTTTCTAATAGAAATTTCTCTTTACTTTCATCTTAGATCGTCTTTAAATTACTTGTCAAGTTTAAATTTTTATTAGATAATCGTAGTGGGTTTTTCGTAAGCTTCGCGTAGATATAATTTTTAATTGCTTTCTTGTTGAATTAAGTAAAAATTTCTTTATTTTCAAATTATGTTTTCAGGAAAATTAGGGTTCTTATCAATTTCTTGCTTTCTATTTAAGAATTTTCAATTTCTAGCATTAATTTCTAGTTAATTATTAGTGGGCTTTCTTAATTCCAATTGAAAAATCCAAAAATATTTAAATTTCTAGTTTAAATCTTTCTGATTTATAATTTGGAAATGACTGCTTTTAATATTCAAATTTTCTCTTTTGTAGTCTTTTTAGTTGAGTGATTCACTTGTTTTAAATTTTAGTCTTAATTTGATTAAATTAGGTTAGAATTAAAATTATAATATTTTTCATTAGAATAGTTCTATCGTCTACCAATTTATTTTGCTTAACTACACAAATGCCCTTAAACCTTGATAATTGCAATCGACAATCCTTGTGGGAATGATCCCTACTTCCCTTTGCTACTAGTTGACAACCGTATACTTGCGGGATGCCATCTAGTTAGTAGTAGGATTTAGGTGTTTAATTGAATTATAACTATATGTGTTAAAGAGGCATCACATACACCTACTTCACAGAGTATATTAACAAGACTTCTTTGAGCAGGTGTTATAGTTTTATGTCCACGAAGAAGACAAGTACTTTTCGAGTACAAAGTTCATGGTTGTGAATGTCCACAAATTTACTTACAACCCACTTCTCCTCTTTTTTTCTTAAATTTATCATCAATTTACATCCAATCCTAGTCGAATCATGTTGTGTATTCTTATTGTTCATTGATTTAGAACTTCTTTTGCACCCTTCTCTGAACAAAGATCATCTACCCAAATCAATGATTTGTCATTCCGACATGAAAGTTGTGTGTGATTTTTGAGTACACTAAATCCTTTTCGCATAGAATTTGCCTTGAAAATGCATAAACATCTTCAATGTCATCAAAAATCATACCTTCACACAACTCCAGAGGAGTTTTATATACATTAAATCCTCCAATTTTCTTCTCAGGGATATTCAATATTGCATGTGTGTCGTCTTGCTCTTCAATTGTATTTATGTCCTCTTGGCCTTCAATTGTATTTAGTTCAAATCAAGCATTAACTGAATCAACTGAATTATCAGAATATAAAATCATCTCATTCTCTGAAGTATAATCAATCCTCATATTTCCCACAACAAAAATTTTCACCCCACAAATTAATATATTTTTTATTACTAAAGAACATGTTACAAAATTAACTGCTCTATTAAAAAGTAATGTGAATGATTGAATAATTTTGTAATAAGATTTACAATATTTAAATCATAGATATAGTGCAAAACACTAGTTAGAAATATTAAATGAGCATCAGACTTGCAGGATATACACTATATCTATTATAGACAAAGACACAATATAAAAGGTTATGCTAGTTCTATAAAACTTGTGATCCTAAGAGAAGATTTCCTTTCTTTTTTTTTTCTTTTTTGTTTTGACGTTGGAGTCAAAGTTAGTTATGATTTCTATTTAGAATACAGTGAAATAAGGTGTTGGAAATTGCCTAAAAAAGGTGTTTCCAATTAATACATTATTATAAATATTGTTATAATACAATTTGCAAGAAGTAGTATTATATTAGTGATATTTTTTTTGATTTAAAGTAAGATGATCAAGTTTAAAGGATGAGCAAATAAGTGACTACAAAGCACAATTTCATATAGTTTTTCGTTTAGTTGTTTTGTCTCCTTGTTAAGGGAATAGATTTTAGTAAAATTTTATAATCCTACTAAGGAAACCATTCCGTTGGCTTGTACAGTACAACAACATGTACTTTAAAAACTTGTACTGTACAAAGCCTTAAAACTAAAGGGATAGTTGTTAGTACTTTAAAATGTGTTTGCCCTAAAGTTAATTTGGTTTAGAAATAAATTACATTTTTATATTTACACATATTTGCAACATGGAATTCTTTATCTATTTGATATGATAAAGTATTTCGAATAAAATATATGTGAGAAAAATCATAAATAGTTATGATGATGTGTTTCTCTAAATAGTTATATTTTATTTTTGAATATCCTTAATCGTAGTGTTTGACACAGGTAGATTAGCACATAGTTGTATGAGAATGCTTATTGAGAATAAGTTTATCGGATTGACCCGCTAAGCGTATTCTACACAGATTATTATTTAATGCCAGTAGATTAATCTTTTTGTGATAATAGTGTAATGATCCTTGGACTACATGTCATGAGTTTATTTTTATTGTGGATTACTATACCTTGACAATATTAGTTGTTACTCTTAGGCAGTCACATATACTGTAGAGTTCTAGTATAAAGTGAATCATGAAAAGAAAATATATGACCAATATAGGACTCACAACTCTTTATAATGGATGAGAGTATCTTCTAGTATGGCTACTTCTTGAAATAGGATTTAGAAATCCTTGCGCCAAGTGAAAATAGAATTAAGATTGCCTTAAGTTCTATTTCAATTGAGTTGTATTTTGAAAAGATGCAAATTGATTATAATAAAAGTTGGTATTATATCTGTACTTTTGAACTAATCAGAATATAGTATAGTGAAAGGATAATAATTACACGATAACTAAGTCAATGATGGGTGAAGTCGAACCACTTGACATATCTCAATACTTGGGTGGTCATTTTGTTTTGCTAAAAGCCTGTATAAGTGTAAATTAATTAATTAATAATAAATTAAAGTTGTTTAATTTATCTAATCTAAATTATTTTAAGATTATAATTTGTTTAATCTTAATTAATTTAGAATTATAATTTTTACTTATTACTAGCGTGAATGGGAACCTAAAGGGTCCCACACTTTAAGATGATTAATTTGAGATTAAATTAATCATGTGATAAGTATGATATACTTATGTTAGGCTAATTTATGAGAATTAACTTTTAGAATTTAATTGTAATAGGTCATAAATCCTAGGAGCTTATGTCTAAAATTAATAAAGTCCTAGGGTCTTAAACTTATAAATATAAGCCTAATCCAGGCTATATATATATACACAGACATACACAGACATACACACATACATACATATATGCGCCCCACCCAAGCATAAGCACAGACAACAAACAAAAGAAAAGTCGCAAACAAAAAATTTTAAAAAAAAAAGTTTGAGAATGTTTGAGAAACATTTTGGGAAAATGTTGGAAAAAGGGAGCTAGCACTTCGCGGCTCGGTTCAATCAATCTTATGAAAATCTTGAATTAATTATCTGCATGAATACCATTAGAGGCCGAGCATTTGTGTAACTTGTGGATTGACATTCCTAACAAATTGGAGATTTTACTGTGGTTTTAAAGTATAATCTCTGTTCTTTTCTTGTACTATATATAAATTAATCAAGACAATCTGTCATAGGAAGTAAAATTTTTTGAAATTCCTCTGCGTGTTATACGATTTACTTTCTTATAGTAGTATCAGAACCACCATTGATTAATTTATGATGTAGTAATGTTTAGTTATTGTGAATATTGAATTTGTTCAAGTTACATGAATTTTTTATGTTGTTTTTTAAAATATTGGAGAAAAATAAAATAAAATGAAATAAAAATAACACATTTTTCTTGGTTTCCAGCGTCAGATTTTGTTTATTTTATTTTATTTTATCCTACCATTTTTTGTGACAGCTTGGGTTTTGTCACTAAAAGTGCTTAATGAGTTAGGTTACTTTTAGTGACACTTAATTTATATTTTCATTTAAAAGGTTATTCTAAATTTAGTTTTTGAAACCACTAATTAATTTTTGACAAATGTTGTTTAAAATTAATTGTTAATACTTAGAAGCCTTCTTTATTTTAATTTCATTAAAATTTGGAAAGTACAAAACATTTGAAAATATTTATTTAATTCTAATGAGATTAGAATCAGAAAATTTGTTTACTAGAATTTTATAAATTTATTATTTTTCAATGAGATTGGAATTTATTAAATGTTCAAAAAAAAAATTTGAGAATTGTTTCTAATATAATTTTTGGAATTGTATTATTTAAAGTGTTTATTTTCTAATGAGATTAGAAAATAATATTTCTCCATAAATTATTTTCATAAATAATTCAAGAATGATAATTTCAATGAGATTTGAATTATGATGAATATGATTCACAATTAGATTCTGAATGCGGTTTTTGTGCTTTTATTTAATTATTGAATTATATTATAGCATGATAAATGATATGGACTTAATACTAATGTGATTGTTTGTGGTTTATTTGGTTCAAATTCATTGGTTGTAATTTTTAAATAGGGCCTGCGTGTCTTGCGTTTCTCTATTATTCTTGATGTAATTCTTTTCTCATCCATTCCCTCAAATGTAACTCGATGTTTCTTGATCAATCATATAATTTACATATAGAGGTAGGTTGGGGAAAAAATTGAATATCTAAAATATTTGACTAAGATAGAATTACATATGTAACGTAAGAAGATGATGGAGATGGCGTAAAGGCGCAACCATGGAAGAAATTTTCAAGTGTTGAAGATTACCCTTAGGATTTGACCACCTAATTCTCTTTGTGACTCAACGAAACTAGTTCAGTAAAAATCCATAATCATCCATAGTTTTGTGCATGTTTTATTTGTTATATATTGATACAATAATATTACACGAAATTTGATGAGACCAAATAAATAACTGAAAAGAAAATCCCTCACATCAATATTAAGTTATAAATAACTTGCCTTCCATTATTACACCAAGAAACAAGGGTTCTTCTTAGATATAACTTGTTGGGCTAATCCAAGGTTACTCTATATTGAACATGTTTAAACTATGAGATTAAATCTTTGAATAATGGGTATGATTTAACAGAGACACATAATTTGTTGGACGCACTCAAGATTGTATATATCTAAGGCAAAGGTTAGGAGTTACATAAGATGTTCTATCAAGAGTTGAAACACTCTGATGTACATAATTATATAGGAATTACAAAGTGTTATAATTGCTACGAGTTACCTATCTTTCGGAATTGTTTTCGTTTGTTGGGTACAGCTAAGATCAAAATAATTGGATAGGATCCTAGCCAACTAAGGGTTCTATGAGAGCTTTTGAATCAATATGTAAGATTTATTGATTTGAATTAAAATAGTGGGAGCAAAACCAAATTAAATAAAGTCCATACTATATTTTGGTTTTGTTCACGCATAAATAGCAAATTCTTATTCTATCTTTATTTACATGTTGTAGAATATGAGTAGTAACGTCAATCTGTGTCCCATTTTAAATGATAACAAACTCACTAGGCTAAATTTTCCTGATTGGCAATGCAACTAAAGAATTGTTCTCAAGCATGAGAAAATTAGTTATGTCGTCAATCAGCCTATTCCTGATGCGCCTGCAGATGATGCTGATCACGTAGTTCAGAATGCTTATCATAAGCATACAGAGGACAACAATACTACCACTCATATCCAGGCTAATGTTGGCCGCTATGAATTCTGAAATGCAGAAACAACATGAAAAGATGGATACTCCAGCTATGATTCTTCATCTCAAGCAGTTGTTTGATTAACAATGAAGGATTGTGAGGTATAAGACTTGTAAGGATCCCATTTTAAATGATAGCAATCTCTGGCTAAAAGTTTTTCACAGTTCATGATGAACTATAACATGAATAAGTTGTCAAAATCTCTTTCTGAATTGTTGAATGTACTTAGTACTGCTGAGACATCCATTAGAAAGGAAACAAATGTTGGTCATTGATTCTTCCAATAAGACAAAAAAAGAAATCCAAGGTTGGCTTTAGGAAAGACAAGTCTGGGGTGAAACCAACACCTATGA
Organism: Cinchona pubescens; assembly: GCA_025175665.1. NCBI lineage: Eukaryota > Viridiplantae > Streptophyta > Magnoliopsida > Gentianales > Rubiaceae > Cinchona > Cinchona pubescens. The sequence goes on from JANKKI010000003.1 coordinate 3,662,706, forward strand.
TCAAAAAAGACAAACCTAAAGTCACTTGCTTCTATTGTGGAAAGGATGGACACAAGAAGAGGAACCGCAAGGATTATCTGGATACCTTGAAGCAGAGAGGCTTGATGAATCTTCTATTTCAACTATGTTTATGATTGAGATCCTAATATTTCTACTTTCAAATTAGATTATTGGGTATTAGATACAGGATCTGCAGCTCATATTTGTAAAAATATACAGGGACTAAAGAGAAGTAGAATGTTGGCTAAGGGAGAAGTGGACCTACGCGTGAGAAATGGAGCAAGTGTTGCTGCTTTAGCCGTAAGGACTTATAATCTTTCTTTGCCTAGTGGTCTTGTTTTAGAATTTAAAAACTCTTCTTGTGTTCCATCTCTTATTGGAAATATTATTTTTATTTCATTTTTAGACACTAATGGTTTAGTCATTATGCGAAAGATAAATGTTGTTCTTTTTCATGTGATGGAATTTTATACAGAACTGCTGCTATGATTAATGGTCTTTATATTTGAGACATAGAAAATCCAATTCTGAATGTAAATCCTAAAATATCTAAAATTGATAATGTGAAACAATCTTTCCTTTGACATTGTAAACTTGTTCATATAAATGAGAAATGCATTAGCAAATTACACAATAATGGTTATAACAAACCTGTCTTGGGATCATTTGATTATGAATCATATGATATATGTGAATCTTGTTTACTTGGTAAAATAACCAAATCACCTTTTACTGGTAAGGGTGATAGATCTAATGAATTGCTAAGCTAATACATACTAATGTTTGTAATCCTATATCAATCCATACTAGATGAGGTTTTCCAAACTTCATTAACTTTACCGATGATCATTCGAGATACGGTTATGTATACTGGATGAAGTGTAAGTCCAAAACCTTTGAAAAGTTCAAGGAATTCAGGAATGAAGTTGAAAAATAACTTGGTAAAAGTATTAAAATACTTTGATCGGATCCAGATGGGGAATACTTAAACCAAGAGTTTTAAGATTAAATTGATGAGAATGAGATTCTATCTCAATGGCCTCCTCCTTATACACCACAACTAAATGGAGTATCTGAGAGACATAATCAAACTATATTATGTATGGTTCGATAACTGATGGCTTTTGCAGACCTTCCTAAATCGTTTTGGGGCTATACTCCTGAATAATAATAGTACCGCCTCCTATTTACTAAACCGTATTCCATCAAAAGTTATTGATTCCACTCTTATGAGATATGGTTTGGAAAGAAACCTAATCTTTCATACTTGAAAGTTTAGGGTTGTCCTGCTTATGTGAGGAGGGTAGAATCTGACAAAATTGAATTTAAGATAGACAAATGCCTATTTTGGGGTATCCAAAGGAGACATATAAATACAATTCTATAATCCCATTTGGCAAAAAGTGTTTGTTTCAAAACATGCTGTCTTTCTTAAAAAAAAGTTATTCTTGAAAGGGCAAGTGGGAGCAAAATAGATCTTGAAATAGTCCAAGAAACACAATTTGACATTGATCAACAAGGGGGACAAGAGCTTCAATCACATGAAGATGTGACTGAAAATGAAGTTAGCGATACATAAGTTCTTCGTAGGACTACTAGGATACGTCGTGTCCCAAAAAGATATGAGTTTCTTGTAAGTGAGCACAATAATGTATTAATCATTATGAATAATGAACCATGTTTACATTTTACGAAGAAGTATTATCCAATAAAGACTCTTAGAAGTGGTCACAAGCCATGAAGTCTGAGATGGATTCCACATACAACAATAAGATTTGGACCTTAATTGATCCAATTGAAGAGATTAAACCCATAGAGTACAAGTGGGTCTTTAAGAGAAAGACGGACATGGATGGTAATTTGATTACCTATAAGGCACAATTAGTGGCAAAGGATTATGCAAAAAGATAAGGAGTTGACTTTGATGAAAGTTTCTCACTAATTTCAATTCTAAAATCCATTCAAATTTTACTTGCCATAACTGCATATTATGATTATGAAATTTGGCAAATGGATGTAAAAACTGCATTTCTTAATGGGAATTTGCAAGAAAAGTTGTACATGATGCAACCTGAGAGGTTTATATTCACAGATCCCAATAAAATATGCAAACTACAAAAGTCTATTTATGGACTATGGACTAAAGCAAGCTTCTAGGTGATAGAACATCCATTTTGATGAAACAACTCAAAGAGTTTGATTTCATCAAAAATGAGAATGAACCTTGTGTATACAAGAAGGTTAGTGGGAGTGCCATTGTTTTCTTGATACTTTATGTGGATGACATATTATTGATAGGAAACGACATACCTATGCTTCAAAGTATAAAGGTTGGTAGTCCAGGAACTTTTTCATGTAAGATTTAAGAGAGGCAACCAACATTCTAGGAATGAGGATCTATAGAGATAGATCTAAGAGGTTACTTGGTCGTACTCAATCGACGTACACAGATAAGATGCTAAAGAGGTTTAGCATGGACCAATCAAAGAAGCTTTATTTACCAATGTCTCATGGTGTGTACCTTTTGAAAGACGTGTTCTAAGATAAATGTCGAAAGAAATAGCATGAATAAGATCCCATATGCTTCGGCTATAGGATATATAATGTATTCTTTGTTATGAACTAGAACTAATATCTCCTATAATCTAAGTATTATGAGCAGGTTTCAATCTAACCTAGGGAGTGACCTGAGCCTTATTAAGCTCATAAATGTCTTATATTTTATGTATCATTTACCGCATTTTTATGTGATGTAAGCAATAATTGAGTGAATAATGAGCTTAATTGTTTTATTTTTAGTTTGTATATGTCTTGAATGAAAAAGGGTTAAAAGGATCAAAAACTTGAAAAAAATTACAAGGTTGGAAAACGTACACGAGCAAGGGGCGAATTCGGACATTGTTCGGCATTTTGATCATAACTTTCTTGTCCAAGCTCCGATCGAGTTGATTCAAATACATTGGAAATATAAGAGAGAGAGAGAGAGCTACAACTTTCATATTTTGAGTTTTCCCAAATTCTATCAGCATCAAAGTCAAAATTGAGGTGGAAATTGAATCAGGAGTTCTAAAAGTCGCACACATGCTCGACCCAAACCCTGTGCGTGTGCGTAAACTCTAGAGAGCAAAGTTTGGTCCTGTAAAATGTCCACATGTATGAGATATCTGTGTGCACAACGCAACATGCTCCAGTAGAATTTGTTATTTCTAGTACAAATGGCAGCTTTTTTCATTTAGTTGGACTACTTTTCGTGGGTTTTCAAGATTCTATCATTGGAGAGGATATTTAACCCTAATATCCCCTATAAATACCCCATTTTAGAGAGAAGTTTAGAAATTAATAGTCATTAGTTTGAGTAGACATTAGATTATTAGATCGGATCATTACATTAGGGTTTTATGTCTCGTCAAGACTTCAAGCATCAAAAACACTTGTTCCAGCTATAATTACTAAGATTTCTTGCTTTATTCATATTCAATTCAATTCTAGTTTTTATTGTAGTTTGCAGTTTTAAATTTAATCTTATTGTGTTTATTTTTCTAGTTTATTAATTAGAGTTTGATTTCATTAAAGTTATCACTTTCTTTAGTTTTAATTAGATTTGGTAATTGTTCTTATTTTCTAGTGGTTAGAATTAATTTAGTTCGAGAGAAACAAAATCTTCTAATTAATTTGTCTAACTAGTAAATGGGTAGGTGAACCCTAGTAATTGTTCCGATATAGTCCTTGTGAGAACAATCCTTACTCACCCAATCTACAAACTTACCTCATATCCTTGTGAGTGTGTTAGTATTGATTAGGGTTATTAAGGCTTTATTTATTACTTGTTTGTGAACTAAAAGACCAAGTATAATATTTACCCAAATAAGTTTTTGGCACCGTTATCGGGGACTATTATTGGTAGAAATATTAGATTTAGCGAGCCTTACTAGATTAGACTTTTTATTTTTCTTACAATTATCTACAATTCCTTTTTGTTTTTGAATTTCTTTTGGATTTTTCTTTGATATTTGAACTTTGGTCTCTTTCTTGTAGTTTATGGTAAATACTCGTTCTTCCAAACAACCATTACATCCTAGTGATTTGGAGATTGAGCGAACTATAACCAAAAATGGCAGGAAACCACAAGAATCAAGCCAATGAGAGAATACAGAATCCAAATCACAATGCTGGGGGCAAGATGAGGTAGCAGGTAACAATGGCAATAGATGAGATGTTAATCCTCGTAATTGACCCCTTAGAGATTATACAATATCAATTTTGAGGGGGAAAGTTCTAGCATTGCCTGAATGCCCATACAAGCCAATAACTTTGAGATCCAGCCTGCCTTAATTCAAATGCTCCAAACCCATGCTATTTTGGAGGTGGGCCAAAAGAGGATCCCTATGTATATTTTGTGAATTTTGAGGATGCCATTCACACATTCAAATACAATGGAGTGCATCTTGATTGTGTTAGAATGAGGGCCTTTCTATTTTTGTTGAAATATAGGGAAAAGGCTTGGTTACATTCCTTCGAGCAAGGTACTTTCACTATATGGAATCAGTTGGCTGAAGAACTTTTAGCGAAGTACTTTCCACCATCGAGGGACACAAAGATCCGCAATGACATTACTTCATTCAAACAAATTACTGGGACAATAGAGGCTTGTCGTTAGCATGGAAGCGTAGGGAGGATTCCTCTACATCTTACCTTTTGCTCCATTTCTGTAGGAGTTGACACCTTCTAACGATGAGTCCCTTTCTTCTAGCCATTATGATGTCAATGAAGCTAGAAATTTTAAGACTGTCATAATGGATCTTAATAATGTCTTCTATTTTTCTTGCCTTTTATTTTTATTTTAAGATGATATTGTACTTTTTATTATATTATTTTTAACTTATTTGTGATGTTAGTTATGTAAGCCCCCAAGGGATTAAGTTTTCTTCTAATATCATGGAATTTCATTCCTCGATTTTCTTATTTTTTAATTTCTTGAAGGGTTAGATGTTTTGCTTTTGTTTTAGTGTTAATAATGCGTTTCAACTCACCTCGTGGATATTTATGTTGGGATACACTGCATCAAACGTTCTACATTGCCAGAGAACCTTTTCCTTTCCTTTTTCATGCTTTTATTTTCATTAAGATTGGGGACAATATTTATTTTTAAGTGTGGGGTAGAGAGTTATATGCATTTACAATTGTTAGGTGCAATTAGCTTAATTTTTGTTACAATATTTTAACTTTCCTTTTGATCTGAGACCTTCTGTGCTGTTCAAGATTTTTTAAAATTTTTGTTCGAATTAGTGGAAATTTTTTAATTTTTTGAAAATTTTGCAATCGCTTATCATGCCTTTTTGAGTTTTTGCATGATAATTTTTGAGCTAAACCATCGTGAGTGGCTAATCAGCGTTAATTTTTTCCTTGCATGATTTCTAAGAATTCTTGAGCACTTAGCAATAAAATAGTTTATTTTTTGACACTCAAAGATAATTATGTAGACTCACTTATAGTGCATTCCAAAACTTGCTTTCTTACATTTTTGAAGAAAAATTTATAGATAGCTTAATTTGGTTTAAAGATGAGAGTAGAGCCTTCTTTGGTCATTTGAGCCACTCAAGCCAACCTTATTAGAATTTGATCTATATTATCCTATTCGAGCCTTAATTTGTAGTGAATGGAGAGAAATACCATTTGCTTTCTTTCATTAAAACTCATTTTAACTACCTCTATGAGCTAATAAATTCTTTTATTTTTTTATCCCAAAATGTCCCTGCCTTATAAGAACTTTAATGCACATAGTTATTTGTTACAGAGATACAAAGGTAGAAGGTAGTTGAATGAAGGTGGAAAATTGTACTAGTGAGTGGTGTACATTTATGGGGCAAGAAAATGGGGTATTGGAAAAAAATATACGTTCTTGAAAATACAGGTTGTGCCTATCACTGGTACCTGTATTTGTAAATAGTGGCCATCAGTAGTACTTGTGTTGGTGTACATGCAGGAAGTGCCTATCACTGGTACCCTTTTTGGGAGTGGACATGAAAAATATGATAAATAAATGTCCAGAACAATGTTGGCATGTTGGGTTGAAATTGGAAAAGGAGGACTTTTGTTGTTTGTTGTATGAAATTCTTTAGGGGTATTTGTTGATTAACTGTGGGGTTATTTCTGTGAAGGATTGGTATTTAATGTTTAGAGAAGAAGTTTTATTTTGATGTGTGGCCCATATTAATTTAGAGCTCTTTCTTTTGTCTTATGATATCCTTATCACTTCTTTGATTAGCCACACTTATACCCTAGCCTAACGTTACCAGTTAAAAAGTCCTACCTCATTTAAATTGAGTTGGTTGTCTATTTTAGTAGAGAGTTGTAAGAAAAGTAAGTTATGGGGTATTCAAAAAAATTCTAAAAGTTTGCATGATTTAATCCTAGTGTCTTGAAAACTAAGTTTTTATTGAATGGTTATATTCACACACATACTAGATTTCGTGTCTAGGATTTTGTTGGCATTTGAACTCTTGAATTCTTAGATTACTTCTGATGATGGCGTGGTTCTTGATTATTCATGTGGATAATTGTTGAGATGTGTTGGGTGCGGTTGTGATGAGCTTATCCGCTTTATTTTATTTTAGCTCGAGGACGATCAAAACTACGTATGGGGCATTTGATAAGCTCATAAATGTCTTATATTTATGTGTCATTTACTGCGTTTTTATGTGATGCAAGAAATAATTGAGTAAATTATGAGTTTAGTTGTTTTATTTTTAGTTTGTGTAGGTAATGAATGAAAAAAGATTGCCTCACAAAAGGATCAAAAAGTTGGAGAAAAATTACAAGGTTGGAAAACGTACACCAGCAAGGGGTGAATTCGGATATTTTTTGGCGTTATGATCATAACTTTCTTGTCCAAGCACCGATAAAGTTGATTCAAGATTCTTTGGAAAGATAAGAGATAGAGCTATAACTTTTATGTTTTGCATTTTTCAAAATTCCATTAGCATCAAGGTCAAAATTGAGGTAGAAATTGAAGCAAGTTTTCTGGAAGTCACACATGCGCGACCCAAACCGTGCGCATCTATGCAAACTCTAGAGAATAGAGTTTTAGTTTTGTAAAAAGCACACATGCGCGAGACATCCATGCTCATGTGTGCACGAAGTAGTGTGTTCCAACAGAATTTGTTATTTTGGTAGCCTTTTTTCGTTCGGTTGGACTCCTTTTTATGGGCTTTCACATTTTTCTATCATTGGAGAGGGGATTTAACGCTAATATCCCCTATAAATACCCCATTGTATAGAGGAGTTAATAAGGATTAATAGTTATTAGTTAGAGTAGACATTAGATCATTAGAGTAGATCAATAGATAAGAGTTTTATTTTCTCGTCAAGACTTCAAACTTCATCAATTGTTGCTCTAGCTACAATTACTGAGTTTTCTTTCTATATTCATATTCAATTCAATTCTAGCTTTTTATTTCCGTTCATAGCTTTAAATTTAATCTTATTGCGTTTACTTTTCTAGTTATTAATTAGAGTTTGATTTTATTAAAGTTAATTTCTTTCTTTAGTTTTAATTAGATTTGGTAATTGTTCTTGTTTTCTAGTGGTTAGAATTAATTGGTTGGGGAGAAACAAAATCTTATAATTAATTTGTCTAACTAATAAATAGGTTGGTGAACCCTAGTAATTGTTCCATAGTCCTCGTGGGAACGATCTTTACTCACCCAATCTACAAACTTACTTCATATCCTTGTCAGCATGTAAGTGTTAACTAGGGTTATTAAGGCTTATTTATTACTTATTTGTGAAGTAATCTCCAAGACCTAATCCAATATTTACCCGAACATGGTCGTTGGATAGCAGTCAAGAATATTCTTAAGTACCTAGAAAGGACTCAAGATTTATTCCTAATTTACGGTGGGCAAGAGTTTATAGTTCACGAAAATACAGATGCTACTTTCAATCTGACAAGGATGATAGCAAATCACAATCTAAATACGTATTTACTCTTAATGGTTGTGCAGTCAGTTAAGAGTTCCAAACTAGATACCACGACTAATTCTAAAACAAAAGCCAAATACATTGTACCTTCAGACACATAAAATGAAGCAGTTTGGATCAAAAAGTTTGTGTCTGAACTTGGAGTGGTTCCATCATTGGTGATACGATACTCTTGTATTGCGATTTCAATGGAGCTATTGCGCAAGCAAAGGAACCAAAGACTCATAAGCAATCCATCATTTGTTATGGTGCAATCATTGGATTAGAGAAATCGTTAATAGAAATAAAGTAAAGATAGAAAAAGTTCCCAATGATGATAATATGGCTTGTTCATCTATTTACCAAAGCCTTGTGTTAGAAGAAACATGAAGTCATGTTAACTCATATATGTGTGTGTGTATGTTTATATATATATATATATATATGTACACGTACACATATATACATATGTATATATACATATATATATACACACATATATATAAATAAATAAATATATATATATATATATGTATACACTATATATATGTGTGTGTGTGTGTATATATATATACACATGCATTTACATATATATATATATACACATACATATATATATATGTATATATGTATATATGTATACATGCATATATATATGTATATATATGTGTGTAAACATTAGAGGTTGGAAAACTCGAAAATGCTTTCACTTCTTTCTAAACTCTCTCTCTACACTTTGCATATTCTTCTTCATTAACCTATCCTAATTTTTATTCATGGCTGCTCCTGCAAAATCCTTTGTGGATGCAGTTTAATCTAATGTGGTTACTTCTTTGGATTCAGATGATGTTCTTAAGCCTTTAGAGAATTATAAGGGTGAACCAGTCCTTGTTTTTTCGAAGGAGGAAGTGAACGAGTTGTCTCAGCCATTACGGTTTGAAATAATAGGTAAATTCAGCCATGGAAAACCAAATATGGCTACACTTTGTGAAACTTTCCTTACCATCGATTTCGCTGGTGACTTTACACTTGGGTATTTGGACGACAAGCACATCTTGATCAAATTCACCTTTGAAGTTGATTATTTACGTCGCTGTCTGAAAGGGTTTTCTGAAAGTAGTTCGGCATAGCTGGGATCAATATTGTACTGGTTCCCCATTACAAAGGTTTGCTTCTAAACTTAAATGGCTGAAGTACGCTCTCCAAAGTTGGAATAAAGAGCAATTTGGTTTTATTTTTGATAAAGTGAAACATTTTGAGGAAGTTGTTACACAGCAGGAAAAGCTCTTTCAATAATCACCTACAGAGGATAATCAAATTCTTTTAACCAGGCTCCAAGATCAGTTGATTAAATCTTTGCATGCTGATGAAGAAGCTTTTTGGAAGCAAAAGGCAAGCATAAAACGGTTAAAGGGAGGGGACCACAACTCAAGGTTTATCCATTCATATCTCCAAGTCAAAAGGAACAAACTGTGCATTAGAAGGCTAAAAGATCTAATGACATTTGGATTGAGGATAAACAACAACTTCAACAGCTTGTAGCTAATTTTTTTGAAAATTTACTGACTGCTGAGAATGTTACTCATGATGACCAATTACTATCTAATATTCCACAACTAATTTCCTTAGAAGACAATGACGTTCTTATGGCTACTCTAACTTTAGAGGGGTTAAAAAATGTGGTATTCTCTATGGATTCTACAAGTGCAGCTAGAATGGATGGTTTTAATGGAACGTTCCACAAATCTTGCTGGAATATTATATCATTAGACCTTCTATGTCCTACCAAAGAGTTTTTTGAGGGAAGTGCTTTTCTTAAAGCCATTTCAAGTACCCTTATATGTATGATCCCAAAAATGGAGGACACTTCTGCTAACTTGTGGTGACTTTAGACCGATAAGCCTATGCACTTTTGCTAATAAGGTTGTAACCAAGTTGATTGCCAATAGGTTTCAAGTTTTGTTGCCCCAAATAATTTCAGAAGAATAGTGTGCTTATGATAAAGACAGGAAGATTGAACATAACATTTTTGTAGCTCAAGAGTTGATTGAGTTGATTGATAAGAATGTCAGAGGTGGCAATGCTGTGGTCAAACTGGACTTGACCAAAGCATTTGATAGAATATCCTGGGAGTTTCTGGCCAAGGTATTATCTCAGTTTGGCAGCTCTTCTCACTTTGTCCAGCTTATTTCACAATGTGTCTCCAACACATTGGTTCTCAATTTTATTTAATGGAACTTCCACTGGTTTTTTCCACTCAACAAGAGGCGTAAGACAAGGAGACCCCCTCTCTTCTTTGTTATTAATCATTGCCCTTGAAGTTCTGAGTAGGGACTAAAGAGTGAATTTATCTTTGGGAAAATCCAGTACTTTTTTACTACTCCAGTTAATGTCCAGCCGTATCCCATCTATCTTATGCAAATGACCATATATTTTTTCTCAAGGGAGACAAGAAGTCATTGGTAAAGATTCATCAAGAAGTTTGAGCGCTTTTCTGGACAGCTTGTTAATATTCACAAAAGCAGCTTCTTTATCTCCACAAAATTGCCATCTCAAGGGCAAGACTAATCTCAAGGATTACTGGCTTCCAACAGAAAGCTTGGCCTGTTACTTACTTGGGAGTGCCTTTGCAAAAGGGTAGAAGGAAAAAGAGCATGTTTCAACCTCTACTAGATAAAATAAATGGTAAACTTACTGGATGGAATCTAAAGTCTTGTCTATTGGTGGCAGATTGCTCCTGATTAAGCATGTGTTGAGTTCAATTCCATTATACCTTATGCTTGTGCTATTTCCTCCCAAATCTCTACTAATTGAAATAGAGAAAGTTTTTGCAAATTTTTTCTAGGGTGCATCAGAATGGGGTAAGAGGAAATATTGGATGTCTTGGAACAGGCTCACTATCTTCATAAACTTGAAGAGGAAAATGGTCTCGGTTTGATTAGCTTATTTGATTTGGCTGAAGGATTATCCATGAAGCTATGGTGGTCACTTAGAACTAGAAGATCCCTTTGGAGCAAGTTCTCGATTTGCATATAAGCCTCTAATGTTTTATATCCTTCCCTTGCCAGTCAACACATTATTTCTTCTCAAACTTGGAAAAGAATGGTGAAAGTGAAGGATCTAGTTGAAAGATCAATTTGTGCGTTGCATGAGGAAGGCAAGATATCATTATGCTTTGATGATTGAAGTGGACAGGGTCTTGTACAATACACGAATCCACCTGTAGCAGATCTAAAATTGAACCAAGCATGGAATGGAGCTCAATTGAATTTGAATGTTATTTCATACTATTGCCCCACCGTGAATCTGCAATGGTTTAAGGACAAAAGTCTTTGTTTATCCTCTTTACCAGACCGCTTTACTTAAAAGTATTCTTCTAGTAGAAGATTCAAGCTACATTCTGCTGTCAATCTATTCTTAGGCAAATTAATAGTCTTTTTTTCTCCATGTAAATGATCTAGGACAAAAGAATTCCCATTAAGTTATCCATTTTTATGTGGAAGCTTTTGAATGCTTTTCTTCCCTTGGATAATGTGCTGAAAAAGAAGGGCTTTAATTTGCCTTCAAAGTGCCACTTTTGTTATTCAGAAGAATCCTTGGATCATCTTTTCTTCTCTTGTAAGTTAGCTACAGGTATTTGGAGAGCTTTTGAGTAGTATACTTCCTCAATTCTTGGAAACCATTGTCAAATGTTGAAGCAATATCTAAATAGTTAGTGGGCTTTACTCTTCTAAAGGAACTATTACTGGGATACTGCATAAACTCCTTCCAACCTTCATTTTCTGGGAAGTGTGGAAAGTGAGAAACACTAGCCTCTCTAATGGAAATTTTCCCAACATACAGTTTGTCATCTCCTCAGTTAAAACAACCCTTCATAAGCTTTCTTTGGCCTTTCCTTTCCCAAGAACATATTAGACGCATGAACATATGAAGACTGGATTTGTAGTGTCTAGCCAGACAAGTTCAAAATATTCAAATTATCCAATGGAAGCTTCCTCCTACAAACTGATGGCTCATTTAATATCACCACAAATGTTGCAGCTGGAGGAGGGGTTCTCCGAGACTCTACAAGAAATGTTGTGGTAGCTTTCTCAAGTCATTATCCCAAACACCATGACACCTTCAAGTAGAAGCTTCGAACTTATTGGTGGACTTCAATTGTGTGCGCGGCTAGGCATTACAAACATCATCATGGAGATGGAATCTCAAATGCTTGTAAATAATTTACAAGCAAATAACAGAACTCCTTGGCAGATTCACCAAACCATGCAATTGTGTAATCAAATCATCAAGCAACGAGTCCTTCATATTCAACATATTCATTGAGAGGGTAATCAAGTCGCGGATAACTTGACTAACATAGGTAGCTAGTAAAGGAAAAAATGTATTTTTTTTCCCCATCAAAATATTCCTAAGATAGTCAAGGCACTCTATTCATCTACATAGGAATGGTTGGAAAAATATACGAGCTTTATTATAACCGCACCTAAAGTTAGGATTTATTCCAGCTCACTCTTTTGGAGGTTTTGTATCTACTTTCAGCAATAAAAAGATAGATATATATATATATATATCTATGTATATGTACATACGCATGTCTACATATATATACATAAATACATAAATATAGTCTGAGAACCTTTAGAATTTGGTAGGTTGAATGTGTGTAATATGCCTGACTAGCATGCATATTATTTTTTGGAATAACTGATTGAGAATCCTTAAGTATTAACTCATAAAATTCTCTGGTTTTTTGTTTTGAGGATGGTAAAAAATTGAATCCAGAAGGAAGAATTTTCTGGGCAACAATCAAAGGATTGTTGGTGAACCATTCAGGTTCAATTTGAATTAGGTTTTGATAGTCAGTCTTTCTGACATATTGAGAGACATTTGTAGAAACGAAATTTGAAGTTTGTTTGGGTACGTAAGGTACCGTGCGTTTTGATGCAGAAGGCATCGTGTTAAGTGTTTGAGATGATGAGGGTGAACTCATCAAAATGACCAAAAGGGACTGTGAAGAGTTCCTAGATGTGTATAAGAACCACCAAAATCCAAAAAAGATGAAGCCTCTGGGTTGTCTTCAGCAATTTCTGCCCAAGACTTTTGAACTACTACCTTTAGTGGTGTAGGGTTTTGAATAGATGAAGAGGCTTCATCTTTTTTGGATTTTGGTGGTTCAAGATCACTCTTTTTCTTGCGGGGCATTTCTGCCCTGTAGGAACTCTTCACAGTCCCTTTTGGTCAATATGAGTGGAATGTAATGCCTTTTGGCCTCAAAAATGCACCTTCTGAATTTCAAAAGGTTATGAATGATATTTTCAATCCTTATCTTAATTTCATTCTTGTTTATATTGATGATGTTCTTATTTATTCTGATAATTTAGAACAACATTTTAAACATGTCAACATTCCACTGCTTACAAAACTTCCCACAATTGAGGCACCGATCAACTCACGGCCCATATCTTAGTTGCCGGATTTACTGGACAACTTAAAGGTTGGTGGGACGAACATCTATCCCAAAATGATAGAGACAATATCTTTGATGCCATTAGAATTGACCCTGAGGGCAATGTCATTAGAGATCCTTATGGACAAACCATTTCGGATGCTGTGTCTACACTCATCTTCACAATAGCCAAAACCTTCATAGGTAACCCAGGGATTTTTAGAGAAAAGTCTACTGAAATCCTTAACAACCTTAAATGCAAGAAACTCTCTGAGTTTAGATGGTATAAAGATACCTTCCTAACCAGGATTTACACCAGACCTGATGGAAATCTTCCATATTGGAAAGAAAAATTCCTTGATGGTCTTTCCAAATCCCTTAGAGACTTAGTTCGTGAAGAACTTCAAACCCAGCACAATGGCATTGTGCCTTACCAAAATATCACCTATGGTGAACTCAATTCCATGATCCAACAAGTTGCCATGAAAGTCTGTCGTCAGTTATCAGACAAGATGATGAGGCAATTAGCCAAAGATAGGAACCAACGTAGGAAGGATTTAGGTTCTTTCTGTGAACAATTTGGTCTTCCTTCTTGTGAAACCAAAATCAAACGTAGAAACAAACCTAAGATTCACAAATCTTCCAAACCTTCCTATAGTAAACCTTATAGGAAACCCAGACACAAATTTAGGAAATCCAACCTTCCTACCAAAACCCCTATTCCTGCTTTACCAAATTCCAATACTGCTGTTTGTTACAAATGTAAGAAACCTGGACATATTGCCAGATTTTGCAAGTTTGTAAAAAAGCTTAATCTTCTAAATTTAGAAGATTCAGTTGTCAATCAGTTAAACAATCTTCTCTTAGATGTCAGTGATTCTGAATCTAATTATGAACAAGACAATCTTATCAATGCCTTAGAAGATGATGACTTAGGTTCTTCCTCTTCTTCTTCCAGCAAAACTTCAGTTTCTTCTGAAACTCCTCAAATCAATGTTTTGACTAGAGAACAGAGGATCTCATTCTTGATATGATTGAAAAATTTCCTGATTCTGAACTTCGTCATTCTTATTTACAAAGGTACAAACAAACTTTGGAAACAAATGATTTTCAAAATCAGTCTTCTTCTTCCAATCCTTTGGTAAAACATCCCAAGATTTTAAACACTTACAATCTTACGGATATTTTAAATAGATTTCCAAATCAAAGTTTTAAGAAGGTTTCAATTCAAGATTTACAGTCTGAAATTGCTTTCTTAAAACAAGAAGTTAGAGAGATTAAAGCTCAGCAGCAGATTGACCAAATGGTCATTCATTCTCTCCAACTTTCCTAGTGTCCAAAACAAGTTTTTGAAAATTGTGTTGAAATTCCTTCAACCTCTCAAGTTCCTAAAAATCAAGTTTTATCTGAACAAGTAATTCCACCTGATCAGATTATTGAAAGATCAAAAGAACAGTTTTTAAATATTCTAAATAGAGTTACTGTTCTCAAATTTCTTATTCAAATTACTTTGGTTATTAATAATAGAACTTTTCATTGATGCTACTGCATTAGTTGATACTGGTGCAGATTTAAATTGCATTCATGAAGGTTTAATTCCTGCAAAATATTTTCAAAAGACCAAGGAACACATTAGTAGTGCTAATGGTGAGTCTTTGGAAGTCAAATTCAAACTATCTGATGTAGAAGTCAGATATTCTGATTGTAGTTTTCCCTACAATACTTTTTTATTAGCTAAGAATATCACTACTCCTGTGATTCTTGGTGTTCCATTCATTGCTTATCTGATACCTTATACTACTACTTTTCAAGGTATCATTATCAACTCCTTAGGAAGAAATCAATTCATTCCTTTCAAATTTCCAGCTTTTGAAAAAACTCTCAATCCCTTGCAAATGAAAATGAATCAAATCAATTTTTTGAAAAAAGATCTTAAATTTAAACGTCTTCAAAACCAGTTAAATGATCCAGTTTTCAAAACTAGGATTCATGATTTGCAAAACAAAATCCAAACTCAAGTTTGTGCTGATATATCCAACTGCCTTTTGGAATAGAAAGCAACATGTGGTAACTCTACCATATGAAAAAGATTTTTTAGAAAAAGATATTCCAATTGGAGCTCGTGCTATTCAGATGAATCAAGAGCTTCTGGAATTCTGCAAAAAGGAAATAGATGATCTCCTTTCTAAGAAGATTATCAGTCCCTCCAAGTCTCCTTGGAGCTGTGCTGCTTTTTATGTTAACAAAAATTCCGAGATTGAAAGAGGTGTCCCTAGCTTAGTCATCAATTACAAACCCCTCAACAAAGTTTTACAATGGATTAGGTTCCCTATTCCAAACAAAAAGGACTTGCTTCATAAGGATACAAAATTTTTTTCAAAATTTGACTTGAAGTCTGGATTTTGGCAAATCCAAATCCACCCTTCTGATAGGTACAAAACTGCATTCACAGTCCCTTTTGGTCAATATGAGTGGAATGTAATGCCTTTTGGCCTAAAAAATGCACCTTCTGAATTTCAAAAGGTTATGAATGATATTTTCAATCCTCTTATCTTAATTTCATTCTTGTTTATATTGATGATGTTCTTATTTATTCTGATAATTTAGAACAACATTTTAAACATGTCAACATTTTCTTAGATGTAACAAAAAGAAATGGTTTAGTCATTTCTGCTTCAAAAATTAGTTTATGTCAAACTTCGATCAGATTTTTAGGACATAATATTTGCCAAGGCAAAATTATCCCTATCAACAGATCGATTGAATTTGCTGATAAATTTCCAGACCAGATTCTGGATAAAACCCAGCTTCAAAGGTTCTTAGGATGTTTAAACTACATTTCTGAACACATTCCCAATCTTAGTATTCTTTCAAAACCCTTGCATGATAGACTTCGAAAGAATCCTCCTGCATGGACACAAAAGCACACAGACACAGTCAAATACATAAAAACACAAGTTAAAAATTTACCTTGTTTAGTTTTATGTGACCCAAAGTTGTTTAAAATTGTTGAAACCGATGCCTCTGACATTGGTTATGGTGGCATTTTAAAACAAGCAGATTCTACAAGACACAGCGCAAGAAAAAGAGTGATCTTGAACCACCAAAATCCAAAAAAGATGAAGCCTCTTCATCTATTCAAAACCCTACACCACTAAAGGTAGTAGTTCAAAAGTCTTGGGCAGAAATTGCTGAAGACAATCCACAGCTTGGAGAAGCTTTCAAAACATGGTTGCAATTTCAACAAGGCCTTGTCCAACCCAGGACAAGTCCAGGTATTGCCCTCAAACATTTTGATGAGTTCACCCTCATCATCTCAAACACTTAACACGATGCCTTCTGCATCAAAAAGCACGGTACCTTACGTACCCAAACAAACTTCAAATTTCGTTTCTACAAACGTCTCTCAATATGTCAGAAAGACTGACTATCAAAACCTAATTAAATTGAACCTGCTTTTTCACCAACAATCCTTTGATTGTTGCCAAGAAAATTCTTACTTTTGGATTCAATTTTTTACCATCCCATTGCAAAAACCAGAGAATTTTATGAGTTAATACTTAAGGATTCTCAATCAGTTATATCCAAAAAATAATATGCATGCTAGTCAGGCATATTACACACATTCAACCTACCAAATTCTAAAGGTTCTCAGACCTTCTGATTGGGGCAATGATCTTAATAGATTACGGTCCTTCTGTGGTCCTGAATCCCAAAATTATCCTGGTTATTCTTACTGGGATTACCAAGGTGCTTATGGTTTAATACCTTCACCTATCAAAATATTGAGAATAAACATTCTTGTTTGTTCTTCTTCAAAAAGAATAAAACTTATTCTTTCCCAATCTGGTTTAATAGATTTTGGTCTTTAATTGGACCAAATGAATCCATTTTACCTTCACCAATTTTAGAAGGCTTTGAGTTTTTTAAATCAAAGTTTTCACAACCCAATTCAACAATGCCAATAACCCTTCATTTCTTCTCAAAATTTGCATTACCTTGGATTTTCCAATGGAGGTTCGAATTTGTCAAAAACAATAACCAAGCCTTTCCACCTTTACTGGTAAGACAAGGCTCAATCAAATGGTGGGATGCTTATGATGCCGGTGCTGCTCATAAGACTCAAATTCAAAATTGGTTCAGTAAGAATCCACAATTCTTATTACCATTAGACAGAGAAACTACCCAGTTTCTTCAACAAAGGTCTACAAATGCTATCCTGTTAGCCACTGCTAAGAACAAGGACGCTGAAATTAAACAAAAATAATTCAGGTGGCTTAGCCAACCATCAAACAGTAAAGCAAAATAAAAATGAAACTTTATTAAAAGGTTTAAATAATTACAGATTTGAGGAATACCTCAGGCGAAGTGTTGGTACAACCTACTTCTGCTAGTGGTACTCTGGGAAGAGAGGAAGGGAAGAAAAGAAAATTATAACTTAGAAATTTTTTCGGATGATTTTCAAAACTGAAAACATCCTATTTATAGAGAAAATTTACTATTGCTACAGTGTCAAATAGTGACCTGTGAACAGTAACTTTCCCGTGATTTATGCCGCTACAGTGTACAGTGTACAGTGAACAGTATTTGTACAATTGAACAGTAAAGTACTTTTGAATAGTAAAATACAATTTAAAAAGAATCCTATCTATTACAGCAAAAATCCTTCAATTTTGCTGAGGTCGATGCCGAAACAGTCGTCCTCATTTGAAACAGGCGCACATCTTCTTCAAGGCTGATGCTGGCAGCTGAGCTGATAATCTTACTGGATGATGACACCTGTTTTTTCTTTTTTTGAAATCATTTTCTTTGATTTCTTTTCTTTTTTCTTTTTGCTGGAAACTTCCTTCTTGTTAGAATGGAAGAAGTTGATGGTAGAGTCTTGACAGAGAGATGTTCACCAATAACTTGTAAATATTTATTTGTGAAATTGTTTTGTTCAATTATTGGTAAAAGATCTTCATTTAAAACTGCAGTTTTAGCTTTAAAAGGTGCAGCATAAATTAAAGAATTGTTTACCAAAAACTCAAATTTTCTATTCGGAGGGAAATCAGAATGAACCTTTTCCCCACTCGAGATTTGCCAAGCTTTGGTCATAAAAATTGATTGAGTAAAAGGATACTCAATTTTGTTTTGTTCAGCATAGGCAGAAAACCAATCAAAGAACTGAAGATGAATTTGATAATGGTTTAGAAAAGCATAAAATTCTTCTTGAATCTTAGTTCTCTTTTCATCTTTATAGTTTTCAAAAAACCATTGTTTTCTTACTGTTGGTCCCAAAGCAACCTAAGAGGGGGGGTGAATTAGGTTTGTACTAAAAATTAAGCTTTCAGAAAATAGTAAGCTTTTTAAATTCAAATGCAGATATAATAAATTTACTAGAACAGTAAAGTAAAGAGAGAAAAATTGAACAAACAATACTTCCAAGCTAGCAAGCTTGAAGTATCAATTTTCTTGAATGCTTCACACACTTGGTGAGCCAATAATCTTTACAAAGTTGGGAAGTTCTTGCTCACACTAAAACTCTTTTAGTTGAGCCAAGATTCTTACTTACAACCACACTTTTATACAAAATTATCACTCCACTCAAAGTTGAATTGCACTCACAACTTCACACTAATACAACAAACCACTATAGTCAATTTGCACTCAAATTACTCTTATCTTAGGCTTGTATTCAATGTATTAGATGATTTTTACAGGTTCTTAAAGCACCTATTTATAAGAGCAATAAATAGAGCTTTCAACTACTTCCTAACGGCTAAGTAATAAATGCACAAAAAATAGCCGTTGGGGTTTCGGACGTCCGAGGAGGATTCGAATGCGTCCGAGGAAGCGTCCGATCTTCTTTCAGTTTATTGAGATGCTTCGTTCGGACGTCCGTACATGCGTTCGGTCCTTCGTCCGACAGAGGTTTCGGACGGTCCTGAGCGTCCGTGAAGAAAAGGCAGTAGACTTCCATTCTTTCTGCCAATTTGTTCGGACGATGCAATGCGTCCGAGGAGCTTTTGACCTAGTTCGGACGGTTTTGTGCGTCCGAAAGAGCTGTTCCTGCAAAAGCTTGTTTTACAGAGTTAAGTGTTTATGTCATCATCAAAATAAGGTTTGGAAAACATCACTTACTTCATTATAAGGTGCATAAAACTCATTACGAAGCATTTCTTTGTTAATTTGAAAATTTGATTCAACAGTTAAAACATTAATCTCTGCGTCAAGTCCAGAAGGATTAAGACTAGAGTAAGTTGGAGAATTGACCAAATCATCATCTTCCTGTTGGACAGTGGCCTGTGGAAAATTAGATTCAAGTCTCATTCCATGGATTTGGGTATTAAACAGAAGAGACAGAGTGCCTAGCACTTTGTGGGTTCTGAAAATCACTGGTTGATGTACTGGAATTCCTAGGAGGAATAAATCTAGCACTATATATGTATATTTATGTATATATGTATATATATATATATGTATGTATGTATGTATGTGTACATATATATAGACACGCATATATATACACATATATACATATATATGTATGTATATGGCTCAAGCCATATACAAATACACACACACACACACAAATATATAAGTATATATGTAAATCTATATATGTATACGTATACATATATACATATATATTTGTGTGTGTGTATGTGTCTATATATATATACAAATACACATATACATAAATATATACATATGCATATTTACATATATATATACATATACATATAAATATGCACATACATATATGTACATATACATATATATGTATATATGTCTGTATATATACATCTATATATATATATGCATATATACATATACATATATATATATATAGATATACACATATATGTATATATGTATACACATACATATATACAGGAAAGTCCCTCGTCCCTCCCATGTACAGTACCCACTATTCGCATCATAACGAAATTTGTGGAAGGAAAATGGTCACTATACATCCCCAAATCAACCAAGAGCTGCCACGTGGACTCCAATAACCCTTTCCGCTAATCAAATGCTGACACGTGATGGCAAAAAGGGACTAGTAATATTATAAGGCCCTTTTCACCCCTGCACAGTTTAAGTCCCTCCCTCCCTCCTTATATGTGTATATGTGTGTATATATATATATGTACATGCATACATGTATATATATATGTATATACATACATATATATATGCATACATACATGTATATATATGTATGTAGGGGAATTCTACAGTCCTTTTTAGGGAACCATTCGCTTACCTTTAATACCTTATACAATACAAGCATTTAAAGCCCATGATGTTGTACTATAAATGAATTGAAAGCACAAGGGAATAGTTCTCTGAAATGGACCGAAGAATATTTCCAAATATGTACATATGTATACACATATACATATATATATATATACATATACGTCTGTATATGTATATATGTGTGTATATATATGTATGTATAGAAGTCTATACACATATATATACACAAATATATACATATATATATTTGTATATTCATTACATACATATACCAATATAAATATAAACGCACATATATATATATATATATTTGTACATATATATGTATATATGTATATATACTTATCTATGTATATGTGCGTGTGTGTATATATATATGTATATATATACATATACACACATATAAACACATACAAACATGTGTATATATATATATATATGTATGTATATACATGTCTATCTATATATACACACACGCACACATATATATGTATATATATGTATATATGTATATACAGATACATATATATGTATATATATATATATATATACATACATATACCTATGTGTATTTGTATTTACTAACCTTTTTCACTATAGGATTAATTATGAAGCCATTCTTTAAACAGAAAAGCCTTATGCCGACTTGGCACATCACATCCAAGTCGATGATAATACTTCATTATAGTATTAATGATATACTGTAAATTACATATCGCTGTTCTATAATCCCAGACTGTGTACACTAATATAGCATTGCGCTTTATATTTGTATAAGCTCCATTATCTACATATGTATATATATATATATATATACTAACGTATATATGTATATGTACATAAACATATATTATATATATGTATATATATGTACATATACATATACATGTATAATGATAAATATATATTATATTCGCTATCGTAATCCCAGACTATGTACACTAATATAGCATTGCGCTTTATATTTGTATAAGCTCCATTATCTACATATGTATATATATATATATTAACGTATATATGTATATGTACATAAACATATATTATATATATGTATATATATGTGCATATACAGATACATGTATATACATATATATGTATGTATACATACATATACATATGTATTATATATATATATATATAAATACGTATACATATATGTACATATACATAAACCTATATATATGTATATACGTATTTATGTATGTGTGTGTGTATATATATATATGCATATATAAATATATATATGTGTGTGTATGTGTATACATATCTTATATACATATATATATATATATATATGTATACACATACATATATACAGGAAAGTCCCTTCGTCTCTCCCACATAAATTACCCACTATTCGCATCATAACGAAATTTGCGGAGGGAAAAATGGTCACTACACATCCCCAAATCAACCAAGAGCTGTCACGTGGACTCCAATAAGCCTTTCCACCAATCAGATGCTATCACGTGACGGGAAAAAAGGGACTAGTAATATTATAAGGCCCTTTTCACCCCTGCACAGTTTAAGTCCCTCCCTCCCTCCTTATATGCGTGTGTGTGTGTATATATATGTATGTGTATATGTATATATATATGTATACACATACATCTATACATGATATTTTTTCCAAACCTTATTTTGATGATGACATAAACACTTAACTATGTAAACAAGTTTTTGCAGGACTGTTATCTATTTTGCTAGAGACAGGGCTATCGGAAGCACTGAACCGTCCGAACCAAGTCAAAACTTCTCGGACGCATTGCACCGTCTGAACAATTAGGCAGAAAGAAATGGCATCCTACTGCTTCTCTTTTCGGACGAACATGACCGTCCGAAGCCTCTATCGGATATGTGTACGGACGCATGCACGGACGTTCGAACAACCCTCTTCACGAACAAACACATGAAACACACACACACACGCATATAAGGAGGGAGGGAGGGACTTAAACTGTGCAGGGGTGAAAAGCTGTCTCTTATACACATCTAGATGTGTATAAGAGATGTGTATAAGAGACAGCTAATACAACAAGGCACTATAGTCAATTTGTACTCAAATTACTCTTTTCTAATAGATTGTATTCAATACACTTAGATGAGTATCTGAATACAAAGCAGATTTATAAGTGCAATAAGTATTAGTGTGCAGTATCCTCTTCAATTCAACTTTGAGTGGAGTGATAATCTTGTATGAAAGTGTGGTTGTAAGTAAGATTCTTGGCTCAACTACTAGATGTGTCTCTTTTAGTGTGAGCAAGAACTTCCCAACTTTGTAAAGATTATTGGCTCACCAAGTGTGTGAAGCATTCTAGTGATTGAATACTTCAAGCTTGCTAGCTTGGAAGTATTGGTTGTTTAATTTTTCTCTCTTTACCTTACTGTTCTATTGATTTTATTATATCAGCATTTAATTAGAAAATCTCAATATTTCTGAAAGTATATTTTTTAAGAAACCTAATTCACCCCCCCCATCTTAGGTTGCTTTGGGACCAACAATACATACATACATACATGTATATATATGTATCTAGGCGTATTCTACAGTCCTTTTTAGGGAACCATTCCCTTATCTTTAAAACCTTGTACAGTACAAGCATTTAAAACCCATGATGTTGTACTATACAAGAATTTAAAGCACAAGGGAATGGTTCCTTAAAATGGACTCGTAGAATTTTCCGTATACGTTTATGTGTATACATAAATACATATATATATATATACACAAATATATATATACATGTATCTTCGTCAAATACATATACCTCTATATATATGCGCACATATAAATATGTATAAAATATATGTATATATGTATATATATGTATGTATGTATATGTGTGTATATATATATATGTATGTGTGTGTGTGTATACATATATATATGCATTTATATGTGTGTGTATATAAATATATATGCATATATATATATTCATATATCTATATATTTACATATATGAACATATAAATACATACAAACACACATATATATATGTATATACATGTATATCTATATATACACACGCACACACATATATATCAATATATATGTATCTACATATATATATATATGTATATACATTTACGTATATATGTATATATATATATACATACATATACGTATATGTGTATTTGTATATACTAAGCTTTTTCACTCTAGGATTAACTGAAGCCACTCTTTAAAGAGAAAAGCCTTATGCCGACTTGGTGCATCACATCCAAGTCGATGATAGTACATCATTCTGGTATTTATGATAAACTCTAAATTACATTCCCCGTCATAATCCCAGTCTATGTACACTAATATAGCATAGCGCTTTACATTTGTATAAGCTCCATTATCTACATATATATATATATATATACAAACATATATATGTATAAGTACATACATATATATATATATGTATGTAGTCATATATACACAAATATATATGTATATATACATGTATTATACATATATATGTATATGTACATTTATATATACATATATACTTACATATCATATATATATAGATATGTATATACATATATATGTGTGTATACGTATATATACATATATATGTACATATACGTATACATACATATATATATATATACATATACGTATACATACATATATATATACATACGTATACCTACATATACCTATATATATGTATGTATGTATTATATATATATATATGTGTGTGTGTGTGTATATATATATATATATATAAATGTATATACATATGTATATATATATATAAATGTATATACATATGTTTATATATATGCATATATATGTATATACATATATATATATATATGCATGAATATATATATACATATGTCACATCATGGGCCCCACATTCGTCCTTTTGAAATTCTAAATTTGAAATTTTAATTCTACAGTCCCACTATTTCCCTCTCCACTATAGGAAAGTCCCTTTGTCCCTCCCATGTATAGTAGGCACTATTTGCGCGTGCAGTGCCATTTTGCGGAGGGAAAATTGGTCTTTGATGATAACCTACAACCTTGGTTTTGATGATGACAAATGAAACTTAATTGTCTTAACTGAAGCTTTGCAGGATTGGTGGTACATTTGCTCGTTAGCAGGGTTTTCGGATGAAGAACACAGTCCGAACAGTACTATATTTCTCGGATGCACAACCTCGTCCGAACGATATATTACAGATACCGACGCAATACACTGTCCGAACGATCAGGCAGAGGGAAAAATTTTGGAGCATCCACAGCGGATGCACTAGCACATCTAAAAGAATTTGCCTCGGATATATTTCACCGTCCGAAAGAGTAAGGCAGAGTCAAGAGTTTTATGGCTCCTACATCGGACGCATCTAACCGTCCAAAAGAAGCTTACATCGGACGAAGCTAAGTGTCTAAAGAAAATCACTCCTAGTTAAGCATTAAACCCTTCGGACACAATAATCCGTCCAATGTGTGAACCTTTCAACAATACGTAGTTCGGACAAAGGAACAGATGCTAGCTCGGTCGTCCAAACGGTATCCTCTACTATTTGATATTTAAGATCAAACGATGGATCGGATGCATGACAATTACATCGAATGTCTGAAAACTATAACGGCTAGTTTTTGAGAATTTATTATTGAGCTGTTAGGAAGTGGTTAGAACCCAATTTATTGCACCTATAAATACCAACTCCTTTGTAATAATAATAATTATCTGGTGCACATTGGATACAAGCAAAGAAGGCAATTTGAGTGCAAATTAGCTCTTTAGTGATATTGTATTAGTGTGTATTTAAGAAGTGCTATTCAAAATATTGAGTGGAGTGATAATACTGTACTTGGTGTAAAATCCTTGGCTCAACTTAAAAGAAGTAGTGTGAGCAAGAGTGATCCTACTTTGTATAGTACAGATTATTGGCTCACCAAAATTGAAGGAGCATCTTGGTGGATTATTATTCCAAGCTATCTAGCTTGGATGTGGTGTTCGATCTCCCTCTCGATTTAATTTATTTATCTTATTTTTAATTTCTCGTCCTTTCATCATCTTATTTGCTAAGTGCAAGAAATTTAAATTGTGCACTATTTTTAAATTATTTTAGAAACCTAATTCAAATTCCCCCCTCTTAGGTTACTTTGGGTCCAACAATTGGTATCAGAGCATTGGTCTCTTTATTTTGCTTAAATTTCATTTGAGTAAAGATCCCTTATGGCAACCAATAATGATTCAATATTTTTTGAGGGACAATATATCACTAGACCCCCTTATGTTTAATGGGATAAACTTTATTAGTTGGAAAGATAGAATGAAATTTTTTTTGCAATCCATTGATATTGACCTGTGTTATGTTGTAAATAAGGCCCTTTTAAGCTACCATCATTGATGATCATACAAATAGAAGCAGAGAAAAGACAAGGGATAAGCTCCCTCCACAAGACAAGGCTAATTTGACCTTAAATGCGAAGACTATGAATGTACTATACAATGCCTTGGATGGTAACGAATCAACTCGTATCAAAGGATGTGTTTCCGCTAAAGAAATTTGGGACAAATTGAAGGAAATTCATGAAGGGAGCGATGATGTTCGAGAACAAAAGAAATCCTTACTTGTTGCTAAGTATGAGTTCTTCAAGATGGAACCACATGAAAATATTGATAAAATGTATTGTAGGTTCAATGACATCATTAAGGATCTTGAAGCCTTGGGTAAGGAGTATTCTTTGGGAGAAAAGAATTTTAGAAAATTTTTGAATCCTCTGTCCAAAGAATGGGAGGGCAAAACTATCGCTATAGAGGAAACAAAGAATCTAAACTCCATGCCTATTGAGTCCTTAATTAATTCTCTTACGTCTTATGAATTTAAGCTTAAGGCAAAAATGGCGGATGATGAAGAAGCAAGACCAAAAAGAAGCATTGCATTAAAGACTTCTCAAGAAGAAGATGAAAATGGTTCCATCAATCTAGAAGATGAAGATCTTGATGAAGGAGATCTTGCACTCATCACCAAGGATTTCTCAAACACTACATCAATAAACGGAAAATGAGAAGAGGTAGAGCTATCAACCCAAATAATTTCAAAGGGAAGACCATGTTAGAAATGAAAAAGCAAAATGAAAAGTGCTTTGAATGCGGTCAACCCGGACACTTTGCAAATGAGTGTCCTTCCAAGAAGAAAAAGGAAGGAAGAAAGACCCACTTCAATAATTTCCAAATCCCATGGGATGATTGCAACTCCGAAGAGAGAAGTTGAAGAATAAATGAAATTGGCACAAATGCCTTTTATGGCCATTGGTGATATATGAGGTAACTTCTTCTTATGATTCTAATAATGAGAATGATGATAATGATCTTGAAGCCTTCATTTTAAAAATGCATGATAGCTAAAAGTAATCATATGCTAGAAATAAAGAATTAGTGAAAAAATCAAATGCTTTATTAAATGCTGACTCCAAAGTTGTGAATGAAAACAATAAGCTATCACAAGAAAACGTTGAGTTGAAGAAAAGAATGCATGTGAATTCAAGGATCAATGAAGAACAAGCCTCCTTGAAGAAAAAATTGGATGACTTGAATGTTCTCTTACATATAAAAAGGGAAAATTTTGTTGGTGTGAAAAGGAATAGAAATGTTTTGATCAATAAGAACCTTTTCACTTTTAGAAGGGATGATCTTTATTTTTTAAACTCAAAATCTTCTTTATATGGAAATAAAAATATTATTTGCAATTATTGCCAACAATATGGATCTGTCTTGACATGTAAAAAATAATTTCTATGTCAAGAAAATTGAAAAACTTGGAATGAATACCATATGGATTTATAGTAGTTGCACTAACTCTTATGGACCGAAGAAAATGTGGGTTCCAAAAGTTATCGCTTAATTTCTTGTGTAGGTAATAAACATCACCGACAATGCTAAATGGTTCATAGATAGTAGATGTTCAGGACATATGACCGGTGATGCATCTCTCTTCACCCATCTCAAGTCCAAAAATAGTGGAAAGGTGACTTTTGGGGAAAACATGAAAGCAAAATCAATTGGCATTGGTGATGTAGGTAAAAATGGTGAGACCTTGATTAAAAATGAGCTTCTTCTTGATAATTTGCATTACAATCTCTTAAGTGTAAGTCAACTATGTGATAAGAATCTATATGTTTTCTTTACCAAACATGAATGTTTAATTCTTGATAAAAATTGTGTCGTCTTATTTAAAGGTACTAGGCACAATGATGTTTACGTGATTTATCTCAAAACTGCACACCATATTAGTGGTAGCAATGTAAAATGTTTAATCGCTTCTATAGATGATCCTTGGCTTTGGCATAGAATGTTTTTTCACTTCAACATGGATTTAATCGAAAATCTTTCTATGAAAGAATTAGTGAGAGGCTTGCCAAAATAGAAGTTTTTGAAAAACAAAATATGTGATGCATGCCAATTTGGCAAACAAGTTAAAGTGTCTTTTAAACCAAAGAATTGTGTGTCTACTTCTAAACCTTTGGAATTATTGCATTTGAACTGGTTGTCCAACTCAACATGCTAGTCTTGGTGGTAGTAAATATGCGTTTGTGATTGTTGATGACTATTCTAGGTATACTTGGGTACTATTTCTTGTACACAAAAATGAAGTCTTTGAAAATTTAGTAAAACTATTTTCTAAAATGCAAAATTTGTTGGATTTGAAAATCATTCATTTGAGAAGTGATAATGGTGCTGAATTTAAATTTGGAGGTTGTCCCAAATTTTGTGATATCAATGGTATTTGAGATCTCATGAATTTTCAGTTGTTAGAGTGCCTAAACAAAATGGCGTTGCTAAGAGAAAAAATAGAACACTCCAAGAGGCAACTAGAACCATGATTAGTGAATGTAATTTACG
Organism: Cinchona pubescens; assembly: GCA_025175665.1. Classification (NCBI taxonomy): domain Eukaryota; kingdom Viridiplantae; phylum Streptophyta; class Magnoliopsida; order Gentianales; family Rubiaceae; genus Cinchona; species Cinchona pubescens. The sequence continues at coordinate 3,691,215 of JANKKI010000003.1, forward strand.
AAAATATTTTTGGGCAGAAGCCATCAACACGGCTTGTTATGTTATGAATCGAGTTCTTTTGAGACCTATTTTAAATAAAACTCCTTATGAACTATAGTTTTGCAAAAAACCTGTTGTGAGCTATTTCAAAGTTTTTGGTTGTAAATGTTTTATTTTAAAAATCAAAGAAAATCTTGGAAAATTTGACAAGAAATCGGATGAAGGAATTTTCCTAGGATATTCTAGTGAAAAGAAAACTTACCAAGTATACAATAGAAGAACTCTTTGAATTGAAAAAGTTGTGCATGTTATGTTTGATGAGGCAAATGATATTATTTCAAAGAATGCTTGTGAAGATGAAGATGCAGGTATACAAAAGGAACTTCTGAAACTTACCATACATGAAGAACATCAAGTTGAGACCACAAACAATGAGGACGACGTTCATCACTTGGATGGAGAAGAAGAAAAGAATGAAGATACTCCAAAAGATCTTCCAAGAGCATGGAGATGTGTCTCAAACCATCCTCAAGATTTGATCATAGGTGATCTGTCCGATGGGGTAAAAACTCATTCTCATAAACTTTTGAATAATAATTGTGCCTTACTCTCTCATATTGAACCTAAACGTGTAGATGATGCATTGAATGATGAATCTTGATTTTCTGCCATGAAAGAGGAACTTATCCAATTTGAGAAAAACAATGTATGGACTTCGGTTGAAAGACCCTCAATTCAACCCATGATAGGAACAAAATGGGTTTTTCGAAATAAAGGTGAGATTATTAAAAATAAAGCTAGACTTGTAGCAAAGGGATATGCTCAAGAAGAATGTATCGACTTTGATGAAACCTTTGCACCTGTCGCTCGTTTAGAATCTATTTGCATGTTTCTTGCATTTGCATGTTTCAACAATTTCACTTGAAGTTATTTCAGATGGAGGTTAAAAGTGCATTTTTAAATGGCTTTATTGATCAAGAAGTTTTTGTTGAACAATTCCCTGGTTTTGAAAATAAAAATTTTCCAAATCATGTCTTCAAACTCTCAAAAGCTTTATATGGTTTAAAACAAGCTCACAGAGCTTGGTATGAAAGGTTAAGTGATTTTTTAATTGAAAACGGTTTTAGAAGAGGTGTTTTTGATACTAATCTCTTCACCAAAATTAATTTTAATTCTTTGTTGATTGTCCAAATTTACTTCGATGATATCATATTTGGAGCAACTAATGAAAATCTGTGTAAGGATTTTTCATGTCTAATGCAAAAGGAGTTTGAGACAAGTATGATGTGAGAATAACAATTCTTCCTTGGACTTCAAGTTCACCAAACAAAAGAAGGAACTTTCATCACCCAAATCAAATATACAAAAGAGCTACTCAAGTGTTTTGCAATGGTGGATTGTAAACAAGTTGGGACGCCAATGTGTATCACACATCAACCAAGCTTGACAAAGATGAAGAAGGTAATAGTGTTGATGAAAAAAACTATAGAGGTATGATCGGAAGCCTAATTTATCTAATAGCAAGTAGACGAGATATTATGTTTGCTGTTTGTCTCTGTGCTAGATTTCAATCCTGTCCTAAAGAATCACATTTAATTGCTGTAAAAAGAATTTTTAGACACTTGAAAGGAACATTAAACTATGGTCTTTGGTATCCTAAATCTACTAGTTTTGATTTGATCAGTTACTCAGATGCCGACTTTGTAGGTTGCAAAATTGATATAAAAAGCACTAGTGGTACATCTCACTTCTTGGGTAATTGTCTAGTGTCTTGGTTTAGCAAGAAGCAATATTCTATTTCCCTTTCTACGGCTGAGGCCGAATATATTGCTGCTAGACACTGTTGTTCTCAACTTCTGTGGATGAAACATACATTAAAAGTCTTTGGTGTTATTTTTGATTGTGCCCCTATTCGATGCGATAACACTAGTGTAATTAATCTAACAATAAAGATCCTGTCTTACATTCTAGAACCAAACACATTGATGTCAAGCATCACTTTATTAGAGATCTTGTGAGCAAAAGAAAATTTGTGTGTTCTAAGGATCAACTAGCTGATATTTTTACCAAACCTTTGCTTTTAGATCGGTTTGAATCTCTAAGAACTTGTTTGTGCATCTTTGATTTCAAATTTGGTATCTGACCCTTCAGACGAATATAAACGTTCGAACTCCTTATTCTATCGGACGTACAAGAACGTCTGAACTCCCCTATTTAGTCTGGATGCCTATAAGCGTCTGAACTTTCCTTCTCATTTCTCAAACTCTCTGGAAATTCTTACGGATGCTCGTCACCGTCCGACACTCTTTCGGACGCATAGCATCAACCTTTGGTCGTCCGTTCATTTGCATCAGACGCACGATCGGACGTATACGAATCGTTCGGTCATCCGAACGATTGTTCTACTAGCTTATAACTCTTCATTTTCTTCGTTTCAGACAATTCCCCCATTTACTGAACCATACCTCTAGAACCTGAAAAACCTCCTCAAAATTCTCTCACTCTCTACCTCTTCCTCTAAAATTGCTTAAGGAATTCCCCTTCCCAATTCCTCACCCATCTTAATTGAACCTTATGTCGCCCATATTACATCTCATTCCTTGCAATTTCCCACAAATTCATCCAAAGTCACTTTTCCTCTTCATCCTATTTATAATGGTTCGATCTCGCGGTGGATCTTCAACAACTACCAGAGGCTGAAAATCGAAAGGCAAGGCTCCGGTGCAGGGTCAAACATCCTCATATTCTCAATCCACTTTTGATCCCTTTCTACCAAAATTCATTGATGCCAAGGAATCTGACCGGTACCCTTCTCTTCTTAGCAAGTCTATTATTGTTCAAAGGCCTGTTTCCTAGAGTCTTTTTTATGAGTTAAATCTATCTATTATTAAATCATGCTTTGCAAACCAAAATTGGGGTTATTTTGTTCATTTGGATTTGCCCGTCTATCACGACACGGTGCTACAATTTACTGCCAATCTTAGAAAGGATACTACTATTCATACGTTGATTTCTCGTGTCAATAAAAAAATCTTGAAATTTCCTCCACTGTCATTAATTCTATTTTTGAATGCGTAGTTACCTCTCCTAATGATACTTCCTAGTTTTTCTCTTTGGATAAATGGTCTGCTTTAGATACTCGTTTCGACATTGAAGAAGCCCGATAGATTTTTAACATCAATTTTAAACAGGTTTCAAAAACCAAAACCACACTGCTTACACTAGAACTCAACATTTTAAACACTTTATTCACCAATATACTGCTACCGACTGATGGGCATCGCATTGAGCCCGAAAAATGCTGTTGTACTTATTTTACTGTGTTTTTAAATGTATCCTACTTGACTTTGTCTATTTTTTTTCCTCTCTATGGATCACTTTTTAACTGATACACGTCAAAACATTCCTTTTTTGCAAATTCCTCTCCAAAGCTTTCGATCATTTTGACATCCCCTTCACTGGCAAAAAACAATATCCTCCCTACTTTAACAAAGCTTACATTGAGTGTAAAGGTTTGCGGTTTTTTAATGATCAATGGTTTACAAAAGCTGCATATGAACTTGAACGATCTAAATCTCATGCCTCTACCTCTGACCTTGCACCTCCTCAACCCTTCTCTTCCACACATCCACTATCCCATAAACCTCATATTTCCTCTTCTGTACCCTCACTATCTCATCCTTGCACCCTTGTTACCTGACTAAGTAACCAATTGAGTTCCTTCCAACGCCGCACCCTTAGGAAGCTAAAAAGGCTTGACACCAAGCAAACAATTCTTCGATAAGCACTTAGTCTCGGTATGTCTGCCTCAGCTCAAGTCCAGTTTGCTAACATTTAATCCCAATACATTCTGGAGTCTTCTTCCGATAGCGACGATATCAATGATGGTGATCATTCTACTCCTCAAGCTCAAGATCCAAAGGATACAATTGGCACCACCAATCCTGACAAATCTACTGGTATTGGAGCTAATGATAATGACTAAACGAGGATGTTGATGACACTTTTAACTACATCATGCAACGTCGAGATCCTGACGAATTAAGTGGTCACGACAACGAGGCTACCGAAGATGATGCACCGACCAAGAAGCACAAACTTGAGGAACGCTCCAAGAAGAAGAATGACTCCACTTAGACTTGCTCTTTACATCCTTGCTATTTACTGTTCTTAGATTTGTGTTATGTTTGGTAGGCTTTAGTTGTACTTGACTAGTTGACTTCTCTAGTTGTAATTATTGACTTCGCCTTGATTATGACTATTATGGTTTGATTTTATTATATTGCCTACATAAGGGAGAGCATCGTCTTAGGGGGAGCTTGTTTTGCTTTGATGATGTCAAAAGGAGGAGTAAGCTGAGAATTGTGCGTTACACTGATTTGAGTTGATTGATGCACTAGTTGGGTGATCATGATTATTGTAAGATTATGTGATCATAATTATTGTAAGTTATTTAGCCTTAAAATTTGTCATCGTCAAAGGGGGAGATTGCGATAACCTATAACCTTGGTTTTGATGATGACAAATGAAATTTAACTATGTTAACTGAAGCTTTGCAGGATTGCCGGTACATTTTCTCATTAGTAGGGTTTTCGAATGAAGAACACCGTCCGAACAATACTATATTTCTCAGACGCACAACCTCGTCCGAACGAGATTATTAGGGATGCAATACACTGTTTGAACGATCTAGAAGAGAGCAAAATTTTGAAGCATCCACAATGGACACACTAGCTCGTCCAAAGTAATTTGCCTTGGACATATTTCACCGTCCGAAAGAGTAAGGCAGAGAGTTTTAAGGCACCTGCAACGGACGCACGCATCTAACTGTCCGAAAGAAGCTTACATCGAATGAAGCTAACTATCCAAAAGAAAATCACTGCCAGTTAAGCATTAAACACTTCGGACACAATACACTATCCGATGTGTGAACCTTTCAACAATACTTGGTTCGGACGAAGGAATGGACACTAGCTCGACCGTTCGAATAGTATCCATATATCTACTCTTTGATATTCAAGATCGAACGATGGATGGAGGCATGACAATTACATCGGACGTCCAAAAACTATAACGGCTAATTTTTGAGCATTTATTATTGAGCCGTTAGGAGGTGGTTAGAACCCAATTTATTGCACCTACAGATACCAACTCCTTTGTAATAATAATAATTATGTAATAATAATTATTATCTTACACATTAAATACAAGCAAAGAAAGGCAATTTGAGTACAAATTAGCTCTTTAGTGTTATTGTATTAGTGTGTATTTAAGAAGTGCTATTCAAAATATTCAGTGCAGTGATAATCCTGTACAAAATGAGGTTTGGTGTAAAATCCTTGGCTCAACTAAAAAGAATTAGTGTGAGCAAGGATGATCCTACTTTGTACACTGGAGATTATTGGCTCACCAAAATTGAAGGAGCATCTTGGTAGATTATTATTCCAAGCTATCTAGCTTGGATGTGGTGCTTGATCTCTCTCTCGATTTAATTTATTTATCTTATTAATTTAATTGCTCATCCTTTCATCATCTTATTTGCCAAGTGCAAGAAATTTAAATTGTGCACTATTTTTTAAATTATTTTAGAAACCAAATTCACCCTCCCTTTTAGGTTGCTTTGGGTCTAACAATTGAACATCCCCCAAATCAACAAGGGGTTGCCATGTGGAATCCATTAACTCTCCAGCCAATCAGATGCTAACACGTGGCAGGGAAGGGGCCTTGGTAATATCATCTACCCCTATACTGTTTAAGTCCCTTCCTCCCTCTTTATATATGGCATTGAGTTTGGGAGGCTCCTTTCGAGGAGGTATCCTCATATTTACAAATATGCCACACAATCCTCGTTTCCATCTACAAATTAAGAACATCTTCCTCACTTATCCCCATTGCTCTATATCCAAAGAAGAAGCATTCCTAATACTTAAAACCCTGTTCACTACTCGACCACCAAATTATATCAGGGTTGTACAGGAATTCCACGAAAATGGTACTCCCTACCTGCACTATTTCCTTGAATAATTCCCATATAAATTTGAAACTCAAAATCAAAGGCTATTCAACCTTACCCATTCCAGAAGCTCTACAATTTTTCACTCAAATATCCAAGGGGCTAAAAATGCCGCATCTGTGAAAGAATACATAGAAAAGTATGCCAATTACTGTGAAGAGGGAAACTTCCCAAGCAGTAGAGCAAATAGGGATAAGGAAATATACGCAACTGCTCGTAATGCAGGTAATAAACAGGAAGACCTAGATATTATAAAAATTTCTGATCCTAAATCCTTCGTTTTAAATTACGATA